>OY365807.1:49065231-49350231 GCA_959347315.1 Bimastos eiseni | reverse complement strand
TCCTGCCTGAACAGTTCAATTGTATGAGTGTTCCAGTGTTCCTGTCACGCAGAGGACTGCTCGTTAATGGACGCGATGCTCTGGGTGGCAGGAAAGTGTTCGGTTTCATGTTCATTATTACATGCACCTGTGAATGCACATAGCAGCCATCATTGCTACTCCTTTCGCTATGTCTGCAAGTAGTTCCTTTCAGTGTATAGGCCTAATACAGCTTCTGACGTGTTTACGGAAACCGAGTCTAATGCGACGAGTTGTGTTTGGTGACCCAATGCTGACTCCATCTGTATGACGTCACTCCATCAAAGACGAACTCGTCAAAGAATGTCACGCCTAATCAGAGTCATTATGTCAAGTGATGTCCACAAACATAGTTTCAGCAGTGACTAGTAGGAGTCTCCCTAAGCCAGAAAACATCAAACTATGTACCTGCCACTAAGTCATTTATCACGTTAACTAAGCTTATTATCCGTATGATAATACCGGGCCCATCGTTTGTGTCATAGTCTCGGGCATGTTTATTAAACATTATTGTTTAAGCGTCACTTTAATTAAAGAAATCAGACAAGTATCACACACGTTTTGCTAACCTTCCATCTTCAGCATATATGAAACTTCCGTTACCCATTCTTAATGATTACACAGTGTTGGTTTCAGGGAGTAACTAAGCAGGCTGCTGGCGATTTGTCATAAGTGGCAATGGCATACTAAAGGGCGCTTTGAAAGATGACGAGAGCTTGAGGGAAGAGTAGAAGAGGTTCAGTCAAAATTATTTTTTTAAAGAGAGGTGACAGGCGCAATTAGGGTTTAATAATATAGTTCATAATACATAAGCTATAGCTGTAATCGCAACTGTGATTGCAAATTCATAGCACCATTTTAATATAAGCTCGGAAGAGAAGTCTGCGGCTAGAGATGGAAGAGAAGGAAGTGACTGATAGATAGAGCTCCTTGAGATAAGATGACTGCATGCTGGAACCCGGACCAAGCAATTGCGCATAAACATTAAGATCTTAAATTCAATGCACTTTCATACCAGCACCTGTCTTTTGAATAAGCAGTCTGGACACCCACCTGCAGAGGCACATTTGGCAAGAATTCTTTAGCGGAATCGTAAAAGTCAGTTGAGGATACAAATCTGTCACGGATCAGAAACGATGACCACCTGCTGCTATAGACCTTACGCAATTCGCATATGTATATCTCATTGGAAGTAGTTACTCACGCTGCTAGGGTAGTTATAAAAAACAGAGAAAAGTGCTGGACATGTATTTATTTTAGGACAACTATTTCTATGGAAAAATGACGATATTCTATTATCTGCATATTCTGCTGTATAGGATGAACTTCAGTTGCATAAAAGTTCTGGTCAAAAGCTGACAAAGAGAAGCTCTCTCAGACCATAATATATAGCTCAATTTGTAATTGGAATCGGATGAATAATCATGGAGACCCAGAAATCTAACACTGCATTCTTGTGTAACGAAACACCTAAATTATTTACATTACTCTCCAGCGATCGATTTATCCGAGGAATACATTACATCAAGTGAAACTGTGATTTCATAGATTATAGAAGGTCGTTACATACCTGTGCGGAGGTGTGACAAAGTAATCATGGCATGTTTGTGACAAGCATATCTCTTCTCGGGTTTCGTGCATTTATATATAGGCAGGTTCGTACGTCCAATGTCCAATGTCGACATTCGTCACATTTCCGGCTCTTGGCTTTAAACTGCATGATGTAACCCTCTTTCATTATCCAATTGCATAATTCTCAGCGTTTCTTTATAAGTTTGTTCTATTTCACTCCATTCTCTCCTCAATTATAGTTCTTAAGAGTGAGTCTCCCATCGTTAATTGGCCCAACCATTTTCTCAGTCGGTTTCTAATTACTTCTATCTGGGATCCATATTCACGTCAAGGTCAAAGCCATTTCTGCTTTTCAAACACAAATCACAACAGGTGCAAACATGTCAAGGTTATTAACTAATCAACTAGCAGAAGTAACTTTACTCTACCAGAAAAAGAAAAATAGATGTTGGATGCTGAAGAACGGGTAAGTCACCATTTGCAATATATCTTCATTTATAATGCGGTCCATCCAGCTGACTATCTCCACCCGTCGTCATATAACCACATCTCGAAGGCCTCCAATCAAGCGTAATTTGTGATCATATATTCAAGAATTATCAGATATTCCTTCCTAACTTGAGTGATATTTACTGTTGTTTCCTTTCTGTGTATACACGTTTGGTATTTCTGACATTCCTGAACTATGGTTCCAGTTCTACGTGTGTCCTCACCCTTCTATGTTAAAGCCCCATGCAAAACTAAAGCCTCAACCATTGCACGATACTTGGAATAATGAATGAACCCATACTTTATCTGATCCCTGTGAAAGGAATTTAAACAATGTAGAAACATAAAATTCATATTGGAATATGCAGGTTCCATTACACGATACGTCATTTCCCGTTTTTAAAATTTGGACCCACTGCAGACGTTTATGTATGCGTCCATGCATGAAGGTATGCTATAGAATTGTGAAAATTTCAGTGCATGCACTTTATTTAGTCTATTAACTCCATAGATGCAAAGGAGCGAACAGGACACACATATTTAAATGAATGCACAACTGTCTCCCAGACTTTTATTTGCTCGTCTTTGGAGGAAACATGGCGTGACAAATTACAGCGGATCATTAGCGAGCTTAGGTTAACGCACGTGGCAACGGTCAAGCACTATATTTATCAACAGTAGCCGCTTGTGCATTGACTTTTCGACCCCGATGTCGTTAGTGTTATAGAGAACCGGCGCAGGATAATATGGGCTACTCTGGTGGGATGTTTTTTTTTTATATTGAACGACTGCCGGAGGCTGTGGATTATTCTAGCGGATTATTAGCGAGATCTTTCCATAGCTGGCAGAATCTTCATATATTAATTCACCCGTCCATAAAGCGGCGTCTCTCGACTCGCGCGAAATTGAAATTTGTCATCATCTTGAACGCTGCCAGGTTTTGCGATTCCGCAGGTACTTAGGCTCAGCCCCTCCCCGCAGAATTGATTTATTGGTTGGACCTCGTCCGGGGAAGGGGTGTACTGCCAGTAGCAGCAGGACCAGGGTGACATTTCGCAGTTTATGCCTGCGGGCGAGGTGTGACGGATGTTGTTTTAAGAATAACTCGTACTGCTGAACTTGGGAATAAAATATTTCTTTCTGAAACTCGGTCGCGATAAAGTCACCGTCGGTTTATCTGGGCAACGTTGACCTTCTATAGTACAAGGCGGGATACCACTCGAATCGTTCGCATTGAATACCAATGTACAGTGGAAAATTAACTAGAGGGTCTCGCACCCTCTGCTCTTTCAATATCATAGGTCACTGAACTGCAATCATTCCAATGATTAATCGCTCTAATTGTGGACCGCGTAATTAAGCTGCACCAACAGACGATATATATATAGTCTGATTAAGTAGACAACTTAATTACTGCGAAACGAGTCACTGCAGACGATTAATTTGTACTTAACTTCAAAGCGAGGGGATGCTCTTCGCTTTTGCAAAATAAATATTATTCTGCTGCACCAGCAAAAGCATCAGTGAAATTTAAAGCGATGTTAAATGAGATGTAAGACAAAATTAAAATGATTATTTGACGTCATTTTATAAATTATATGCCAAACTAAACCCAGCGGAACAAAGTAACTAGAAACCCAGTTAATCAACTTAATCGAGCATCGCATTCAGTCAAAGAAGTTGCAAGCGGGCGATATTCAGTCGCTATAGCATTATATATCCTCTGTCCGATCTGTGGACAAATCAATCTGTCAAAGAAACACTGACAACGCAAGTATAAACGCACAACAAAGGACAGTTCTTTCATTTGCATTTGACTTAGAAGCAAAACAAAACAAACGCTAGATAAAAACGAACAAGAAGGACGCGAAGGAGTATCGGAAGAGACATATTAAACATAAAAAGAAAGATTGTTCCAATCTCAAAAGCAGCAACAAAATATGCGAGCAAAAAAGGAAAATAAGAAAGATCATTGAACGTACAAAATCAATTCCTATATCCTACTTCATCTGCTTCTTCAGTTATTGAAAATTCGAGTATTGGCAACCATTGTGTATTCTAATTGCTGACTAATCAGAAGATGCAGTAATTAAGAGCATGCTGAGTCATTTTGGCGTGCAGAGTTCCAATTTTCAGCTCCATAATAACTATTACTTTCCTCAATCGATGACGCTAAACAATCCTTTCACAACGTCCTCTACCACCAAACGTCCTATGACGGATTCGAACCCGTGAACGTAATAAGAAAGCTATTTGCTTGCTTAGATATACATTCCATTTGTAATGAATAAAATTTACATTTGGTTAGCCTTCCATGAGCACATATATTACAGCCAAGGAAAAATGGTTGCAAGGGGTGGCTATGATGGCTACGTTATAGTAATGATGATGATGATGATGATGATGATGATGATGATGATGATGATGATGGTGGTGGTGGTGGTGATGATGATGATGATGATGATGATGATGATGATGATGATGATGATGATGATGATGATGATGATGATGATGATGATGATGATGATGATGATGATGATGAAATAATTAAGCTGATCGCGACGTCGACAATGGTAATGACGACCATAATATTAATAATACATATACTAATAATAATAATTATAACAATAGTAATCAAAATTAACAAAAATTATGATAATTAGAACGATAATCATAATAATAATAATAATAATAATAATAATAATAATAATAATAATAATAATAATAATAATAATAGAGAACACTGCCAAGATAATAAATAGGTCGCCCTTCTGTCTATGTGCGTTTGGTATTCACGAAATGAACCGAGCTGGATTTGCTGTCATTGACCGCATCGTTTATCGCTTGACACGGCTATCTGAAGATAACAGGGAGACTACATTCCTCCATCAACGCTTATCTCTCACTATTCCCAGCTTCAATGCAATCGCACATTTCGCAACACATTGACTTCCACTCCTTAACATTACCGAAAACTACTCTTCCAGAACAACTTTTCCCAATTTTTCAACAACATGAACAATTGACTTTAAATCTATAGATAGAACCAAATTTAATTTAAATTAAGAACCCACAGTAACCTCAACTACATGGTCTGAGAGTTTCAGACATCGCCATTACCATGCTAAATTCTGCTAAGTTCTTGGGAATCTACGTAGACCAGCACTTGTCATGGACCGAAGATAGAGCAGCAGTATCCACAAAAGAAGCTTAGACTCATAGTCATATGCTTAATTACTTGATTCTCTGTATACGCCATCTTAATCTTAAGTTGGCCGCTGCAGCAGAATAACATTCCACAATTTTAGACCACATAAACTGTTTACAACTCTTGTAGTATTAGTATGAATACTAATAATAATGACAATAATTAAAATAATAATATTATATTAAATAGTAATAAAATAATAATAATAGCATTAAAAATCGTTAACCTCATCCTTGTCGTCATAATCATTAAGTTTATGGTGATAAGAACAAAATAATAATAATATTTCGGTTGTTCTTCAGCGTGGGAATGCCGTTTGCCTCGTCGGGACATTGCCAACACTCACTTAGCTCGCCCACATTGGCGATAACAGCATAATGTGAAACATATATGTATAATAATAATAATAACAATTAGTGTCGTCATCGAGATAGTCATTATAACCTAGGTGTGGTCACATATAGGTAAAACATCGCTTCCATATCAATTATTGTTATGTGTTATGTGTCCACAACACATCTTGAAACGTTTGATGAAATTACGATTCAGTTGACAACACCAAACAGAATTCGGTTCCTATTTCCTCGAACCGATGGAAATTTCCTGTTTGATGGATTACTTCAATCAGGATGTTGGTCAAACTACAAGCCTATCTCGCACAGAAGTTAGCATAACGAAGCCATAAGAATAGGAAGCCGACGAAGGGCAGAATTAGGTTGCACAGTGGTTGAATATGGTAAACGACGTTGAGAAGAGAACGAAGACATTGAGAAACAATGTAGACAGAGGGAAGGGGCTTCCCATTTCCCATGGGTCCATATGTATATGTATGATCGCTGGATAATTGATTGGTCTGTCTATCCTTGAAATCGTTCATTGCTGTCTGCTTTCTTTCTCTTCGTTTCTCTGCTTTTGCATGAGATGCTAATGCCTGACCTATAGTATATAGGCCTACAGGCCTACTATGCGTTGCTCTAAGGCGCGAAATGAGAACAGAGAATGCAGAAGGGGTTGCAAAGACAATGAGGCTGAGCTGCGATTATCACCTGGATGATGACCATATCGACAGGAATTCAATGTTCCAGATGTGGTCACACTTTACAGAGTTGGAGTACGGGCCAAATATTTTTTGGAAAATAACTACAACGGATAAATCATCTCTTGGTGATTTTCCAATATTCTCCGACAGCACTTATCACATCTTAAAGATGATCATTAAGCTTACGTTTTTTCGAACAGAGGGAACCCTTTGTAAGGCCCTTGTTTCCTCAGACCTGTTCAAGACGCGTGTTACAGTATAATATTATTGGAACAAACGCTCAGCCGTTCTGTAGGTCTTTAATTATAAGCCTATTTGAAGTTTACCATACTGTGACTGTTTATGAATTGATTGCGTTCTATGGTTTCGTTTTTCTCTTAAATTTGCCATATACCTTGCAATGCATTGCAATTGTCTGTGTAAATAAAATCTATCGATATTTATTACTCACTTACCCATTACAAACAAACTGTGTATATATATAGGGGCCTATATATGTTTACTGATATTATCTCAGACTTGACGCTCATTTCTGAAACTAAATTGACACTGTTTTCTGATTATGCTGACGAGTTTCTTTACTGTAGGAATCCATCTATAAACCGTATTCTTCGAGAAGGGAATAAGGTCATGGTTGACTGTCGCAAGTTCACGATGATGATTCGCAAATTCACGATTTTCAAAGACATTGCCAGTCGAAATTTAGAAGAAACTGAGTGGCTATTGGGTGTAAGCTATAGGCTTCGTTTTCTCACACAACGTTTCATACCGGGATTATAAGTAATCAATTACACATCTACTTGTCTATATTGCCGTATGCATCTGGCTTCTACAAAAAGAACTTCACAGAGAATCAAAGTCATATAGAATTACCAATGGTAGTTTCAGTTTAATGATGCTATATGATAACAAAGATAGTTAGCGCCGCCCTCCTGTTTTACACAGGCTTGAGACTTGCACTGAGTCAAATGAGCGCGAGCAGTGTTAGAGTTAAAAGTTTCAGTGCAATGAGTCGTCGTCATGAAGCGGTTTGTCATCTAGCAGGTATTTTACTACAATAAGCGAATATCATCATCATCATTATTATCATCATCGTCGTTGTCTTCTATACTCACCCGCAGTCAAAATACACCAACACACCGACAGTTAATCCATGACTGGTTAATCAATCAATCAATCAGAAATACTTGATATAGCGCCCCTTCGAGATATCTACTCAGAGGCGCTCAAATGCCTGGTGATTAAAAGACACTTACCGAAGTCTTGGAGCAACGCTACATTCAGTAGAAGAACGATGGTAGATGTTGTCATAGTGAATAGCGATGAGGTATTGGTCAGATCACTTTGTTCTGTTCGCCACTGCGGTCGTGTCCACTGGGCTCACCTGACCACCGTCTCTTATGGATAGCGCTATGTATACAGTCAGTGCAGTGGACACAACTTGGGCCGATCAACGGACTCCGCCGAGCTCAGAGGACAGAATAGACGACTAGACACACATTATTTATAAGCGTTTCCTCGGTCTCTGCTGCCGAGGTCAGTCGGCGTGTCGCGGTACCTGCAATAACTCGGTCCACAGCAGTTCACTCGTACGAATCTAACAGTAGCGTAGATATCCAATATAGTCGCAACTATAACTTGTGATGATCTCCTCTCGGAATCCTCTATCTTCAGGCAGTTCTAAGTGGAGCGGGATTGGTCCGTCCCTCCAGCTGTCAATCAAGCACAGCGCGGAGCCGCTAAGTCAGTGCTCTCCCACAGGCTATGGAGCTTCACAAACAGCTGTCTGTTGCCTCGTAGAGTGGTCCAAGCTGCATACGAACCAGCCGCGTTTAGTAGTAGTAAAGGCGCTGAAGGTATAAGCCTAAGATTCCAAAGTATTTGACATTTAAAGATGCAATCGATTGTGTGTGCAGGTCCACTGCATAAACACGCAAATACAATTATTAGAAAGCTGAATTTATTTGTGTTAACATATCGTGGTGCTTTTAAATGAATAGGTCTACATGACGAGGTTAAACTTTAGGAAAAGTATTGATATGTAGTACAGATCTTAGCTATTTAGAGACTTAATGAAAGTCTGCAGTCCTGTTTCATCTGACTACTCCACATCAAGCGTCGAAAACACTGACCACAGTATGTATATTCTCACAATTATTAGGTTGGCTTCATTAAGGACTGTTTTAATATTTTTGTGACTGGTTATATACCAGACATTAATGTTAAAAGTGATGTAGGTCAACATTTGCTGTTGTGTTACGTATGACAATAAAGATACGACTTGCTATGAATACATATTACATATACATACAGTCAGCAACAGCACAGTAACAGCTGACGGACGGAAAGAACAGCTGAGGAAAACAAGAACCTTTAAATCCCCAATTAATCACCTTAGCACGGAACCAACAGTTAGGCATGGAACAGCGGGCTGCCACAAGCTAATGGTCCCTCACCTGTCGTGTTACCTGTCTGGCGCTCTGCCAACACAATCCAATTGCCTGGATGAATCTGACGGTTGAGGCTTTTTCTCTGTTTCCTGTACGGCTTTGACGCAACGCCGCCATACGACCAGTAAGCAGTAAGCTTATCGTTAAAAACCCATCACCAGGCAGTCGCGATGGACCGACTATCTGTGAATATCTCATCAAAACACGGACCCTCTCTGGATGACACGAACCGATCGACAAAGACATAAATTGCGCACAGTTTTATAGCGCCTCTACACTTTTAACTCATGTCCAAGATAAAGCTATAAAACTCCGATGAATGGCTTTTAATGTGCACTAAATACACCACAATAGGTGAAAAAGATGAGCACATAACATGTGCTGCACAGGTAGAAGAGGAGTTATATTTATCGGAACTGTATGCAAAGACCTGTGTTTAACAGTTGTGCAAAAAGGTACGGAGTTGTAGAACGGACAATTGTTCCATTGCAATATACCAGAATCAATACAACTGATGACTCGTTGTAAATCCCTTGTCGGATCAATTAGTCATGTTGCACGCGTATCCTGCTATTTGTCTGTCCCTGTGTAAGGCCCTGATTCTCTCTGCATGTCTCTGCTTGTCACTACATGTGTCTGTTATACAGGCCTACTTGGGTCATTCGTAAATTTTCCGTACTCACACCCCCAAACATACACCACACGCAATCCACACGTATACACCACACACAACATATACACACACCACCCACTTCCACATACACACAAAATCCGTAAAAATCTTGCCTACAAATCCAGACACTACTGCGTGCCTGGCAATCAAAACATTAAAATACTTCTGTCAAGTAAACATGGAACTCGAGGAAGACTTCTCTGTATAGCACGGTGACGAATCAACATCAGACTAATTGTGACAGGGTTTGCGTAGCGCCACTATTTGCACACACATCCGGCTCTAGGCAGACATGTATCCTTAAGAGTTTGTCTGTCGATTACATACCCTAGAGTCGATGAATCCCTAATGCTAAATTTCTCATCCAGAGGCACCAGATCTTCACATATTTAAAAATTAAACACGTAAACCTAAGCCAGGCTAAGTGAAAAATCTGTAACCGATATAAGCGTATTTTTCTATTTAGATAACGATAAAATATGTGGAAAAAGGTGCGTATGGTTGATTATTAAAAGAAAACATGTATTTAGGAAATTTTAGGCGGTGAATCTCATCCATTGGGTATCGGATCTCTAGGCTGAGGTGGTGGATCTTAAATCCGAGGTTCCGGATCTCAGATCCGGCGAGATCCGGACGAATTTAGTCATTGCTTGCAAGACGCTTTTACCGGATCACTTTAGTATACCTCTTTCAGGCTTGAATTAATCCCTCCCAGAGGAGGGGTCAGCCGCACCGGATCCCTCTATACGTAGTGTCGTTCAATAACCGGTTCGCTCAGTCTGTCGGCTCGCTTTAACAATTATCAGTTACGGTACATAGAGTCTATACAAATAAGAAACAGTCTTTTCAAGTAACAACGCATTAAATAGTGTCAGTAAAAGGGTTAAAGATCATTGCTTGCTTCTGCTAAAAGACGCTATGAGGTCGACAGGTCACCATATAAAAGTTCGCAGCCGTAAACTGTTTTACGTGTTCGATTTCAAGCCAGCGAGATCACACCGCTGTCGATGATTCATTCGCACTTTGATGTTTGCCGTTCGTGCTCCAGTTCCGTTTGGTTCCGATTTGTTCCGCGTAACGTTCCGCTGCAGCCACCTTCGACGGGCGCACGCAATTGCAAATTGGCGCGAAATTCGATTTGACTGATAGTAACGCATTGATTGCCTCAGCGGTCGCTAGGAGGCGTCGTGATTAATTGCCTCAGCGGTCGGTTGAGGGCGAATCTTTTAAACATTTGCGAATCAGCTTCGACGGAAGGAAAGGAATTCGTGTTAGGTACACGGCCTGAACGAATGGATACGTCCGTAATGGTGTGGCGTGTCTGAATCTCTTGCAGACAAAAGTGTATGACTGTAGAGCGCAATTTAGTTCTTCGCCTGCATTTGTTTTGTGATGTTTTTACGCACGTGTTGCTGGCACGATGTCTGAATCTGACTGTTGACTATTTTCCTTAAATGAGTCTTGCAAGGACCATTGTCAATGGTCATATATTGAATCTTACATGCGAGTCCTAAATAATGATGGCGAATTGGGTAATCTTATCTCTTTTGTTTTGGCTGTTTTTTTTTAAAACTCGCCTGTCTGATTGTAAACGGAGTTTACGCCTATTGACTTATCAGACGATTTGATGGAAATGGATTTTCATCGGTGGCTGTAGTTAGCAGAAAATGCTTTGCAGAGTTAACGGCATGGAATGTATAATAAGGATGATCGTCACTAGCTTTATAATTAAGGAATTGAGACACAGCGGGACAATGGGTGGAGGCATGCTGTCTGTCAGGTCAAGAGTCGAGACATAGTATATTATATGAAGAATTTTGTCAATATCACTGTTTTCATCATCATTATTGTTATTATTGTTGTTATTATTATTATTACTATTATTATTGCTATTTTTTATGCCCTGGGGTACTCTATTCCTCAGGGATTTAGAGATTATCATTAAAATACGCTAGTTGTCTGGGAGATCAGGCCTCGTCTTTTGCAGTCAGAGGAAAAGACCCTTTGATTTTATTATTATTATTATTATTATTATTATTATTATTATTATTATTCTATCCTTTTGCAAATATCTGGTTCCTCGAACATATATTTTTTTCAATAGGGCATATAACTTGTTCATTTCTACCAGAAACAAGTGTAATCACTAAGAAATAAAGTTGCGCTCATGAGCTTTAAATGGTAATGGGGAACAGAAGGGAGCCTCATCCGCTATACAATTGTATAGCTACTAATTGCAGCTTCTATAACGGTAGTCAATGTTCCTTCTAAGCTTTGCGCATGTGTGTGTGTAGAGTCAGCAAACACAAAAATTAAATGTGTACACACCAATTGTTTGCGCACAAATTACAAGCCACGATTTCTTTTGATGAAACTACGTAAATCGAGTCTCCTAGGACCTAGGTAGGACCTAGGACCTAGGACCAGGACCTACGACCTACGACCTACGACCTAGAACCTAAGACCAGGACCTAGGACCTAGTCTGCATCGTCCTACTTTACTCCAAAAACTTTGGTTTCTTGGTTGATGCGTTCTCTTATTCATCTTTCGACAGAGGACTTTTCTTAGGTTATCAGAACTTATCACCATAAACTTATCACCAATTCGACAATACATGCTTAAACTTTGATTAGGCTATAATGTGTTGCTCAAACATTCCACATTTAATGCATGTTGACAACACGGAGTTTACTCAAGTCAGACATTGACAACTGTGTTGAACGTTGCGACAGACAATTTTATTCAGAGCATTAATTAATTACCAGTCGTTCGATCTTTAAATTCCTAGCATTCTGTTGGACCGTCCCTATAGGCTTCGCTCATTCGATTAGCATTGTCTGAACTTTTTGAGTAATAATCGATCACACGGTTTTCGTGAGATCCTAAAGCCATTTCTAGGCAGCATAATTATTACGATTGCTCAAGATCTCATCTGATGTCTCGTTAGTTCAGACTTCATTCATTCCATTCATTGTGACCACGTAACACAGCAGACGTGGCAATCACCGTCCTTAGCTAATTAGACAATTTCTTAGTCATAAGGTTCTCTACAGTAAAAGTACAATACTTAACGCTATATATTTATGGATTTTACTTGGAAATTGTTTAATTAAGCAGAATTCTCCTTAGCTGCCAATGAGTCAGTTGATATAGAAAATCTATCGCTACACGCATGTAGCCTAATCATTGATATAACATCATATCAAAATTCTCAGTGACAGCAAGAGAGAATTCTTTTTTAATTTACAATTGAAAAATGATATCCATATATTCACAGTGCTACATATTCGACTCAACATATTACGTGTGTGCATGTGTGTGTTTGCATAGGTGTGCGTTCGTTTGTTCGTTTGTGCGTGTGTGTGTGTCATTGTGGTTAAAGTCAAAATGGAAAATCTTAAACTAATACCATACACCCTACTTTTCAGCAAGCTAATGGTTTGTTCTGGCGCAATTTTCGACTCCTACTTCAGCTGGAAGATCGTATTCAACAATTAATAACTGATTCCACTACAGTACTAGTTTAATTTTGCACAAAATTTCAAGCGCAGAATAGAAAACGTAAGCCAGAAATTTTTGCATATTGACAAGCAAGCGTTTTGTTATTTCAACTCCAAGCTCATTTCATATCAATAAACAATTTCAATCGATATACCTAATAATAGGGTCCAGATATTTTCTCTTAAGTTTGTTTTTATTTTGCACGGAAACATCTATCTCCTTAATTCGTAGTTCAAGTAGAAATAGCCTTCCGTCGAGTTGCTTCAACAACTTGAAGACGAAAATTGCTTATCGGCATTGGCCGTCAATGATAAGATTGTCGAGCACCTCGAAAAGCTTACACTTAGCGCAGTTGTGTCGCTCATGATTCCCTATACTTTAATTGCTTTCACTCTTCTTTGTGGTCTGGTTGTCTTCGCTTTATCTACTGCGCTTATCTGACAGAAAGGTGATAAAGTATCCTTCAATCTGCAGACGGTAAAGAAGTTTGGTTGCCAGGTTTCAAGCCTATGTAGCCCTCTCTTCAGGGGGATGGCAAGATATCTTCTCATCCTTCCTATGTTCAGTAGCCAGCCACCAACAATCTTCGTCTTCTTCTCTGCCGGTACCTCGTCGGATAAGAAAGCGTGACCGAGAAGTTCTTCTAAGACTTTCTTTGCAGAAATCCCAAGCTTCCTTGACATTGTCGAAGATCTACATACATGGAGTATACGATCATTTCCAGGGACTTCAACTGCTAGCGATAATTAATTATCTGCGCATGCTCTGAACTTGCTAAAGCGCGTTTGCAGCGGCATGTACCGTGTTACGGCTCTATATAAATAGGCATTCATTCAAACTATACAAACTACCAAAACTCATTTTAAATTGTCGTACACTCGTATTCTGGAGTTGGACCTATAGTAAGTGGCACTAGAACCGGTGTAGCTTACCCCCGGGAGGTAACTTAAATGCGATGTCAGGTTACCCCCTACGATTTTAGATAACCCCAGGGGTAATATGAAATCAACTTCAGGCTACCCCTCCCGGTAACTTGAAATTGATTTCAAGTTACTCCCGGCAACTAACTACTCCGCTGTCTTGCAGTTCAGCAGGGCCAGTCCCAAGCCTGAAAAAGGAGGAGGGTTCTGCGGCAAGCTTGCGGGCCTACCAGGTAAAACGGGAGCAGGACATTACCCCTCCTGACATTATCCTCCCCGGACATTACCCATCGGACATTACCCCACCGGACATAACCCGCCTTAGGACATTATCCCCCGGACATTACCCCGGACGTCACAAGATATCTATGGCGCATGTATGCATACATACGTATCTACATGCATACATACATACATACATACATACATACGTACATACACATATATACATGCATACATGTATACATACATACATAATATTATATTTAATTTAACCAGATTCTTCGCTGCCTATCTATATTAGTGATTACAAGTATTTTACAGTCTTTTCTTGGGGTTCCCTCTAGCGGGATATTTTCCCTTGGGTCTCCAGGGTATCCCTCATTCTTCCAGTTAACGTTGGGCTCTGTTATACCTCCTTTAGCGAATTTTTTTGCTTCTATTCTTATGAAGCCAGTTTATTTTTGTGAGTGAATGATATAAAAAGAAGTCATTAAACTAATTGAAAATCTGCTTTCCATTTAGACAAGAGTGCGTTCCGCGTGTTGCGTAAGTAACCTGACGCAGGCAATAGACCCTAAGGCGTTTTGGTTGGAGGCCACCACGTCGACGCCGCTTGAGGTATCGCATGGCGCGGGTCATCGCTGCCAGCGACCCAGCCAAACCTCTGGTAGAGCCGTGCAATCAACTGGGCTAAGCATCGCCTCAGGCAACCTCCGTCGTAGCCCCAGGCCATTGATAAAATATCCGATGCAAAGAGCCACGCCGTCGTCTCCTCACTGCAGGAGCCTCGCCTCTGTTCCATAGATGCTATACGGAGTCGTTAAACAGCGTTCGCTCAAGTTTGACGTTTATAGACCATGAGCAGAAGCCAGGCAGGCGAGACTAGACGACCGATTGGGGCAGTTAAAGGTCTCTTCATGCTTACAAATATTTTAGCAGACACCGTCGTTCTCTCTTCATATGTCACGACAATCATTGAGGGTCAGCTCTTCCAGTAATGATTTCTCACTTCTAAGCTCGGAGCCTAGTAGGTAAACTTTGAATAGTATTTTGACATGGTTTCGCAGACTTTTTCAACAGGTGAAGTCTGCTTTGCGTCTCTTCGCAATCAAATGCCTACGGTTTACTACGATTACTTATAATTGTGCTACATAAATAAATGAAAAAGTTAAAACTTTGAAGAGGAATAAGAACAACCCCTTAAGTCAACCCCGAGGCAACCATGGGTATAAAGTGTTAAGGACCTCATTTTCTTAGCTTTGGCATATGACGGTGGGTCGAAAATCCTCCCCTCTCTGTCTCATCGTCCAGCTAATAGTGTACGGTATGGTTAAACTGGCTTAGTTCACAGGTGTGGTATCAATTACTGCATAGGCGGATAATTGATCTCCCTACCTCTCGATTGATAGCCCAGCACGCAAACCACTACGCCATCGAAAATCGGATTGAAATTACGACCGTTGGTTTATTTTCGTGTCATGTTCTCATCCGTATCCATTTGTCGATTACGTATCTCTGCTCATCTGCCTTCACGTACATTTATGGCTTACCTACCTGTGTGCATTCTTCCACGTCTGTATATCCGTCGTCTGCATGTCCTTCTACCTGTCTGTTTACCTCTCATTTTATCTCTCTCTAACTCCCTTTCGGTATGTTTTCCGAAGAACCCTAAATTGGCTGACATACTGATACCAATTTATTAGAGATAAACTCTTCAGCAGTTCGATCAATTAACATTCATCGATAACTCGATTTACCAGGCAAACAAAAGCGCTCTGAAGTTTTGTGGCATATTACAATACCCGTTAGTTTAGCTTCCGGTGACCAATTCTCCATCTGTGGAAGGCATCGAAAGCACAGGAATTGGGAGACGACCTCGTTGGCTGCTAATGACGCCATCTGACGAATGAAACAGACGCCTCGATAGCTTTGCGTTAGAAATCATGCAATCGCATATTGGTCTTAATAAAGAATATATTTACAATAAATATAAGATATAACCGTAATCTGATAATGCTTTATTACAAAGTTCAATAGTTCACACGTGAAGTCCGGCAGCAAAAAAGCACATAAGTAGACAAGAGACAAGAAGAAATCAGTTTTCAGTCTCGAGTCAAAAGTAGTCTCGCCAAAAGAGTTGCGAACATGAGGAGCCAAAGAGTTCCGGCAACTGTGAATAAACGCCGGTGTAGTAGACCAACCACACTCCCCCTTTTAAACACTCCCGGGTCAATTTATCCTTGGATATATTGACTGGTTGAGTTAATTCTTCCTAGCAAAAATTGAGTAGTGGAGTACATTGTTCCTAGTAGATACACACTCCCGTTGATGAATAGACACTCCCATGGAGTTAATTCTTCATAGAACAATTTTACTCCCGGGGTGTCAATTCTTCCTAGGACAAATTGACAGCAACAACAACAATAACAACAACGACAGCAACAGTCAATTTGTCCTAGGAAAATTAACTCCTCCAATTGCATTAGGTATGGGAGTCAATTTATTCTAGAAAGAATTTACTCCCAGGGAGTCACTATATCCTAAGTAGAATTAACTCTGGAGAGTGTTTATTCGCGGGGTAGAGTGTATTTATCCTAAGGACAATTAACTTCGGAGTCAATATATCCTAGGTACAATACACTCCGGGAGTTAATTTAGTCTCCTACACCGGCCGAAGACAATAGGCCTACGTCTATTGGGAGCATGGATAATTGCCACCAGATGCTTATGGAAGAGAGGATCGACTATTAACAGCTACCCTTCATACCTACGAACATTCCCTCTCCGCCACTTTTTCACGCGCTGGGATGCAGTACACCCTTGCAAGATCGGATCGGGGTGAATAATGTTATGTTCGCATGAAACTGAGGAAGACAGAATTTTCGTGTCTTGTCCTTTCTGAAATACACTATTTCTCTTTTCACGGGATTAATGATGAAATTAATCTGTCGTTCAACACAGATCAGAAAGAAGCCTCCGAATTTATGATGTTTCAGCTTATAGCGACGACAGTGTTGGGCGATGTACATCGCGCCAGCCGAATAATAAAGCCTAATGGACATAGATTACGCTGGCAGTAAATGACAGAGAGCTTTTTCTAGAGATCATTGAGCTTTTTGCCGCTGAAAGCTTGGCTCCAGCCAAATGCTAACGACCCTGACAATGAAAATTTATAGATCATGTTACTGACAATAATTACAGACGCCTCGGTTGAATTCTTACTCAAACCAAAATACAAAATGGAGATGGAACGAAGAAAACCCTACACTGTACTTCTTTTGCTGATTTTGGACACAAAATCCTCATCCACGAACTCACCAATTGGGAATTGACAATTCCCTCTTCCATCACTTCAAGTGCGCATGCGCCAATTGACCAGCATATACATGTAAAAGCGGCCCCTTATAAATTATATAGCCACAGCTATGGTCTCTGACGTCTTACCATGTTGTTTACTCCATGGCGGATTTCGTTTACATCATTCTGTTATATTCATTTGAAGCATTATAGAAAGATCTCTAACTCGTGCAACACTCATGAAACTGAACGAATCGATAGGCAATCTTACTATACAATTTTCCGGATCCAGATAACCGTTCTAGATCGGACGAAAATTGAATGGACGGTGAGGAAATTGATCATAAATCCCGTAATCTTTCTGACAAGCGATAAATGCAGCAAACGGAGATTGAAGCGCTGAATGATTCGCAAAAAAGCGAGCACGAAGCTAAGACAATGGTAACTGAAAGGCAATTCTTGTCTTTAAATCTTAACGACAGAAGTAGGGCCTACTTCGCTCTATTTCCATTTTGTATTCATTAGATCCGAACCGGGTTCGCTATTTAGTTAAGGTTTAGCTTCATTACCAATTCTGTCGATGGTTATATGATCTCCCTTTCTATGATCCAGTGAAATGAAGCAATGCTATGCGGTTGGCTTGCCTTTTGAAGAACACTTGCGTCTGACCCTTCAACGACGAGAGTGTACCAAAATGTATGGGAAAACCTATGAAAATGGTCATTACAGGGTCATGAACTCTTTCAGATTAGCGCAGGCAACGCTTCTTTCACGTGCGTAATTTGCACGTCAATGTGCACACTCATTTTGATGCGAACCTTACCCAGAAATTGGGGTGGAACGCTCCGAATGCCACCCATCCTATTGCCTTCCCTGCTAAAGGTAAATGAGTTTGATGACGAAGACTGTTCCATAAGTATAACTTCTTTTCGTTTCTAATTAATTTCTTTTGGTTACGTAATTAGTCAATGACGAGAAGAGCGTTAGTCGACGGCGTTCAGTGGTAATGTCTTAATTAAAGACTGCATTCATTGTTCGGAACTGGACATCGTGTCTTTGGGAAGACTAGCGATCAACTAATTAACCAATTCGATCCTTGCATCTAAATCATTGAGATCGTTCGACGCTTCTGCGTCTGGTTGGAGATGAGTGTGGCAATTTATTCCCTGCGGGCCTCCACTTATTCCACAGGAAACCATTACATTAACTGCGTGGGCGTTGATGCAGAACTCTACAACAGTGACTTTTATCGCATTCGTTCTTACTGAAACGCGTGAGTTAAGATTGGCTTTTGGTTTATTGATGTATGCTCAACGAACATTAATAGACCGACTAAGTTTCCTTTCTTGTTTTGATTGTCAACGATCCTCGGTCGTTAATGGCTGTCATTCCGTCGAAAGCATCGAGAAGACGGATCCGTCGATAGGGCGGAGGAGGCCTCATGGAGAGGTGTGAAGGTTCCGGATCTCTCTCTTTGTAAGATCACTTCCGGTCAGACAGCAGGGGGGTCTCGTGTCGCCATGGCAACTGTCGTCCGGGTGTTGACGCTTTCGAATGACCAGTTGACGAATTGCTCTCCTTGCTCGTCGGCTTTAGATTAATTGGCAAACGACGGAGACAAACGGAAGCTCACGTGTTGCTGTTAAGGGAAATCCGGTTAACACGAGCCCATGTCAGCAGCCAAATTAGATATTACATGGAAACTCCATGGTGTATTTTTAGATAAATCGTTTCAGCAGTCTACGTAATATCCGTTCCAGAACAGGGTCAATAGACCCATTGGAATATTTCGATCTTCGGTTGAACATGAAGCTTATAAATACGCATAAGCGATCTCCACTAAGTCATTCAGATCCAAGACAGAGGCATCTAAACCTAAGTGAAATAGCGCTTGTTGGATAAAAGCAACTTCAAAGGGAATTAAATGAAAACTTAGTGTACAATGTTTTCATTGTTGTTTAACTTAAACGTGTTCTTTACAGCAATTGAGTTTCAAACCCTAGTTAGCACAAAAACATTTTTTCTTAGTTAAGACAGCGTTTTGTGTTTCCTCGAAACTCTTTATAATGAAGGATAATCTTTTTGCATGGAATTAAACGACAACGCGCTCTCACGAAGGTCTCTATAATTTCTACCCTCTTGGCCATAGCAAACCTACTATGACCAACACAAAGCATGAAATCTGCTACCCGGATTGCATTGGGTCATTTTTTTTAAATTTTGCTTTGAATTACTCCCCGTGAGGTGAGTGGCTGACGACCACCAGCTTAATACTCCATACGAACGCCATCGGATTAGGGGTCGAGGATACTACATATCAACGCCTCATATCCCTAAGCTAGGACACGTATCATGTATTAAGCTGATAGTAAAGAAATTTTGATCTTAGCCAATAAGCCGAGAAGCGATAGCGTTATTTTAACCAATAGGTCTTATACAGCGCCTCTTAACATCTTAAAAAAGTTTTCATTGCCTACTCTTACTGCGGTAATGACAGTGCTTAAAGTGTACCTGGACGGTCATGGACGGCGTCCAGGCACTTATTTTCACAATTGGACGCCGTCCTGCCACTTCCTGCCAGTAGAGCCTGGACGCCGTCCATGAGCGTCCATGCGGCAGTTCCTCTACGTACGTTATTATCAACAGCAAAGGAAGATCAACAACATGAGTCGACGACAAATGATTCGCGCACTATGGTCCACTGTATTCGTCAATATAGAAGTTGGATTGATGATATTAATGATGCTTGAATAGAAGTTGGATTGGTGAACGAAATTCTTCCAAAACAGATGCTATTTACATGTAGATGAATATAATGCCTGGTGAAATAAAAGTTGGATTATTGAAAAGATTAATTGCCTAAATAGAAGTTGAATTGATAAATATAGTTCTTGAATTACTTTCCTTTGAGAAATTGTCAACAAGGGGCGAGTTTTGAAAGTTTGGGTAATCAAGTTTATAAATATTTTCCTAATGTTTTCCGAGTGCCTCCTATTTACACAGAGTTGTGTTTCTTTGCGGATGAACGTGCTCTAGTCAATATTGAGATAGAATTATTTTAGTCTATACATAAAGTAGAAAAATTTGTCAAACAAAATACACCTAAAGATAGACTGCTAGAGCAATGCACCGAGAGTTGCTATTATGACATCTGCTAAACAGTCTGTTAAGCAGATGTGGTTCATACTTTCCTGAAGCATAGTGGATCGTAAGCCGTGTTGCCAAATTTTCTCATCTTTGGTCCGGTCTACACATCTGCCATTCGAGATATCGGCTACAGACTCTTTTAATCGTAAAGAATGTTAAGTTTTAGAAAGAGCAGGGACACGTGCCCCTGCCAGACATATGGTGCCAGCGAAAGTGATGGGGCCAAAACTCAATCGGAAAACTTTCGAAAACGATATTTAAAATTGTGACCTCCTCCATTCTTTCTATTCTTTTCCAGAACTACAGCAAGTCTGCCCTGGTGGGGTAACTGAACTGGTGTCAATTTTTCGTCGATGATCAAACCGACATCATGCACCAGCAGTAACAGTAGATATGTGGCCTATCTAGCTAGACGTAGGCTTATACACGTTTCATCGTTTTGCAGCTTGAAATAGAAGAATTTCAGCTCAATTTCATAGGCGCTATGGTAGGCAGTGCAACTTAATTAGTTTACTAACTTACTAGGTCTAATCAGCTCGTCAAAAATTTCCTCAAACCAGTTGAACAACTTTTTGCTTTTTACATCTGAAGATTAATTACCAAATGCAGCAGACGCTGGAAGCGCAAAAGACGAAAATTAATTTGATGAAAAGCTAACTAGAATGCATAACACGAATTATAGACGTCCATATATACCTGCTTCAGTTAACATGTAGGCCTAATTAAAATATGATTTTTGGAATAGTAGATCATTAAATGCTGTTGATAATAACGTATGTAGAGAAATTGAATTGTTGCATGGACGCTCATGGGCGGCGTCCAGGCTCTGTTTGCAAAATAAGTGGCAGGACGGCGTCCAGCTGTGAAAATAAGTGCCAGGACGACGTCCATGACCGTCCACTTTAAGCACTGTGTGGGTTGTGTAATAATTATTTTGTTTCCGGTGAGCGACTATGCGCACCTTAAAATCTAAGAAAAAACTATTAAACCCGAATTAAGCTGAAACTGTTTTGAGCAATGTTCCAGTTCTGATCGATTCTTCTATCACTGGATTTGTCAATAGGCTTATATACTATACAGTGTAGCCTTATGTTCTTCATGCAATTCAGGTTTACTTAATTAAACCTAATTGTCGGTCGCTATAATGCGTGGCTTATAATTCAATATGTAGATCAGACACGTACTTTAGGACCTATATACTTATAAAACTTCGCCAAATGGAACACTCGCGATCGATCGGCTAGAACCCCACTTAAAAGCATTTCAGAGGCAAAGCTCCCCATTGAGTTTTAAATCCAATCCCAGGCGAAGCTGCATGGGAGTATGGGTCTATTAGCAACTAATTCCTGAGCAAATGTCCACGCAGGATTATCAGTGTGACAGCTATAGAGTGCCGCATACTCAATGCAATGTTGTGTACTGTAAACGAGCATTTATATAGCGTCCCTTATTGATATCTCCTCAAAGGCGCTCTTAGCGCTGGCCTTAAATGATGCTAAGTGTCATAATATGATCGAATAAAATACATCATGCATATTTTACTTCCTCCTTGCGGCTCGACGAATAGGCCTATTCAGACGAGCGTCGATCATCTTCCACCAGAAAGGGACTATAGGCCTACTCGTCGACATCGTACCCGTGTCAGCGAATCGCTGTAGGTTTAGACATTCGTAGCTCTGCCCTATCGACGCAACATAAAAAATTGTGTGCCGCTCTTTCCTTTTGGGTGCCAAGCTAATTAATTCATTATATTTGAATCGTGCATGCTGTGTTCGAGTTGCTGCGAAAATCTTTGATTCCCACTTCACAGTTTACGAACACTCGCAACGTCATAGCCTACAACGGAACATAACATTGAAAATTAATAAGGGTGGGTCTATATGCGACGATGTTACATGTAGGCCTACTGTTGCCAATCTTTGCCATGCAGTCAACGAGGAGGTGTTGGCAAAGGTCTCCGCAGTCCGTTCACATCAGCTCCCAACCAGTAGGCCTAGAATTTAGTCCCCAGTTTGGTTTTTACCATCAGGACTTCCAATAATTATCATAATTTAAAAAACCTGAATAATTTGTGTTATCCAATACTCTAGTAATAAGTAGGCCTATTCGTGTGACAAAGTTGCAATCGTTATTGAATTTCTTTCTGTTGGAATGGAAACGCAAGACAAACATTCCTGTTGGTAGCATACGAAACGTGAATTGTTGCAACTCAGAGACTTCAGAAAATGTAGAAAAAGCAGAAACGAAAAACGCTCCGAGGAATATAGATAAAAGACTGATGGAATTGTTTAAGTATATAGATAGATAGGCCTACAATTGAATTAGAGAGTTAACAGGAAGCGAGGGAGAGGACAAGACAGCAGCGATATAGAGTGACACAGGAAAACAGAGTTGGATGATTGTGAACAAGAGTGATAGAGTAACAACAAACAAGAGATGTACAGGCCTATATATATATATATATATATATATATATATATATATGCCAGATACAGGCAGACAAACATACAGATAGATAGACAAACAGATAAACCGACTGACAGGCATAAAATCAGACATACAGACAGACAGATAGACAGACAGAGATCCATACATACATAGATATATAGAGATACAGGCACAGACATACATGCATACATACACACACATACATTTGTATATATAGACAAAGGCAGACAAACATGTACATGTAGGTAATTAGGAAGACAGTCAGAGAGAAGAAATACTGGTGAGATGAAGAAAGTGGTTATGTTGGCATAGATTCAACAAGCATGAAACAGAAAGCGATACTCTGAAAAAATCCAGTAATAGGCCCATATGGGAGAAAGGAGCGTCCAGATAGGGGGAGGGGAGATTGCCTCTATCACTCAGAGGTATTGACGTCTCTGATGGGAAATGCAGAAATAGAGAGAGAGAGTATCGAGAACGAGATACATGTAAGTATTCAGTTAAAATGAGCCAGAGATTGGAATGATATCTGAAGCAGAGATTTAGAGTCTCTAGCTGCTTAGTCATCCTTCTCTTTGTTATCAAATCGCAAAAGCGATTAGGCCCTAATAAAAGACGACTAGGCCACCTTTAATTAAGTCATTAAGTGAAAATGGAAAGTAAAACTGCTTGAGAGACTTGCCGTGAATGGACTACCCAAATGCATGTATTTTGATTCGAAGGCCCTATAGAGAAATGTGATGCATATAGCCATCACATTATTCAAGCATAGACTTTGTAGATAGTTGTGTGTTGATCGCAGACCTGAGGTCAACGCCGAACTATCTTCGAACTCCATGATCTTCCTCTTCATTTCAGCGCACGATGTGGTAATGATATATCGTGCGCTGCACTTACCCTACCAGACTTGGCAGAAGATTTGCATACGGTTGGTCATTCTCTTCCTCGATGTGTCTAAAATGGTGGAATTAATTTGATTCGTTGATGTGTGGAGACAATCAACAGAAACAAAGACAGATGCACGGATCTTAAACATAATATTAGGCCTACATTCAAAGCAATCGCCAAAACGACCCAAAACAAGGGAGCAATATGACAGGAAACTAAAAGAAGAAGACAGAGTCAAAGATATAAAGAAAGGAGAAATTAAGAGATCTAAGGTAAAACTGGGAGTTGGACAGATTACACCGAAATACGAGAAAGACAGTATACAAATAAATAGTGGTTAGGTCTAACAGAATCTAACCCATGGATTCTCTAGCGCCGGTGTAACTCTTATTCTCCAGGACATATCAATATCAACCGATGGTTAGCCTACATCAAGTAAACTCACCCTCCGAATTCATTATCCAGTTGAGGATCCAGAATAGCTCCAACAGACCGAAAATCTGAAAGCCAGAATGCAGTGGACTTGCAGGCTGAAAGTGATAGTCTTATGTTGTTACAACAGTGTAGATTCAAGACTATTAGGATAAAAAGAGAAAAGAAGACAGAGACCTAGAAAGACGATTAAGGGTGGAAACAATTAAGGGCAGCGAAACCTCAGGCATGCGTGGCCTATTATCTCTAATATTGTCTTTAGCATTTTCTTTATAGTCTTAAAATTCATCGGCAACCAATCTATTGGATTCGTCCCAAACATTCATAAAACTTATTCTCACCTATAGCTGCATCCACCAGTCAACTTGATCGTCTTTAGTCGCTTCAGTCCGGAATTGTGATCCATCGAGTAGCGAGCGTCTTTCTGCCAATGCTTCACTGCATCACAGGTTTCGAAGAAAGAATTGCTGCTGGAAGGAATTCAAGGGGAACAGCTAGCCAACCATGTCAGGTGACAGATTAGCGATGTCAGTGGCGGTGGTGCCATGTCTTACGGAGCTTTCAGTCCTGGCATCCTCGCCAGAATTGAAAGATCCAAAAACAGATTAAAAGTCGTGGCAGAAAGACTATGAAAGCTACACTGACGGTCAGAAGAAATGACGCTATCAGGGATTGACGGTGCCAGAGCTGACGGACTAGCTGTTGCCTTCGAATACAATTCGAGAGCAACAGCTAGAGCCAAAATGTCAGATAACAGATTTGCGGTGTCAGTGACGGCGGTTCCATGTTTTACGGAGCTTCCAGTCCTGGTAAACTCACCAGAAATGAAAGATCCAAAAACAGAATAAAAGTCCGGACAGATATCTAGAACCTATGAAAAGTATACTGACGGTCAGAAGAAATGAACCTGTCAGGGATTGACGGTACCAGAACAGACAGAGCTGACATGCGGACGAACTAGCTGTTGCCTTCGAATATAATTCGAGAGCAACAGCTAGAGCCACATGTCAGATAACAGATTTGCGGTGCCAGTGGTGGCTTCCAGTTCTGACAGCCTCGGTGCCAAAGCTGACAGAGCTGACATGCGGCCAGGATGGACGGTGCAAAAACTGCCGGAGTTCTCTGACCTGTGTAAGTTATCAATACGCTGATGTATAATTAACATAAGGCTTTAACTGAGTTTCTTGAAGTCGATAAAACATTGTAAGGAAAATAATGTACTCCTAGGCCTACACGTCAAAAATCTCAGACTTACATGTATGGATTGTTTGCTAGTAGAAGTTTCAGTTTAACAACACTGTGTGTTAACACAGATCATTAGCGTCTTCCTCCTCCTTTATCCAGGCTATGGACGGGCACTGTCAGAGTGCAAACCAGTTGAGGAGTTTGGGCTGTTTTCTAGCGTTGTCTGGGTTTACCCATATCCGAATGCTATAGAAACTGGACACTAGTATATCACATTCAGTCTAGAGCAAGTCATAGTGTAATAGATTAACATATCCTGTGGATTTGCTCGTATAGGCCTAGTATTATTAAAGTATTAAAGTAGACATGCAGTTATTCGTTAACTTATTATATAGGCCTAAGTCAGTCGCCTTCAACTGGTGGAACTCGTATCCCTAGTGGTAAGCAAGTTGTTGCCAATTTAGGAGTAGGCCTACACAAGAAAAAAATTATTCTTAAAATATTATTTGCAGAAACAGATATTAATTGCAGGTTTTGAAATGCCACATTTATGCATATTTTAGTTATACTATAACAGTACTATGCTAAATATTGTTAAGTAATTTTCTTGCTACTGTTTTATTCTATAACCATCTATTATTTCTTTGTCACAAAATGATGTTACCTAGCAGCTTTGTCAAATATTATATAGATTTATAAAATAATTTAGCAAAATTTATTAATAATATTATAATTTACAATCGATAATCATATTCTAATGACCTACTCTAATTAAATTACCAAAGAACGCTTCTAAAAAGTTTATATTGGGATACGCCAAAAAAGTTTGTTTTGTTTTGGGGTAGGCCAACATCAAAAAAGGTTGGTAAAGGTAGCCGATTAACCGTTGATATGGCCTAAGTCGTTGAGTCTAAACGGACTGCAAACTATTTCAAGGTCTTTCAGTAAGCCTAGCTGATAGATCAATCTGAATCATTAGTATAATTGAACATTCACCTCCTACGGCCGAGATTCTTGCGTCCTCTTCGTGGGTCCAGTAGCAATGAGCCAATCTATTGTCTTCCGATTGAAGCGACGAACAGGTCTTTCTGCATTCAGTAGAAAAAACAAAATATTTTAATATAAGAGATATAATTATTGTGCTTGGAAGTCACCGAATCTCGATAGCTTAATTAGCCTACTCATATACTCAAATAAGGATTTTTTTGATATAAACAATAACTATAAGAAATTAAATAAATTAACTTAAATTTCAAAATATAGAAATACTTTTATCAACTTATTCAAGTTAACGTAAATATTAAATTAAATTTAAAAATCTGATAGTTATATATGAACCTTGTCTATAAAATGTATCTTGGCGTATGCAGAAGTCACATAGTCTCAAAGCTTGCTCAAATAAAACTCAAGTAGGTCCTATAGGCCTATACATGTAACTTGTGGCTCTACAGCAGTTATAATGAGTTTGATCGAAAAACCCGTTACTTCGAAAATTTCAGCCTAGTCCTAAAAATCGTTACATCGTAAATTTCGATTAAAGAATCGTTATTTTGTAATAATTTGGGTTTACCTGATGCCCTTCGACGAAGATTCGATCGAAACATCAGTTAGCGCAGCAGAAATAGGAAGAATTTCGAAAAAAATATGCACATTTTCAGAATTTAATGTCCGTGGCTGTACGTGGACGTCGATCGTGCTACGCTAATATTTGTAATGGCGTCATTGGTCTGTCTCTTTCAAGCAGCTGGGCCTCAGACAATACGCACAATCAATCATTAGCTACGTCATTTAATTGACCTTTAGCAAGGTTCATGAGTTTCTCCGATCTAAGTATGTAAGTAAGGAAGTATATTTCTTTTTTAACCAACTGTTTATCCGAACTTTGGTGCACGATAAATTTAAATGTGCAGCATGCTATACCTATTGAAAAGCAACTTCGCACTTTAAATATTTTATTATCTGCCTGTCGAGTAACACAATCCTATGTGGGCGTCTGTACAGTCTGTTTGCTTGAATGCTTTGTCATTCATATACACATCTGAATACACATAGATACACACTTATCGGAACATAAACATATAGGGCTGCCGCGGGTACCCGGGTACTAGCGATGTCGAGTACCCGACTCATGTTGTACTCTAGTACCCGCATGCTTCCACTTCCGGTCTGAAAATTGTAATTACCGGTTCCAGTCTATCTAGCACACAGTGTCCCCTTGCTTGTTGGAAGACAAATTCATCACAAATTCTATAACCTCAGCCTCCTCGCCCCACTTGCGCTTTAGTACCTCTGCATACCTGGCTCGTCAATTTATACCTTCGGAGCGCACGTTTACTTTTGCAGGCCTAACTCTAAAGTCGAAACCGCTTATCATTGTCACCCGAACACGTTGACATGTTGCTTGTGATGCTCGCCAACAGGCAACAGCGACCCGTTGCAGTAACATTTGTTGTTCCGCCAGAAACTTGGCCTATAGGCCTAATAACACTAACTGTCGGTCATATACTGATTACTGACATCATGATATCTCATATCCTATATTGATGACGCTCAACTTTACATAAAACTCCTGTGAAAAATCATCAGCAATGTCAAAGCTAAAATCGCATCCTTGTGTTCAGTATATTCAAGGTTGTGTGCATTTATGCGCCTGAATTAATGCCACCAAAGCCGAACTCATCTGGTTTGATCGAAAAAAACTTCGGATGCTGACGACACAATCAAAATCCTCCATTTGGACTCAAACTGCGCCATCACACCCTCGGTGTATTTTTTTACAACAATATATAGCTACCGGCTATTTCTGAACATGGCCTACCAAATATATATACATATATATGCATATATATATATATATATACCACCTCCAATGCATGTTTCCTCCACCTCCGCCGGATTCGACAGGTGAAACGCTGCCTGAATGAAATCTGCCTCCATATCCTCGTTCAGGCCATCGTCATTTCTTGCCTGAATTATTGCAACTCCGTCCAATCTGGGCTTTCCACATCGACACTACAACCGCTACCATCTGTCCTCCACTCGGCTGCTCGCCTAATAAACGACCTTGGTCCCTTAGATCACATCACGTCTTCTCTTCAACAATTACACTGGCTTCCCATCCATGCCCGAATTTCCTTCAAAGTTTCCCTCCTGGTATAAAACATCTACACTGGAATCTCCACCTCACACATGACATCCATGGTTGCGCCATGTTCTACCACCAACTCAAGAGGACTCCGCTCGGTTATTCGGGGGGATTTTATCACACCCCGTACCAATAAGTTTGGAAATCGTGCCTTTTCAGTTGCATGATCCATGGAATAGACGGCGTCCAATCACAGTCCGCCAGGCAACATCTGTTGCGCAATTTATATCAAAATTAAAGACTTAGGCCTACCTATTCTCCCGGACCTATGACCAAGAATGCAGCGCAACGCGTTTTCGTGCAAGACCTGTTTTATTAAAGCGCGCTATAAAATAATGCTGAGTTGTATTGTATTGTAATGTATAGACCTATTCTTAGGCAGTCTGTTGGCTGCCAGGCGGCTTTCTGTAGTCTATACTGAATTTTTTTTTGCTTAACAAAATCACAAAAGCTTTTCAGTTGCTTGTTAGTTGTTAGAGCTTGTTACATTGAAGATTTAACTTTTTTGGTGCGTCGGAGCTTTAGTTAGAAGGCAGACGGCCTCAATACAGACGACGAGAAATATGCAAATAGCAACGGAGTGTCAAGCAACGAAACCCGACACCTCGAGGCAGACGCTAGAGGCGCCTGCCCCTACCTCCTCTGCGACCCAAGGACAAGAAATTCTTGAACCAGCTGAAAATCTGGTTTGAACCGGCCCGTTGACACGGATCATGAATAAGGGACAATTCCAATCCGTTAGGCGGTATAACTGTAGTAATGGAATTCAATGACACTAATAAGGCCCAGCCATAACAGCCGCTAGTCAAACAGTAACTGGACGACCCTAGGGACCTGACGTTACGCTAGGGACGCCAAGACCCGACCAACCAGGGTTTAGTTATGGTTTCTGCAGGTGACCTGTCGTCCAATAGAGATACGAGTTTTGCGTTTGGAATGGCAAAGGAAATCGCCTCTAGAAGGATTGATATAGCGTAGCAAGCAAAGGAACGGGACTTGTTTCGGAACTGGGGAGACGTAGGTCGTTCTGACGACAAGAGTAATCAACGTAGTTGGGAATCCCGTCTCCAACGTAAACCAGGGAAACATTTTTTTAAAGGACACTAATAACTCCAGTAAGTGTAGATAGGATGAGTGGTGGATATATATATATCATTAAATATACATATTAAAACCATCAAGTGTGTTGTGTTGCTGAGCTTGGTGATAGAGGAAAGAACCAGCGGGTACTCTCGTCATCAAGAAGAAGGAGTGGCGAGAGTGAAACCCGGGACAACTCCACTCCCCACCTAATTTTAACAGAATTCGTGAACGTAACCTCCAGAAAAGTATTTTGAAATTGCAGATACATGTAGGCGAGCTTTGGCACCTTACGGATAAAAATCGGCTATGACCCACCAGACTTTCTTCTTACCTGCAATTTTTTAATTATCATGCATGTCTAGTCTCTCCATATTCTGTTGGAAGCCAATAACCTTCAACACTCACAAATGGCATATCGTGATAAGTAGCGGCATGTATGTATCTAGGAGATATATAATTCGTTTATTTTGAGATCTTCAATACAATCTGACAAAAACGCAGAAATGCTAACACGAGTGACAGTGATCAGTAAAGTTCAGAATTAACATCAAGCATATAGCAAATGTTTTATATAATGATCTGGGGGTAAATTGAGAGCTGTCTTTGGGTGGGAAGTTCTGAGCCAAACAATGAGGATTCACTTCCTGCGAAAATCACGCGTTGGCCAATTATAATCATCATTACTATTATTTTAATCATGATGATCATGATTATGACGATGATGATGATGATGATGATGACGGTGACGATGACGATGACGATGATGATGACGATGACGATGACGATGATGATGATGATGATGATGATGATGATGATGATGATGATGATGATGATGCTATTGACGTAGTGCCTTTGTCCTAGTGTCTTTGATTTAGTGGCTTTGGCTTAGTGTCGAGAGTGTTTTCAATTGCAAAGGATTTGGTTGTAGAAAACCAGAGCGCAGACCAAGTGGAGGTGGACAGTCTGATTGAAGAGAACATTCTAGTAAAAGCGAAGAAAGAGTATATCTGGAGAAAAGAGAGACTTTCAACTGTTTAACGAAGACACAGAAGCATTTTCTCTTTCGATTAATACATTTGAGGGTTGTACACAATATCTATTTAAGCTTAAGTGTAACAGATTAGGAGATGGAGTAAGTTACAGAGATCATTGAGTAGACCTAATTGCTTGTCACATCTCCTGCATTCTATGGCTTAATTCCAACTTTCTTCCTCGACTGATACTTATCGGTAACCAACTTTTAACTGTAGGTACCGCAGCTTTAACTGACACTGACATTGTTCAACGTTTTCAAATATTTCTTCTTTCTATTAAAACATGCAACCAAATTCTTTAAAATTGAAAACTCTCGACACTAAGCCAAAGCCACTAAACTAAATCAAAGACACTAATATAAAGACACTACGCCAAAGACATTAAGACAGAGACACTGGGCCCAAGACACCGAATCTAGGTTGGAGTTAATTAGTAATATAGCATATTATCTATATTTGAAAGCTGTGGTGTGAAAGGTACACGATCTGTGCCTTTCGATCACAGGGTCGCTGGTTAAAATTCATCTCAAACCACAATGTAGCTAATCAAGACAAGTTGCTCACTCACATTGCTTTACATAAGCTTCTATCACTGGTTAAGACTTCTATCATCAGTTAAAACTTCTATCACCGGTTAAGACTTCCTTCCCAGATTAGACTTCTATCACCAGTTAAGACTTCTATCACCGGTTAAGACTTCTTTCACAGATTAGATTTCTATCGCCAGTTAAGACTTCTATCACCGGTTAAGACTTCTATCACCGGTTAAGACTTCTATCACCGGTTAGGACTTCTATCACCGGTTACGACTTCTATCACCAGTTAAGACTTCTATCACCGGTTAGCACTGACCATAAACGGGAGCCTAAAATAACGCGTGGCTCATTTAAAGCGGTCGAACACTGGCAGTAGGTTTGTCTCATGTCCACAGAAGTACACACTGTACTTCTGTTGAAAGTTGTATAATTTTATATTCGTGTGTTTATCTTGGTGGTTGACTGTATATAAGTGTGGCTGCATATTAGCTTTCTTCACGTCGTCACCCCAAAATTAACGTCTGCTCTATAATGTTTCACAACCATTACTCATTTATCGTTATGGGTTATCGATCCTATCTTCGCTCTATAATCTAATTGCTTTCCATTGACAGAAGACTCGGTCTGTTTTTGAAGTGTCCAAATAACTATGCGCCGTAAGAGAGCGAATGGCAGATATAGGACCATCATCGATAGGATGTAAACAGAATAAATAAATAAATAGAATAAATAATGTCATGTGAATTTAGTTTTATGATGGCATTAGGATCTCAAGACCACCGCTAGACGTTATAAAATACAGCCTGTGATGTTATTTGAAAAAAGAATTCCTGATAAGACCAAAAGCCTCCTAATTGGAAACAGAAAAATCTTTATAATGTCGAACCGCAATAGTAAACTCCAAATTTATAAAGCGCTACTCTAAGGCTAAGCGCAAAGCACCATGTGGCTTATTGACTAGTGCTGCGTCGCATCAGATGGGTTGTCAAGAGATCAATATATAGTGGAGGCCAGAGTCCGTTTTTCAGACAGACCAGAATAGTCAATAGGGTCAGACTTCAAACGTCAGAGTAATGCGCTACAGAAGCGATTAATTGACGTAGATTATTTAAAACAAATTACTTGGCGCTTGGATCAAACAACCTTTTCCGAATATGACTCCTGCTAAACAACTGTCAGTGAATAATGCAACATTTAAATTGCGTTAATAATTCATAGTGGAGAAAAAATCGGCAACCGGTTTTTACCCATTTCCGGTAATGATCGCTGCTTTAAAAAACTGCTCATAATTTGAGACGCACATAATAGAATATGACAACCGTTTTGCTGCAGATTAACAGAGGCGAGTATTTTCGTTTTATGTTGTCACGCAACAATGTCATCGGATGTCTCTGAATATATCATGCATTCAGAGTGTCGAGGGAAAATTCCGAACAAAAGATTACGTGAAATAAGGAGAAGTGGAAAAACGAAATGAGGAAGAGCACAGCAATGCATGAATTAACAAATGAGTTACAAAGAACTGGTTGAAAGAAATGCACAATTATTTAAAAAAATAAGAATGATGATAGGAAGGAAGAAGGAAGTATATTAAGAAACAGAACGAAAAGACAAACCTTCGACAGAAACTGAATGGAAGAGAATATGCTGAATGCAAAAACGAACAAAGAAAGGAAGACAGACAGATAAGGAAAACACGAAGGAGGCAGGGAGGAGACGAAGGACTCAAAATAAGTGAAATAGTACGACAGAAAGAGCGAAACAACAACGAACGACACGCGACAACATAAGTCTTCAGCTGAGAGATATGTGTGTTCTGTGCTAATGCGCACCTAGCGTCTAACTCTCCAGTTGAAATTCTCATTTTGATTCTTCTCTTCTTCTCCAACTGCAAGTCCTCAGTCTGACTCTATTCTTCTCCTTCCCCAACTACAAGTATTCAATTTAATCATTTTCTTCTTCTTCTCCAGCTTGTGATCCTACATCTGAAAAGAGAAAGTTTGATTGATAGGCAGAAAGAAAAGGAAAAAGGTAGAACATGTGAATTGTTTTGCAATCCGCTGTAAGCACCATGTACACCGCCTTCTCAGAAATATCATAGTTGACATGAAATCATAGAAAATACAGAGACGACAGAGGAGGACACAGACACTGGATTTACGCAAATAGAACGAAATGAATGCTGCACTTGGCCTTTATGCAAAAAATTACTGAATTCATCGCACTTGATTAGACCAACGCTAATTTCTCTAATTACAATTTTCGCAATATTACATCTGATGAATTCTATAGAGTCGGACAAAACTTCTCAGAGCAGGTCCAAAAATAATTGACAAGGGCCTATGAGTTGGTAAACCTGGTCGACGCGCAACTAAAACGGGCCAAAAGACAGTAAAAATCCAATCGGACAAGTAGCATATTCGATGACATAATCACTGTTATTGCGATCATGTTTCCTTTGTCATAAGGATCTTGTAACGCAATCGGCGTGTGCCAAGTACCTTTGTACCAAGCGACCCTTTGGTTCAGTGTGTGTGTGGATGTCTTGTAATCATGTTCATGTCTTTTATTGCTGCAAGGAAATCACTATTACAAGTGAACTGAAACAGTCGACCAAGTCACGCGACTGGACCTGGTAAGTATAGAACTCAGAAATTGTAATTAGACGAAATTCTATCTTATTGTAGCTTTTCTCTCTATTTCGTCAGATTTTTGTATATTATCATTGTTGAAGCCTTCCCTCGTGTTACTTTTTCACTTACTGCTCGTGACCTCGCGCTTGCGCCCTAGGAACAATCTGCCGCCCTTCTATTGTATCCTCGAGTCATTGTTTTTGGCCGCAGCCTGACTGAGAGCGCCTATGAGCAGACTTCTTGAAGGGGCGCTATATAAATTATCGAAATGAATGAATGAATTTATTAATTCAAAGTGACAAATAGGCGGTATGATTGCCAGCCATAATAGGAACAGATGTTTAGAAGGCATAGAAAATAGATTTATTTTTAAAAATTAGAAAATACAATTTTATTTTGTATTTTCAAGGTACCTTGAAAATCTTGAAAACCTTGAGTATCTTTCAAAAGTATTTTTATAATAGTTTTCAAAGTATTATGAAAATTTCTATTTGATATAGAGTGAGAGAGATAGTGAGAAAGAGAGTGAGAGAGACAGAGAGAGAGAGAGACAGAGAGAGTGAGAGAGACAGAGAGAGAGAGAGACAGAGAGAGACAGAGAGAGAGAGAGAGAGAGAGAGAGTAAGAGAGAGAGAGAGACATTGAGAGAGAGATAGCGAACGAGACAACGAAAGGACGGATATTAAAGAAATGGAAGGTGACAGGACGGCGAGATTAATATTTGCAGACAGCAATATATTGAAACGAGACACAGATAAAAGACAGTTTTATAATTGTAGACAAAACTGAACAAAGATATTTAACAGAATCTGAACATCCAGCGACACACTGAGTCCCGCAAGAGTCTCATTTCTCTGGTCACTAAACACAGTTTTGATATAACACATTAATCTCTGACGATTTCTTCACAGCACTCGTGAAAATTACCTGCTAACGAAATGACAATGATAGAGCTGCGTCATTGTTCTGACGAATACACACACCTGTTCGCTGTCACCTGCATGTTCACATGCGCTCCGTAATTGTTAGTTCGATTTCTATGACCAGCAATTAATCACCGATTCCTCCGTCTTTAGACTGAAGCAGCAAATGTCTGTCAAGACAAAAAATGAGGATAGCTAAAACGAAGCGACATGACGTCATGTCATATTGGGTCAAGTTACGTTATGTAAGTTACTGGGTTAGGTCAGACTGGAGCCAATATTTTGACAGAGCTGACGACCTCACTGAAACAACAAACAATCGGTCACTTTTCGCGCTAATCATTGGTAGGCGGCAGCATAATAGAATCATGGCGATTTTGTCGGTCACATAAGGTCAGAATTAGGCCATTGTTTGATCAGAGGTTAGATAATATTATAGTGCAAGATTCAGGGAAACTTATAGCAATCGCACATTATGATATTTTTATGCGCTCAAATTTCAGACCGTTATCTTCAGATCATCAGATGTAGGCCTGTGAGACGGTAAAAATGTAGTTGTGAAATAAAGCAACACGGGAATGCGAGCATCATTGGTCGATAACAACCTTTTCGCTTAAAGGAGAAGGTTTCTGGGCGGGCAGTTGTGCGACAAACTGCTCTGTACCCCACCCACCTGCGACAAATGATAGCTGAGACTCTGAGCATCCATGCCATCTGTCAGCTGTCGACGGGAATCTGCTTGGAAAACTGCTTGTCAATCAAACCTGAACCCATTGAGTGGGGCTACAGTCAAGAAGTACCATATTAAAGTCCACCGCCGGTCAATTCCTTTCAATTGAAATGCCTGCATGCCTCTAGGCCGTTCTCTGTCTGTCTGTCTCTGTACATATATCTACTTATAATATATGTATGTATTTATATATATATATATATATATATATATATATAAAGCCATGAGCCAAAGCGCAATAGGACGCATACAGGATATCAACCCATGGACCATTATAGAAAGTGGAGCAATCTTGTCGATTGCCTGTGGTCACTGTTGTTTGCGTTTATGAGCTTTCTCTGTGAGCTGGTCCGCACACACACACGCTGTTTATATTTATATCTCTAGGCTGAAGGACTACCTGTGAATTTCTATCTCACAGTTTTGTCTTAGCATTCAATCATTATAGTAAGCGCCTTTTCGCCCGGTATATTTATTTCATATGGTTTTCACGGGCGCGTTGAGAATAGGGCACACAACCCTGAATTGCAAGACTGAGACATTGTGACATAATGTAAATAGATGACTAATTGTAATGCCATTCAATGCAATGAATCTATGTATATATATATATGTGTGTGTGTATGTATATAATGTTTGTCTCATTGAGTCTGTATGAGAAGAGAGTCACCTTCTTTGAAATAGAATGTTCCCTCTCTCGTACAAGCAGTAGCTTGTATTGACAGGTGTCAGATGGTGGTCCATCTGTTTATGTTCTTGCAGAGTGGCAGTATGTAAACAATAATGGCACCGCTGCCCCTCCCCCGCCTCCCCCTCTCAGACTAAACCACTCAGATGTTCACTCTTTTGATGATCGATATATGCATACAGCAGAACTCTGTAGTTGATATTACATAGTACCATGCAAAACTTGGTAAATACAGAATGCAGTATATGTATTTATTCCAAAAATAGCTTTTGTGTAACCTAAGAACGTACTGTATTTCAGGTTTTATGCATGCCATGATTATTCAGGCCACTATATTATATATATATATATTATATATATATATATTATATATATATATATATTATATATATATATATATTATAAGGGCATCAATTTGAATACAATATAGGCATTCAGCGTGGTCATGATAAGAAACATATATCTGTACTGAATAAAGCAGCTGAAAATTGAGAGCTCTTGAATGATCAGCTTCTGATGCAATAAGAATGAAGACTCGTATGAAACGTATTCCAATGTACATTTGCTTTTGATATCTGATTGGATATAGGTTGTCCCGTGTGTATAACAGTTCAGGTTCCCCAGATCAGAGAAACAATATAACAACACTGACCCCAGCCAAACGCCATATATATATATGCATATATATATATAATGGTCCAGAGTGGGGCTACACTCAATGGTGTAAATATAGTGGGCCGTTGCGAGTCGTGCTGTCTGAATAGCGCTGCATAATTTAGGTCACAAGTCAAACCTAGGAAGAATATATCAGCCAGCATATAATATGATCAATTATGATACCTGGGAACAATAAGCAGATCTCTCACTCTCTGTATATATATATATATATTTGCATACATATATACGCACACTTATATATGCATGCAGCATTTGATAGCATTCATCCAGTATTCTTTTCAGTCTATTTCTCAATTACACTCGCATTGGTCATCATCACGTAAAAACAAACGCAAACAACAGTGACCACAGGCAACCGCCAAGATTTGGCTCATGGCTTTATCCCTTGAAGTCGCGATTTACAACACTGCAGCAAACTTCCCGCACGGGTTTGGTTGCACTTTTCACACGTTTGACGGGAGGCTGTCCACGAGCAGCTTGCAAGATGGCCGTACTGGCTAAAGCTGCGCATGCACACACACACACACGCACACACGAATACAGGCACGAAGGCATATGAGTGGCATATCAAGTACAGGTGTGTAGATGCATATAATTATAAGGACTATGAAGCATGATCATTGTTTCAATTGTTATTTCCAGTGCATTTCCCTCAGTGTCTACTTGGCCCATTCGAGCCTATTCAGATAGACTGACCACACCGGTCCATTTGTTTTAGATTGTACCCCAGGCGGATGAGATGCTTTGGAGAGATCTGATTGGTAGCTAGCAGGCGGCAGGTATTCATTAGACCACGCCCTAAAAACTTGGCCTTTAAACAAGAGGCACTGGGAGTCGAAACACGCCGCAGTGCTTTTATAGGGGCATGACTTTTTAAAGGTTTTTTGGGCCTTTGTCCGTTCATGCTTGTCTTGTCTTCATTGTGTTTGCTTCAATTAGAGACTTCACATCTCGAGTGCCTTTCTTCACAATTGTCAGAGATTTTAGAGTTTAGATATTAGGATAAATAGAGAAAAGAAGACAATCGCTGTGATTTCTGCTGATGGGAGATATTTTATAACATCCTGCCATTTGACCGATCCAGTTAAATAGAATCCGTCGCTTTGAGCTGATTATGCGAAGCAATTTAGCCTCTTTTCTTTTCGCAGACTTTTTACAACAAACGAAAATGTAACATTGCCTCATATTTTTAAAACAATGCGCTACTTTACATTACGTGGCATCATCGCAATAAACTAGATTGTAAAAGGACAATTCTTATCTGATCTAATTAACTTCTATCTTCTATAGCGAGTCTTTAGCGACACCATGTTAATGTCCAAACAATAATCGTGTATGATTGCAATCACATCGTAATCCAATTGGAATGCGAGGCTGGAATCCGATGAGTAAAAGAGACCAGAAGCCAGCCTATGACGAACATGCCAGTTGAAGCAGACTCTTGACTTGAATTACATCAAAATATTGATAGAATTGAATTTCAAAGCTTCGCCCAGACAGCGACAGCCCAACATTATTCCGATGCAGAGATAGCAACAGTCCACGGAGAAGCAAATGTGAGTAGGAAGCAGATGTCTTCGGGTAGCACAACTAGATCGAGATATAACTCATGCCATTTATTTGGGACGAGAAGTTATGCCGCGGCGGAGATATTGCAGATCTCATACGAAGCACAATAAAAAATTTTAAGCATCTACGTTTCTGCGCGTATGCCTACATTGACGTCGTATATGATTATAAGTTTCGACGGAGAAGAACCATTTTGAATTATCTAAAACGGAGCTGTGAATAAAAGAGCATCCTAGTTAGTAGAATCGATATTTAGTTGGGAGAGGTTAATAGTTCAAACATAGTAGGAATAGAGTTTTACTAAGCGTTGCCACAAGAAGCAGCCAGAAGACATGGTGACAATAGTTTTACAAGAGTCGAGGTACAGTGTGGAATTCGGATCTGTTGGCGAATTTGTGACGAGTTTTAAATGGGGTGTGTGAAAAAGTGTGAAAGGCGGATTATCGAGCAGAGTGTAAGAAATGGATGGGGAGAGTTTGGGAAGGTACTTTGATGGGGTGTATTGTGGTGAGCTATAGGCTAGCGAAAAGACTTTAGAGGGCGATCAAAATTTTCAGTAATTGCGGGGAATGATCTAAAGGAAGGTGTGATATGAGCATGCTATAGGATATCTAGGTGACAGCTGGGACTGCTCAGTTTTGAATGAGTTACATAGCTTGATCTGGTAAATTTGCGGTTGAGGAAAGAATTGCAGTAATCAAATGTGAGGTGAACAATAGATGCTGGAATGGTAGAAGCAGTGTTGAAAGCAATCAAATGCGGCGGTAGTCACGATTACGCATGAGACAGATGTGCGAGTGGTTGGAGAAGCCAGAACTATTTGGACGATATAAGGGCGTCAATACAACAAGAAAAGACATATGAAAGCCCATCATCTCTAAGAGGAGAGCCCAACGAGGCTGTCGAACTATACTTTCCATCGATATAATTTATAGTGTATACATGGCACTAATATTGAAGGGATATGAAACTAACGGGGTCATTGACCTAGATTATGCCTGTGACTACATCCGGGACTTTTGGAGTACAAATCAGCAGTCGCGCTTGTTTTTGTTAACAAATAAATTGACTTAGTAAATAGAACTTGCAATGTAAATAAGTTAAAATAACATGTGTTCAAAATAAGATTTTTGACTGAAGTAGCATTATTTTAGATGACCTTTTCGGTGATAATGCGTTCAAATTTACTCTTCCGAATACCTGGATGTCAGTTTACTCATTACATAACCGATCACAGACATTGCCTGCGGTGCATCACAAAAGACGATCACTGATTGGCTGCCACGTTGCCGCTTCATATCCCTTCCAAATTAGTCCCAGTGTATACTGCGTGAATCTGTCATTCGACAGCGATATTTCTTCTTAAATAAACGCAGATTCAATACAATTTCACACGATAAAAAACTTGACTAAATTTATCAGCCTAAAAATATAAGGTATTAAATTCAAATACGTATTTCGTAGCAAATTTATATCCAGAATTTTAACTCAATTCAGCTGGCAATTCAATCTCCCGGCGTTCGGGACTTCAATTGCAATTGCAGCTGAAAGGAAATGAATAAGACCAAGTGATTTTAATACGTCTTAAGCGACGGTTATTTCCGGTCACTTCTAGCGCCTTCTAGAAATTGTAAGGTGTGTCTTATAGATGTGTTCGGATACACGCTTTACATACATATTATCAATCCAATATTTGAATTGCAGGCGAAGGTCGCTTCCCAGGCAGTCTAAGGCTGAGTGAGTGAGTGAGTGAGTGTGTGAGTGTGTGAGTGTGTGTGTGAGTGAGTGAGTGAGTGAGTGAGTGAGTGAGTGAGTGAGTCGTCTCTCAATGTTTCAGTGAATTGCGGATGATTTAACTCCGTTGGTTTGTGACGTTTCGGCTGAATTCGTTGGCGGAGGACAGACGAACTCCACGCGTACGAGTCTTTGGTGGCTTGGTTGGTCAAGGTTAGGGGCACTCCTAGACACATGGATGGCACTGGAGGCGGCACTGGACCCGGTCAGTCTTCCCTGCTGCCCAGTGTCCATGTTGTACTTGAAGTTAATTGCACCTGGACCTTGATAGAGGGCGTAAATTTTCGGGGTAAATAGACAGAGCAGGGTGACTGTAGCATTGAGTAGCAGGGCAGACGACACTACAATCGTCTGCTGGTAGACCCTGAGGGTCGTGAAGTAGGAGGGTATGAATACCAGCCAAATGAGCAGGGTCGTGTAAACGCAGAAGGTTATGTAGCGCGATTCGTTGAAGTTGTCTGGCAGGGTTCGTGTCTTGAAGGCGTAGTAGGTACATATGACGACCAGGAGAACGTTGTAGGACAGTGACGTCATGAAACCGGAAAGCGACACTGCGCATGTCAGCTCGATGTATGCTTCCGTCGCCACGGGCATGCGCTTCTCCACTTCCGGTGGAGCGGCGATGACGACAACAATGCTCAAGATAACCTGAAAAAATTGAAACCAGTTTAAATTCATCTATTTATTTGAAGCAATCGTTAGATGCACAAAGTTAATAATCTTGAATATATGGGGTCTTATTATAATTTATAATGTATATAAAACCGTTTCATTGAGACAATTTTTATAAGTGTTATTTCAGGTTGTAGTTGCATTTTAGTTTGTTCTCTAAAATAATACGATATGATGTGGGAAATAAATAGATATCGCGTGTTCATCTACAGACACTCGTATGCACCAAAGTTCATCGGACGAAAACTTATATATCCTACCAGCAACTCTGCAGTTAGCATAAATTGTTTGATCAAACATTTCTAAGGTTCTTTACTTAAATGCACCACTTGTAATATAATAAAGCAATTTATATTAAGCAGTTCTTGAAAGGAAGTTTGAAAACTATTAGTTTTTGAGTAATGGAACTCAGCGATGAAATAGTCTACTTAGTTTATAGAGTAGAAGCCACTGGTCGCTATCGATTTAGGTCTAAGTAGCGCAAAGACATAAGAGCCAACATGTGGCACATGCCACTGTAAATATGGCTGTGCGAATGAGTATTTGAAACTGTATGAACTGGTTCCACATTATACAGTGGCATGTGATTGTCAGCTGCAACGTCGACTGTTGATTCCTCTGATGTGGCATCTAGGTGGAATTTGTAGGGTTTTGCATAGGCCCATCATTATTCGACCTACATGCACGTGATTTCGTAACGAATGACGACTTGCTATACTCTACACCTTCTCTACATCAGGGTTATTTTGGTTACGGCGAAAGAAGGGCAACGGGAGCTTATCGTCAATAACTGGTGGCTTTTCTAATTACTCGCCGATAGGTGGCGAACACTTTGTCTTAGTTACTTTAGGGATATATGAACGCTGTATCATATTCTCTGTCACCAAGATACATAATTTGTTAGCAGAAAGTAATCAGTAACTCATGCGATGCGTTGGCTTCATGTTGTATTCGCCCAACCTATTGCTGCCCAGAGAGAAGGAAATCAGCGCCTACCTTAAGTTATGGGAGGTTGGGGCAAGTTGGCGGAAAAATAAGTTTTATCACACGTGATCGTCAACGATAATGCTAACGTAATAATTTTTATTATCTCACAACATAGCTATTAATAACGGGTACACTCTGGCACAAATTCAGGCATCACGCTACCTTGTAAGTTTACAAAAAACGATCTCAAAAATAATCTAAAAGTCAACCAACTTGCCCCTGCTCTGGGGCAAGTTGGTTGCCTGCTTGGGGCAAGATAGTGGCAATACAAATCATACGCATAAATCTGACTTGTAACAGTGGAAAGCGATTGCGTTATGTGTGAATCAAATTCGTTTCCATTAGAGGCATTTAATATTAATAAATATGTCAGATAACAGCCACGTAATTAAAATGACAATTTCTAAACAAACTTAATGTCATTTATTGGCTCCAAACCCAGTCTGACTGCCTGTCTGACTCTAGATCTTGACCACCGCCTGTCGATTTTGTTTTGATTAAGCGCTTGTGAATAAGCTGGTTACGGCCACACCGCTTGTGTTGTCGTTTAATAAGTTCAAGCATACAATTACGATGACATCAGTTTAATGTAACAATTACTAAACACATCGATAATTACCTTTAGGCCTATAGTGGTGCAAGTTGGCTGACCTTTGGGGCATGTTGGTTGCATCCGCCAACTTGCCCCCGCCAACTTGCCCCAACAAGTCCACACTACAAAATCTCGTAGTCAATGTTTGCACAACGCGATATGGATAAACAAGGTATAACAGTAATAAAATGCAATGAATGCTTAACAAAATAAAACATCTGTTTTTATTTTGCATTTATGTAGATTAAGATATACGATATTTTATAACAGTGAAATATTTTAAGCAGTAAATCGGACAACCTACTTTTAAGTAACAAGCGAAAATAAAGAACCGTAGCACATGGCCGCCATTAAACAAAAGAACAGGCTTGACATGCTCATCGATAAACTTCTTGTTAGACTGCTTTGCTGCCCCGCATTATAATTATATAGCGCAAAATCCCAACCTTGCCCCAGCAACGAACCTGCCCCCACTTCCCTACACATGGAAAAGAGTGGACAGAATAAAATCCAGGGAAGGATTTGCGTTTCACACTTGAATGATTAACGCAAATTGGTTAGGGAACTCTGCAAAAAATTCTGTAAACTCTGGATAGAAAGTAATTGGCCGGTATCAACCTTCAGCTTGTGTCTAAGCCTGTGTGTCTAAGCTCGTGTGTTTTATGTCTGTGCGTCAAAGACTGTATATTATATTATTATTTCTGTTTGTCTAAGCCTGTGTCTAAACCCACCGTCGGTGACTCTTCTTTGCATAATAATACAATGATCAATATTGTTCCAACTGATTCAATTTCTTTTCTAGTGACTTTAAACAGTTTTTAATCTCTGATTAATTTTGCATCAAGCGGTGCTTATAAAAGATGTGTCCATCTATAGTATTATTTGTGTGGAATGGTGGCTGATCGATTAGAGCTGTCGGCCCGTAACACTCAGTGTGCGCTGAGTGAGCGGGTTCGACCCTCGTCCGAGGAGTCAGTCACTGAGTAGGGAGAGACCTTGAGCAAGTACCTCGCGCACAATTGCTCTGCAGTACAACTGCAATTGCGCCGTCGAGGCGTGTGCACTTCTAAGCAAAATATGTTGGAACAAGGGCGATATAAAATTTCAAGAATTTCAATTATCCAGCCTCAAACCCTATCGGCCCTACAATTATTTGAATTAAGTGCTCTGCTATAAGGTTTTAGACGAAAAGCTCTATAAGACGAATTCCTTACAAACAGGAATCTTTCCTAAAGCCTCTAATACCTTTTAAGGTCTTACTCTTTGTTCTTTTTAGAGGCTCTTATAAGTTCTCAGACGAAGTTCTTAGAAAGACGTTCTTGTGTGAAACGTCGTTTCTCCTCTGGGAATTTATTTCTTACTTCTCAACGGATTCGAAAGCCGTCAACGAAACCCAACACGAGCATTAACTGCGCTCTGCGTCACATGCATTTCCTGCAGCTATTTATTTAGCACTAGAACACAGTGCAAATATTTATGTTGCGTCGATTTATGAATCACCTGAAGAATACTTGTCTCCATACAAAGACAAGATGGCCTTTAATCTGTGATTGCAACGCGATTAGCGAGATTGAACCACAGCCTGTGAAGACGAAGAGCAACAACGCCATCTGACGTACAGACAATTTATATTGCGCCATTACTTTGTGTAATTCGATGCCTTCCTGCATAGCTGAATCTTAATGGAACGATTGATTTTATCTTGCGTAAACCGATATAGCATGTTGTAATATTAGCAGTGCTTTAGAAATTAGAAATTGGAGGTTGGCGATTGCCCATATCTCCAATGTTTCCTCTTAACTGTGCGCATGCCTTCTGATCCTAGGCTCCTAATTTATTCAAAGCGAATTTCCTAAAGCTGTTTTGTTACTGGAAATAAATTCAATCATTTAATTCCTTTCGATTAATGGAATTTAAGAAAGAAGGCAAAGTGAGGCCTTGAATTAAGTTATATGAACTGATTCCATAGTCACCTGGAATGCGTTCGTAGTGCATATACAAAGGTCAGCAAAGCAACACATCAGCATCGATTAGGTTATACGATTGAAGAGAAAGACAGAAATGGTAATGAAATACTCCTTTACCCTTTACACTATTTTATCTTATTTCTCATGTTGAAGAAAGACGAGGCATGCTTGATCTTATTACCTCGTCTTGAAAATGGCGCCAAAGCACTCTTCTCGTCTTGTCTCGTATTGGCTACGGTATACATGAATATATATATATATATATAAACGAGCGAAAAGGACGGCTCGGTTGCACATTCATGCGTAAATAGATGGACACAAATAATATATATTATATAATATATAATTGTAACGAGCAATTCGCTATGCAAAGATTGAGTCAACTGATAAAATAATGTTAAGCTCTTAATGACATCGCTTAGACATATCGCATAAAAGTCTCTGATTTGTTTCGCCATTGAGCGGAGCTATGTAAATGTTCAATTACAAAGGAGACGTGTCTCTATATACGCAATTTCTATTCATCTACTCTACATGCGAAATGCATCATCGCCGTTTGCACATTCAATAGCATCGCTACGGGACAAACAATTTTCCAACGGTCACAGTTCCATTTGGTGTCCGACTGCTTAACGACATTTCCTGGCATCAAAGGCAAATAACTTGCCACGGTATTTATGCTTTGCTTCATCTGTCTCGAGTATAGACAGACTTGACTGCTTTTCTTTATCTTTCATCTTCCAGTCAACTAAGCTCATGTCTTGCTAATTATCTCTTCCCTCGTTGCCTTCAACGTGGACGACAGAACTAGGTCCTCATGGAGACATCTTGAAATCATCTCTAGAAGTACTATATAGGTCAGAAGGGTCTTTCTAAATTGCATGGTATTTACGACTCAGTCATGACTTCGGACACAGAGAAACTGCTCTAGCTAAAACAGTCACTCTCCACTCTAATTATAAATTGTAAATGAACATTTTAAAGCGCCGTTCAAATCAGCGGCGCTCCCAATCCAAGTCGGCTACTAGGTAGTAAACTAGAAGGTCTTCAGGCGCTTCCGAGACTGAATAGAAAAGAGAACGAGGATCTCGGCCCTAAGGGGAGGGGAAGACTATTCCAACTGGAGGGGCCTACATAAGCAAAGCTCCTTGTTTGGGCCGTAGCAGTGCGCATACTGGGAACCAGTAATGATCCACGGACAGATGAACGGAATGTGACAATCTGACACAGAGAGCCAAAAGATATGCTGGAGCAGAGCCAACAAGACAGTTTCGCTCCTTCTCTTTCATTTCATCCTTCTGCTCCGCTTCCCACCTTTCTTTTCCATCAACTTTGTTTCTGATCCTTCAACATAGTTACTACTGAACACTACCTCGTCAATGAATCGGCCATGTAATGATAATATTAATGAAATACGATGTCCTGCGTTGCGTAACTGCGTAGTCTCCGCGTCGGATTTAGTATCGCTAAATTGCCAATATATGCGTCCGATGACCGAAGTCACGTGGTCAATGGACCGATTAGACGATACTCGATAATTTCGCTTTTACGTGCCATATGTTCTCAGCCGACGACCTTTGACCTTTTGAATCTCCGTTAGGCTTCAATTAAATGGCGTAGCGCCTGTTCAAGCGGGCCGCTGCTGTAGTCAAGGATTTCACCCAGTCAGCTCAATGAAAAATGGGCAAAGTCGAGATCAGGAGCTCGCTATATAAAGCCTACACAAAAATTACACATTTACATATAAATGCAATTCTGCCACTGTTGTTCTCTGGAATTTCCAGTCTCAAAGTCTGGATAAGCGTTGGGGACGACGATAATCATCATTGTTGATTATACCACAATTTGACCAAAAATTCAACTCTAGCTGAGATGTACAAGCACCTATGAATTCGCTAGGTTAGGCCCTAGATCACTTTCATATCGTGCAAATGGAAATATAACACGATCGCGATAACACGATTACATTTTCCCTCTACTTGAGAGAAATACATTGAACGATAGATAGAAAATATTTACATACGACCCAACATTACAAGACATTCATGCACCTATGTATCATGAATCAGTTCATGCATCCATACATGCAAAACATTCAACATATTCATATATACATGCAACCATTCTAGTCAAACATACATGCACCAATTGATGTATACATACGTGTCATGTCATGTAATATAATATGTCATGTAATATACTATGTCATGTAATATAATATGTCATGTAATATAATATGTCATGTAATATAATATGTCATGTAATATAGTATGTCATGTCAATATAATATGTCATGTCAATATATTTGCCTTCGTTGCTTCGCAACGGTTGGCTACATGCATGGTTCAGTGCTGATCAGCCTCGTCTATCACGTACTGCGATCATCAGGCCAGTTCCTGTAACCTCATTCCATATCAAAATATTGTCAGTTCCAGGCCTTCCGCGATTCCTCTTACCCTCAACGAGACCTGTCATCAAGCTGCCCTCAAATTTGGTTTCTGGCTGTCTTCAAAATATGTCCAAAGTAGCGAAGTTTTCGTGCTCGGACGTGCCCCAGCAGTTCGTAAACCCGTTATTTCTGTCCAAAAAATGTTCAACTTTATTCTTATGCACTAGTTTTAAAACGCTTTAATGCGTTTTTCTTCCTGTTCTTCAACCATACGTTGTTACTGGCCATATCAGCGGTAATTTAGTACTATTGCTCAATGCTCACAGACTTATTTTTCCATATATTCAAAGTCATATATGTGTAGATGTATATTCGTTGTGACGCCAAATCAACGGGTTTTTGAAGAATCAGTTGTCTCTGGGCATTGATTAGTTCGCACAATTATAGCGAAAAGATCATAAATACGTTTTCGCAACCAGACGTTTGCCCAGCCAAGTGCTTGACGTTTGTGATGTGTCAAAGATCTTTAATGGCATTTTATTGACGTCATCACTAACTCAATGACTGTTGATGACGTCAGCAACCATTTAACTCCTCCATTTATATTCATGTTAATTATTTTTCCTGATGACAAGCCTGAAAAGTTATTGAGCCGGTGAATTCTTGATAAATGATCTTGGATCATTTGGCTGTGATAGATTTTCGTTTCAGTAGTGAATATGTATGGTCTGAGTAAATATGTCGTTGATCGATTCGCAAGGGTACAGCATTGAATTGCTTGGTACTTAATTACATAGCAAATCACAGACTGTGGATGTCTTACCTAGAGTTTATGTAGCTAGCATTATGTAGCTACATTACGTAGTTACATGCGCCAGATTTGTAGTGTAACATGTTACGCTACAGTATCTTTACACCACTAAACAACATAGCTTCAGAATGCTAACAATCGTTAATGTGTAGCAGTTTACACCGACTTTCGAAGACCGATCGCTCGATCGATCAACAACATAGGAAGGCCGTCGACAGATAAATAGGGCCAACAATCCCTTCACACATAATATATAGGCCTACAGACGCACGCGCGCATGGATTTTAATGGAATTGAATAGGTAATATGGATGGGATCAAGAACGAACAGATGGACGGATGGACGGATGGACGGACTACCAGCAGAAATACGGAAAGAGAGATGTGTAAGCATACAGAGACGCTGAGTAAAATTTATGTAAATGTGTTACTTCTATCTGATGCTGCTGTGTATGGAGTAAGTAAGTAAGTAAGTATATTCTTTAATCAGATGTCTGCAAACGCACGACAAGTACAAATAAAACAGGTACGAACAAAACATCTATATACATAATCTGTCTAGAGTATAAAAATTAGTAAAATGCCAGGATAGCAACTATTAGGGCCGGGCAGGAGGGAAAGTCAATGGGGGCTAAGGCGCTGATACAATAATCTTATAATAAAGCCACACCGGGTGAAATCATCAGCCCAGGGGACAGACCTGTTGTGAGCACGCGGTCGCAACTGGTGCTCCACACTCCTAATAGGAGGAAGAAGATTTCTTAGAATGTGGTCAGGGTTAGAGAGGATAGAATTAAAAAGAGAGACATCGTCTCGATCGCAGAGTTCATCAAATGATAATTGTTCAGAGGGGAGCATACCGTGTCGCACCAACTTTCGAACAACAGCATTGAGGCGAGCACGGTGGGTCGAATTAGTGAAACCATACCATGCTGGAGACGCATACAGAAGGCGGACTAGAGTAGTAGCCCGCACATCATGGAGGACCACGCCATGAAGCCCATGGGCTCTAAGGACGCGCAAGGCGTAGAAAGACTGGTTAGCTCTAATACAGATTCGGTCGATATGTGCATCAGGGCGAAGCCTAGATGTGAGTACAACCCGAAAAATGTTAATCTTCTCCACCCTATCGATTCCAAGCATTGGAGGTGGGGAGGCATCGCCTCTGGCTCTAGGTCTACTTACAATCATCTCTTTAGATTTGGATGTGTTAAGTTTGAGATTACACTTGGACCCATGCCTGCAATTGGACTAGCGATAGATGCAATAGCTGAGGCAGAGATCAGAACATTGCAATCATCTGCATACTTCAGCAGCTTATTGGCGCTGTTGAGAAGTTTGAGGCTAGAGATGGCAACAACAAAGTTGGGTGGGCCGAGACCAGAACCCTGGATGATCCCTGCATTAATCAAACAGAGGAGAGAGACGACACCCATGAACTTTGTGCTATGAGAACGATTAGATAGTAGTGAGAGTATCCAGTTATAGATGAAATCAGGTATTGGGAACGAGGCAAGCTGTTCAAAAAGGTATTCATGAGATGAGTCGGACATACGGTTCAGTAGTAAGCATATCTTGGATTTGATGGAGAAGGGAGACCAGAGCGGCAGTAGTTGAACCATAAGGACGAAACGCATATTGATCTGTGAAGTCTAAGTTAATCAGAGAATCAGTGAAGATGGGGTAAAACCGTCGACCCAGATTGTTATCCACTGAGAGTTTTATTTGGGTAACATCCCTCATCACCGCTCGAACGTTTTGAATGGACGCCACGGCATTTAGGATCACTGTCCAAGGAGCGTATGCTAGCCCAGCATTTAATCTTTTAACGATGAGCTGCATAGGTTTTCCCATACATTTGAGCATGCGCATGTCGTTAAATGGTAACAACTCTCCAATAAACCAGCATCTGGAAGCGAACCGCAGTCAGTTTAATTTTTGGCAGACGCGCTCGAGATCGCGGCTGTATACATGCGCTCTAACGAATGTAGCTATAACTGAAGTAGACAGATGGACCTAAAGGCAGGAATGAACAATTAGATGACGACGAATGGATGATTCAAAAACAACGGAAATCATCGCAGGATGAGACAGAAACAGATTGCAACACATCCGTTCTAAGTCTCTTCAAATCAATATCCAACATTTCGCCAATGTTTAATGACGACCCATCAGTCGATCGGCTCAGAATCTGTAGGCGGAGGACCTGCCTATAGCTAAGGTCTCTCAAGAAATCCGAAAAATCAATACGGCATAGACCGCTTCTAAGAACAGCGCTGAATCCATCGGAATTGAATGCTACTTCTCTCCAGTCATTATCCGTCTGTTTATCCAGCTGTCTGCCTTTCAGAATCATCTGCTTCTCTACAACTGTAGCTAGACAAAGGCATAGATAGTCAGTAAATAAGTCAGTACGTAAGTAAGTCAGTCATTAAATCAGTCTGTGTAACTCAGCGGAAGTGATGGCAGGATGAGACAGAAACAGATTGCAACACATCCGTTCGAAGTCGTTTCTAATCAATAACCAACATTTCGTCAATGTTTAATGACGAAACTATTATTCCAGAGTCTGTTCTGATGCACGGTGGCCGATCGGTTAGAGGGGTCAGCCCGTAACGTTCAGTGTGTGCTGAGCGAGCGAGCGGGCTCAACCCTCGTCCGGGGAGTCACTGTGTAGGGACCTTCAGCAAGTCCTTCGTACATTTGTTCTGCAGTACAGCTGCAATTGCGCCTTCGAGGCGTGTGCATGCACTTCTGAGCAAAAAATGTCGGAATAAGGGCGGTATCAAATTTCGGTAATGAATGAACGAATGAATGATGTATTAGCTGGACGTATGAGCCCCTAACTAGCGGGATCATTCGATCCCTTCAGGGACCATTGCCCTCTACTTATACTTAAAGTGTGCTTTGTTGTATTCTGTGTATATTTTCTTCTGCATAAATGTTCTTTATGTTTGTATTCTGTGAATAAAGAATGGATCATGGTTCATGATCGATATAGGCTTGGGCGTTCGTTGTGTAATGCACAGCGTTTGAGTTCGAACCTCTCTACTTACACGATAACTGTTAAGGGACCTTGAGCAGATCTCTAACTTGCACATGTTCAGCCCAATCGACTGCTGCTTTGTCATTAAGTGTGGCAATTAATAATAGCAGTGGAAGCAGTAACAGTTCACCATCAGTGGTAGCTGCGGTGGTTGTTTGTAGGTATGGCGATGCTGGTGGTTCTGGTATATAAAAGCAAATAACATCTAATTATGCTTGTATTAGTAACATTACTTTATATATAAGCTTTCGTATGCTTGTGTAAGTATATAGACAAGTTTTCACTTATGTGTGTATACGTTAGCATGCTGCGTGTTTAGGTCTTTGATCTTTAGAGAGTGATTTATACGTTCACATGCGTTTGATGGTTGGTCAAAAGAGATCTCACTTCCAGCACTTAGAGCCCATCAACAGAGAAACGTAGGTAACGACTGAAACACAGCGAATTGCAGTTACGTCATCTTCTCCTTCTTCATCCCCTTCTACCTTATCATCAGCTCCTCCATCTTCTACTTCTTCGTCTTCTTCCACTTCTTCTCCTTCTTCCTCTTTTTCCTCCTCCTCTTCCTATTCTACTGCTACAACAATAAGTGTTGATACAACTACTTCTGTTGCAACTACGACCATTAATTTTATTTCCCATTTTTTGTGTTCATTTTCCAGTCAACCATTAATCGTTCAGTCTTTGCGTCGGTCAAACAGCCACTTTTTAGTCGTTACGTCTTTCCGTCATTCAATCAATCAGTCAGTCAGTCAATCAGTCAGTCAGTCAGTCAATCAGTCAGTCAGTCAGTCAATCAGTCAGTCAGTCAGTCATTCAATCAATCAGTCAGTCAGTCAGTCAATCAGTCAGTCAGTCAGTCAGTCAGTCAGTCAATCAGTCAATCAGTCAGTCAGTCAGTCAATCAGTCAGTCAGTCAGTCATTCAATCAATCAGTCAGTCAGTCAGTCAATCAGTCAGTCAGTCAGTCAGTCAGTCAGTCAATCAGTCAGTCAGTCAGTCATTCAATCAATCAGTCAGTCAGTCAGTCAGTCAATCAGTCAGTCAGTCAGTTAGTTAGTCATTCAATCAATCAGTCAGTCAGTCAGTCAGTCAGTCAATCAGTCAGTCAATCAGTCAGTCAGTTAGTTAGTCAGTCAGTCAGTCATTTAGTCAGTCATTGTTATGTGTGTGTGTGTATGTGCGATCTATGACATTCTATGTGTCCTGTTGTCAATCTGCCCTCGTCTTTGTTACATTTGTACAATTGACCAGATGGTTATAATCATGACATCAGTTGACGGAAGTCGCCAATCCGTGACCAAATGTGCAAGAAAGCGATCAACCGCTTTAATTAATTCCGTCTGCTCTTCAATCAAAGACGCAAGCATCTGCGCATATTGTCATAGTCTTATGTGGCTAAAGTAGAACAGTGCAACCAATTCTACCACTGCTTTCCTCTGCAATTGGCTGAGAAGGACATGTTGTAAAGCTCTCTAAGACCCAATTAGATGGAGTTTTGCTCATCCGGGTCTTGAGATGAGTCACATTCAACTAAGCAGCGAAATCAGTGGCTGCCTATAGGCCCTATACGCTGGAGATGATCACATCGAAGACATGGATGCTGATCAGTAATGGCAGCAAGACAAATATGACTGAGAGGGAGATATTTTAAAAAGCGGATTGGCTGAGCCGCATTAAAGAGAGAGAGATACAGTGAATGGTTATTGGTCATGCCGTGAGTTGGAAACGAGACATGCTGAATAAGATCAGAGCAAGAAACATCCATGAAACATTTCCCACTGCTATCCATGTGTTTATTGAAGTCGTCCGTAATAATTATCAGTTCAGAAGAAACTCCACAATACCTTCGACTTCCTGCAGAGGTAATTAGCAACATTAGTCTGCGCAAATTTGCGGTGCGGTGAAAATTAATCAATGTTTCGGATGAATAAAAGGGTTCTAAAGAGTATCCTTTTATTCATAAACGGGTGGTTCACTGCACGATGCTTTATATTAGATGTAATTATTTTTGATTGGTATACACAAGCGGGGGCATGACTAGAACGTGGTCTTAAAATTATATCTCTATAGATCCATAGCGATACTTCAATCTGTTTCATCATAGCCAATTACAGCTACGCTGGCTCCCCATCCATGCCCGTATTGCCTTCAAGATTTCCCGTTTCACGTACCACATTCATAACGGAACCTCCACCTCGTACATGACGTCCATGGTTGCGTCATGCGCTGCCTCTATCCAGTGTTGTATGCAAGACTTCAAACTTCAAGACCAAGACGAGACCGAGACAGTGAGGTGCCAAAACCGTGACCGAGACCGAAACACTAGGCTCAAGACAGTACGAGACAGTGCGAGACAGTAAAAGACAAGTGATCTTATATAAAATGCTGTAAAATACTAATGCATCAGTTTTCGGCAATAAGGTTCATTTGTAATTTCAATTTGAAACTTGTAATATACATAGTACCAATTCCTGAGAATAGTTTTTATATTGCCGCAAGATTTTAAGACAGTTTACTCGAAACTTATCGAGACCGCTTGTTAGAGACAGAATAAGACATTCACTTCAAGACAGTTTCTAAAAATTCTAGACACTACCTCGAGACCCAGACCGAGACAGCAGGCTTCCGAGACCGAGACACTAAAAAACTGTCACGAGACATCTCGAGACCGAGACACTGTCTCGAGACCATACAACTCTGCCTCTATCTCAAGAGGACTCCGTTCATCTACGCGTGGAGACTGTGATACCATACCTCGCACTAACAAGAAGTTTGGGAACTGTACATTCTCGGTCGCAGGACCCACTGAATGGTCTCCCGATTTCAGTTCGTCAAGCCACAACCGTTGCTCTTTTCAAGACAAAACTGAAGACCTATCTATTCTCCCTGGACTATGACTAAGAATGCAGCCCAGCGCTTTTGTGCAAGGCTTGCCTTGTCAAAGCGCTTTATAAATGCCTAGTTGTATTGTACTGTATTGTAATTTATCACTCATTTCTCGTTATTAATCAAGCACTTCATAATAGGCTATAGTGTGCTTTTAATAAAATGCTACGTTCATTAGAATGCAAGTTAGTTATAGTCTGATGTAGGTTCTATATGTAAGGAATATAAAGTAGTTAAGTAAGTATGTACATAAATATACAGAAATATATTCATACATAAATATGGATGTGGTCTTCATATTTAAATATGCGATTAGCTTATGTAACTCAGAAATTGCCTCCGCGTATCCGGTGTTTTCAAGACAAATCGCCATCTGTCCCGTTGTACTTGTATTTGTATGCGTCCCTTAGTTCGAAAATATGCATGCAGTCCGTATATATGTCCGTATAAATAATCCGTATATACTGACTCCAGTTTCACCGGATTTATGCGCAGAAAACACGGCCCGGATGCTTTCCTCCCACTTCTGTTCATGGTGGGCTAACTAAAAAGGTCTCTATTTTGAGATTTGCTCCAAGAGATTTGGCTCTGAAAGACTCACAAAGACGTTGTTCGTCTGCTAAACATGCTATGCGGTCATTAAAAGGAAATCAAACTATCGTTGGACAATGATACGGGTCTGTTGTTCTGTATACTTCGATTTGCGATGGCACGCACAATGCCCACGAGTCCTTCAGTATCCAACAACAGCTCATTCATAAAACGTTGGTAAAACATGCATATCGAACAGAACAGAGCGCTATACAAATCAAGATTCAGCCTAATCTCATACCTGGTCATGCATGGCACTAGTACGACGTTAAGATATTCTTCATGATATATCTATTTTATGTGCAGAGACGCCGACATTTGATCCGGACTCTAATACAGTCCGTTGCCAGGCAACTCCATTGGATTTGCACAGTAAACAAAACGCGCTGAATAAGCGTCGAAAAAGCGTCAGGAACAGAGAATAACGAAGAGTTACTATCTTCGCAGTCGACAACGCATAAGGTCAATAGAAAGGAATGGCAGACAGACGCATTCTGAAGAATTCAGAAGTAGCTATAGAAGGTCAGAATAGAGTGGGGATCAACGGGGTCAACTGCAGACGAAGAGGCAGTGGCTTTGTCGAACTTATGACCATTGCATTGAAAGAAACAGAATGAACTGGTATGCATTAAGACGTCGCGCGATTGAAGTACATGGAGTGAGGCAGTGTGGAATGCGTTAGATTGAATATTCAACTAGATGGAATGGTACAAGCGCGAAAATGACCGAGACCAATGCTAAACCGCAAGAACATAATGTTCACAATTCGATTCAATTGAAATGTTACTGACAAAAACGACAAATATCAGCCACGCTGTGCCGTTGAATGACGATGATGATGATGATGATAGTGGTGGTGGTGACGACGACGACGACGACGACGATGGCGATGATGATGATGATGATGATGAAGCTTATTATGGATGTGATAAATGACTCTGGTTTTTATCATATATTCCTTTATATAATTTCTTCGCTTCTAAAAGGCTTCTGACAATGCTTTCAGGTCGCTCTGCATAAGTATCAGAGCATTGAGATTCACAACGACCATCTACAGCCCCCGTTTCCGTATTCATTGAACAAGTGAGAGACGATCTATAAAGCGGGCATTGGCTAACGCTAATTGGACTCGAGCACAATAAATGACCGAGAGGCCTTTGCACAACCGTATAGAAGGCAGCCAGGCAGAATGCCAGCGATAATCATACGCCTTCTGTCAACATTATGTGCTCATACAAATATCTGCAATTTTTGTAGGTCATGACAAAAATATTAGAGACTAACAGATGGACGGATTTAGGGAAGCATGGACGAATGAAGAAGAGAAAATTAAATAGAAAGTTCAACGATAATGGTTTGATAAACCAATGGTGTGATAAACCATTGTCGTGCTCACACAAGGATAAAAAGCAGAGGCGAGCAAGATGAAGTCATCGACTGAACACCTGTAGCCAAACGAAGATAGACATACCGTACAACCATGTACTTAAGACGCATACTGTTAGCTCATTATGCTGCTGAAAATACGAGTAACAGTGAGCATCTGAAAGGATTTTGTGCTTATCTCTAATTTTGTGATGTTTTTGATCACCGCTCCCCAGTGGAAAGAAACTGCTCACAAGCAAAGTAACGCATGTTCTCATTCGTCTTGCTAACTGAATAAACCCTTTATATATTCTGCACCAAAGATAAGTCAGCTTAAAGTTGCTGAAAAAGTTCAATGTCGTCTTCCTGAAGGCGTTGCATTCTGCATAGAAAGTAATAGAAAGCGAAGAAGGCTGACAAATACCGTTATGCCAAACAGAAGAGATAAGGAATCAGCCGCAAACATTTAAGATGACTAAGAGAACATCCACCTGCGAGATATTACTTATGTCAGTCAGTCAATGTTCAATATAGAGTCTTGTTCATTTGGTGTTAGCATTGACTTTGAAGGAATCGAACAGCCATTGGTGAGCAGAACTTGTCAGCATCGTGAATTATTTTATGTTTCAGCAGGAGACTCTCTCTTTTCTCTTTTCTCTGTCTCTGTCTGTCTGTCTCTGTCTCTGTCTGTCTGTCTGTCTCCCTCTCTCTCTCGTATATCTCTTCCTTGGGTAACTCATCTGAAAATGGGGAAAAATAAACGTAATTATATTACACAGACTAACGTCACATAGACAGAAACTTTTAAAGTATTCAACATTTGCACTCAGTCTCAGCCCTGGCAACTCGGTATCTTGCGGTCATCATGTGAAACTTTCATCATCTGTAGAGCTCGCTTTGCAAACACGTAGACGCAGTTGCGTCTATTGGGTCCGCGTGCCGGTATCACTATCTAAGTCCTAAGTCGCTAACACTATGCCATTCACAGGTCATACATTTTCTTGATTCCCGGAAGGAGCAGTTAATTATTGAAATAACACATAGCTCAGATGTTATTTGAAGACAGATAAATATGATAGACAGGTCTATAGAGAAGGAAATGTGTCCAGAACCAAATATTTTTAAAGAAAAAATAAAAATAAATATATATATATACGTATATTATATGCATATTATAATTATACAAACCATTCAAATTGCATTCAGGAACTGGTTAGACCTGCATTCATCTATTTTACTCTTTTCAACCAGCAACGGTATCTATTTTGAAATGTGTTTTCACTGTAATCGGGCCGCACTCACTTCCTCTCCTTTCATATTTTCTCCGCTCATGCCCCAGGGAAGGATTTATCAAAAAGGCGCCATATAAAATAACGGTACTCATATTATCCTATCGGTGATCCACCATTAGCGCGCAGAGTTATTTAATAGCAGGCTAGAAGTACAAAAATTATAATAGTAATACTGATATAAGATTATTCGAATATAATATACTAAAAGAGTGCCCGGTAATTGGCGGTAAACATGTATTCTGATGTCCTATAATATTTCCGTTGTTTGAAACATATATTTTAACGTTGTAAACAATGCATAAATAGAACCTGGATTGTTGAAAAGAATCACGCTTAAATGGAAGCTGCTGGATTGATAAACTAGAAGCTGGACCGATGAACAAAATTCTGAGTGACTAGAAGCTGAATGAAAGAAAAGAATTTTGTGGGATTGGGTTAAATTGATGCAAAATTTCATGCTTAAGTGAAAGTTTGATCGAATTTAAAATGATGCTTAAATGGAAGTTGGATTGATGAAAGGAATTCTTGTCAACTGGGATCTGAGTTGATGAAAAGATTTTCGCTTAAATTAAAAGTTGGATTGATGAACAAATTCTTTAATAAATAGAAGCTGGAATTCGTAAGCAATGGGTGAAATATAACTGTCTTGCGCGCTTTTTGAGGTTTTCTATCACTGCGCAATTGTTGGCGCGCTTTTGTCCTGCACGTCATTGTTGCAGAGCCATTCCTATCATATAAATATAAATATAAATATAGGCCTACGTGTACAGGTGCATGCATCTACTTCGTAAACGAATTCATAGAGCTAACGAATTTGTGTTCCTGGCATTTATCGAATATAAGAACCGCATCGCCGAGTCTACTTCCGACTTCAGAATCAGTTACCTAGCAGCAAACGACAAGAACTATCTTGACGTCCTACTCCTTCCTTGACGGCTGAAAGCTGACGTCTGTCTTTATGACCGAGCGATGCAACGCTGTGAGTCCAGTGATAATTGTCAAACGCCATCATTTACCATTATCATCCCCACAACAGCAGTAATAATAATAAATTAATAATAACAAATTAATAATAATAAATTAATAATAATAAATTAATAGTAATAAATTAATAATAATAAATTAATAATAATAAATTAATAATAATAAATTAATAATAATAAATTAATAATAATAAATTAATAATAATAAATTAATAATAATAATAAATTAATAATAATAAATTAATAATAATAATAAGAGTAATAATAAAAATAACATCATTTAATATCAAACTGACAAACCGCTACTAGGGGCCTACAGTATCAATATGTTACTACAGGAGTCGGAGTTAGGTATCGGTAGCCATGCGTGACGCCTATCACACCACATATACATCTGAATTCATCAACGCCGCCTAGCGAAACTATGGCTAGTCAACCTAAGGAGAATACTGAACTCCACAGCTTTTCAGGCCAGTGTACTATCGATTACCCTACGCCTACGGCTGTACACCTTTTCACCTCCACCATTCGTTAAACATTATACTAATACGATACAAAGTATAGAACGTTGATGTTTTTTAACTAGTATATATACTCCAGTTTCACCCGATTTATAAGCAGAAAACAGTCAAAACACGGCCTGGTTGCTTTCCTCCCAGAATTAACTGTAGAGCTAACAATAATTCTTGTCGTATAAGACATTATATCATATTATTTCCAGACTTATAGTCCGCCATAGCTTATAGAGACCACAATTCCAAAATGAGTATACATCGTCCAGTCATCCCTTCCCATGTCAAAATCAATGATGGAACAACATTCACCCCACCCCATTCTCTTCACCCACTCCACTTCACTCAACCCTGTCCTCTTCAGCCACCCCATCCTGTTCACCCCACCCCATCTTCTTCACCTCACTAAATACTCATCACCCCACCACATACTTTTCACCCACCACATACTCGTACCCATATCCATCCTCAACACCGCACCTGATCCTCATGACTACCCCATTCTTTATCATCCCATCCTCATCACCCAACCCCATGCTCTTCACCCCACCCATCTTTTTCCCATACCCCGTTCTCGTCACCCAACCACATACTCTTCACGCCACCCCATCTTCTTCACCCCACCTCATCCCCATCACTCAACCTCATACTCTTCACCACACCCATCCTCACCACCCAACCCCATCCTGAACACTGCACCTATTCTATTCACTGATTATAAAGAAACGAACTCATCGAATTTTTGGCTGTTTTACCTTTATTCTTTATGAAATCAACCATGTACATATTTGCTTAGATCATCAGAGCATCAAATCTTCAGTTATTGAACGGCGAATAAGAAGAAACCAAAGCCTGCTTTGGAATTGAAAGCGATGCCTTTGAGCGCTGCTATTGCTGGCATTGCCAACGGCGATCTACAGCGCTGCAGCAGCAGCAGCGCTGAGAGTCGTCGTCAATTTCAATTAGTTCACCTGTGTTGAAAGAGAGAGAGAGAGGACATCACTACTCAGTTACACCGTCAGGCTGAGAGCGTCTCTGGATAGCTAGCACTGTAAGAAGCGCTTTAAAAAATTTCAGGTTCGATGCTATTAGCAACAGAAAGTCGGCAACATTGTCTTCGCATCGACTGCTAGTTACGCACTTAGTCACGCGACCTTGTAGCTTGGCGACAACTATATTTGACGACGGGGATAGTGACGTGACGAAAAAATCAATCTGACTGTGCAGTGTAGAGGAGACTGAAAGGGTATACCTGAGGTCTAAAGTCAATCCCCCGGATAAATATGGCGGTATGGAGTACCTGAGGGAATCAACCAGTTCTAACCTCCATCGCGTAGAATCGCCTCCGCTGTAATCAAGATTAAAAACTAGAAATAGGTGACGTCGGCAATTCTGGCCGATGTGCACCAACAGAGCACTCTTAACTCAAAGAGGGTAGACCTATCGCGCCCTGTCGAGAGACACTTTCTGCATATTGAATGCTTTCGTCGGGTATTCCTTTATATCCAGAAAGGTGTACAATGGTGGCTGAAGATTCCCTTCTCTTCCGCATTGTTCTGGACTTCATCCCTCTCCTGTGACGTGTCATTTAATGACGATGCCGTTGTCGAGTCATTTCCACAGCGGATAAAATTTTAGGGGTATTCTTTTTGTGACAGCAGACACAAATAATATTCTCCTCTGCAGCAAACAGAAGGCTTCTTGGTGACAACTGTTAGCTGAGCAGCGTCGTATTAATTGGTTACACGAGGAGTTGTTAGCTGAAGCCTCTCAGAATCAGCGTCGATCCGATGCTGTTTCACGAACTCTGATTGGCGTTCATCAGGGTCTCTGACGAACTAACGGACGGGCTTTACGTCGAGTCAACGAACGCCACATAAATATATCATGAATCCACTCAACTTCTACGGAACAACTCGCAACTCTAGAGTTTCTGAAAGACTGATTTTATGCAGTTTCATGCTTATCGTGTCAGACAGTTGAAATGCCATGGTCTTCATCAAACAAACTTCATTAATTGCAAATAGACATTTTGAATATTTTGTTAGGCTGGATTACTTCGACTACATTTTCTTGATAGTGACAACCATTTATAGATAACATAGATTAGCAAGTAGATAGCAACAACAACAACAACAACAACAATAATAATAATAATAATAATAAAACCCATGCCTCAGATGGCACGATGCACGGCCCTCGAACCGCCCCTTGTCCAGGTTCTGACCAGCCACCGGCGGACGGCCCTTTAAAGCATAATACCACAAGACAGTCGTCTTCCACCACTAGCGTGCAGATCCCTTTCTCACGGGTTCTGTCAACGGATGTTGGGCAGATCGCTTCTCGCCTCTCACATCCGGCTTCACCCGGTCTTCTCATTAAGAGAATCCCAAAAGCAGCAAGGCCATCTTGTGCTGCTCTCCTGGCCGATATAATCCAAGCAATTGTAAGAGAGCCAAATTGCGTTGCAAAATGGTTCGATTTGCTGGCCTTCGGTGGAACTGTACTAGTGAAGCCAAGAAGAGGTGGACGAAAGCACAACATGACCAAGATGATTTTGTCCCGCATTACTGAATGGGGACTGCAGAGGCCAGACCAATCGACTAACGATGAATTGCCATCGACGTCAGTTCGTAAGCTCAAGTCCGCTATATGCGACCACGCCAGGTATTTAGTCTCAACAGTTGCAAGCAAGCTGGAAGAAGGCAATTTCAAAGCAGCCATCCGTCTCATCTGTAGCGAGGATAAGCCGGCGCTGGACACACCGGAAACTCTCGCAGCGCTTAAGAAAAAGCACCTGCCAGCGCCAGTGGACAGGAGAACACCGTGTTATCCAGACAGTTCGGATCGCTTCATCCCGCTTCAAGTTTCTAAAGAAGATGTCGCTAGGGCAATCTCCTCTTTCCCTGCGGGTTCGGCTGGTGGTCCAGATGGCATAACTCCACAACACTTCAAGGATGTGATGGCCTATGGAGTAGATGACAACATCGGGCAACATCCATCTGACCTTGTCAATCTGCTCCTAAAGGGAGGTCTATCCGAAGAGGTGAATGAGGTCGTCTATGGGGCAAACCTTTAAGCCCTGAGCAAGAAGGACGAAGGCAAAAGACCGATCGCCGTGGGCTATACATGTCGTCGTCTGGCGGAAAAGTGCGCTAATTCGCATGCGGTAACAAGGCTGTCTCAACTGCTCGCCCCCATTCAGCTTGGGGTAGGCATTCCAGGAGGCGCTAAGGCAGCTGTCCATGCGACACGTCGCTGGATAACCACAATACCTGAAGACAGCGTCCTAGTGAAGCTCGACTTCGCCAATGCCTTTAACACTCTGCGCAGAGATTGTCTTCTAGAGGCAGTTGCTAGAGAGATCCCAGAGCTCTACCACATTGCTCACGCTGCCTATTCAAACCGTCCACTGTTGCGCTATGGTTCAAACATAATTCGATCCGAAGTAGGAACGCAGCAAGGCGATCCTTTGGGACCTCTGGAATTTTGTCTTGTGCTGCAACCGATTCTGATGAAGCTTCAATCGGATCTGCGTATCGGATATCTGGATGACCTGACATTGGGAGGTAACAAGGAAACAGTGACCGACGACGTTCAATTAATCGAGCAGGAATCAAAGAATCTGGGATTACTATTGAACCGCAGCAAATGCGAAATCGCGTGTCACAACACCCAGATGCCGAACAATGACCCTGCGTTTCAAGAGTTCACGAGCATAGCCCTCGAGGACGTGACCTTGTTGGGTGCACCTCTGATTCCAGGTCCAGTTGTGAAACATGGTCGTTAATTCAAAGGCTAATGACCTCGAGAGGGCAATCGGAAGATTGTCCTTGCTTTATACACATGACGCTCTGGTTCTGCTGCGAAACAGTCTAAGTGTACCGAAGCTCTTGTACAGTCTGCGCACAGCCGTCTGCGCTGATTGCCCGGGCTTGGCTCGGTTTGATCAACTGCTGAGAAAAGACTGTCAACCATTTTAAATGTGTACCTTGACAATGACCGTTGGCTCCAGGCTTCTTTACCCGTGAGAGATGGTGGTCTGGGAGTTCGTTGTGCATCTACGCTGGCACTTTCTGCCTTTCTGGCTTCTGCTGCTAGTACAAGCGAACTCCAGACATGCATCCTACCAACAGAGTCTGCTGAGGAACCATATGGACTTGCGAGTTCAGCACTCAACGCTTGGGAGACCCTGACAGATGCAGAACCACCAACAGGATCAGCGAGTCATCCCCAGAAAGAATAGGACCTCCGATTCACAGACAAGGCATGGAAAGGTCTGCTGGAGTCCAATAACAATCCATGTGACCGTGCTCGCCTGCTGGCCTCACGAGCACCTCATTCTGGAGACTGGATGCTAGCGCCCCCTGTGACTGCCCTAGGCCTGCGCCTCTCAAACGAGGATGTACGAATGGTAGCCGGGTTGAGGCTAGGAACGACGCTCTGCGAGCCACATTTGTGTCACCAATGTCAAGAGAGCGTCGACGCAAAAGGGCTCCATGGACTAATTAGTAGAAGAGGCAGCGGAAAACATCAACGACATAGCATGTTGAACGATGTCATCTGGAGAGCTCTTGGCAGAGCGAAGATTCCAGCGCAAAAGGAACCTCTCGGCTTGGTAAGAGAAGATGGAAAGCGACCGAACGGCGTCACGCTCATTCCTTGGACACGTGGTCGATGTCTGGCATGGGATGTGACGGTGCCCGACACCTACGCCGAGTCACATCTTGTCGATACATCTATCAGAGCTGGCGAAGCAGCCGAACGCGCAGCTAAGACAAAGAGGGCCAAGTATTCCACCATAACCAACACCCACGACTTCGTAGCCCTCTCCTTGGAATCCGGCGGCGCTTGGAGCAGTGAAGGACTGCAGTTCATCTCAGAGTTGGGTAGCCGAACGAATGCTGCAACCCACGATCCAATGGAGACGTCATTTCTGTTCCAACGTATCTCGGTTGTTCTTCAGCGTGGGAACGCCGCCTGCCTCTTCTGGACATTGCCACCACTCACTTAGCTCGCCCACATGGGCGATAACAGCATAATATAATAATAATAATAATAATAATAATGATGATAATAGTTATAATAATAATAATTATTATTATAATAATAACAGCAATATTTGTTTCGTATTTTTATCCTAGGTAAATCGTGTTTATCAGAAATTAAAAAATTATTCCGCTAATAAATTATTATTATCAATCATATTTATTTTTATTATTATTATAAAGACGACGTTCTCATATACACAATAATCGCCTTGACCGTTTTCAAGATTACGTAAAATCGTCATAAGTGTCTAGGCCTCGGTTCTCTAACTGTCCCAATACGAGGTGTCTATAGCAGATCGCGAGCTTCCAATATGAATGGCGACTGATAAGCACTGGAGCAGATGGCTGGTCTCACGCTGGTCACCTATCTCAGCCGGTCTTGTGTCCTAGTTCTTGTACAGACCCAAGTGACTCAGCGTGCCAGTTTCTGGCTGTTTAGACTGCACAGCGGACGAAGCGGTGTGACTGTAAGAGCCGCGCACCTTCCTCTTGCGATTTAAAATGCCTACACGATGCTGCAAATAATTATATCCGGCAGCGTGACATCCCTGACAACGACCTCTTGACCAAGGTATAAGGGTGACCCTATCAGGCCGTTTTCTATCAGATGCGGAGAATCCGTTGCGCTCTCTGATGGCCAGTATTTGGCTCAGGTGAAAGTTCACCAAACAACGTCGTTAATCACGCCATGTCGTTGTTGCCTTTCCGCTACAAGAAACCGTGATGGCCATGGAATAGGTTCTACTGTGGCACCACATTAACATGTGTATTTTCAAATACCTTAATTATTATTATAAGCACTATCATCACTGTCACTATTATTATTATTATTATCATCATCATCATCTTTATGATAATCATCATCATTTGTATTATTATTATTATTATTATTATTATTATTATTATTATTATTATTATTAATTTCCCCGATGTATCTTTGATCAATCGGGAATAAAACAAATTGTCGGGAGAATGCAATTATTATTATAACTTTCATTATTATTATTATTCCTGAACTAAAATCTGAGATTGACTCTCGTCTAAGATGACAGTTTATTCCTTTCAAGAGGTCAGACCGTCTTCTAATTTAATGGCTCAAATGTATCTTATGGCTTGCGTTGCCTTCTTGTGCAAAACTTTAAGCAAAACTTTAAGCAGTTCTGTCGACATTCGATGATAATTATTTCAGTTCTGTGGCGTTCTTCATCACTAATTAATTGACGCCCGTCATCACGCCCCTGTGTCGTACCTGCTGTTTTGTTGCCATGGCACCCGAAACCTTTAACGTCTCAATACCTGATCTTTACCTGATCAAGATGACTTGTATTCGCCCTGTTATTAACGAATACCTCGTTGAATCAACATTATTTCCCTTTAAGGCCTGATTGCCCTAGCAATAGGAATGACGCTACCTAAATGTAAGCCTGCCTTTATACACTGATGCAATGCAATAAGTCAGAAACTGTGTGCAGCTGATGTGGATCCGTGCTAAGCCACACGTACACCAAGCAATAATTGCTCTCCAGTTCGCATAAAGTCCCAATTAACAGCCGTTCACTTGCTGTCGAGTTGGCGCAGATAAATCTCGACGCCTTTTTGCCATATATCCTTGCTTTCAGAACTGGTTGACACTGACGATAACGAAGTAAAGGGCTATCTATCCCTCTGAGGTTTTAATCCCGAGGGATCGCATATATCTCGAGGAATAGTAAATCGTGGAAATTATTTGACTATGTTGTGTTCGTTCGAGCTGTTGGGTGCAGCGCGTGTCCGGTAGACCGTGTGTAGGGACTACGAATCTCATTATTTTGTTATTTCGTCTCACTTTCAATAACAAGCGATATTATCTCAGCCTTCTTAGAGCTAAATAACTAGTGTTGACTCTGTGCTATTTTTGTATCGGGTGATCGAGTATTAGCAGTGCTACTTACAGACAGCACTAAACATTATGAAATCCTTCTATAACTAGATATCATAGATATCATTGAAACATAACCAATTTTCTTGCGCCAAGTTTATACTGCCTATGCTGATTATTTTGAGATGATCAATATTTCGACGCCTCATATTTGACGCAAGGCAAATTAATTTGAATATGAAGCCAATGACTTGAGCAATCTTAAGCATCGATGAATGCAGACTACTCGTCCATTCAAATATGATGATCGTCTTGTCACGATCGATGAAACCCCTGATGGAGTGAGATTTCTTATCTTCAATACCACCTCTCATAAAATGCCACGGCCACACAGACAGTCTGACCAACACAGGTCGAAAAGAACAGAACAACACAAAAGGGCATCAATAGACAGTCAGACAGGCAGACAGGCTGGCACACCGACAGTTAAATAGACAGAAACAGAGCCATACGTACATTCATACGAACATACATACGGACCCAACAAGGGCTACGTTGCTCGTGCACATGGGCGTCACTCTTCGATGATTAGCAGAGAATATTCAGCAAAGTTATTGCGCTCAAAATACGATCTGTGATTCCGGTTAACCTCGGAATCACGTCCCTCGCAGTTCGTGTAATACTACCAGAAATTCTGAATTCCATTTGATGTGTTCATGGACAATGCAGAATTCTTATTTAGATTGTTCGACTGTAATTACTTCACATATATCGTTTCATTCTACCCGCTGAGAAGAAATACTGAGCTGTCTCTCGTGGGTGGGAGTCACCTATCGCTGGATCGGCACTAGGCTACATCTCGGATTTCTTCACAACAGTCTCAACCTGTTCCAGAAGCCCATCAGTTCAAGAACAGTCGGGCGCTCTCGTATGTCGACGCTAGCTGAGGTACTTCACACCCTATTCCTCTGTGGGTCAGTCTCTCGGGAACAATCTACCACTAACACACTAACACTAGCTTATGTAACACTCTTCTGCTCGACAAAAGATTCATATATATATATATATATTGTATGTATATATATATATTCAGTGACTCTTTATTCACGGCAGGTGCCACAGGTCTACAAGACATATACACACAAAGACACAAAAACACATGTACCCAAAGACATATGCACAGGCACACATGTATATTGCTCATTTTATGCAAAACTCTTTTGCAGAGCTTATGCATTCAGCTTGTGTTTGATATAGCTATTATATATGCTGAAATTCAACCTTAAAACCGGTCAAAATGGTTGGATAGCTGTTTCCTTTGTGCTTATTATATTATTATGCCAGAAAGACTGACAGTGAACCCTTACCATAGGAGTGCATGAAATATGACGACCCTGATATATACAATTATACATGGGCCTATATGGCTACATGAGCATCGCTGATGTAGATGACACTATATGATTCTGATTATACGCCAATATCGTCGATATATATGAGAGCCTTATATAACAGACCTAAATGTTTATTATTTTTGGCAGAGCGGGTCTTGTTATGCTTCGTTAATATCTAGAAAGCACTCGATGACATCTACAAGCTGAGAGGAGGAAATTTGAGGGACCAAGGGGAAAACAGATCCTGTTCTTTGAAATATGAAAAAAGGGACATAATTTGGCGTTTATATGACTCTGAAGCATTGAAAATATGATGCCTATGTAAAATAATGCGCTACTTGAGCTTCTGAATATCATACTGCGGTATAAACTAGATATATGGTATAGTAATCAGTGTTTCGCATATGCCTTCAGCTACTCTTAACATTTATTTGAAGTCCAAGACAAGATCCAGTCAGTGTTGTAGAGAAGGTAGACTGAGTTAAATTGGAAAGTAATGTAGATTTATTAATATTAGGCTTAAGCAAAGTCTCATTGAGAGCGAGCATATTGTGAGGAGTGCTCGTTAAAAAGTTACACAGAGCAGCAAATTAATTCCGGTGACAAGAAATTTTCAAAGTCAGGAGCCTCACTAATCACCGATTCAATTCAATTACTAGAAGTCGGAAGAAATGGCAATACATGACAAGTAGAAGAAGTTATTCTTCGAAAATCATCGCTAAAATGAAGAACCAAGCAATATGCCTAACACTCACAAAAGGATTAAGAATTAACCAAAATGGATATAGTGAATTGAATCCAAACCTGATTTGGTCTTAACATACATCGCCAAAAGTGTTTCGAAATAGAAAATTAAGATGCCAGTGAGAACCGTATACACGTGCATGACTATTCACAATAGGGGACGACATAATTACGTATCGTATAACGTCAGAGATCAGCGATCGATAGATCTTTGGTAAAAAAAAACTACTGTACTTAGAAGATCATTGAATTTATTTGCCAATTTCAGCCTATGAAATAGTAACACAAGGAGTGAGCATCTGAAAATGCAGATACTGAGTTACTTTGCAAAGTTTCATTCTCAAAATGACAGACACCTATTGCAAATTGGTACGCCACAATTTAAATGAGACAGATACTATCGGAAAACAATGCTCGATCGAGTCGAACAACACAAGGCATTTTGTCACTAAGTCTACAGAGAACTCAGCTCATGTCATACAATATACCGAAATTATGAAATGCAGATAACAGACCTTATTGCACCTCAGGAATCCAATCAAAGGAAGAAACATAGTGGGCGATAATATAGTGTGTCTAGACAGCCACGAAAAGTGACAAATAAAACATTAGAATGAGACATATTAAAACTCTTCTCGGCAAAAAGATATGAGAGCCAACCGGCTGAATAATATTTAAAATGAAGCCGATAATACGAATATATTACAGCGCGTCTGTGTCTGTGAATACCCGGGTTTCCGCGACTTCACTTTTTGGAAGCTGGTGAAATCTCGAGATTATGACTGTGATAATATTGACATGAAATAGAACCCACTCCAGGGCAGTGTGCCTATCCACTAGAGTATTATTCAGAATGAGTTATGGCGATTTTACAACAAAAACAAGTACTCGTCAATTGTTTCGGACCATCATAATTACCAATTGTTTGGTCGGAAAATGTGGTACTCCATATGTTTGTGATACACTTTGTATATCATTATCCATTAGGAGCATGTACCATAGATACACGACATGGAAGGTAAATGTCTATGGGTGGAAGTGAATAACTGAACATGTAACATGAGTCAACTTCCAAACTACGATTAATCAGTTCCAATTAAATGTAAATGATTTGCGTAGCGCAAGACTACCATGCAGTGTCCGAGACACGACAATTTGTGTAACAACAATAAGGCTGCAGAGCATATTACAAGGACAATTAGGCCTACTACAAGAACGAGACCTAAATCTAATTAAATAAATTCCGAAGATTTAGCAGCTAGAACAAGACTGATATCTCAAAAAAAGATTTGGATGGGTTCAAACTTCAAAGTATTAAATTAAAAAACAATTTATAAGAGAAAAGTACTGTAAATATTATATATATATATATCATACATAAAAGAAGGAGACAATTTAATTGTATATATAGAGGCGACTTTCTAGACCAAAGAAAACCTCACATAATTATAATTAACGGCGTCTGAGCATTTTCAGCGCCGACCAAGGGAGAACGATGAGAGCAAAAATAGCAGGTCAAGTAGACCCTTAAGCACAAATAGATTTATTGAAGAGAAACGCGTCTCCATAAATTCCTAGCAACGCTTTGCTAATATATATCAAAGCATTAACTTCGTACTATAGCATGTATATATATTTATTCTTCTTCCACTGCAAGGCCACATGGCCATCAAAAACTTCATATATATATATATACAATATGACAAATACGTGTGTATATTTCTATATGTATGAGAGTATAATACATGTAATATTATATTCGCACGAGTAATTTTCTTTTCCTTTAATTGGAATTCAGATTTGGTCACTCAATGTCAATCTATCTCTCTGCGCCCTCCATCTACTTCTAAACCCTATAATTATCTCTCACTCCTCCGTCGTCTTTCACTCATCTTTTGAGAAGGTCTCTCCGATTCTCCTGCCGCTCCCTCGTTAACACCTACGCGACGACTGGCGTAGCTTATGGCAAGATAGATTAGTCTACCTCACACGTAGGCCTATGCACACAAGCACGCACACGCACACACGCAAACTCACACACGCATACGCGCAAATAAACAAAGGGAAGAACACATACATATGCATAGACCAATATGTCACATGATGAGAAATTCTCTGACGAACGGATGTATACGCATATACGTATACTCGATATATATATATATATATATAACATTGAAATATATTTAGTATATACATAAGTACATATATATACATATATAATATTATATTATATATATATATGTGTGTGTGCGTGTGCGTGCATGCGTGCGTGTGTATGTGTGTCTTCCATCAATGCTCTCCACACAGTCCTGTCTTAGTTTTTAATTCGACGTCATCAGTCCTTCCTAGACACGGTGGTCGTCGCCAACATTCACGCATGTCAAGAGATACATTAGGACACAATTACAACAAGATAGGATTACATTCAAAATCGTCCAATTCGGCCGAACACTAAGGGATGGTTCGACCCCATGGATATATCCGCGGGCTCTCTATTCCAGCCAGATCGACGAACACTGCGCTCCTCTGTATGTGGAGACTTGTTGGCTCCACGCTCTCGTTCAGCTATTTGGTCACATCGTCTTTCTTGCAACGGACCCAGAGGCGGCGATCTTATTTGAGAGGTGAGGGACACCCAATGAGAGGGGTGAGAAATGTATGAGGGACAAACGTATAACATTTCCACTCTTTTTAAAAGGTGAGATGGATTTGTCTCCCTCTACCCGTTGGATCGCGGCCCCTGAACGGACAACCCGCATGAGACCATACTCCTACGATCGTCAGATGCGTACTGCCGCAATATATAACGAGATACTTTCTTTTTGAGCATTTCCGCTGACAGTTGACAGTTTTGTAAAGCCTCCTAGAAGTCCTTACGACGATGTTACAAGTGAATAGCTTCAATACCAATTACAGCTTTCTTAGTTTATGTTAAGATCTGTAAAATATCTTTCCGAGAATTTTATAATTATGTGACACAGTTGTCATAACCATATGATTTGCACGCGCATAAGTGAACAGCATATGTATTCTATGTATATCTATGTATATCTATGTATTCTATGTATATCTATGTATATCTATGTATTCTATGTATATCTATGTATATCTATGTATTCCATGTATATCTATGTATTCTATGTATATCTATGTATATCTATGTATATCTATGTATTCCATGTATATCTATGTATTCTATGTATATCTATGTATTCTATGTATATCTATGTATATCTATGTATTCTATGTATATCTATGCATTCTATGTATATCTATGTATTCTATGTATATCTATGTATTCTATGTATATCTATGTATTCTATGTATATCTATGTATTCTATGTATATCTATGTATATCTATGTATATCTATCTATTCTATGTATATCTATGTATTCTATGTATATCTATGTATTCTATGTATATCTATGTATTCTATGTATATCTATGTATATCTATGTATTCTATGTATATCTATGTATTCTATGTTTATCTATGTATATCTATGTATATCTATGTATTCTATGTATATCTATGTATTCTATGTATATCTATGTATTCTATGTTTATCTATGTATATCTATGTATATCTATGTATTCTATGTATATCTATGTATTCTATGTATATCTTTGTATTCTATGTATATCTATGTATTCCATGTATATCTATGTATTCTATGTATATCTATGTATTCTATGTATATCTATGTATATCTATGTATATCTATCTATTCTATGTATATCTATGTATTCTATGTATATCTATGTATTCTATGTATATCTATGTATTCTATGTATATCTATGTATATCTATGTATTCTATGTATATCTATGTATTCTATGTTTATCTATGTATATCAATGTATATCTATGTATTCTATGTATATCTATGTATTCTATGTATATCTATGTATTCTATGTTTATCTATGTATATCTATGTATATCTATGTATTCTATGTATATCTATGTATTCTATGTATATCTTTGTATTCTATGTATATCTATGTATTCCATGTATATCTATGTATTCTATGTATATCTATGTATTCTATGTATTCTATGTATATCTATGTATTCTATGTATATCTATGTTTATCTATGTATATCTATGTATTCTATGTATATCTATGTATATCTATGTATATCTATGTATTCTATGTATATCTATGTTTATCTATGTATATCTATGTTTATCTATGTATATCTATGTTTATCTATGTATATCTATGTATATCTATGTATTCCTCAACAAACGATTGCAATTGATGCAGGTTGTCTTCACAATCGACGGGCCCCGTGACCGACCAACCAACCGAGTCGTCGCATCGAGTGCAGATTAACGATCTCCTACATTATATGTAACCATCTCATACACTACAAACCATATACATGTAAATTAGCTTCGATTCGCTCATGCATGCAGGTGATGTGCGACTCTGTCGTCATCATTATCATCATCATCATTATCATCCAGTCTCACATGACGATTTTAACGTATTTCGCGGTAATTCTTTCAGAGTTTTCACAAGGTTTTCATGGAATTCCTCAATTTCATCTTCTAAGTATTCTGCCGTATGTGCATATACTTGAACGACTGCTAGATTTATCAGCTTCCTGTGAAATCTCGCAGCGATTATTCTTGAATTAACTGGCCTGTATCCTAGCAGTGCTTTCCTTGCTGTGTTATTTAAGAGAAAACCTACTCCCCTGACATGTTTTTTTCTTCTCCTGACATGTTTTGTTCTTCTCCTGACATGTTTTTTTCTTCTCCTGACATGTTTTGTTCTTCTCCTGACATGGTTTTTGTGTGCTCCGGACCATATAACTTCCGCTCCATTAATCTCGCCTGTTCCAGTCCATCGCATTTCTGATAATCCTAGGATGTGACTCTGTGGGCTTCCGCTTTTATGAGTAATTAACCTCAGAAGGAGCGATTTATATATCGCCAGTCAAGTAGCCAAGTCTGTCGATTTGAATAGCAGGTTAAACAATAAAGCAAACGAGTAAATTACAACTTATGTTATAAGACTAATTGCGTTATGTCACTACCTATCTTAAATGAGAATACATACCGTACATGAGAATACATACGTTATATGAGAATACATACGTTATATGAGTATACATACGTTATATGAGTATACATACGTTATATGAGAATACATACGTTATATGAGAATACATACGTTATATGAGAATACATACGTTATATGAGTATACATACGTTATATGAGTATACATACGTTATATGAGAATACATACGTTATATGAGTATACATACGTTATATGAGTATACATACGTTATATGAGTATACATACGTTATATGAGAATACATACGTTATATGAGAATACATACGTTATATGAGAATACATACGTTATATGAGAATACATACGTTATATGAGTATACATACGTTATATGAGTATACATACGTTATATGAGAATACATACGTTATATGAGAATACATACGTTATATGAGTATACATACGTTATATGAGTATACATACGTTATATGAGTATACATACGTTATATGAGTATACATACGTTATATGAGAATATATACGTTATATGAGAATACATACGTTATATGAGTATACATACGTTATATGAGTATACATACGTTATATGAGTATACATACGTTTTATGAGTATACTGTCTACTTACGTTACAGAGACTACTTAAGACTGTTTGCGCTCATTGAATATAAATGCGTGATTTGAGGTGAGATCGACAAAAGCACAGGTGAACAAATAAGCAGAACAGAGAGACATTCATTCTTTCACTCTGCCTGCTTGAATATATACATTAAATTATACCATACATTATATGCCATACATTATACCATACATTATACCATACATTATACCATACATTATACCATACATTATATACCATACATTATACCATACATTATACGATACACTATACCATACACTATACCATACATTATACCATACATTATACCATACATTATACCATACATTATATACCATACATTATACCATACATTATATATAATACATTATACCATACATTATATGCCAAGCATTATACCATACATTATATACCCTGCATTATACCATACATTATATGCCAAGCATTCTACCATACATTATATACCCTGCATTATACCATACATTACATGCCATACATTATACTATACATTATGCCATACATTATACCATACATTATACCATACATTATATACCATACATTATATACCATACATTATATACCATACATTATATACCATACATTATATACCATACATTATATACCATACATTATATACCATACATTATACCATACATTAAATACCATACATTATATATACCATACATTTTCCCATAATTAAATACCATACATTATACCATATATTATACCATACATTATACCATATACATCAAATTATTAATGTTACTCCTTTACTCTCACAATAATCTTATAAATCATAGATGGATGCCATATAGTTAAATTTTTTAATTATTTATTAACAGGAAATATGACGACCAGCGTTTCGAAATTAGCTAGTCAAATTCATGAAAACACCCCATTATCGATGACTTATGAGTGATCCAATACCTGCTGCAACGTGGGTGACTCTGTTTATAGGACCTAGGTTCTTCTTGAGGTTTTATCCTCTCCTGTTACATATCATATCACATGTCTATCATAGACTAACTACATAAATTGATGTCAATGAATAGAATTTTTCATGTTATTTGTTCGTTTTATTAATCAACGGACGAACCGAACGATCGACTGACCTGTATGGATACGATGACTAATGCGATGACCACTTGAGAGACTGGACTCGTCAGCGACGGCAGGGCCTTCCCTCGAATGCCTCCCTGGAACAAGCGGTAAATGCGATTAGTCCGCGTCAGAAGAGGTGAATAGACGACAGCGAAGCTGATGTTGAAGCCAGCGTAACTCATCCTACAGACGATGGAACTGGGTTTCGAAGCGACACAGAACATCAACAGGTACTGAAGGACGACCCCGATCCACATCAGATAGCTCAGCTCACGACTCGTGCTCTTGATGAGGCGGTCCTTGTTGTGGCGTACATACATCACACCTACGAACACACAGTAGGCCAGTCCAGCGCCCGATAGGCTGACGAACAACAGCAAGACCGGGTCTTTCCATTCGACGAACGTGGGGTCGATAGGGTGGCAAGTCGTAAAGTTGTCCTCGCTCGGCCAGGTGAACGGGGGACAGGGCGAGCACTTGGTGGCGTTGCTAACGGTGCGTTCGTTTGGCGCGCACCGCCTGCACTCCCAGCAACAGGTGTCCTTGAAGTAGCTGTACACCTCACCCACTTCGCACTGTTCTCCGCACTTGGACACGGGCATTCCGGCCACAGAACCAGCGAAGCCGATCGGATCCAGATTCCAGACGATTAGTGAATCGTTGATGTTGAGGCGTTCAGTCACCGTATCCCAGACTCCAACACGCACTGCGTTGTACTTTCCGTTTGTCAGACGCTGGAAATTCATGACTTCGTAGCGTCCTCGAATATCTCCGTTCTCGTCGAATCTGATCTCACCGTTCTCTCCCGTGAACGTCGTGTTGCGCAGGTATTGTAGCAAGAGAGGACCACGAATGCAAGACCGAAGGGCGTCTCTGGACAGAGTGCCAGGGCAGTGATCGCGGAGCAGGCGGTCGATGGCACGGGCGAACACATAGACGGTGTCCATCGTTAGAGAGACGGTCGATTCGCGGCTGTAGTCACCGGCGTCTCGGAGCCTCATCTCGTTTGCTGAGCAGGCCTCGGTCGTCTTCTCCTCCGATGAATTGGGCAGATGCAGCTGAGAGATGTGGAACAGCTCAGCCCACATCTCGTTGAACCACGGATTATACGATGCGTTGCACGGCGTCAGCGATTCGAAGTACTTGAAGAAGGAGGGTACTTCGACCGAGTAGGACTTGAGGGTGAGAGCGCCAAGGGCTGCTTCCTCTACGTCATCCAGGTCGTCTAGGTTGATCCCGACGCCGTCGCTCCCAACCAAGACGAACCTCCCAACGAGGTCCTTGTTGAGAATGACTTTGAGGATGAGCCGCGTCTCCTCTTGGTCCGTGAACAAGACGACTACTCTTGCCCTTATTTCGACCAACGTCGCAATGATCCGGTTGACTGCCGTTGGGGTCGGGTTCTGGGCGATGTCCAGCGATGCCCCGATGCAGATGGACAACCTGGCAGCTGCTTTGCGCAGCTGCTCGACCCCTCCCTCGCCGTAGCTGCCCTTCGAGTAGACCGCCGCCACGTAAGTCCAGTCAAAGTGCTTGAAGAGGTGCGACATGGCCCTCACTTGGTAGCGGTCGGGAGAAGACATTCGCATGAAGTAGGGAAATTTCTTCTTATCGCTCAGAACATCGGAAGTTGCGGAAGGACTAAAACGGCAAAAGAAACGTCTTCCCTCGTCGTACTCTATCATTAAGATTTGCTCTGATAACGTCGATAATAAGGTTTCGATGTGGCGTGTTTAAATATTAATTTACGTCAAGTTTAAGTTAGAAATGACATTTAACATCATGTACATGTAGTCTAAGACAAAGAGAGCCTAGCCTGTCAATAGATTTATTGAAGAGGCGCTATATTAAGTTTCAATTATTGATTGATTGATTAACAGATTGACTGACTGATTGATTGATTGATTGACTGGCTGATTGATTGATTGATTGATTGGTCTTAACAAGCGTAACTAAATATTAATTTAAGTCAGTAAAACCCAGCTCATAAATCATAGACGTTGTGAATCCTATGAATAGAAACTATATTGACCGACACTTTATGCGTTGAAATCTGGCGCTATAGAATCCATTTGATTTGATTATCCTTTGGCGGATACAGTAATCGTAATTCAGTAATCTCTGGATTTATTTAGATTTCTCTTCGAAGACGTTCTTTGACGTAATGTAGACTTATTTCATTAATCGATTTTCTGTTTCGATACTTGGTGTAATTTAATCAACAATTTTCGCTTCTTTTGTCTGGGAAATTTTCGAAACCTAGAGAGAATACATTAGGTGCTGACCCTTCATGAAACTGATTTTCGACTGCTATACCCGAATATTTTGACAGGTTGAGCTTAAAACTTTTTTTATTTAATTGATATCAACTAAATGCGAACATCCTTATGTAGAGACTTTTATTGCACTACATAAAGTCTCTTTACCTGGTTACGTATATCTAAGAAATTATTGATCAATTAATGAAGTGAGAACGTTTCTATGAGAAGCTGAATTAACCCCTCTAATCAAATGAAATTTACATGTAAATACAAGAGCAGTAAAACTAGTGTGGCGCTGCATAAATCTTTGATTTACAATGATGATAAAAATAGACAACGGCTGACGCCATGATGAATATAGACAATAGACAATGAACTGATTACGATTACCTCAATTTATCATACCTTATCTGTGGAATGCTGAACATCCCTAGCAGCTTTGCGACTATGATACTCGATGGACTACTTTCGGCGCCGATCACTCCAACAACGTCGTAGAACGTGAGAAGGCTGGCTTCCGGTTCCGTTCGCCGTTCATCCGCTGCACCGCTGCACGTGTCATAACATTTCCGGTTGTTCTTCTTGACCGGAAGAAAATGAAGCGCACGCGCAAGCGCCGTGACGGCCTTCGTACAGTCATCGACTATGACGACACCAAGCGTCGAGTGAGGCAGAAGGTCAGGGTCGGCGTTGACCCGACGGAGGGCATAGATGACAGCCTCTACGAACTGGACAGCCCCCGTCTCCCTCAGTCGGTCTCCACAAGAGACCAGCTCCTCCCTCTCATTGACCGATAGGATGACTCCGAGGTTTATGTCACCTTCCATCACAATAGTCTTTCCAAGGTTGCCGACGCCAGGCTCTTCCGATCTTGTGGTCTCCGATATAAGAATCGTCATCGACAGAAAACAGAGGACCAGTATCTTCGTGTAGCAGAGAACCCGATTCAACAGAGCACAACGCACGAGCGCCATCTTAAGGCGACTTTTTCACGAACGGGTGGCAGACTATTTATATCTGTAGCACAACGTCAACATTTTAAAGGTGACAGTAAGAGCTATAAAAGTTTCCATACGGATTTAATACCACCTCAAAGCTAGCATAAAGAATTTCTTTAGGCGCTATATAAATGTCCAGGAGCATGGAGACATAGGCAAATAAAAACATGTATGCGTGTAGCTTATGTATGTGCATTTTATACTCCAATTTACATATACATATACATCCTAATGTTGACGAGACATATATTTCAACTATATCATAATATTATAACATGTGTGAAGATCAACTAATTAGTCCTAAGTGCTACCGTGTAATTTACTTGAAATACTTCATGAATAATATTCTGTATTTAAATATTTTACAATATGAGATGTCATATAAATTAGATTTCAATCGAGTCTCTGATGTTTATCACTCTACGCTACTGATTCCGATTCTAAAATACTATTTATGTGCAGACCAATACCATGTAAAGCAACTAAATATGTATCATTTATGTCTTTGTACCACGCGTGTAAGTGCTAGCGTGACAGGGCATGTTCATTTACCGGTGCAAAAACTCTAAACAACCTATACATTTCCGTTTCAAAGAATTCGTCTGTATCAGTGCTACTCAAACTAGGGTCCGGTACTGTTCCACAAGTGATTAATCTCTGGGCGGCGGAATGATTGCAGGAATCACAATTTTGATCGCAGTCAAATTAGCTATCTGCGCTGCGCGATGTATCCAGCATATCAGTATGATGGGAAGACTGCACAGTCTCCTGAATTTCTCCTAAATTCCACAACCATTCTATTACTCCCTCATTTTTGCCAGTCACCAACCCCCATCATCTGCCCCATACTCCTCTGCCTCTCAACTCTCGAAATGAAGGTTACTTTTGATCGACCCATATGATTCGACGCAGCGCTCGTGAATAAGCTGGTGCCCAATGCTTAGCCTTCGATGGCGCTTTAAAAGTTTGGAGGCTGTGATCATGATGATTACGATAATATTAATACATGATAAACAGTTGTTAATGTGCAAAAACTCAAAATTAAAGCTGTAATGAGCAGCGTCTTTGTATCAGAAATACACAATTACACATTTAAAATTACACATGGATCATACGATATCATATAGCTCTAATGGCAACTCTCAGTTAGGTATTAACCCAAATATCTCTGACTTCATGCGCAAACCTTAATCTGCTCCCTCGCTTCGTTCATTGTAGTCTAGTCCAACGTCTGGCGTTTGCTGTTGCGGATCCCACCGCTTGAAATGACCTCACATCCTCTACAGACTAAGTCTGTGGTCTGTGGTCTCCTCCTCGTCTACTCAATCTCTGAAGGCGTTTCTCTTTCCCCGGGACGTCTCCACTGAGAGCACCTCTGAATAGTCCATGAGATCCGCTCTACGATACGATAGGCAAATGGTGATTTCGTTTTCTCTGTTATTTACATCTATGGTCGACGGTAATACTGGTAAAACAATTTGATGTAATGTAATGTAAATCTTCGAAAATTTCTCAGCGCCCTCAAAAGCCACGTCAGGGAGATAAACTTATTCACCGGCGCTAAAATTGACCGAATCCGCAACATGAGAAAGTGCGAGAAGCAGTGATTAATATAGCGCCATGTGAAAGCAATGTTTGCAATGTTTGTTCTGCATTCGATTGAATGATGCAATCGATCATGCGCTGAAATTTCAATAAAGAACAGATTGAACAACGTTACCATAAGGATGAACGAACCAGGCGACGTCTCGGATGATCAGCGGCGGCTGCAGAGACACAGAAGAGCAGCAGCAGCAGCTCACGAGAGGACGTCGGTCGGTCGGTCGGTGGTAGGTACTCTAATCAGATGTCACTGGCGACCTGTTACCAGACTGATGGATCACGCATCATCATCATCATCATCACCACCACTGCCAACATTGGTGGCGACTCCGATGACCAAATCAGAAGCTGCTGCTGCTGCGCGCTTCTACCAACGACGCAATGCTTCCAGTCGCTTTACCTGCAACACCCGAGATTCGTATATATATATATATCAGACGGCAACATATATATATAAATATATATATATATATACTGAGCTGCACTATTTTGATCGCCGTATTCAGTATCGTATACAGTGCACGCCTCGCTCATTCTCTATTATTTCTTCGCTATAGGGGAAAGACTTGTATTAGGTATATAAATAAATATGTGATATTAGGCATATATATTAATATATATGATCATATATCCGTCCAGTAATGCCATGCATCGTTCTGTCTAGTACCAATCGAACTGTTTATTGCTATTTATCCCGATATCAAACCGTGCATTACCCTATTTCGTTACGCATCTCTTGTTTTCTTTTTCGCTGTTTGTCGCTTGTCTCGTTCTTCACAAAGCCTTCGTCTCTGTTTCTCAATCTTCCTATGACTCATTCGTATCTCTGTCTGTCTGTCTTCTTGACCTTGTCTCGCTTTCGTCAATCGTTCTGCGTATGACGTAAATCACCTATAAACGTTAATGACGATGGTTGGCTGGATAGCTGGCTGGGTAGTTGTTTGGCTGTGTCGTTAGCTGAGTGTCTGAGTGATTGTCTGGCTGATTGGCTTTCTGGCTGGTTGATTGGGCGACCGAATGGACCGATTGACAACGCGTAGGCCTAATATGAGGTCATTGTTTGTTGACGTATCAATCGCTCTTTGGCGCTAAGTGGGCTTCTGAACGACTATGACGCGAAGGTAATGAGAAAATCGAACGAGAGAAGCGAAGGTAACGAGAGAAGCGAACGAGAGAAGCGAAGGTAATGAGAGAAGCGAACGAGAGAAGCGAAAGTAACGAGAATGCGTGGAGCTTCTGCAGCCGAAACTTTGGCCTCTCAACACACAGAAAAATAACAACAAAGACTGACCTCTCATTAGACCTACGCATTGTATACACCTCGCACGCATTGGCTGCATGTAGGCGTACAAGGATAAACGTGTCTACAAACCTACAAACAGTATTCTCAAAAGTCATTTTTATAATTATATGGTCGTATATCCAATCACAATTCCAAGACCAACGACAATGATCACTCCTGTGATGAAGAAAACATGCGCACAATGAATGACACAGGAAAACACACAAAGCATGACATGTTAAAGTCAGATAAGATGGTAGCTCACACAGGACTCGCATAAGAATAAGACACATTCAATTGTCATAGAAATCACTTAAAAGAATCACGAATAACAGGGAAATTCGCATCGATGATAACAGCAAATTATTTGCAAAATCAGACAAAGGACTAAATAAAAGCGCTTAGAACATGAAATGTGAAGGGCAGATTTCTTTGTTATTTCTAATTACATTATGAAAAATAAATTACTTCACGTCGCTTCAATGATAAAGAAAAATCGATAATATAAAAATTCATTGGATGAAAAATCGTCTTATTTTGATATTTCTAGTATTACTATCAGTCCCACTGAGAGGGGGAAAGGAGGAACAAATGACCCGCGCCCCCACCCCGAACTAAATAAATAAGGGGTCCCCACCTCAAACTAAATAAATAAAGGGCCCCACCCTTTGATTATTTGTAAACTTTTTTTTAATTATTAGCAAATTTATTAACAATTCACATTTGGTTTTATTAACCAGATTTCTACTTTAATATTCTCAATTAGGTGATAAGGGTGCCTTTCTGGTCTTTTTGCTAGCCAAATAATCAATAATTGAATCAAAATTTAAAGATTTTGCCAACTCCGCTTCAATTGCCAATGTTGCCAATTCATTGATTCTGTTTTGACACATTGTTGCCCACTGATAATTTTTGACTCGTTTTAACACACTGAATGTTCTCTCTGCACTTGCAACGGAAGCTGGAAGACAAAAATTTTCATGGCAACAATTAGATTGGGGAAAAGATTCGTGGTTTATTCAACAACTGAAAAGGTTGAATAATTCTTGAGCCAGTATTATCTTGATAATTTCGGTTTAATGAGTCAACCTCGTCTTGCAAATGTCGTCAGAGTAACTTTCGCAAAAGTTTTCACAAATTACTCTGCAATCATAATCTTCTTGGACAAACTTCCAAAAACATTTAAATTTGTTGCAAAGTCTTGACACTGCAACAAAACGTTTTTTAAGTTCAGTTACTACGGAATCAAAGATTGGATAAAATATTCCATCTCTGAACTCATCCCTTGCAGACTTTAGAAGTAAAACTGCTTCAATAACTGGAGTGGTTGTTCGTAGACTTTCGTTCTTTCAGTTAGCTTTTTTCTTAACATTAGGAATTAAAAACAAAAAATTTAAAAAATATTTTCATTATCATTCAGCCTGACTGACAGTGAGGAATGATGAATCGATGAAAAATTTGATAAGTGAGTGATGTATCATGTATGATGTAAGTTTGTTGCTTGTAATTTTGCAACATTTTCTAGTAGGCTTACATTGTATTACAGTATACTGTCAATCAGCCTTTTCAATCATACTCCAAAATATCAGTTGTACTATTATTCGTTTGTACAATTTAATGCTGCCCAGCCTTCTTTTGCATCGCTATAGAGACTTTTCAGTTTTGCAGGCAACATTGTAAGGCAATGTGAAAAACGTATGTCATCTCTCGGATACACCGGTTATTATTGCATCACCTTGCAATGCAAACAGCTAAGTTCCTTAGTTTGCTGCCTTTTAGGTAGGTTCGCATGTCCAATGTCTCCACTTCTCTCTGTTCTGGGCCTCCTCCTCCAACTTCTTGCAGTTACCCCAATCATCATCCAGTCTCAAATATTTTTCCGGTCTTCGTCTTGTTTTCTTTTTCTTCAGTTTTTCCTCGATGATGTTTCGTAGTAGGGTGTCGCCTCTTAGTATGTGTCCAATCCATGTCCATTGTTGTTCTCTTATTGTCTTCATCGTTGATCTTTTCTCTCCTACCATCTGTAATACCCTTTCGTTTGTTCTGTGCTCTGTTCAACTAACTTTTTCCATTCTGCGCTACATCGACATTTCCAATGCTTCTAATCTTTTCTTCTCTTCTTCTCTTATTGTTAAAAGCTAACAATCGGTTTAATACATATGAAGTCATTTTAGTAATATCTCTCAAATTATCATGCAAACAAGCATAAAATCAGTTACTTAAATATTTTTAGGAATGTCTGTTCAACTCTGTCGATCGATGCAATCAAATAAGTCAGAACAATTCATTGGTTCTACTCTTGAATTTCTTGTACCGCCTCTATGCAAACATTATTTCCGCCACTGTAAATTGGTTAAGAAGCTCCTTCTTCTGAGCAGAAGCTACATGTAGGTATGTAGTTTCTGGCAATATTATGCAAAACAAAAGGAAGCAGAAAGTACCATGTTTCTTGCAGATTCTTGCCTGCCTACACTAACTCTGCTAATGTTAGTAACTTATAATTTGATGTATTTGAAACTATGTAATTTGTGATTTGTAATATTCAGCAAAACTCGAAAGTAATTAGTAATGCGTAATTTAATTAAATTTCCACCAATAATTGGTAATTTATAATTCAATTACTTGTCAGCCTGTAACTTTCACATCCTTGTTATATAGGCGGATACTGTGCACGTCTTTTCAGATACATATACATATATTACATGAAATATTGGTAATATATATGTTTCTGTATATAGGTCTGATAGAAGCATATACTCCGAGGAAATAATTACATAAATCACTGGAACAGTCTAAACCCTATAAGAGTCATTTTAATAAAAGGCGATATCAGTGCGCCTATGAGGGATGAAACATACGAAGGGCTAGAAACAATGCCAGGACATTTAGCTGAAATATTGTAGTTATAACAACAAATGAATCGGATTAAGCACTTTAATTAGGGTAACTGTGACTGGAAAAACCCGGGTGATGTCGGGTAAATATGCTGATATAAATAATTGTATATATATTATTTATATATATAGGTGTGTATATATAGAGGGCTATAATGGCCATACAGGTGCTCGTATCCACAGCAGAATCGACAAGAAAAGGAAGACGTCAAAGATCCGTGCTGTCACTAGACGTCCATAATTTCATTCTCTTACAGGCGATCATGTTCGCAAACGCGGATTCGAGTAACGTTTAGTTTCATTCAGTTTCCTCTTCTCTATAATGATGGCATAAAGATCCTCCCAAGACACGTCATTACCAGACATCCGTACCCAGGTAACCAGCACAGAGATGAAGCAGAGGCGAATGTTAATGTGGATGAAAGCAGTAACTGACTGATATGCAAGATGATTGTGATGTCTTCACATTTCAGAAGGCAGCGTCTTCTGTATACGCTGGATGAAATTGCGACTAAATCGCAGGGATTGTGTAACGAAGCAGCTTGCGTGTGTAAGTCGGGCTTTTAAATAGACTGGAAAACCTTCTGAATGTCCAATTGGAACATTATGATTATATTATGTTAACCCAAATGATAAATGCCAAATGGTATACATAAGATTATTCTGTACAATAAAGAGTGATTTGTATCTTCTTCCCCCTCTGCAATGAATGGGTTTCTGGACGACTTCACTCTGAGTGGGAATCTCCATTATGTAACTGATTATCTTCACGCCGTTACTATAATTATTGCCGTTTCTGTGATCGTTCTTATTTTCTTATTGTCAAAGGAGGAGGTAATTCCTAAGGAACTAGAAAATCAGATTATCATTTTTCTCAAAGAACGTTTTAGCAATTGCAAAAATGAGGCTAGCGTCGTTCTGTGCGTGTTAGTTTCTCTGCTGCCTACTGATGTTTAGGTAATGTGAGAGTCGAGGAGGTTTTATCAAAGGCTGTCTTGGTTAACTATGATCAAAGTTTCAAAGTCCAATGGTACAATAGCTGCATTATTTTCTATACGCTGCGATCTCGGTAGCAGTAGCATTCGCAACCTCAGCTGATCTGGTGTGATATGGTACAACCAGTATACTAACAAGGCGTCGGTAACAGTGGCGTCGCAAGGGAGGCTTTTGTTGCCCTACCAAACGATGAGAGTCAGACCATTTGTAAGTCTTTCGCTAGACCTGGGGTGTCCAGTAAGCCTCATTGTTGCCGGGAAAACCAGATGACGTCACGTGCTTAGCGGAGAGGTCGAAGAAACGTGACATCACATCATCACATCAAATTGCGTAATTTTATTAATATTTTACTCAATTAAATAGGTCTCACTTAATTAACAGTAATTGTTTACCACAATTTTAACAACAATGATCAGGCTTATTGCATTCTAAATTTGTTAATTGTTTACTTTTACACTCGGTGTCAATTTGACGTTTTGGGAGTGAGAAAGTCATTCTGTAACACACAGATTATTCGGCTAAAACGCATCAGACCACCGAGAGTCGCTGCAAGAAGACAACGTGAAATAATGGTATAGTAATCGCAAACAAGGAACTAGAGATTTGATAGACGAAGAAGAGCTGGATCTGAATGGATTATCCATTGAACAGGATGATGAGGTCCGAACTCACATCCCGATTTACTCCATGAAGGAGCATTTTTGCTTCTTTATGGGAGAATAGAGAAGCATAAAGATTGTATTGTTTCAAGTTATTGTTATCAAATAATTTTTGTTATGAATGTAACGTTTCTACCAGAGCTTTTTATCTTGTAGAAAGCATAATGAGCGCAACAATTCTAGTTTCTCCATTTATACATGACTGTCATTGACAGTTCCCAGAAAGTTGATTTTCTTGATCCAAATGTCTCAAATTGGTCAATAATATCAAAATTTGTTTCCTCCAATGTTTCTCGTTCGATGCTAAGAAGAGCAAGATCGCTGATCTTGTCCCATTGAAGCCCGCAAATACTGCATATACAAAATTAGCTTCAATTTGTTCCCGGACTGCTTACAGCATTATTAGGCTTACAGCCTTCAATTAAACCAGCTATTATTGTTAGAAGAATTTGCAGTGCAATGCGTAGATTTAAAATACGTCTTGGGTATAATGTCACCCCTTGCGGGTCCTATGTGATCGCTGATCAGTGGGACCGGGGGCGCCAAAATCATGCTTGACAACCAGTTTGTAATGAGAATATTTTCGGGGCGCCCAAATTAAATCTTGCTAACGTAGTTGATATAAATTAGTTTGCATCATTAAAAAAATAATTAGTTTAATCCTCATTTTGGCGTCCCCTCTAACTTGGCGCCCGGGGACACATGTATGCGTGCCAGAGAAGTAAATGAAAAAATTCACTGTCCAAACTCTAAAGTGAGAACTAAGCAAGTTATATTAAATAGAGTACATAAACCCAATGGGTTTAAAGGAGTTCAAAGCAATTTGAAAGGTTAATGCTAATGATCCTATAGTAATTTAATGAACAAGCAATAGTTTAAGTAGTGAAATTATAGGCAAATCAGAGGAGAAAGAATGCACGATATTGGCCAGTGAGTGAGTGAGAGAGAGCTGATCATTAAAGACAAGAATGTACATTAGGCTGGCGGTTAGAGGGAGACTACATTGTTTGTGAAGAAACTGCTCAGCTGGTCTTTAAACAGCTGTATATTTGAAATGAGGCGCATAGACTGTGTTTTAGATTCTGGGTCCTTAGCATCTAAATGGAAACAAGCCTCCTTGTAATAGTTTGTGAATGGGGACATGATATACATCGGTATTTGTACTTAGATAATGCATGGTACATGGTACCTTGATTATTAGAGGAGTAATTAGATGGAAATATGCTAGGTAACTGGTTATGCATTAGACCCCCGATTTGGAGTTTTCTAATTTGGTCAATTTTAAGGATATTCCTGTGTTTGATATCGTCTTCAGTATGCATGCCATTAGGCGCTCTGGATACAAATCATCAAGTTCAATTTGTATGCTTTTATATGTATAATATATTATATATAATATATTATATATAAACCATTGTAAATGTGTTTACAGTATCTAAAATCTCTCTCGCCGCACATCCATCTCTGTCAGCACGTGAGAAGATTGAAATATGATAGGTAAGTGGTTATACACATCCTGAAATTTGCGCCCTTTCCACATTTTCGCCCTGGGCCACGGCCCCTCTGGCACCCCCCTTTGTACGGCCCTGATTACAGCCCATGCGAATATTGTCTAGGCGAATGCAACAGTAGATAACTGCACCGCCATCGTTGCAAAGCATAATAAGAACTAACAGAAAGGACGAGTAGTAAGCCGAGGCATGATGATGCTTCCTGTTCCTAATGGCATCACCCCTGAAGTGAGCATTGTGATAAATGGATTGACATTAAGAAGGCCATCATAAGTGATCCATTAATTAACAGGTTAGGAACAAAAATGTATATGCGCCACGGAAATGAAGGGAAGGAGCCAATTAGAGCTAAATTTCGAGAAATGGGGAAGCTTCTCGTTGAAATACGCGAAGCGAAGGACATGAGGAATGTTAGTCTCCAGGCATGTCTTAGGAAAGCCATGTTTCAGACGGTCCTTAATGGCGTTCGAGCCATGGCAGGTTTTGACAACGAGAACATGTCATATGCAGGTCCTTCGGTGACTATTAAGGTAGGCCATACAATTCTGAAGTGCTGTCCGATGCTGAAAGGCAGGGCCATAGAGACTAGGAACAGAGAACTGGGAGAAGACGTCAGGCGGTTTCATTAGCTATGTCAAATAAATTGGACTGAGGAAGTAAACTATCACGCTCGTCAGGAGTTACACAACCGGAAAATAAATAAGACAACGCGCCTTCTATTGACTGCAGAATGTGCAGATAGAAAGAAAATGGTGGCGTGCTTGAAACTAGGAATAGATTTAGGTAAACAAAAGCTCGTTGCCGCAAGTGACGATGTCAGCACAATCTGGAGGAACTTGGCTGAGTTAGCTTTAGCTTACCTCATTATATTTAACAGAAGAAGACAGAGAGAAGTGTCGAGAATCAAACTAGATGATTTTCAGAAAGCGAAATCTGGAAGCTCTAGTGCTAACATTGAAAGTGCTTTGTTCAAACTAGAGAAGCGGCTAATTTAGTTGAAAACTAACAGTTCCATGCCCAAATGCTGCAGATCCCTCCTTTCAGATCTGAATTTAATGCTTATATAAAAAGTGCTTTGTGTTCAGACAAATATGGCCGTGGCTCCAGAAACTGAACATCAAGAAAAGCTTTCTGATGAAACAGAATTAAACCTGTACCGACATATTCACCAATTCAAAAACACTGCCCTGCGTTCACACTTTCTGTTTGCGCTGTCTGGGGAAATATGGAAAGGATATGAAACCGGGCGATCCGATGGCCTGTCCGGTATGCGGGACTGACTTTGCTATTTCGGATGGAAGTCTCTCTAATTTACCAAGCAATTACCTGTTGGCAAAAAGTCGAGATTGAGAAACAAGCAAGAGATGCAGTTTGTGATCTTTGTTTCAAAGAAGGAGTTGCCTCTGTGCTGATTTGCATCGACCATGGTCAGAAATTGTGCGGCGACCACTGTAGTAAGTCCCACACAAGAAAAGAAGACTTTCAAAATCATCAAATCGTTGAGCTTGGAAGTCAACAGAATTTCCAAGAACTCAATCTTCACAGCAGTCACTGTGAACATCATCCTAATGAGCTCATAAAGATGTACTGCCATGAAGACAACGTGGCCATCTGCTTAGTTTGCTGTGTTGAGAGTCACCAGTCTCATAGACGCGTAATTGTTGACAAAGCCGCTGGCAGGGCTTAAAGTGTGCCTGGACGGTCATGGACGGCGTCCAGGCACTTATTTTCGAGGCTGAACGCCGTCCTGCCACTTATTTGGCCAGCAGAGCCTGCACGCCGTCCATAATCGTCCATGCAGCAGTGCAATTCCTCTATGTGCGTACGTTATTATCAACAGGAAAAAGAGGAGGAAAACATTTCGGGCTTCGCGCGTTCACAAACTTTATTTTCACAACTTTCAAAACGATGCCGGCGCCACTGGCCCCATGTCGACAATTTCACAAAGGAAAGCAATTCTCTGCAGGCCTACACTTTAAATTACAATAAATATTTCACCAACAAATAATTAACGATTAAATAGTGGTTGATGGACAAAAAGCCTAACGAATGATAACAAATTCTATTTTTCGCCCATTGTATTTGATTAAATAGAAATTGGAAGATTAATAATGTCGGCGAATATAGCTTCTGGTTAAGCAAGAACCATTTCCTTCAATTCAACTTCTATTTAGGCAAATATTCTTTTCAATGATCCAACTTATATTTCAGTAGGCAATTATGTTCATCTATATAGCATCTGTTTTGGAAGAATTTCGTTCATCCATCCAACTTCTATTCCAGCATCATTAATATCACCAATCCAACTTCCATTTTAACGAACACAGTGGACCATAGTGCACGAACCAACCATTTGTCGTCGACTTAATATGTTGGTGCTCAGTCTTTGCTACTTTTAGTTCTTAACTTTTTGACACTAGGGGCCGTCCATATGTGACGTCACGCGCCTAGGGGATGGGTCACAAAATTTGTGACGATGTGTGACAAGGGGGAGAGGGGTATACGAAATGTGACGTCACATCATCACATCAAAATACGTAATTGTATTAAAAACTTACACTCAATTAAACAAGTTCCACTTAATTAGCAAGAGTTGTTACCACAATTAAGCAACACTAATAATGATTCTGATAGTCTTTCATCGTGAGGAATGCATAAGATTGCAATCATCGTAGGCTACTTAATTTTTCCATTTTTCTTCGTTCTACTATTATAATTTGAAATATTTTATAGTTGCAAATAAATTTTTTGATAATTATAAGAAAATTTGCGTTACATTCTGGACATCTGGTTTGATTTTTGGGGGGTCATGGCCTTGTGACGAGACGACATATTTGTGGGGGTCATGGCAGTTATGACGACGTGTGACGAAGGGGGAGGGGTCAAAAATCTTCCAAAATTGCGTGACGTCATTTATGGACGGCTCTCCTAGCGTCCAGGCACTTCTTTTTTTTACACTTTAAGCACTGGCCACTGGAGAATTTATGGAGCAACTTGAAGAGGACATCAAAACAGTTAACAACAGATTGACGGAATGTGAAGAAGTTGAACAGAGGCTGCAAAAAAACGAGACAGAATTTACACAACAGATTTCAAAAACTAAAGAAAATATTCGTGAAACAGGAACTAAACAGAAAAAGTTAATCGACGACTACACAGAAATTCTGATACAGGACTTGAAATCAGTCACAGGAAGAACCATGAACGTCTTTGAACGTCTTTCAAAGCACAAAGAAGAACGTTGACAGATTTAGAGCGATGATTGAAAGTAATTCCAATGAACTTCTATCCCAAAGGTCATTCATTGATATTTATAAAGCTGCTGATCAAATGCATACGAGAGCAAATGAGTTGGAAAAACTTCCAGCGAACTGCAGCGGAGATAGTTTCGCTGTGATGCAGTAGCGTTCAAACCCTTGAGCTTTTAAAATGTTTTGGATCTGTGCAACAATACTAACGCAGTTGGTGAATTAACCGTTACAGAATCACCATATAGAATAATACGTTTTGAAAATGATTCCCAAGTCAAGCTTCTGCCCAAGTCGAAGCGGACCTACAAGCGTTTTACACAAACTTCAACACAGTCAAAGTCTCTGGACTTTCTCTAGATGTGTCTGAGAACGTGGTATCCTTGTACTTTGAATAACGATGTTTACTGATTTTGAATTTTATTATTTTATTAGCGTCGCTGCACACTTGGCGGTTGTAACTAGGCTGAAGAGCCCACAACATCAAACGTCCAATGTAGGTACTGAAGACATATTCTATCGGCCAGTATCTGCATAAGCGATTATCTTCTCATGTAATTATATTAAGTACGATGGCCTATTCTCTATATCATGTCAAGTTTCAGCTTGTGATCATAGTTCAACCTAATTGAAGTACTCTCGCAACTTGTTCAACTCACTGACATTCCACGCTTATCTACAAATTATTGTGCATACGTCCTTCGGCTGTTGAAAACCATGAAAGCCTGAACAAGACAACGATTGGTTCATAGCATATCAATGTTTGCACGTAGACCTACTGAGCTTGCGTCGCATTTCTCGGTAGGCCTCGTTGCACTCTACACTCAGCCATTTGCAGTGAAATTTGGATTCGCAATTTCAAATAAGTTGCTTTTGTGGTGACAACGTTCCTGTTACAGACAATTCAATGTACACATTGAGGACCATCGGTAAACCGCATTAATATTTCAACCTGTTACTTTTGTAGTTAACGAAGAACTCAAGTTATAAACTGCATGATCGTAAATTCAAATAATCTGAATTTTTTGTGGATTGTCTAGGCATTGAAATCGAAAGCGAAATTGTGCGCACCTACGACCACAGCTGGATATTACAATCCAAGTCAGCAGTGGGTTATACACATTGTGCACACATTTACAATAATTATTTTTGACCCAGTTTAAAAAATTATAAGTTGGAACTTTTTAGCTTATGACTATTTGGGTCTGTTTTTCATGTAACGTTTTAAACATCGACAAGAAATCAATCATACAGATAAGTATTTTTGGGTGGGCATATATAATTCAATTAAAAGTCCACCAATATTCTTATAGGGCTTCACAATGCTTGTATATTTGTGTCCAATAGGCCGACTTGTCTTTTTCTTAGAAACCGATCAGATACATTTGAAAGGTCTGGAAGCGCAGTCATATCAGCTGAAGAGTCCATGTAAAATCTTATGATTACATATTGTATTGCGAAAGTGACAAGAATCGTCCATGTCACATAACTGCTCATCGGCAGAAGACTGAAGAAGAAGAAAAAAGAAGAAGAAGAAGAGGAAGAACAAGGAGTTACTTGTTGCATAGAGATTATGTAAATTTGTATGATTACCAATCTGCATTGTATTGCGAAATTAACTATAACCATTATCATTAGTTTTGAAATCGTCTAAGATATTCTGTTTCCACAGCTTCTCCGATGGCTAGGAGTCAACAAAGCTCAGTTCAAGACAAAATAGCTGACATTACGGAATGTCCAATATGCGCTGACAGCTTCGCAAATCCTAAAATTCTTCCCTGTGTTCACACTTTCTGTTTACACTGTCTGGAAACTTATGGAAATGAAAAGAAACCAGGAGATCAAATGGTTTGTCCAATTTGCAAGAATGAATTTTTCATTCCGGGTGGAGGCTTATGTAAATTGCCGAACAATTTCCTAATTGGAAAATTGGTGGAGATCGGAAAATTGTCATTGTCGCCTGCTAATAAAGCCACCTGCAATATCTGCCCTGAAGGAGAAGAGGACGAAGCTAAAATGCTTTGCGTAGATTGTGAACAAATTCTTTGTGAACGCTGCAGTAAAACTCACAAGAAAACGAAGTCCAGTCAACATCACCAGGTCGTTGAACTTGGAAGCAAGATATCTGCACAAGTTAAGTTACGTAGCAGTTACTGTGACCATCATCCTAAGGAGCTCATTAAGATGTACTGCTATAACGATAAAGAAACCATTTGTTTAATCTGTTGTGCTGAGAGTCACGAGTCTCACAGGCGTTTAAATATTGAAAAATCTGCCACAGAATTTATGAAGCAACTAAAGGAGGATCTTGGTAAAGTTATCAACAGACTTCCAGAATATGAAGAAGTTTGGCAGAAACTACAAAAATATAAGGACGAATTTACAGAACAGATTTCAAAAACAGAAGAAAGTATTCGCGACATGGGAAGAAAATTGATAGAGACAATTGACCAACATACAGAAATGTTGATCCTGAAGTTGAAATCAGTGAAGGAACAGAACCTCAAGGCCTTTGAAACTACAAAACAGAATGTCGAGAGATTTAAAGTAATGATTGACAGCTTCTCTAGGTATTCAGATGAACTTCTTTCCCGGGGGTCACCAGTTGATATTTGTAAAGCTGCCGATCAAATGCATTCCAGAGCAAACGAATTGGAAAAACTTTCGGTTGACTGCAGTGAAGATCTATTTCGCTGTAATGCAGTTGCTTTCAAACCTTCAGATTTTGAAAACATCTTGAAGCAATGCAAATCCAATAATGCAGTTGGCGAAATTACAATAATTGAGTCAACGGATCGTATCAAAGTCTCTAAAATTGAAAATGCAGGTGAGGAACTGATGTCATCTTACTACATATTAAAGTAACTAGGTACTAAGTACTAATGTAAGTTGGCATACATTTGTAATTTGTATGCCAGGGAAATTTTTTTTCACACAAATCTTGTATTGATGTCATTAATGACCGGATGGAGATGGGTGGCCCAGTCGCTCGTATCTTCTATCGAGTCACGGTCAATGTCATTTTAGAAGACAGTGTCGTTAATGTCTTCTGCTATCATTTCCAGCTGGATTATATGGCGAAATGAAGGATGGGATGATTTGTATCAATGTTTATTTCGACGACAGAAGTCAAACAATTACGATACACGAGGTGAGTACATATATCGTTTACACTATTTGGATTTCATTACCAACACCTTTCCTCAGAGCGAGGTGGGATTTAAAGGGAGCTCAAACTTGAAAAACATTGGTCTAGATTCTTGGGACGAGATCAGTGCCCAATATAATTAATCGACGCCGTAACAACGTTCATCTTCTGGTTTGCAGAATATTGCACTAAGTTTAAATAATTGCTGCAGTGAAACAAAATGAAGATCCGTTTGTACGACTCAAGAAGATTGGATTCAAGCGACATGTGTCTGTTTTTATGCCGAGATCCATGTGGTCTAAATGAAGCTGTATGCCCTCAGGCGACAGTAGTTTATTAAATCACTCGTGTTTCATGTATGTGCATTCCTGTAAACTTGAAAGCTCCATTATAAGAACTAACTATAGTTTCATTAAATGTGTACACTCTAAAGAATATTTAGATGAGTTTTACGCGCATTTTATGATATTTAACTACCCTATTTGATGTTCCTGATATTGCAACTGTATCATAAGTAGTTAAAAGTGTAGCAATCTGGCCCAAAATATGCACAAACCTAAGCTCTAGGTCAAACGCTAACCTATAGGTTACCATTTTAGTTTTTAACCCACCCTAGGTTACAAAATGTCAAAAATATGCACAAACCTAGGTCCATGGTTCAAACACCGACCTATAGGTTACCACAATATTGCAAATCCGTCACAATTCATGCACAGACCTAAGCTCTAGGTTAAATCCCTAGAAATTTACAAAAGTTTTCGATAAGTCAGCAGTTTAGTCGAAACCTATAACCTTGGTTAAAACCACCACCTATACTCCCTATAAGTTAAAAGCCAAGGGAAGTTCCAAAGTTTTCGAGGAGTCAGCAGTTTCGATGATGAGTCATCACGTGACCACTAAATCTTCATTATTAATCCAAGAATTAAAGGATTCAGGGTAACCCAACCACTTCACTAGCGATTTCTTCCAATGTTTCCTAACAATCTTTTCGATTCTAAATATTTCTTGAGTACTTTTTTGTAGCTCCTGTTCGTAAAATGAACCCTGTATTTCTTCTCCATTATAATCAGTAATCTTATAAGTTGGAGGATCCGTGTATTGAATCTGGGATACTGTAAAAACTTCTTCCGTCCATCTAGGTGTGTATCCGTTTTCAAATATGTTCTTTTTCTTACTTATTCTAACTTTATCACCGATTGAAAACCTAGGCACGATCGGTTCCGAAATCTCATCACCGTACAAATTCATAAAAACAACCTTCTCGTTCACTATCATACTAGCTTTAGCGGGCGTCATTTTAATAGAATTATGTCGTGTTTCATTAGAATTACTAACCATATCGCCTAATACTTCGATATATCTCCATGTTGAATTAGCTGTAAAGTACTTAAACATTTTCTCTCGCATAGTCCGGTTCCATCTCTCAACTACGCAGGATTTTTCTTCATTCTCAGTAGAGTACAACTCAACCAAATTCTTTACGTCTTTATTATAAAATTCTTTTCCTTTATCCACTCACACCTTATCCGGTTTTCTACCGCTCTCTAATATTTTCAAGAAATCAAAAGCTGTTGAATTTCCACTTTTATCATATAACGGCACGATCCACCAGTACTTGGAAAACACATCTATGACGGTTAATAGATATTTCACGCCATCGTTATCTTTAGCGAATGCCTGCATATCGACTAAATCAGCAGCCCAAATTTCATCTATTCCACCCGCAAACACCTTCCTTTTTCTAAAATGCCTTACTACAGGTTCATGCAATGCATTCGCTAATTGATTGGTCCATTTCAGATCGGGTTGTAATTTTAAGCCTTTTTTAAACCTAACCCGAGACTAGCTTCAGTAGGTAATATAGGTTTGACTATAGCCCTCTCTATTCTCTGCCGTAAGCTAGGATTAGGTATTATTAAATTCATTAATCATTGCTCTGTCGGCGATATTTCTAGAAGCTTTATCCGCGTGCTGGTTGTAAGCTAAATCATGATAATATGCAGCGTTATCAACTCTATCAACGGGTTTCGATCAATCTTTAGGAGTTCCATCAGGATTCAATCTCAAATCTAGTCTAGTCCCTGGTCCTGTAAACTGATGTCCCGGCAAGTGCATCTCACCTGAAAATTTAGCCCACGGTAATTTAATACCGCTAGTTACTGAATTTAGAGACCCAACTAGATCCCCACCTTCTACAGCTTTCACGAATTGAGTCTTTGTTTTTCCACAAACATCACACGTGCCTCTAATCATTGACCTTTCATTCTTCGTTACAACATTTTGAATATTTTTTGTTTCAGTATAAGTTTTACACTTTACGCAATACATTTTAAATACAATTAGATATATTTAAAATGGAATTAACAATTTTTTTATCGTGGAACGACATATTATCCAAGAGATTCAAAAACCCTCTTTAACCTAGATGTATAAGAGGGTTAATCGTAGAAAAGTCTGGATGTGGTAAGACGACTTTATTGTTGAACCTGCTTCTAAGACTCGGATGGTTAGATTACGACAATCTCCAAGTATTCGGAAGGTCTCTTTTTCAACCAGAGTATAAATTTCTGAAAAAAGCATTCGAGGAAAAAATGTTTAAAGAATCCATCGTCTGGTTATTTGATATTCAAGACGAGATCATGAGAAAAAAATCTTTCACCAGCATTTGTCGTTTAGGAAATGGCAATCGATTGGTTAAAAAATCTGATATTTCTTCCCAGTTCTTTGAATCAGCAGAAGACGTGCCAGACCCGAGTGACTTGAACCGTGACAAGAAGAACCTGATGACTTTCGACGACTTACAGTTAGAAAAGCAGAATAAATGCGAGACTTATTACATCCGAGGGAGGCATAGCAACGTCGACTGTTTCTATCTAGCACACAGAATTATTTCAAACTACCGAGACAGACAATTAGAGAGAATGCAAACATTATCTGTTTGTTTCCCCAAGACTTGAAAAATATTGATCACATCTACAATGACCACGTCAGCACAGACATGTCTAAGGATGAGTTTAAGAAACTATGTCAAAGAGCCTGGAAGCAACCTCACGGCTTTGTAGTGATAGATCACTCTAGTAATAAGAATAACGGCAAGTATAGATGCGGTTTCGATGAATTCTACATTCCATTATAAATAAATCGTTTATATTTTAAAAATGGATTCACTTCTACAAAAGATAGCAGACAACACCGCTCGTTACACAGAGCCAAAGTCATCGTTTTACATATTATTGAGTGATAAGAGATCCCGAATAAGGACTCGATTCAATCCGTTGATTCAGTTCGATAAAGATAAAAAGTGTGAGATGGCTCTTGTCAATCTGGAAACATATTTTTCATTCCCAAACATCGATGAGACTAACAACAACTTTTCGTATTCGCCGAATGGTGGAGGTATGTGGGTTACTATAACCATCCCCGAAGACTGCTATGAAATTACAGATGTTAACGAATACGTCCAGAGAATCATGAAAGAAAACGAGCATTATGATATGGTTAACAAAGAATACAATATTAAGATATGTAAGAACGCTGGGGGTTCTACTTAAACTAGCTCTACTATTATAGTAGATGTTTAATCAGTTAGATTATGTTAGGGAAACCTAGCTACACATGAAGAGACAATTCAGATACAAACTATCTTTTTTAAATACAGAATAACTATAGTAATAACATATATAAGGTTGTCTAAATACAGAACGTTACAAATACTCACGAAGTGATTATGATGTGAGATGATAGAGGTCCGAATACTATAATTATGAATTGAATGTGAAGTTAACTTATTAATAAACTATGTATACTTTAATAGACAGATCTGATGCACTACGATACCTGATAACTTCGGAAGTCAGACTGCCTCGTTCCTCATAGTGCTACAGCTTATAAGTGACTTTCCTCTACTAACGAGGAAACTGGCCTATCTAAGAAAAGACTATTTTGATTGGTTAGCTACTGACCACTCAAGGTGTCCCTAGAATGTGGGCTGACTGTAAATGCTAGAGCCTACGCGAGTGATTGACAGAACCTATTCTGTCTGTCTTAGCGTATGCTCAGCTAAACTTAATGAATAATAATGATCTCTACATATATATTGTTCAAGCCTACCTATTGTAACGTAATGTTCAGAATAATCACGGTTACAGATAGAAGCGAACAGCAATACATTAAAGACTGTTGCACATATAGCGGATAAGTACATGGTTGATTTTTGGACGTTGAACTCTATCGGAAAGCCCTCGGTTTCGATAGACGGCGTTATTCAGTAGGGTACCAAGAATCGGAGAATATAGTGGACATAATGAGTGTCAGTAATCTGAGAGTAACGAGCGATATCATCGGGGCTTCCTATAGCAACGGAACGACTGATGATATAATTTATTCCTTTTTCCCGAATGTAGGGCCCGGTTATAGGATTATCGAAACGCCTAGGAATTTGATATATCTTCCAATCACTCTATCCACGATTTCAACGATGGAAACGTCTCTCACCGATCAGAATGGTAAACTAATTAATCTGCGAGGTGAGGAATTATCGAGACGGTTTCATATTAGAGAAGCTTAAAAGTTTTTCTAGTTTTATATAAAATGAGTCGATACACGAACGTCAAAGTCAATATTTCAGAAGGACAAAAAGATAAAATTAAAAGATCGCTACAAGCGGGAACAGGTGTTAGTATTGGATTTAAACGGCGAGCACTTGTTAGCTCTTACCCAAGCACAACTCAATAAACTAGCCAAAGCGTATCAGGGTGGCACGGGCATGACTATAAAAATGAGTAACACGCAATTAATAGATAACGCTAAAGTCGTAGGCGGCTTCATCGGTGCCATATTACCGTTTCTTGCAACTGCTGGCAAATTCCTACTATCTAGCGTATTGCCGAGCTTAGCAACGGGTGCATTAACGGAATAGATGCAGCGGCTGGTTCTAAAGTAATTGATAAAGTCACCAGAACGGGTGGGGCTATATATCTCAATACTAGAGATAAAAACTATAAGATAGTGCAACAGGGTCAGGGCTTATATATGAAGCCATACCAAGGATCTGGATTAAACGATGTAGGAGAAGGTCTGTATCTGAAAAGAGGTAATGGGTTCGTAAATGGGGAAGGACTTATACTAGGACCAGATTCGACATGTAAACACATTCCGCTTCTCGGATAGTTGCTATAAGAAATATTGTATATATATAAAATGTCTCTATTTCCAATTCATAAAATGGGGTGGACGAAACCCAAATTTGTTCCAGAAGTAAGAACTCAACCGAGATCAGCCAGGTGGAATGCGTGTGAAGGCATGTGGGATGTCAAGTATAGACCGCAAAGACAAATGGGCGGTCTAAGGTGGGAGTTTTTTGCTCAAGAAGCGATAACTATTCATTCACAAGAGACAGTTGTTTTACCATTAGGCTTAGGTGTCCGAATGACGAAAGGATCGTGTAAAGTTTCTCTCCATCAAGAATTTATAGAAGCGGGATGTTGCCTACTAAGCGATACCGTTACTGGATTCGCGGAAGATATTTTACTCGATATTAACAATTTTAGAGATCTTGAGACAGTCACCATAAACGAAGGAGACTCGTTATGTTATGTGAATTACGAGCAGACTTGAATTCCATTTTAAGAAATATTCTCTAATATAAATATTCTCTTATAAAATGGAATTGAACAAAGCAGACACTTATCGCCTTCAGAAAATATCTGAAATTCAACAGGAAATCTTACGAGAACGTGAAAAGAGAGACGTAATCTGTAAAAAATATCAAAAGAGTGTTAAAGTAGTCGAAGCGTTGGGAAGTTTGTTAACCCTTACATCTTCGGGACTCAGCGTATTAGGTGTAACTTCTCTAAGTTCAGTCGTAGCTGCACCCGCCGCTACCATCGTGGTAACTTAATCCGCTGGAGCTGGAGCACTATCTCTGATATCTACCCAAGTCCGCCGAATATTATCGCTGCGGCAAGAAAAACATGCAAAAATCAGGACCATAGCCGAAGGGAAACTCAATTCGATCAGCGACCTTGTTTCAAAAGCCCTAGATGATTATAATATCTCAAACTTGGAATATTCTGTCATTCTAAGTGAATTCGAGAAATTTAATCAGATGAAGGAAGAGGTTAGGGGTAAAACCAATATCAACATAGTTGAAGCGACGAAACGCTTAGGCAAAACGAATTGAATACAAAACGAACGTTTATTTATGTTTTACGCTTTACGTTTTTACGTTTAAATATTATGTTTCCAACTTTAAAATGTCGTTTCTGAAAATTCACCCAGCCAAACGAGACTTTATCATTGAGAATTTTCTCAAGATGAAGCAAAATATTAGACAAGACTCGTTATCTGAGAAATTAGGGGACATTGGACTTCAGTGGGAATTGATAAAGGCGTACAAACCCATAATCGACTCGCAGTCTGGACTATCTAAAAAATTAGGCGCGATTGAGGAAAGCACTACGGCGACTTCTACAGCTCTTCGAGCATTGCCGGCATCGCTATCGACATCGTTGAAAGCGATTCAATTCCCACAATATCCCTCAATAGACGTGTTTACGAACGATCCAGTTTCAGATATTACAACCTTACAACTAGGCGAGATCGCGTCAAAATATTTAAAAGAATACGCTGCGAATAAAAAGTTGACGGACACGACCTTCGGAATACACTCTAGAGATGGGGTTTTTCATCAGAAACTATCCAATTTCAATCGAAGGAGACGATATATCTATTGGTAATAACACCTACAAGGGAACTCCAGTGCCATGGGAATTGATGACGATGAAGGAACCAAACGATTCGATATACAGTCAAAACGATCTAGACGAGTACTCGGAAATTCTTGAATCGACGGGCGCCTTGTATGTACCTAATAATCCGAATAAGCCCAAATCGTCTAGAGGTCTTAAATATGATAAAATCATTAAGCCATTGCTTTCGATGCGGAAAGGGAGGTTCTCGACGGGTGAGAGAGTCGTAGTTCTTCCACAAGGCCCTAATGCGTTAGTGGATATGTTAATTCTACGAATGGCTAGCTTTAGAGAGGGAAAAAACGGATTAAGAAACGAGATAGTAGGTATCTGCGATGAGTTACTTAGACAAAATAAGATAAATGCGTGAGACTATAAAAATTTAATGACGCAATTATAAAATGATTGTCATAACTAAGAGAAGATTTGTTAAAAGATACGTCGTAGGAGGCGCTGGAATATTTGACACGATATCAGGATTTTTCAAAAAAATGTTATCCTCGAATGCTGCAAGACAGGTAGCAACAACCGCATTAAGTGCTGGGAAAGACGCTGCGACGGAGATTGGAAAAAGGCTATAGATGTTGGTAAGACCGTTGCTATTAATGCTGGAAAGCGATTGGTTGATAAAGCAGCGGAAGAAATGTTTACATCACCACCACTTAGTCAAAAGAGTAAGGAAACGTTACAGAATTTAGTATGCCCCAAAGGAAACCAACAGAGCGAGGATGTGTTAAAGGGTTTAATATCTCCCCACCCATCGGCGAATATAAATAATTTACTGTCTGGTAACGGCGGCGCCATATCGATCCGAGATTTGGTGCGTGGATCTGGAATGAAGTGGGCTTAAAATAAAATCTTGTTATATTAAAAATGCAGTCAGATATTCTAAGATTTACTGAAAATACTATTATAGACGAGAGAATTGAGAGATATGAACTTCATGAATATGAACCAGTGGCGGGGGCGAATCTTAACACTGGGGAAATTCGCATAAATATCGAACTTCAAGATATCTTCGGCAATCCCTCCGAGTCATACCTGCTTTTCAAAGGCAGACTGAATAAAGCGGATGGAATTTTTTACGTTGATGCTGACGCTGCAGCTTTAGTTAACAACGGACTGTTGCATCTCTTCAGTCAAATGTCGTATTCCTTGTCTAATCAAGAAATAGAAAGCGTGTTTCATCCTGGACAAGCGACAACTATGCTAGGTATATTGAAATATCCCAACGACTTTGCTCTTGCTCAGGGACTTAGTCAATTATGGACTAAGGACACAGCCGCCACTGCTGTTATAAACGATAACACGGGTTTCGCAATAAGACAAGCGTATATCATTAGGAAACCAACCGCAAAGGGTACATTCAGCTTCATCGTGCCTCTGAAGCACATTTTTGGATTCTGTGAGGATTATGATTAGGTAGTCTACGGTATGAAGCAGACTTTAACTCTCGTTCGCAAACCTGACAGCGATGCTATTTTTAGGGCAAATGCGGTAGCGGCCGGCAAAGTCAACCTCAGTAAAATTTCATGGTTTATGCCACACGTTCAAGCGTCTGACATGGAAAGAGTGCAGCTGTATAAAACGATCGAAGCAAAGGCAATGTTACCAGTAGCCTATCGAGCCCATCTTTGCGATACTATAACGGTTCCTGTCTCTGCCACGTTTAGTTGGCGACTTAGTGTAAAGACAGCGCCAGAAAAACCCAGGTACATCATAGTTGGATTTCAAACGAATCGAAGAGGCAATCAAGAGGCTAACCCATCAATTTTAGATCATTGCGATATCAAGAACATGTATGTGATGATGAACCAGGACATATATCCAGCGGTCGACTACAGCCTCTCATTCCCGAATCAGCAATTTTCTAGAGCTTACAGAGACACGGCGACCTTTAGCGAAAAATTCTAGGGAATAGACCAGTTGGTAACTCAGAGCAACATCACTCCGGCTGACTACAAAGACTTATACCCGCTGTTCGTTTTCGATGTGAGTAAGCAATCTGAACGGCTAAAGTCATCAGTTGTCGATATCCGGATCAAAGCTACTTTCAATGCTGCGATCATTGCTGGAAGTGAAGCTTATGCAGTCGTCATTTCAGATAAATTGTTAAACTTCCAATCAGACGGTCAGAAGATGAATGTAGTATATTAAAGTAAATATATTCTATTATAAAAAGAACATGAAACTCCCAGAACTGAAATCGCTAATGAAGGGACATGGGCTAATTGGCTCGAGTTATATGAAAAAAGCTTAAATTATAAGTGTACTCGTCGAGAAAGAAATAATTCCAGAGATGAAGAAACCAGAGAAAGAGCAAAAGGAGATCGATCCAAGGTACATGTATCTTAGAGAGATAAGAAGGAATCCAATGGCTGTTGATATCTTAGACTTGGAAACGGGTGAAGTTGTAGAGTATCCATCATTGTTCAAAGCGGCAAGAGCACATGAGACAATCGGTAAAATTATAAAGAACTTTGATGGAAGAGTATGGAGAAAAAATATGAGATTAAGATCCGATCTAAATATAATAAATAATAATAAAAATGGGAACTCGTAAATTTTTAGATTTCGACACTTTAGAAGAAGATGTTGCTTACACAGTCAAAACGAAGCAGTATCTATACGGCACGGTAGGTTATTTCTTCCTAATTACAGTAGAGGCACCGAACGGGACAGAGTATTACATGAGCGTATTCGAGGGGCCATTGCATGACAAGTTGGAAAAGAATATCCTACACAAGACATTTACTTTCATGAAAACGAGGATAGAAACGGAACCTGAATACATCATACCGTATATCGTGGTATCTGGAGATAACGAAGTTGTTGAACTTGTAGTTTAAATTTTCAATGAGACTAGTCATTGAAGATTTTGTTCATCGTACACGAATAACTGCATCACGCTTAATCCAGGCTTGCCCGGTTCAGCTTGTTTACAGTACAACATGTAAGATGTGTATTTTCCTACTGAATCGATTATAAATTCTTGATAAGTATTTCCTCAGTAAGTAGGATTAGGTGCAGTGTATGAAATATTCCAACTTCCTGAGTTGTTGGCTCCTTCTATCCTCCAATCATAAATCCTTTCGAAGGATTTATTCCTTCCTTTCAATCCAATCTTCCAGATTCTTACAGCTGTTGGACACTTGATAGTTAAAAAGAATTGACTGTTGACGTTAGACACCCATTCACCTTCGTCTTTGAACGCATTGAAGGCTTTGTTATTTTGAAATTCAGAAGTGGCGCTCGCTTCAAAACAATAATTACTAGTATTCGAAGTTAATCTAGGAACGAAACTTACATGACATTTTCTTCCGAGTGTAATATCAGTAAGAGTAGGAATCCACTGTAACAACCTAATACCCGTCCATTCCGCCCCATCGATCGTGGATATAATATGAAATCGCCAGTAAACGTAATTAGACGATGCTGGAAATGTAAATTTGTTCAAAACTCCTGCATCGAGGACATCCGTTTTAGGACTTAGGATATCTGTAAATATTATTCCATCGTTACTCGCTTGAACTTTCCATCTAGTAATACGTGTGTTTAATGCTATGTTAGTAATGGTGTAGAAACCCTACATAGACAAACGAACGGGATATTTAATCTGTAACCAAACATCAGTTACTGTATCGGTTATCCAACATTCTGGGGCATGACAAGCATTTTGAAGCGCTTTCCACGGTTCAAAGTTATACCCAGCCGCTATGCGATATTTGCTAGCACTAGCTTCGTAAGTAAAACCGTTTATATTCGTTACATTCGAAGCCATGGTAGCTGCTGCAGTCACGTATAGTCTCGCGTTATCAGTGTTATTCGTTTTCATTTGGCTGACTAGAGTTTTGACTTGACCAAAACTCGCGGCCTGGCTAGCTAAGACTGGTGGATGAATGTCAAATAAATTTTATCATTGGCGCGCTTGATCCAACACGTCCAATGCGTTCCTTTACCGTCAGAATCGTCTAGATTAAGAATGCCACATTCGTTCGCTCCCGACCTCTTCGGTAACTCGTCTCTTAGAAATACTCCTCTGAAACTATTTATATTTAGTTTCCTCGCCGCTTCGATTAGAGAAACGTTCGACAAAGCAATATTTAGTAGCGTTACGCGTTCGACATCGATTTGTTTAACACTCATTTTATATTAGTGAATAATGTCCATATGTTAAGTGTGAATATCATCTTGCTGAATCACTCGTTTATCATCTTCCACTGAGAGCGCTACCTTGTTGACTTCTTCGGTGTAGATATCGTGAAGATGCGACCGAATGACATTCATCTTTCTCGATTGTTCTCTCTTGGTGAATAAGCAGGCCTTGTAGTCTTTGTGAGTGATAGATTTCTTGACGACATTCTTCTTCACACCTTAACATTTCTTGTGGTCTGCACCAGCCATCTTGTGCGAATACAACTTTGATCTTAAACCTACAAACTCTTCGATCTGTTTACCAGCTGCTTCATCTTTGAACATGCTAATGACCTTTTTATTGATGCCAGTTTCTATACCAGAGGGGTGGTCTTTAGGATAGTCGCTAGTGTCGAACCTACTTCTAAAGTCGGGAGCTATATCGGCGTAGAAGCCTTCGGTCTTAATTTCATAGGCTAAAGAATCTGTATCTGTAAAAAGTAACTTTGCTCTATCTTTATACTTTTTCTTGATATAATTATAATGAAAATCGTACATTATAGTTTTACTCAAGTCTAAAATACACATACCAAGATATATAGGCTTGTTGTAACATAGTTTCGTTCGTTTCATGTGAATGGCAATTAGGTTTTCGTCAAAAATAGTTCGAGTATCGTAACTCGTTCTTGCTGATAGTTTTAGGGCTTGCTTCTCGCTGGAAACCAGTTTTATGTCTACGCTAGCCTCTATGTTTTCACATGTCTTGCCAAACACACTATTGTTCACTAGTTTGAAAAAGTCTCTCTCGAAATCATTGGTGGCTCTGGTCCTAAAGTTGGTATTTAAATCGATATACTTTTTCAGCCAAGCACTTTCTTCAAATTTTATTCCACGATGAATTTTGGTAATCTTCAAGCCTAGGCTCTCATACAGTTTTAAATTTTCGTAGTGTTTTATGTACTTTAATTTATCACACAGGTTTGGTATAAGTTTGGGAACATCCGATTCTTTAACCTTAACACTCTCTGGAGCAAGAGGATAGTCTTTGTGAAGATCGTTTAAAGCTCTCGGATATTCCAAGTCCACTTCTAATATACCTGGTGTTGATTTCCAATCGTTTAGCTCATCATTACCCATTCACTGGAACCCATGAGTTGGTAGATTCTTACACAATGCCCATCCGTACAGGTTGTTCGCGTCTAAATAGGTTATAAATGTTGAAGGCTTGCTATCGTCAAACGATGGTATGTACTTATTGTACTTACCTGTCCATAACGGTGCGAAAGGGTGCTAACACCTCCCCTTATCCCATGCTTAACCATTAGTATCATTTCATAGTCGCTCAACAACTCCAATTTTACTCCTGTCAACTTAAATGCAGCGTCCCAAGCAAGCCCTGGTGAAGTATAATACCAGGCGGGATCTTGACCATAGTTCTCACAACACACATCTATCAAATTCTCAAATACATCAGGAAGCAAGAGAACATCGCTCACGTTATATAAGTCGTGGTATTCTCTAAACGATTGGAATCCGAATTCATTCCATACTATCTGTGCATGGTTGTAGTCTTCGTTACTGATGCCAGAGTCGTTAAGTCTTGAATAGAATGCTGACTTTGGTGGTAGTTCTGTTTCGTTCAGCCGATCGACGGAATCAACATAGTCGTAAGGATAGACACCTTTTCTAAGTAGGAGGTCGAGCTGATTACCAGAATAGTGCTTGCTTAGATTCTTACACTGGTCTTTGTTCAGGTTCCTCGATAAAGCGTCAGGACTCGATGCCATAAATCTAAAACTATCGATGAAACGTAATTCTCGTTTAACCTGTACTTCCTTATTTTCTTTATTTACAAACTTATCAATTACAACTTCTCTGCTAAATGAGATGTACTTTTCTTCGTTGCTAGGCATGCAGTTAATCTTTTCGTTGTCATCACCTCGTAACTTCTTTACGAATAAATGGCTGTCATAACCGGATAGATTATGGAACAATACTGGGAAAAACTTGGGGACTTTATATTTTAGATTACAGTTAGTATGAGCGGCGCCTCTAAATTTACCGTTGAGGTGACAATGATCTCTAACTCGATCTTTACCAAGTTCGCCTTCGCATATGTGACAAACTGTGGCCGAGTTGTACAGAGCCTGATCTTTTTTTCAGAATATCATTTTCCTTGGAAATTTAAATCGATTATAAATATAATCTATAAGAGTGTCTATAAATATCTGAGCCACATCACCATCTTCGCTCTCCGCTGTGAACGTACGGGAGCTTGCGAATATAGATCATCGTCAAAACATTTTATATATTAGCAGAGAGAACTTAGGATGTGTTTTTGATATTTGTTGGTGTAAGACATGCTGGAGTCTGGTTGACAAGTGTCTATAGGTTTAATTAGACTTTAAAAATCGGCAAACACGACAAAGGGGACTCTCATCTTTCTAAAAAAAATTAAAAATCAACATAGTTCCTGGTTCTGGAAGTTCTATCTTTTGAGCGGCGTGTTGGGAGCAGTACTCGTTGTTTTTGTGTAGCAAATCTTTTCTACTAAAACCGATTAAGCATCTTTTACAATGGTACATCGAAGTACTGGTGTTTTCTATTGGTACCGCCATCAATCTGTTACAGTTCTTTATCCAACAATAATGCTTCTTTTCTCCATCAGAAATGACTAGCAGATCTACACACTTATCGTTCTCATGCTTTGATAAATATAGCGGGAATAGACGGACATCTTTCTCGAAACCAAAGACATTAATACTAATATTATTATTTCTCTCGAACTTATTTATAACGTTATCCTCTGCAGCTACTAGGAATTCGATGCCAGACCAATCAAGTTCCTCATATTGTGTTTTTAATTCTTTCGTGATTCTGTCTGAATTCTTATCGGCCGGGTTTAAGGCTCTCGTTACGCACCACTTGAAGCATTCTTTGTCTTCGTTCTTCATAATGACAATACCCTTTATACTAGCTAGACATTTCGGTAGTGGAATGTATGAACTACCTTTCAGCGGTTTATATGCAACCGTATTGATATCTAATTTTGTAACCGCTCTAAGTCTCCAGTTACTACCTCGCATCTGGAAGGCGGCCATTGATTCTAAGATTTTATCCCTCGCATTATTAAATATTTCGCTCGGGTTGGTAGAGTTTAAAAAACTTCGATCCTAGAGACGAAAGAAAAATCTGTGGAATCTACTTGTCCGGTTTTCATATCTACACGCTCGATTGTGCGGGTAAGAACAAAATTGACCTTAGTCTGACGATTTTCTTTCAACAAGTCTACCGCCTGTGTTCCAGTGGTGTTAAGAAAAGATGTGGCGTCAATTCCGCTTGCGCCTTCGACCGTGTATTGTTCCCCTAGAGCTTAGGTTTCGACGAAACTGCCGACTCATCGAAAACTTTTGAAATTCCTAGGGATTTAACCTAGAGCTTAGGTCTGTGCATGAATTGTGACGGATTTGCAATATTGTGGTAACCTATAGGTCGGTGTTTGAACCATGGACCTTGGTTTGTGCATATTTTAGACATTTTGTAACCTAGGGTGGGTTAAAAAATGAAATGGTAACCTATAGGTTAGCGTTTGACCTAGAGCTTAGGTTTGTGCATATTTTGGGCCAGACTGCTACGCTTTCAACTACTATCGTATTGCAGCGATAATCTCACGAAGCTGCGTCTCCTCTTCACATCAATCAGTTTAAAACAATTTTATAGCAAAAGTCTTGCACTGACTCCCGATTACCTCACGTATGATGTATTTAATATAAAATCCTCTTATTGGATTCCAACTATCAATTGGATGTAACCATAGATATAATTATCACTCACTTTATGCGCAAACCCCTCTATGCAACCTCTGTTCGCCTCTGAAGCTATATATACTACCGTTGGATCTTTTTCTTCCTCATGTTAGGTCTGCCTTGGTCATTTCCGGACATGTTCTAAGACAGGTCTTTCAACAGTCAATGGCCTTCCATTTTGTGAGGGATAAACTCAAGACTAGAATTGTCTTTGCATCCTGTCGCGTTCTCTCCTTTTTCATGCCCTGTGTAGGCTTACTGTTACATCTTGATATCCTGAGACTTTTGGTTATTCTGCAGAATGCAACAGTGGATGAGCTCTTTCAAATCATTTGCAAACAATGCACAAATAAAGAACGACCGAAAGACGTGACACTTGTGTATAGAGGTATTCCACAAATTCGCGTTGCATAGTTCAGCTAAAATGCTGCGCGTTGTAAATACATGGTATTACTATTTCCTGCTATCAGAATTATTTAGTCTTAATTAGTAGCGACTATATTTCAAAGAACAATTCTTTCTACGTTCAAGTTAAGAAAGCTACATTTTAGTTTTTAAAAGATCAGCCGTAAAATGTTTGCTATTATAACATTACGCTCTCTGCAAATTGGATGTTATACTCTCCTGTTACTTCTTAAAATCTCATCACTTTAGGTTCTGCCTTGTCTCGAAACATCGATGGACATTAAACTGTTTGTTTCTTCATTTCAGAATGAGTCAAATCACTTGAAAGTGATGCACCCTAAATGATTATGATCAATGCAAATTCAATAATTTAGTTTCGTAACATGTCATCCGCATTACATAATGGTACTGTTTAAATGTGTGACACAAACCTCTTGTTTGATTGAATTTATACCATGAGAAGAAGTTTGTCTTCATATCCTCTAGATCAGGAGCTGATGTATAACTCAAGGGAAACTCTGCAGGACTACGGTATAGATCATCTATCCAATGTGATGTTGCTCTTTCATGTTCGTTGAAAATGGTCACTGGAAGCAATCGATGTCTGCATCCTGTTACCTCTTCCGGTTTTCAAAACCGCCTCAACATCTCCCGAGGATCCTGGCATGATGAGCTTCAACCACAATTCTACATAAAAACCATACAAGACGGCAGGCGATGACGTCATCCAACCGTAACTTTATCCCGAACCCTTTCTTTATCTTTAATGGAATGTTCATAATATGCTGTGCTTATGATGTTAAAATACATTCTGTTACGTTAGAACGCTGTGTGGTGTGGCTCACCGTTGAGACGTGGAGAGACAAATGAAAACGAGACCGAGGTGGAAAGATGTGTTACCTTAACATTTTAGGAATGTAGCCGAGACATTTCTAGAGATAATTTCCTGAAAGAAGCGCCAGAAGCAAGTTACATTGTCCTTTTTCGATTAAAATATCTGAATTGAGAACACTTAGCCTACAGTTTTAAGCTTTAAATCGTTACAGTTATATGCAAAGTTCCTATTCATCCTTGAACTCAATTTGAAAAGAGCGGCCTACATGCATCTTTTAATATGGTAAACGAAGTTTGTATCCAATTAAAATAATTAAATGCATGTATTAAGTCATAATGGCTGCGATTATAATCCAGATATGAAACGGATTCTTCCGAACACATTAACACATTATAGTCAAGTCAAGAAGCATGTACTGTTTGAATTGCCTGCAAACGCACTGCGTGAACATCAGTTATGAGCAACCACAGATGTGCAATCACAATAAGGTTATAACCATAATAAGTAATTATATAACATCCGTCTTCTGAGATGTAAATGAGTGAAGAGATAAGTAAGCAAAAATGAAGTTTAAATACTAAAATAATCGAGGTCAATAAGCCTGATTGTATTGCTGTCGTCGCTTACAAGCCAATCTTTGCTACATTTAACTACACTAATAGAGATAGAACTTTGTCGTTGCGGTGTGGATGTGATGTTTGTAAACATACGGTTCCCCCGACTACTGATGACTCTAAGCTGTTTTGCTTTTTTTAACTTGGTGATAAATCTATGTTCATGATGACATTTAACGTCTTTTTGTCAAGCTAGATATCTGTTTAGTCTTCTCAGATTTTATCAGGTCTTCTAATTATAATTGCAATCCTATTGGTCTTTGACCATAAATCAGCTTCAAATGGAACTCAACATAATATTCATTTAATGTGCAACGAGATGTCATTCCTTTCATTTTTCTCTATGTGAAGTCATGACTGGGCGCATAAAATATGGTTGAGTCTGCTCTGTTGTGTAATATTTTGAGACCATACATGTACGTTATTTCAATTTTTCGAATGCTTCTGCTTCTCACTATTTTTTAAATGGCATTCTCCAATGTATGAAACGAGATTTGATACGCTCTGTGATCCAAATTGAACAAATTATACTGAGCGCGCTATATTCATTGGTTGAGTGACTGGTATGAAGCATTGGAATGACGCAATGACCTTTTGCGAGTAATAGCATCTAATTATGTACACTAAATATTTAAAGTGCTGCTCAAAATCCAGGCACAAGACACGACGCTATTCGTTATTGCTGGATTTAAGTCCGGATTCACAATGAGAAGTAGCGCACAATATCCACTGATGATGAGAGTAGAGATGGACACAGAGAAAGTGGTATCATGGTTATAAGAAATAAGAATGTGTTGACAGAATAGTCCAGGCGATGAGACTAAGGTTATAAGTTCTAAGCCTAAGGTGTTATAGAAAGGATGGTGATGCGAATGCTACATATATAGGCCTAGATGCTGTTTACTTGAATCTTATGATTGATCGTTAGTTGCGTTCTTTTATAAGTCCTGCAAACAAGTAAGCACGTTGAAACAATTGAGAAAATGGACAAAAAGTCACCTCATAGACAGGGCCGCCACAAGAAGTTCCGAGCCCCTGTGCAGAACAGTCTAAACTCTAAACAACATGAACCATTGGGCTACATAAGAAAAAACAAATCTTATAACCGTCGCTTTTCTCGTCAGCCGGTAATTTATCGTACATCTAACTAGAGGCGGATTTAATAATTTACCGCTCCTAGGCCAAGATCTCGATGCCGCCCCCATGATTGAAAATATTTACAGACATTATTGCACGAAGAAAAACCAGCACATTAAACAAATTTAAAAATGAAAATAAATAAATAGTATTAACTTAGTGTATTAGTCTTAACTTTAATTGCAGTATAACACAATGATTAAACATTTCTTCCTTAGTCCACTGGCTTGATATAATTTACTTTGTACATTTAAACAAATCTAACTTTTGCCGCTTCTAGGCCGGGGTCTTGGTGGACTAGTGGCAATTCCGGCGCTGCAACTAAAAATTTCTTTCCATCGCACGGAAACAGTCCGGATGTCCATGTGACGACTGTTTCGCAATAGCCTGCAGTTTCTATCGTTTGCGCATGTATGGGCTCAAAAGGCAGAGCGCTAACATCAAATCCATACCTTTCTACAGTTTCCATAATTTAAAAATATTCATTACTTTTATTCATGTTGTCATCATTTTGGAATTAGACCTAAGATGCGACCACTAACTTCATTTTCGACCATTCGGTTATGTTCATGTTTGCATAATTCAAAAGAATCAACCAAGGTAGAAGTGATTAAGGGCTCCGATTTGTCTTAAATGAACCTCGAAACTGAAGTAATGTGCGACTACCGAATTTTGTCTCTTCAAATGAGTTAGCTTTTATCCTCGGCGCCCTAACAAAACGGCGCAGACAGAACGGTGCAATTCAAAGTACCCCGACAAAACGGCGGAAATAATACGGCGCAGTACAAAGATTATGATACCGGTCTAGTGAATGTTTGCTGAGTTCTACCATAGACTCGCCAGATTTAAATGGCTGCTTTCCCCATCTCGGACAGAGTTTGTGACGCAAGGTTCAAGACGTGAACCTTGCAACGTTCTACCATGAAGATGAAACTCTTCGTATATACGTGTAGATGCTATTAGCTTTAGCTTTCATTCCGGTTGCTGATGTTCCGGCTGCGTTTGACGATTAGTTGAAAGCTTTCCATCTGCTCTGGCACCTTTAGCGGACTACTGGGAAGATACGTACATCAACAGGCAAAGAGGGGTAGACACGCAAATCCAAGGTTTACCTTACAGTTGTGGAACTTTCGTGATCGTGTAGTCGACAACCTCCCACGCACGAACAATTCAGTCGAAGCCTGGCATCGATCCTTCCAACAGACCGTCGATTGTCACCACCTCTCGGTGTACAAACTTGTTCATCACTTCCGTCAAGAGCAAGCTCACTACGAATTGAAGATTACGAGATATTGTTCCTGATTCCGGGAATAAGGAGCATCCAAGTCAAAATAAATTCGTTTAAATCGACGTTTGCAGGCTTTAATTCCAACATTTGGAAATGTGCCATTGGGCGATTACTTGCGTGGTCTCACTCACAACGTTAACATTTAGACTGGCTTTATAATGTCAACGTATGTATATATTTCATTATATTTATGTGCTTAAACTATTATAACATCGTATGAACTATAAGACTTGATGATATTTTACTTTATATTTCTGCTGCGTCGCTATTAAACTACAGTAAACTATTGTTCTTTAGTTCCGTTTTGCGCCATTTTGTCAGCGCGGTTTTGTACTGCGCCGTTTTGTTGCTGCGCCGTTTTGTCTGCGCCGTTATGTCAGCGCACCTTTATCCTCGCTCATGTGCTCCAGATTTGTGCTTGTATTACATTGTTACAATCGAAATTACATTTATTTACTTTATAGTTAGGCCTAAAAGCGCAAAAAGCGAAATTTTGCAGATAAGAAAATTCTTTTTTATACTAAAATTGGCGAGTTCCACACCAAAGAAATAATAAGTAAGGTAATATTTATATGGTTTGAGTCTGAACTGATTGAAGTTAAGTGTCAGCATTATTACATTTGAAAGGAAATAAATCATAAAATATTATAAAAAAATAAGTATTTAATTATTTAATATTTCCGGTCCGAGTCCCCCAATCATGGCGAGGCGCCTGTGCAATTGCCCTCCTTCTCCCCTCTCGGTGAGCCTGAGTGGCAGTTTAAGTAGTAGTAGTGCAAGTATTATTATTATTATTATTATTATTATTATTATTATTATTATTATTAGACCTATTATTATGATCATCATCATCATCATTAATCTTGAGAAAGAGTTCCCGTCAGCATCTTTACGTTGGAATATCTCTCGTGAATAATTGAGTTATGGCAGATTAGATCAGTCGTTTGATTAGTGTTCAGTGGGAGATAACAACCACTTCCACCGTCATGCAATTAATTGAATGTTTAATGACATTGGTTATATTTTGTTCCTAGAATCCAACACAATTCTTTAAAGTCTCTTTGGAATGAACATGCTGATGACCATAAGCAGAAGTTAATTTTTGGGGTATGATGTGGAAGGACACTATCGTCCAAAAGTAAGCTAATCTTTTCGTATAAAGATATCATTTGATTAGTTCGATCATTCCATGGCAGCGATTCCCATGCTCTTAAAGTGGCCCTTGGCCGATCAAATATATACAAAAATGTACGTGCAAAAAATGAATATTTGACAGAATAATTATTTTCTATTTAAGTTATTATATTAAGTAAGTATAAGTAAGACCACGTGTATTTATTTGTTCACGTGTAATCTAATTTAAAATTAATTATTTTTAATCCTGTGACCCTTCATGTTCTCCAACTAAATAAAAGTGGCCCTAAGTCAAAAAAGGTTGGGAGAAACTGGTCCATGGTATGGAAACTCATAAGACAGAGTAACAGAGTAAACGGTATGAGCAATGATGCGGGTATTGCAAATGGGTTTCCTATAATGCTTAGCTTTTTGATATCGCACATCTGACATGGACAATGTTGCCGTTGGTAACTTCAGCGTTTTGCGAAGGAATTGTAAGCGTTAGTCAAAAGCAAACTGGCAGATTTTAGTTTTGTTGGTGAATTAGAACAATAGCTCTTGATCTGGTTAGTTGAAAACTATTATAATGCATTCGGCTAAGGATCTGTGCAGAACGTATTCAGTCCGATTAGCTTTAGTCTGGGTTCGAATAAGGAGTGGGATAGGCCTATGTTAATGCATTATCTGCAATGTTATTTTGGAATGGGTTCTTGTTAATTGGGGCAGCACTGTGTTCACAGCCTATGACAGCGGATTATATTGTTTTGTGACTGACATCGATAGTTGGTCTTCAGGCTTTACTATATAAATGTGGTAGTACCAGCAGTTACACCTTACATTTATACGTACATGTACGTATGAAAGCGTTTACATAACACCTTTTGAACAAGCCTCTCAAAAGTGCAATAGTGACGAAAATAAGAGCCATATCATAGGTACATTAGACGTATATATGCATGTATATATATGTGTGTATATGTATATATACAGGCCCTCACCACACCACTGATTTCTTTCATCCTTAAAGACTAAATATATTAGCATCTGTTCAAATAAGAAAAGTTGACACGTCAGCGCTTTTGGCAGCCATAGGACACTTAAATTGAACAATGATTTTACTCCTTAAGAGGCTCAGTAGGTCTATTCATAAGTTCTTGAAATATGGTGTACATGTGACACGGTGGCCGATTGATTGTTACATGCCGAGTAGTCTGCCTGTAACAAGAAGAGTGCGGGCTCGATCCTCGTCCGAGGAATTATGTGTTGGGACCTTGAACAAGTCCTTCGCGCACAATTGCTCTGCAATATATCTGCAATTGCGTGGCAGAGGTAGGCCTATACGTGCACTTCTGAACTAATTTTATGAAGGGCATTATCAAATTACAGTTGTATTGTATTGCATAAATAGCGATTTATTCGTCACTAGTATTTTCTGCGTCTTTCAGCGCTAGGCTTTCACATGTGTGCAACATTGCGCGTTATGATGCTATTCTAAGTGACGTAAAATCAGCAGGATACGTCTGACTATAACCCACAACACCCCTAACGACGAACAAAAACAAAATGATGCAGGTTGAATTAACCTGTTACTGACAAATTTATTTCTTCCACGCAACAGTTTCACAAAATCACAGAGATGAACGATTTTTAAAGTCTCCTCTACCACTTACAGAAACAGGACAAAATCTATCTATACAAAAATATAAGCTCCTGTGTAAAGTAATCTGATGTATAGTCATCCAAACAATAGCAGATCTTCTGTATCAAGCAAAAATTTATTCTCGCAACAACAACAACAACAACATCAGCACAGCCTCGATTTAGGTTAAAACAAATATTTGTTATAATATTCGTATCTTCAACATTTTACACCCTGTTGCTTATCAACGAACAGGATCGCGTTGAAGCAGTGTATCACATAGCGTGCCTCAGATAGACTTCAAGAGATTGAGGTTTCCTTAGTGGAATCATTGCGATTATCTACCCTTCCAGCATACCCATGTCCTTTCTGTTAAAATTTGTCGGATTTTTACTCATTAAGAAGAGCAGCGAAGAAGATTCACAGAGGTCTCCAAAATTATATTTTATACATCTTAATGAATCAAATGGTTCGTTTGTTCAATCCATCACTCATTCATCTAGTTCTTATATTTTTCAAAAGCTGAACGCGCGAATGACAGTTCGCTGAAGAATAGCTGGCGTGTTTTTACGGAAACTGAAATGTAAAGTTCGTTAGTCAATGCCCTCGATTTCTCACAATTTCATTTTTCAATGTCTTTTAACTTCGACTCTTCCAGAAACGAAAAGAAATCTCGTTGAATATTCTTGACCCTTCAAAGCCAGACCAATTTCAATGGTCAAAGTAAAGCTTCTTCAGGTAGGAATTCACATTTCAGATTGGTCTTGCCGATGCATCAATTTCATATTCAGAACTTCTTATGTGCCAGCATCGTTGACAGACCTACTTGAATCAACTGGTCGCGACTTCAGGACATTGAAGCGGTAGTAGTAGTAGTAGTGAAGTTGTAGTAGAAGTAGTAATGATGGTAGCAGAAGCAGCAGCAGCAGCAGTAGTAGTAGTAGTAGTAGTAGCAGCAGTAATGGTATTACCGCTACTACTACTACTATTGCCACCAACACTACATCTACCACCACTACCAGTATACCACCCCTACTTCCAAAATAACAATCACTACAACTATTACTATCAATGCTATCACTACATCCAGCAATAACAATAATAATAGTGATGATGATGACGATGACGACGACGACGACGCTGGTGATGATGATAATGACCTCATCAGTGTATAGAGGCCTAGATAAGACATTTTTCATAAGTTGCAGACACTTATCACAATAAATATTCATGTATACATTAGTCAAAACACAACAACGAATATTCATATACATAATGTCAACGAGCACACTAATATGCGGAATGAACCGTGGGTACAGGTTTCAAGATATTCGAATTAATTCTGTAAAAGTTGTTTCGTTTCTGGACAAAGTGTTCTGCTTGCTTCAATAGGCGAGTAGGCGAGTAGTTTTCTGGACAATGTCCAACAGTGAATTTGCACATTCGTGTAGCTTTGGCTTCAGCGGAAAATTAATCATCTATGGTTACGCTTGGTCTGCTACCTGTGCTTTTACAAAAATACAGTGTGCACGTGAGAAAACGTTGCAACTCTGACTTCGCCAAGCAGAAAGAAAATGCAAGACATGCAAGGTGTATCGGATGCGATCATTATCCTACTTCACACGGTAGAAACAAACTCAAACAAGCGCTAAAAGGTTATTCAAGTCGGTCATGTGTACCCCTGCCTGTAATCTCAGTTGGAAAGAACACTCCCCCGATTACAGTAAAGTAATAATCTCGCACCGGATTTCAATGTCGAACGATAAGAGAGTTGCTCATTTACAGATTATATACCTAAGAAAGGGCAATGAACAAACTTGACGGTTCTTGTCATCACTGGGCGAATGCATCACGGGAGTTGCAAGCTACTACCAAAACTGCACCGCCACAATGTTTTACTACTGGGAAGCAGACAGGTAATCGCGTCCAAAATTAAAAACACAAATGTATACTAACCAAGCTCAAACACACAATCGTTGCATTTATATACCTAGCGCATTACCAAATAGATTACCTTGCCTTTATAAAACATTTCACAATAGTTCGTTGTTAGTAGGAAGACGGACGATGTATCCTACCGCGCCTGGAATTAGTTGCTGTCTTCCTTCTTGGCCGCCTTGCTGTCTTCGCCTCCTCCTCCTCCACCTCCTGCTCCTCCTCCTGTTCCGGCTGCGTCGTTGGTCTCCCGTGGGCTGTCGGGCGGCCCAGTTTTCTGAAGGGTAATTATTGTGAAAGTCACAAACTTATGATCCGCCTCATCCTTCGACGCAAAGGAAAGAGAGCGACATCCGGTCAAAAGGATGCATCAACAGTCAACTGCTTTATGTAGCGCCTCTTTTCCTATCTAGGCCTACCGTATCAGAAACGCCAATTCCACTTACGATTCACTTGTGACTTTGAGACCATGTGAGACGCACTTTGGAAATGACCCAGCAGCTTAGGTTCAAATCGGTCAAACTTAGACGTAAGCAGAGACATCGCTGAATCTTTTAGTAAAATATTTATATGACGCCAGTTTCTAATAGCATTTATTTTTGTGATGAGGTGACGGAAGTGCGCAGAAGTGTTATGGCGGAAGAGGAGCGGATTAGACGGCGTGGCTGTACTGTGAATAACTGACAAAGATGATCAAGAGTTCAGATAATCGGAATGCATTTATAAAAATCAAGTTGAACAGGAATGTAGTTTCGAATTTTCTCTCAGCTGTCATCGATTGATGCTAGAAGTCATAAAAGTAGATTTAAAGACAATAGAAATTAGCAACTTTGTCTCAAATTGCAGAGCACTTACGCCAAACTGGTATATAGCCTACTGTTCCAAACAGTTCCAAGCTGTTCCTAACTGTTCCAAACTGTTCCCAACTGTTGCAAACTGTTTCTAACTATTCCAAACTGTTCCAAACCGTCAAAAGCAGTTCCAAACTGTTTGAAACTGTTCCAAACTGTTTCTAACTGTTCCAAACTGTTCCAAACTGTCGCAAACAATTCCAAACTGTTTGAAACTGTTCCGAACTGTTCCAAACTGTTCCTAGCTGTTCGTATACATGTAGTTGTTTCAAACTGTTCCAAACTGTTTCAAGCTGGACATTGCCAGAGAATTTGTGATATCTTATTGTTAGGATAAAGGTCAGGACGAAAAAAAACATTCATCATCAGATGATTATCAACTTAATTATGTTAAAATGACTCGGTCATAATTATTGCCATCACATTCATCATGCTTACCATCTTGTCAACGTTTCTAGATTGTCATTCTTATTCACACGTACAGTGTCTTAGTAATAGACCTAGTGAATAAATTCAACCATTTCCCAACGGATCTGAGATTCTATGCGCTATTGATTGGCTAACCATCTGACCAATGAGATTCAACACTAAAAAGAGAGGACCCAACAATTATTGACGATTTGCGTCTGTTTCGATCATTACTTTTAAGCGAATATCGAGTGTCAGTTGGATTATAGATTAGGTTGATATGCGTGTGTTTTTCAGTTGGAGACTTTGCCACCTTTGGATAAAGCAACTTAGCCATCGTTCCATTGTCTTGATTAAATCTCGTCTATTAAAAGAAACCATAAGAGAATTGGTTTGGAGGTCGAAATAACGATTCTGTCGTAGGCCTGATCCTCTCATACGACGTTTCTTAAGATTTCTGCAAAGCAGCGTCAAAAGAGAAAATATTTCTTACGTCCGATTTTGGCTTCGGTTCCATGCTTGGAATCAGCAACAGCTTTCCAACGTTCTTGCGATCATGCATTTTCTGCATAGCTTCTGATATCTGTCATACAGATGTCATATAAATATCACATATATGTTACATAGACGTCATACAGCTAGTAGTGAAGGAAGCAGTAGTAGTAGTAGTGGAAGTAGTAGGGGGGAAGTTGTGGAAGTAGTAAGAGAAGTAGTGGAATTAGTAATAGTTGTAGTAGTAGTAGTAGTAGTAGTAGTAGTAGTAGTAGTAGTAGTAGTAGTGGGGTGAGGAAGCAGTGGTGATGGTAGTAGTAGTAGAAGTAAAAGCCGCATCAGCAGCAACAACAACAGTAGTCGTAGTAGCAGTAGCAGCAGAAGAAGAAGAGGCAGCAGCAGTACTAGTAGCAGTAGCAGTAGCAGAAGTAGCAGTTCCGTTATGAGGACTGTATTACATCTTCGAAAGCCCAGACGGAGTCTACGATGGGCTTGATCTTCCCTTCGTTGTAGAGACGGAATAAGTTGTCAACGACGTTCTTGACGTAATCGTGACGGTTCTGCTTGAAGATCAATTGACGCAGATGGAAGCCAGCGATGGTCTTGTTCTCGTCGTACAGACGAATTGGACTGATCTTATCCATCTGCCACCACTGTAAGAACACCGACGAGAGACAGCAAAGATAGCAATGACATCATGGCCCTGTGTTTGATTATGTGCAATATTGAACCAGTCTTAACTGTAACGCACTTCCTCCTCCCCTCTTAATTTCATTGTTCCCTTCCCTTCCTCCTCTCATTTTTCTTCGTGACCTCTTCCTCCTCCCAACCCTCCTATTCTTTCTCTTTCTCCTCCTCATCAAACGTAGGCTATTCGTGTCCAATAAACTGCAAACATAGATCCGCCATTGAGACGCATTTCCATATAAACCTTGACCATGTCTGCCATAGAATGCGGCTATAGTCTTTGTCACAGTTGAACTATGAACCAGTGACTTATCGACATTTGATGAAGCTGCTCAGTACAAACGAAATTATTTAATCAAGTTGAGACCTGGAGGACAAACAGACAGCGATGATGGATTGGATGGTCGCATTCGCTGTTCCTCATTTGTCTGTCAATTGTCTCATTCGTCTATCATCTGTCTCATTCGTCAGCCAATTGTCTCATTCTTCAGTATAGTGTCTTATTCGTCAGCCAATTGTCTTATTCGTCAGCCAATTGTCTCATTCGTCTGTCAATTGTCTCATTCGTCTGTCAATTGTCTCATTTGTCTGTCAATTGTCTCATTCTTCCGTCAATTGTCTCATTCATCAGCCAATTACCTCATTCGTCAGCCAATTGTCTTATTCGTCAGCCAATTGTCTCATTCGTCTGTCAATTGTCTCATTCATCAGCCAATTGTCTCATTCGTCAGCCAATTGTCTCATTCGTCTGTCAATTGCCTTATTCGTCAGCCAATTGTCTCATTCGTCAGCCAAATGTCTCATTCTTCTGTCAATTGTCTCATTCGTCTGGCAATTGTCTAATAGCTCTTATTTCGTCCCTCAGATGGAACATGCAGTGTAATTTCGTCACAAACTCATAAAGAGGGATTACATTTTCGCCTCGCCCTAAACTTTTTCTTGAAAGAACTGTCTACGACAGGCGGTCTTAAATATAACATAACAGAGATTTGTAGTGGTTCAGAAGAATTGCGTTTTCTGCCGTTAACTTCCTCCTTCATCCTCCTCATCCTTTGTCTTCCTCCTCTCTTTTCCCCCGTCTTCGTCTTCCTCGCGTCCACATTGCGTGTTACACCAATCAGGTTATAGGCCTACAGTCTGTTTTGATACCATATTCCTTAAATGTAGTCACGCACTTTTATGCTTAGATCATACGTTTAACACTACGATAATTAGATACAACAAAGTTCGTAATCATAATTAACATGGAACTACTAATTTCTCGAATCATGAAGTCATTTTCGAATGCGATAGAATCGAATGCAGCTGTTATCTGATTGGTTTTCGTTTTGAATTTTTAAGCTTAAAATGTCCATATGGCTACACTCTATCGGAAGTAAAAGTTCACCTCACGCCCAAATTGTGCTGTTTTAGACGGTGGTCAGTGGTCACTTTGAGTATCTCCCGAAGAGGCGCTATACAAGTCTTTGATTTTACAATTATAATCACTGTCTTTATTGTGGAGTGTAATGTAATGAATATTTGGAAGCAGTGTAACGTATGACAACACTCGACGTCGCAATTGCAAGAATTGACTTATGTTCAGAGACAATTAAAAAAACTTACAGACTTTGCAAAGCTGAAGAAGCTTTTCGTTTCTCCGGTGACGACATTTGAAGAACCTGAATTTAGGACAAAATCAAGTTATGAACATAAATCAGAAGAATTTCCTTCGATTTTATAAGCACTACTAATCGAAGATAGGCTTATATAAGTCGCACAATATTCGTTCAACCAAAAACTGGCGTTGCATAGGCCACCAATCTGACGGTTTAATAGAGTTCTAGGTTAGACAGACAATGGTGGGCAGAGCAGAGGAAACGAGTTCGATTCTGCACTTGTAATCATACTACGACTTGTCAGTTTGAATTTTGGAACTCGCTTATTATCATTGACCTTCAAAATAATGCAGTGTCTCATAAAACCATTGCGGCCGTACAGGCCTACTCGTCGTCATCTCGTGAGTGGCGCTTTAGAAGCTTCGATATCACGATTAGTATGCTACGTCACACAAATGAAGCACATAGATTGACAGAACATAACGAACTGTCTTACCGAAAAGTATGTATTTTCCAAGTGGTTTCAAGATGCCTATGCCTTTGTTTGTGTCCTCTCCGCACAAACTGTCCAACACGATGTCAACTCCCTCTGGCGACACCCTCAATGAAACATGCATATAATATGTAGTCACAGGAATCATATGATTATACTCAATGGTTTCCACTCACCAATTCGCCAATAAGCACAAGACGTCGCTAATATCCTAGACCAAGTACTTATAACTATTAATAATAATGCCTCAACATAGAGTGTGATAATTATAGTTAAAAGCTGAGTTGAATCAAGACAGTTAATGAACCTATCTCAAACGATGAGAAAACTTTTTCTCGCTTCTCTGTTCTATCAAAATAGATCTTCCAGTTTCGAAATTGCTACGTCAAGACCTTAAGGTATCTTATCTGTCTTCGTTCATTAGTTGGCGCTTAGTTCACTGGATTATGTAATGTAGACTAATGTAAATCTATTGAAAACTGTGCAGTGCACGGCGTCCTCAAAAAGGTAGGACTATGTGTTATCGGGAAAACCCGCTCAACACCGACGCTATATCAAATCAAGTCCGCAATAGCCAAACTCGTTCCGGTGACACTATTAGCCTGTGGAGGTCAAGCAATGATTGGGATACATTGGATGAAGCTGACATTAGATTCGACTAGATTAACATCCTAGCACACGCAGTAAGATGATATAATTAATCTGAATAGATTTGTAGAACCAGAACATCCACATTAATATTAATTTCTTTTAATGCTCCTCAAAGCTCAACATCCCTGCGTTTCAGTCCAATCCGCAATTACGTTAAGCCGACAAAGCCTCGATCTGAATATCAAGTAGAACGCTCACTTCTTGATCTCCTGCACGTAGTCTGCATTGTGGTCATACACGTGATCAATAAGACTACGGATGGCGTCGTGCTTCGAGGCAGAGGCTGTCCCAAAGACACTCGTCCCTGGCACGGTCTTAGCCAGCTGAGCCACTGCGACACCCTGACCACCGACAAAAAAATCAGACACCTAATTTACGAAGACAAATCACTGTAGGATCTGGCGTGTGGCCGGCTTTGCCGATGACAATTAATCTGGAAGAACAAGACATGCTGCGCTTGCGATGAAAGTCTGGCTTGCTGTCGAGGGTTTCAGGAAGAGCGACCGGATCTCCATGGCAACTGGCCACATCCTCAGCACAGCCATCGTCTCTTGTGTCTGTCTCAGCAGTCAGCAACCATCGTCGAACTCATCGGTTTCTTCTTATTTGCCCTGTTAAGAATCCCGACGATCGTTGCAGCATTTATATTATATAGGTCCGATATAATTCATAACGTTAAAACAAGGCTTTAAATAATTCTCATGGTTGGTTCGGTTTAGATCGTCGCGTCGGAAGTAGAAGTGTTGAGAGAGATAGAGACAGACAGACAGAGACAAAGACAGAGACAGTGGAATAGAGGGTGAGATTGAGAGTGAGATAGAGGGAGATACACAAACGGAGACAGAGGAACAGAGTCAGCGACATAGACAGAGAGACAAATACGAAGAGACATAGAGGCAGAGACACACGTAGAAAGACACAGACACATAAACACACAAAACAGATGCACAAACACAGACACATGCACACATAGAGACAAACACGCATACATAGATACAGAGACACGGTGACAGAGACACAGACAGAGGTAGAGACGAACAGACAGATATAGACAATGATCCGGTGGTGACGATGGGTGGGTGACTGACCACTCCTCCTCCTGCCGAGTGGACGAGGATCGACTGGTCCTTGCGGAGATTGCCGAGGTCGAACAGCAGGATGTAGGCTGTGACGTAGCTCATGAAGATGGCGGCCGCGTCTTCGAAGGACATTCCAGTCGGGATCTTATAGACGAACTGTTCGGACACTGAGACCATCTCTGCCCAGGCCTTGTAGTCTGTGACGGCCAACACACGATCGCCGATCTAAACACAGCCAGCCACACACACATACCACCACATCCATCATACATGTATAGCCATTCACTTAGCATTACAAACAGGTTCTTTAAGGGCGCTATATTAGTAGCTACGCTAACGATCGTTCGATCGGCACCATTATAATTGTATCAAATTAATTATACGATATAATATAATAGCGCATAATCACGTCTGATATTCTAAGTGCACATAAAGTCAAGTGAATAATTACATCCGTTATATATAATATATATATATATAGCCCATCATATTGTAATTATAACTGCGTACACAACAATTCTGTATATCAGTCTATGTAAACAGTGTCACTCCCTGCCTGTGTAAACAAATGCTGGTCTAGGCTCCCGATACTTCAGCTCTAGTCCCGCCCCTTGCATTGAATAGCCCGAGCAATGGCCACTCCCTCTCTCCATGGTCACCTCGATTCTTGGGACTTTTCAATTGCATCAGATAGAAGCTCTTTCCGGTTCGTCATAGGACCTCGTATCGCTAAATGTATACGAGGCACCTGCATTCCCATCTGAGTTAACTCAGTTGACGGTCTCTACGCTATGCTGTCCGTGGGGATCTGCTGGTTCTGTGCATCCGATACAGGAATCGTGCCTTCTCATAAATAAAGAGGACTATATCTCTGGACGAATATCTTAATGTACATGCGCAGTTTTTTGCTTAACATGACACTGCATACAGCTTTAGCTTAAATTAAATTACCCCTCTCTAGACCTAATGTCATGTTCCCATCCATTAGCGTAGCTCACCCACTATCATCTTCCTGATGCTCCTGTACTTACTTATCCACAATAGGCTTCCTCTTCGAAACTGAAGTCTTTCCTCCAAGAATTCATGCCCTAATCCATCGGACCTCCCCGTCCTCCAATGTCTAACCCACCTCAGCAGTTGCTCCCCCTCCTCCTCTCTCTGGCTTCTCGGTACTACACTGAACATTCCGGGACAACTCCTCTGACATGACGTAGCGCTGGTGAATAAGGTTGCGAACTGCGGTTGTTTTAAAGATCTCCTAAAAAAAGTGCACTTTACGATTACGATCAGTTGATTGCATTTGTGCTGCGCCAAAAAGAACCGTTGAAATGTGGTACGTCTTTAGTCAAATACATGCATGCCGATCACTTTCTAAAAGTGTTGCACTACACCCATAAAAGTGGATTTATCGTTACACCAGAATGGTGACTGCCATTTTCTGTGTCTATAAGAAGATGTCAAGCGGCGCTATGCAAATGACCTGATCGAGTTTAATAACACGGGAGAAATATATGATAGTTTATAAGACAGGAGACTTCAAAATGTTGAAACAACATGTTGGCATTTTCATTCATTGGTGTCGCATTATAATTTATTGGTGGCCCTAACCTGCAGGACCCTCAGTCCTTAATTGGGTCTCCTGTGTAATCATAAATTTTGTTTGTTATACCGATCTCATGTAACTTGTTACTTTGGTTTGCCAAATAAACTTGAATTGATTGATTGATAATTAAATCTGCATGTAATTTTTAAATTAATTTCTTGAACCAAACGCCGACTTATGTGCAGTGTAGGAACTTTCTTTGACCAAAAGTTTTAGTATCGACTGTGAATAATTCATTTCATGTTTATATAACAATATGTAGGGCTACCTCATATTATTGTTTAATCGTGCCTTTACCTTTTCCAAGACTACCTTATGTACTTTCACTTATCGTGAGTCGTGCTCTGCATGGCTAAATCTGTGAAAAATGTCATCAAACGAAATCATAAACGAGTCACTGAATACTTCTGAATTCAGCGACAGACAACCAAAATGAAATCAAATCACAAAAGACAAATAAATGGATAAGTAGATCGGTGGTTGTACCGCAAATCGACTGGCATTTTCTCCAAGTGCTTCGATCTCTCCAGCGCATTCAAAACCCATCGTGAAAGGAGTTTTCGGTGGATTGTCGATGGCTCCTTGTCTGGCCATTAAATCAGTAAAATTGACGCCACTGTTCAAGAACACAATGCAGAAAATGGATCAGATCAATAACGTTAGCAATGATTGCGATCAGCGATAAAAGCCAGCATCTGCTGAAAAGCAATGAGGATCATTGTTGAATAAAAAGAAAAAATCACTGCACATGTAAAGGATTCTGGCACGAAACCCGGACTAAATAGCCAATTCGATGACGAAATACTATATGTACAGGCGAAAATTATATACTCTTAAGTCAAATTTATATGCTTAAGAACGATTCACAAAACCTGGAAAGTATGCTTCAAAAAAACAGATGCACCTATTAATCAACAACGAGCTGCAAAGAAACGGAGAACACTCGATTGCTGAAGCTATGATTGCCAGCGCTCTGGACCAGAAACACTTAGCCATTAGAGTTATCTTTCATTAGAGGAGAAATATTGAGCTCTCTCTCCTTCTCTCTCTCTCTCTGTCTATCTCTGTCTATCCCTGTCTGTCTTTGTCTCATTCGCGACCTTTCTATGTCTCTCTATCTCTTCCTATTTGTAGCATGTAATTGTTGTCTGGCCTCATATGTTGGGTTTAATCTGAAAGCGCACGAGGTAATTACAGAATCGTTTTCAGGCATGTAGGCCACAGAGTTTTCGAAAGCATGTCCTGCTTTTACAATTCGCATGAATCCAATTCATTCGCTTTACCTCTGTAGCGTCGTTTTCATTAAGCATAAGGCATAAATTGATTGTTGCTTCAAGTGAAATAAAGCTGGCGAATCGCGACGAGATGATATAGGTCAGGTCAGGTCAGGTCAGACATCTATAGGTGAATCCAATTGGTAGAACGATCAAAGCAATGTATCTATAGGAAATTGAAAAAATGAAATTTCTGAAATATAATATCGCCCTTCCTCCAGCATTTTTTTCTCAGAAGTGCAAACGCCTCGGCGGCGCAATTGCACTTGTACTGCAGAACAATTGTGCGGAAAGGACTTGCTCAAGGTGCCTACACAGTGACTGACGCCCGGACGAGGGTGAGGAGTGTGAGGCAATCTTATGTAAAGCGATGTTAGGCAAGGGATACCAATTCTCGACGAATGGCCAGAAGTCCCATTTCAGTTTGTGAATTGATCATGACATTGAAACTATTTACGCATTGACATTGTTGTTGTTGTTAAGAAATAGCATAGAAACCACTGGGAGCGTGTCTCATTTCCGAGATATAGAGGTCAGTTTTTCTTCATCAAGCGATATCTCATATAATCCAAAGTTTTCTATGATTTTCTCGTGTTTTAATCTATTTCTGGCCAATTTAAACGTTACTTATTTTCCTGATATTATTTTTAAGCCCGATTCAGTAAAACCGACAATGTCAACTGTTCCTGAGCTCTTCTTTAAGCCAAGAAGCAGCTGAGAGCGATAGGTTTACGCAGACTCCGACAAGCATATGAAGCAGGTCGAGATCGTCCGAACATGTCTTCCTATTACATACGATAGTTAGATTTAAAAAATACAGACAGGAAGACAACTAGGCAGAAAGACAAACGCGAAGACAGGCACTCAGGAAGACTGTCAAGAAAGGAAGACACGCAAATAGGAAGACAGACAACCAAACTTAAATAGACAGTGAACCAGAATAAGCAGGTGAAGTGATTGTGAATGCAACTAATTTAGAACAGCTGTTTGGATCGTGTTGGCGATTTTCTTAATGACGTGACCGTAAAGAGACTGTAACTGTCGATGCTCTAAGTCCTCGAAAGCTGTGATAAAAACATTCGTGAGATGGAAGACGTCTGCCATTAACCTCTGTTCTCCAGGATTCAAGTCTCTGTTTGCGACTGTCTTCGTTGTTAGTTCATCCGTCCATTCGTTCGTTCATCCGTCCATTCATTCGTTCATTCGTCCATTCATTCGTTCATCCGTCCATTCGTTCATTCATCCGTCCATTCATTCGTTCATACGTCCATTCATTCGTCCATTCATTCGTTCATCCGTCCATTCATTCGTTCATCCGTCCATTCATTCGTCCATTCATTCGTTCATCCGTCCATTCAGTCGTTCATCCGTCCATTCATTCGTTCATCCGTCCATTCAGTCGTTCATACGTCCATTCATTCGTTCATACGTCCATTCATTCGTTCATCCATTCATTCATTCGTTAATTCGTCCATTCGTTCGTTCATACGCCCATTCATTCGTTCATACGTTAATTCATTCGTTCGTCCATTCGTCTGTCCCACCATTTCCTCGTTCATCTTTCTTCGACCGTTATTCAGTAAGTCCTTCCTTCATTCGTTTCCCATTCAGTCGTTCGTTCAGCTATTCATTCGTTTCTTCTTATTTTCATCCCTCCTTCATTCCGTCCATTCATTCGTTTGGCGTTTCCTCTCTTCCGATCAATCGACCACCTGGAAGCGAGATATGATATTATTACTGGCAACATTTCTGTTCGTGGGTCCGTCGATTGTCCGTCATATCGCAGTGGATTGGCTTCCGTCCGTCGCTGATGACGTACCACAGGACAACATCAGCTCCAAAGGTCGGATAGGCGAAGAGGCGAAGGATCGGAGGCTCGCAGGGTCGGTCGGAGCGTTGGAGAGTCGGTCGGAGAGAGTGAGGGTCGGTTGGAGAATGGGAGGGTCGGTCGGAGGGTTGGAGTCGGTCGGGGAAAGGAAGGGTCGGTTGGAGGAAGGGAGGGTTGGTCGGTCAGAGGAAGGGAGGGTCGGTCGCAGGGTCGGAAGGTCGGTCTGTCATGAGCTCGGTCGGAGGGTGGGTCGGTTGACGGCTGATCTGTCTGTCAGAGGATGCTGGCTGAATCAGAATAATCATCGACACAGTAAGCAGGCCTACAACGGAAAATGTAAGTGAAACTATGCAGATCGTCCCAAAGGATTAGAGCCATATATATATATATATATATATTATATATATGTGTGTATGTTTAGGTATGTGTGTGCGTGTGTGTGTGTAGGCGTGTGTGTCCGTGCTATTCCTTTTCAGCCCTCTTGCGAATACACTCCTATCCCTGAGATTCTCCTACTGCACGCATCCACCCGTCTTCCTTGACCCTATCCTCCGTCTCCCTATACCCTATAGATCCTCCGTCTTCTCTTCCTCTTCATCTTCATTCGCCATCAATTAATTGCGTTTCTCGTCCACTTGCTGCTCTCTAATATTTCCCTTGGCATCGTCTCGTTCTTCTTGTCACATCCTTTTCAATCTCCTTCGCTCCTTCCTTTCTTCCTTCTCGCCTGTCTGTCACTGCTGCTGCTGTTTCTGCTGCTGAGATTAGCATTCATTCTCGATATTGACGTGTGCCGTGCCTCGCCCTATATTGCTACCCTGTGGAGAGATGCCCTTCCCTCTCTCAAACCATTTCCCTGCTCAACACTTTCCATCTCGGTTTCCGGTAGCATATATCTCTCATTAATAAAAGCGAGGACGCGTGCTGCTGGTGATGGGCTGCTGGCAACGGGCATTACCGCAGAATACCTGCTGTAGAAGCCCACGCCATCTCACATACACATAAGCAATGCATTCTAATATGAGATACAGATCCATATTAGATATATATACATATGAATGTTTATATGTTGTCATGAAAGAAATTGGCCTAAAAGTTATTAAAAATCGTCAGAAGATGGCTTCAGAGTTTAAGGCAACAATCAAATAGCGATCCTGATCACACGCTAAATTATTATTGTTTATCGGGACCTTATGAATGGTGAAAACTTTAGAAATTGGTAAACTTAGTAAAAGTTTACCAACGAGCTTTTAAAGTAAAAGCTCATATAATCAACTTTTTTAAGTTTTGCATACAGAAGGTCGATAAGTCCGCTGTTTTTTTAGCAATTTATTCATGTGATCAGAGTGCATCTCAAAAGATTTTCTGATTTACAAAGCTTCCAATTTTCATAATGAAGGAGAAACGAAAGATTGATTTGGCCCGAATTTTGTTCTGGTCACAAAAGGATTGGATTGCTTTGTCAAAGTTCACGGACGAAAGGTTGTTGACCATCGCTTCACTAAATAACAGCTCAAACGACCGGTTGTTTGCTGCTGTGAAAAAAAACATCTCAGGTGAATGACAGGGACTTTAATATTTTGACCAATATTTGCTAACAATGTCAGGATTAACACACGTGTAGGATTGGAATTAATAACTCGATTAATATTCACTACTTATATTCGAATATATATATATAATTATATATATATATAATTATATATTTAATTATATATATATATATAATTATATATATATAAGGTGAAATCAATATCTATTCGTATGCTAGCACTCGTACACATTCGGATCAAATATGGTAGCATTCAGAAGCTTTTGTTTTTCAGATGATTTTCTTATGTAAATGAGACTCGTTATAAATAAACGCGCAGTAGAGATAACGGGATTTTGTGGTGTAGAGATTACTTAATTTACTATTCAGCTCAGTGCGGAAAGTCAATGAGCGGCAGAATAGCGTCTCAGAGTTGATCAATGGCGAGGAACGAAGGCAAATGGAGCGAACAGGACAGAGGCAAGACACACTGAAATATAAAAATATATTATGTTGAGAAAGACAGTGACACAAGGTATAACAAATAAACAGCCACAAGACAGAGCTAGACAGAATAAGGTTTGCGACAAAAACAGATAAACACAGAAGCAGATGGACAGAAGCAAAGAGATTATACGGACAGCATACATTGTACTTACGCAATTTTTTATTAGGTCTTCGCGAATGATGGATTTATTGAAACATTGACTATTTGATTGCTGAATTTATGAAAATTAATTAATGAAAGCAGTCTGACGGAGTGTGATAAGTGCCTGAGCGAAGTGCAGGGTGTCCGGTTGATATAAAGTGCCTAACCAATGTGCAAGATATCTGGATGACATTAAGTGCCTAACCAAAGTGCAAGGTATCTGGATGATATTAAGTGCTTAACCAAAGTGCAAGGTATCTGGATGATATTAAGTGCTTAACCAAAGTGCAAGGTATCTGGATGATATTAAGTGCTTAACCAAAGTGCAAGGTATCTGGATGATATTAAGTGCTTAACCAAAGTGCAAGGTATCTGGATGATATTAAGTGCCTAGCCAAAATGCAAAGCGTCTCGATGATATTAGGTGCGTCACAAAAGTGCGAGATGTATGGATTATATAAAGTGCCTAACCAATGTGCAAGATATCTGGATGATATCAAGTGCCTAACCAAAGTGCAAGTCACCTAGATTATGTAACGTACTTAACTGAAGTCAGAGGTACCTGGACTCTGACTCCAACTTCAATATTTCATCAGCCAACTCATTCCCTCTGCGCGAGATCAGATTATAGGGACGAGATGATGCGACGCGTGGAACTTTATACAGAGGAAGATTAATGCCACCATTTGCCGCCTTTTGACGCGACCTATCGCCGTATTGACGTCGATGATGAGGGCGCATGATAAAGCAGCGGTTGTTGTTATTATGGGCCTGGAGACCCAATTCTGTTCGGCTGAATACCAGCAGCTGGGTGTTTACTCCAGGGTACTGCACGTACGCTTTCATGCATGCATGTAGGTAGCGTATGTGTGCTCAGGTATACTTGCGTGCATATTAAAGGTCACTTATATATCGCCATTTAATACCTCAGAACAGACTATCGATGCATTAATTTGTTACCAAAGAGTTCATTCTGGCAACACGATGCAAGCACCAGAGGGAACAATTTAAGCTAACACATAACTCTCTCAACAATACTCTCAATGTAATGTAACAGAGGTGGCTTCAAAACGACGCCTAGGAAGATGTGCTGCTATTACCCTCATGTCTGGAAATGATACTGGTGGATATCATGTTGTCTGGCAACAAGGCACACTCAGTGACAATGCATTGCATGAAGAGGTTATCAGGATTTGTGACCCATAACATTCGATAGATAACATTATTATAACAGTACGTAAACTCTCAGAGGGCAAATGTGCTTGTGTTATAACTGCGAAAAACCACACATTGGAGAAAGTAGGCATCAGACAGAAGTTCCTTGTGGAAGCAATTAACACATTTTAAACGTGTTAGTATCAGCTGGTAAGTGCCATAAACGTGAACTTCTGTATACGGAAACAAAATTGCTCAAGTGCCTTTTATTTGGCAAACTATCAAACAACTTGAGAATTTTTTTCAAAAGAATTTTGAAAAGCAACGAAGAATTGCACTCCATTTATCGATTTTACGTATTTCACCAAGTTTCTAAGGATGTTTCAGACATTTTGTATTCCTTATTATCGTCCTGAGCCAGTCATAGTGGAGCGATTATTAATATGGGCATGCACAGACACCACTAGATCCACTTCAGTTGTGGCTCTTGCAGTCTTGGGGCGATATCATCCACGCCACCACCGAAGGGAGATCTTAGTTCTTCAGAAATCGCCATTACTATCTGGGGGAAAGGTTTCACTAATTTTGTACAGACAAATCGTGAAAAAATACATTTATTACAACTGTCCAGGGTATCACCCTATAATTTCACGAGTTTATGCCAGGCTACTTACAGACTACTAATTACAAAACTTATCTTTATAATAATATATCAAAGTTTTCTGCGGAGTTTCAGATATATTTAAAAGAATTTCCGTATGTGATAAAAGTCGCTTAATTGCTTTCATTAGGAGTTTATAAGTTTTTTAAATAATGAAGATGATAATTTTTATTTGCGAGGTTTCAGAAGGTTGAAAGAAATTCAGTGATTTATGATTTTATGGAAGTTTCTATTTATATTTGAAATTTTGAAGTTATCGGGATTGTCACGTTGTACAGTTTCTATAGATTTATTTGTTCACGAATGCTAGCTAGCTAAGCATAGCTATGCTATTGCAACGATACGTGATGTCAAATCAATGCAAGCTAATTATAGATGAGCGAATGAAGACCCTGTTCTCTGTTTTCCTAGCCCCACTATCTCTCTCTCTCTCTCGTTCTCTTTCTCTCTCCGTCTCTCTCTCTCCGTCTCTCTCTGTCTATCTCTGTCTATCTCTCTCTGCCTCTCTCTCTTTCTTTTTCTCTCCTTCTCTCTCTCTCTCTCACACTCTCTCTCTCTCTCACACACACACTCTCTCTCTCTCTCTCTCACACACACACACACTCTCTCTCTCTCTCTCTCTCTCTCTCTCTCTCCATAATACAGAATATGTAAAACTCCGCCACTGGTAGTACTCGGCCAGTGCCAGTCCCAAGCCTGGATAATGGAGAAGAGCGACGCTAATGGTCTTTGTTACCACACAGTATCGTTAAACTACAACAACCACCACCACCAGAATATGTAAATATCCTTTGTCCATGCATATGAAAATATCTGGTTGCTGTTGATGGATAGAGACAAGGATGAGCAACCATATCGCAATTGAAGAATCTCGACGGTAGAAAAGAATATTGTAAAATAAATGGTCGTTTAATGCGGATGTTGAAACAATTATAATATCAATATACGTAATAATTCAATATTGAAATCCCAGTCAACATTATTGTTCTTATTTGCATGAATAAATTAGATAATATCTTACCAACATTCGTATAAAACTAGTTCACATGACAAACGGATTATAGGTATAACCTATCAAATATCCTTAGCTCCAATTTTATGAATATATTCATGTAGGCCTATATATATATATATATATATATATATATATATATATATATATATATATATATATATATGGATATGCACATATATACATATAAGCCTATAGGGGCAACATTCAGAATTTCAAATGTGTAGTTCTAATAATATCAGTTTTCCTGACTTCCTCGATTTGTTCAAAAACGTCCTCTCTAACTAACACTTCAATTCCTACATTGATTTAGCCACTTAGACATAAATCTGAAATATCTGTCTCTTTTGGCTGAGAATCCAATATTGGTCTCTTGACTTGGAGGCATTCGTGAGAGTTACATGAAGTTGGGCATTAGTACTCAAGTATCAGTCCATGACCTTTCGCCGGGGTAACTAAGAGGTCATCATCTGCATTATTACCGACGTCTTCCAATTCTTTGTGCTATTATTTCTCAGTCTCGTCTGTCATCATCAGCATTCCCTCCCTTGACCACCGTCGTCGTAATTTCATTAGATTCCTTTACTCGCATACAAAGTCCGTCTGAAACACCAGGGATTGAATGTGTAGGTATGTGTGTGTATGCGTGTATGTAGGTGTGTGTGTGCAGGTGTGTGTGTGTAGGCGTGTGTGTGCAGGTGTGTGTGTGTGTAGGTGTGTGTGTGTATGCGTGTGTGTGTGTATGCGTGTATGTAGGTGTGTGTATGTGTACGTGTATGTGTGTGCGCGACGATGTTGTTTATTTCGATGTAGTACCGTAATATAATTAACCCAGATCAATGCCACAAAGTCCAGCAGCAGCAGCCGTCGGATAATGCATTCGCCTGTCGCTTGGGGGCGCAGTTGGTCGATGGCGTCGCGTGCGAATGACGTCACCGCACTTGAGAGGAAAGAACGAGGAACAATCGCACTAGATACAAAGTGACAAGACGCGTTGGGCTCTGTGGGCCCCATAACGACAGCTCTAGTGCAGATATCATTGACTGATAATTCACAACATATGGACGGACAGATACACGTATAAGGGTCGTACGGATAGGGAGAGAGACAGAGAGGGAGAGGGAAAGAGGAATACAGAGAGACAGAGAGAGAAGGAGAAAGAGAGAGAGGGACCGAGAGATCCGCACACAACACGGATGCTGCAGTAAGCATATACACCGCGCTACACGATATATTTATACAAGAGTATTAACCCAGAAAGAAATGCAAGCAAAACCGCACACTTCTTGAGCATTTTTTCATACGTTCGCTGACCATGCAGATTGAAGACCCCTTCAGCATCAATTAGCAGACACTCCAACACATAAGAGGAGGTCTGTTAATTGTTTCTTAGTCCAGAGGTTTTAAGACGTTATTATTGTAGGTATACTACCAGGTAAAAAATCGAATGTTGGCTTGCCACCAGCAAAGTTTTCTATATTTTCTAGTTTCTCAACATTTTCCAATTTTTCTAGGCTTCCTAAGTTTAGTAATCCTCACACGTTTCTTAAGTCTTCTAAGTTTGCAAAGTATTCGAATTTTCGAATGTTCTTTCACAGTTTTATAACCTGCTTAATTTTTTAAGAAGGTTTCAATAAGTTTCCTCATTTTTTATTTTTTGCAAGTTCCCTATAGGCCTAATATAGGTTATCCAAGTTTATAACATTTCGTAGGTTTTGAAGTCTTCCAAACTTAATAAGTTCTCAAATTTTTCGAAGTTCTCTTATAATCGTAATCCTAGTCTTCTTGAAACATAATAGTTTTTTTTAACTTTAACGCGGATAAATGTGTCTTCTTTGTATTCGTGTATGTAGATAGGCTATGCATCCATGTAACGCATTGTCAATTGTCGGAAACTTTGCCCAATCACAATCATACTTCATTCATGTTGTGGATCCACTGTATTCATAAACTTTAGCTTAATATTATGGCTACAGCACAGGTCAATTAGCACTGGTCATTTGGCTTAGACTCTAATTATGTTCACAAGTCAATTGACCATGTCCTGCAATGAGCAACTCCTGTGCACTCAATGTTAAATGTGGATGCTTTACATAATTTTACATGTGTGTATAATTATATTAATGCAAATATGCATGCACAAATGTGTATATTTATAAACTTGTATGCAAAAGTATGTCTTTTGTGCACTTGTGCGTGCATATGTAGCGTACATGGATAATATGAAAATACAATTATGCATGTGTATAATGAAGAGGTTAAAATTGATGTTTGCTCTGATGGGTGGCGGATTGGGTCCAACTGACCCCAAGAACAACAGGTTCATGATTTTAAAATCGTCGAGAAATTCGTCGTTACGCAGCTCATCACCAACAAACAACAGGGAACAATTTTCTGCGGCGATGCCAATCAAGTTTCAGAAGATATATACCAAGCGCTTCTGCCTGAATCATTTCAGACATCCACTGGGAAACTGACAGAGTCCAGCGCACACCGCTCACCCTTTTTAACAACAGTGCTGCATTTGACGCCGTTTTCCATGCATGAGATCTTGTTTTAGTGGTTGAAAGTTTTGTCTGGTTTCGTTGGTGATTTTTACGAGTGGAATGAATGTTGTGGTCCATTGTTCCATTATAGGCCCTTATGGGTTTCTGCTCAATTTCGTTTGCCCCAGGGCTCGATCCTTTGTCCCATTCTATATATACTATATATATATATGTATAAAACACTATAATGTACATATCAGGTCTTGCCTTACTCCTTATGGCGCATAATATTATACTTTTAGGTCCGGTCCACAATATGCTGATAACGTACAGACAATTGCTTACTATCGAACGCAATATCAGCAATTTCGGTCATGAGCGGGACAATTGGTGCTCTAGAGGAAGCATTGCTGTCGTTTAGTCGACTGGGTTTGAACCCATCTTTAAGACTAAATTTATCTCGTTATAGGCACTCGCAAACAGCTTTCTAGACTTGACTTTACCACTCTTACGTCTAAATTCGCTGCTTATTTCTGTTCAAGGACGGTTCATGACCTTGGTGCCCAGTTGAACCAAGAGCTCACTCTGCTCCACATCTTCATCGTCTTGCTCGAGATTTCCACGATCAGCTTCGTACGTTTACGTCTGTTGGAGCCCTTGCTTCAGTCCATTCTTTCAACCCATCCCGTTTTCATTGCTCATCTTCCTACTCTGGTCTTCCATCTAGCACAATGGACTTTCCTTGGACTTACACTCTGCAGCGCGACTCATCTGACAACTTTCTGAGTATGATCATGTATCCAGCTACATGCCATAGGTCATTCACAGGCTCCTCATCTGCCAGCACTCTGGTCCACTATTCCTAAGGGTCCCTGCTCAATTTTGTTTAGATTCCTGCTCAATGACGTGCAAGCGTACACTCATTGCCTACAATAAAGAGCAATATGAGTCAGTAAAGCTGCCTTGGTTTGACGTTGTCACGAGGGATTCGCTCCAGTTCATCTCCGTGAGTCCTTCTGTTTGACTTCAGTCATCCTAGACCCAGTGCATCCTACTCTATTCTATGTAACTGTGCAAAATAGAGCTTCTTCTGTGATCTAGAATGGTACCCTCCCTCTAGAGCTGCGCCAACTCCCTGGGATGCTACCTGAGATTGCCCTCACTAAACTTAAAACTTTTCTGTTTGGGCGCGTTGTGGTCGGGAGGGCATCTGAGCAGTATCCTAGAAGGGCGCAGTACAAATTCTTGAATTAACGAATATACGTATGTATGTTGCATGTAGGTATATGGATGGTTATACGAATGCATGCATGCATAAAGGCTACAGTGTTTCTAAAACTCAATTTATCTCGTTTGTACTCCTCAGCAACGTCAAAGCTTGATTTTGTTCTCCTCTCTGAAAAGTTTCCATTCTTCTCTTTCTCGTCAGGTGTTCGTGATCTGGGTGTTACTCTTGATAATTCACTTACTTTTGTTGAGCACTTCTCTTATCTCACACAATCCTCTTATTTTCATCTAAGGCGTCTCTGGGTCATTCGTCGTTCTGTCTCCTCCTCCAACTTCACTACTTTAGTTCACGCTTTTATATGCTTTCGAATTGAATTGCAATTCTGCAATTCACTTCTCATTGATCTTCCAAGGTTTGTCTCTCTTCTCTTCAGTCAGTACTTAAAACAGCTGCTAGACTGATAGCTCGCTTTCCCCGTTTCTCTCGCATCTCTACTCTTATGTTTGATGAACTTCATTGGCTCTCTCTCCATGCTCGCATATAATTTAAAATTCTCATTCTAATCTTCAAAGCTCAGCGGGGTCTTCCCTGGAAATACTTAGTTGATGTTATATTTCGGCCTCAATTCAGCTTCCTCCCTCCGTCCACTTCGTTCAATACACTTGACCTCCTGGTTCCTCGAACTAGAACAGCAATGGCCCAATCTCGATCCTTTGCTTCAATTGGTCCTTCTCCGTGGAATGCACTTTCTCCATCTGTTCGCTCAAAATTCTATCTGTCAGTCTGTCATCCTATTTCGCTTTTCTCAAAACCTACTTCTTCTCGCGAGGCCTTTCGCACTGTCAGCGCTGCTGAACGGTTCACCCTATAATAAATACTCCAGGCGCTGTATAAATTCTTAAATGCATTCAATGCGATAAATATATAATAAATATATGTTGTACATGAAAATACATTTATACATCATGTGTATCACCATGCATATGTACAATAACAAATTAAAGTTCTTTATAGCATGTACTTGCAAATGGTCCTAAAAATATGCAAGCAGTAAGCTTATAATTAGCAGTGCACAAGTAGAGAACATAACAATGGAAACGTTGTTTGAAAGTAGACAGCTTGTGTACATGTACATAGTGAACATAGTGTATCATGGGTACATTAATGTATATGCAAATGAAGGCATAGGTCTACGTGTTTGGCTCACCTAGAAAGTTTTACCAGACGAGGAGGGTATCAGTGACTCACTCGCTGTTCAAATGCATTCGCTCTGCGTGGTCGGTTTTGCATCAATTAGCCATATTGTTGTGGGTAAATGAACTGAATGATGACGAAAACGAGATTGGTTTGTCAATTGTTTTGAAATCTGATGATAAAATGAAGCATAAGCAAACGTTTGAAAGAGTTGGAGGTGCAACGAAATCCATCCGTCCAATTTTTCTATTGAAAAATACTCCTTCATGCATTGCATTGACTAAAAATGAATGACTTGAAGCTATTCTCCTTATATTCGTATTCAATTGCATTCCGAGCTTTTTTAAATATCAATTACAATGTGTCTGAAATGTGCCCAAAGTTCTGTTGGCAACTGGGTTTCTACCAACCCAAAGAAACTTCAGAAGCGCTATGTCCTTGCTGTGTTTAATCCCACCTAATTATTGTCATCAAAAACGGCAACACCTGAAAAGCCGTCAATACGTCAATAGCGTAGCAACGTTTCAGGACACTCTCTGGTGGGGAACAATATCGTTTTGTGGCAAAATCAGTGAGAGCTGTATATCTCTGGGGGGTGGGAGGGGACGCTGGACCAATTCATGGCTTTGATAAAGTTAAGTAAGTCTTTACGTATATATCTCATGAGTGCATCAGTTGATACCTTGTGCATTGGAGACTGGCGTTAGAGAAGATCATTAACCAATAAAAAATTAATAAATAAAAAGCCTCTCGTTTCGCTATGAAATGTAACTATAACCTAGACCTAAAAATTAAATCCGTTTTAAGTTTGAGTTCGTTGAATATTACAGAAGCATAGACTACGATTGACTGTTGTGGATTTCACATTAGAAGGTTATCTTTGTTGCATTTTCCTTGAAGTTGTTTATCGATCACAACAGCAATTGCCTTAGTGACTAAAAACGAATCAATCGAGACGTGAAGTCGAGTCGAGTGAAGATTGAGTCAACAGAGATTCAACCCTCGATCGACTTTCATTTTACATTGATACATCGACGGAAAAACCTAAAGATACTTTAAAGGGAACTTACTTTTTAATCTACTGTCTACACTCTACACCGTCTTTCTGTCTTTCAATTTATATATATATATATAACCCTGTCTAAGTGTCTGTCTGTCTCAATATTATGTCTCTGTCAGACACTTAGTCTGTCCTTCAGCCTGACTGTCTGACTGTCTGGCTGTCTGTCTGGTTCCTTGTCTGTCGATGGCTGTCTATCTACCTACATCAGACTACGTGCCACTACGGCAGAACGATGCCTGTTGAGAGCGTATTCATTTCCGTTAGGTGTCACTTCATCTGCCTCATTTGTATCTATTCGTATTTCTTCCATCGTAGTTCATGCACACCGACGGGTCGCACCCTCGCCATTTACACATGCATTCACATATGCATCGATGTTCACATGAAAACATAGGATTTCGGCTCCTGGCGTTTCGCATAACCCCGAAACGCACCACAATATGTTACAATCTGGACGCCAGGTTTCGTGGATGCACCTTCCTATCGACTGATAACATTCGTGTGGAGTGGCAGAGGTCGAGATTAACATTATCTTCTTAAACAAATAAGCTAGTATACAATTCTATCGTACACTTTCATAGACTACATGTGTATTTATATATCAATGCATATAATGTATATATATACTGTACATATATACGTGTGTATATATAGTCATAAATTGACCTTACCATGCTTTCACGCGGATGAGGACTTCACCTTCGATCGGCTTAACTTCCGGTCTCTTCTGGACCTTCACCATGCGAACTCCTCCGAAGCCAGTCAAGGTCACGCACCTCATCTCCTTGACGGCTTGGTTGTCGTTCGCTGGCGCTGCCGCCGCCGCAGAGGCTGCCTCTGTTCCGTTGACTCCGGCTGCCGTCGTTGCTTCTGCTTTCTCCGCCATCTTGTCCGCTTCTAGTCTTCGACTGTGTCAGTCACCGAAGCACTGACAGCAGCTGGCGCTGCCGCCCGATCGCCAAATTCGGCTGCTTGGCTACAGCAGCGGCGCTCAGTGTCTGGCAACAGGTGGGCTCCGATATTATTATATGAGCTATGGAACGCCGCAATTGGCAAAATCAACTGATCGTCAAATGCGAAGAACTCTGTTGGAAATTCTACGTGCAGATTAAGCGAAACAAGTATAGAATATTATTCGAAGTGACAGCCATCCATAATGAGCTACTGCATTCGTTAGTTCATCTCCACACAAAGAAATTCAATGACCATTGACCTGTATAATTACGTTACAGGCAATGTGTCAAAAGATGGTTTTGTAACATGCCTGATTTCTTAGATTTCAGGCAATATGTAAAATCATCCATTTACGGTCAGGATTAAGTTAGGGTTAGGTTCAAGTTAGGGTCTGGGTTAGGGTTAGAGTTAGTGTAGGGTTAGCGCAGGGTTAGGTTTAATGTAGATTTAGGGGATTTACAAATCGCCTAGGCATTTAAAAAATTTCTAGCTTGACACATTGTCTGTAATATATACGTGCAATGTCCCTGTATATATGCAACAAACAGACATATCTGAGAGTCCTCGTGTTCGCAGCATTGCTGTTCAAACTAAAATTCTTTTAAATAAAAATCCAAGTCAATTCTTTTTTTAACGATTTATGTTTCTCGGTTGCATGGATTGACAGTGCTCTAATGAATTACTTGAGACGTTTTCCTATTGAGGTCGTTTCCACATGATTTGCATTACAGACCTATTGTGTTGTGCTGTATCGTGTGAAATCAAAAATTAAAAAATGCAGAAAATTGGTCGCCTATCGCATTGGTCAAGAAAATACATCTGTGACGTTTACAGAACGACACTTTATATAGACGGCAAATTGGCGAAAATTAGATTACACGATTTTCCTTGATAAAAATTAAATGTACTAGTTTTTCTATGGAAATTATTTACTGTGAAAGTTTGCTATGGAAATAGATTAAATGCAATAGTTATCTATTGAAATAGATTAATAGTAGGCCTAGTAGTTTGTTAAGCAATCCTATGGTCCTATGGAAATTTATTAAATGTGCTAGTTTTTCAATAGATATAAATTAAATGTGCACATTTATAATGTACACGTTTTTCTATAGGGCTACATCTCTCCACTAACTTATACATGTAGATCTCTCGACCTTTGAATGGGTGCTACGCCATTGCTACAGATAAATGCCTCTCCTCATCTATTTCTCTGCCTATGTCTGTATTCGGTGTTATGTTGTTCTCTCTTTGTGCTCTTCTCTTCTATTCTGTCTGTGTTTCTCCCTGTCTGCTCCTGCAATTATTAGACACGCCTAAAGGTTGTGAGGTAGCTTTGACAAATACAAATAAACCTACACGTAAAGAGTAGGCCTAAACAATAGCCCATTGATGTATAAAAATGGAAATAGAGTATATCATATACTGCATCTGTGTCTATCTATATGTCTGTCTGCCTGTTTCCTACTGGGTCTTTCTCTGTGCACAAGTATATAAGCACATAACTATATCTATTTATGTCAATTATCATTTTCTTACTCTGTCGCAGCGTGCTCTATGGAAAGTCAATTGCCGAGAAGTCGTGTAACGACTTCTTCATTTTTTTTAATCTAAAAAGCTCGGGATTGTATGGAAAGCCGAATCTTCACAAGCATAATATGTCTCTATGTCTTAGGCCTAAGTCTCCAGAGGCCATCTTTCCTTGCTTTTAAGTGCCGTTAAATCGTATGTGGCAACTCATTATCTGAACTTATTCAGAAGAATCATAGGGTCTATTTAGGTGTAAGAAAGAGGTCTGCATGTATGTATGTATGTATGTATGTATGTATGTATGTATGTATGTATGTATGTGTGTGTGTATGTATGTATGTATGTATTTGTGTATGTATGTATGTATGTATGTATGTATGTATGTGTGTATGTATGTATGTATGTATGTATGTATGTGTGTATGTATGTATGTATGTATGTATGTATGTATGTATGTATGTATGTATGTATGTATGTATGTATGTATGTATGTATGTATGTATGTATGTATTGCAGGTATGTATGCATGTATGTATTGCATGTATGTATGTACGTACGTACGTACGTATGTATGTATGTATGCATGCATGTATGTATGTATGTATGTATGTATGTGTATGTATGTATGTAAGTATGTATGTATGTATGTATGTATGTATGTATGTATATATCATAAAACGAAGGCTTGAATTGAACTTCTATAGGTAATAAAAGTTGTAGAGTTACAAGGATATGCAGAAGAAAGCTAGACTCTGATGGCTACTCGATCATAGCCACTGCAACAGTTCAGTCACTTAGCTCCTCAAATGATGTGGACCCTGGAAGTAGGAGCCATTTACTTCTGCAGTGGAAAGGGTTCACCGATGAAGATTTTCTTCGTGTCATCTCTCTTATTCTGTGTAACTTAACTCGCCTTTCCTGCTTCTAGGCTAATTGCAAATAGTCTCTGGCGTTATATGGTCATTTATTAACAGCGGCACCGCTCGAAGTTTACATATATTTCCTTTTTTGAAAGCTTGAAAAGCCAGTAATCAAACTTGAGCGCAATTTTTTACACGTTGTCCGCAAAATTGGACAATAAATTATATTCATCATCATCAACATCATCATTAATCCTGTGCACAACGCCCGTAGATGTCCGATCCCCACTTAGTCGTGACTCTCCACTGTTGTTTGTCCTGTGCAATATGTGCCAGTTCTTGAATCCGCTTATTTCCCCATTCCTCTATATCTTATAGCCATTCTTTGTGAGGATTTCCCATTTTATTCTTTCCTTTCATTCATACGAACAGTAATGTTTTGATTTTTCTATCATCGCTCATTCTGCATATATGGCCAAACAAACCTAACTTTCTTTTAATTACTTTTTGCATTAGATTTTCTTTTGGTTGTATTCTTCTGTTCAGTTCTAAATTATATTCCATAAGTCAAATCGACTAAATCAGTAACTCAGTTTTGCCACGCACACGTGCTCAGTGCAAACACACCTCTGCCATGACCAACTTATTAATTACCTATGCAATGCAAGGCCGTCTGCCCAGGACATATGCTGACACATCATATATATGTATGTAAGTATGTATGTATGTGTGTGTGTATGTATGTATGTATTGCAGGTATGTATGCATGTATGTATTGCATGTATGTATGTACGTACATACGTACGTATGTATGTATGCATGCATATATGTATGTATGTATGTATGTATGTATGTATGTATGTATGTATGTATGTATGTATGTATGTATGTATGTATGTATGTATATATGTATGTATGTATGTATGTATGCATGCATGCATGCATGCATGCATGTATGCACGTATGCCCCTGTATGTGTGTTAGGTCAGTGACCTATGAATTGAATGAAATTAGTATCGGATTGGATAGAGCTGAGAAGTGTCTTCACTAATCAATCTCAATTCCGGAGAATTCCGCGTTGACTCAGTTGACTTTTTCAGGGCTGCGATTAATTAGAAGTTAACGATGGTGAAGAAGAAGCTCGTCATTTACACGCATTTCTGTTCAGCCGGTGTTGAGTTGGGAGTGCTCCTGAGTAGTGACCTTGAAGGGGCGCTATATAAACTCTGTAATGAATTACTTGAATTCGCTTGATCCGTTTTATGAATGAGTTAATAGTAAGACCATGACGGGCGGCTGTATGAGACTTTCATAAGAAGAGGAAGGAGAGGAGAGAATGCATGACAAGGCATGGAATGACACGGAAAGAGAAGGCAATGTGAGGGATTGGAAGTTAGAAGACGAGGAGGAAAGGAATTAGAAAGGACACACGAAGGCAAGGTATAGGCCTGCAAGAAAGAAAGTCAGCGGATAATGGGGAGAATAGAGATGCACCGATAAAAGACGAGAACAGGATGGAGATAGGAATAAAAGGAATGTGGAAAGGACGAACGGGTGGAAGTAGAAATAGAGAGAGAAAGAGACTTCATTGCATAGCATAGCATAAAAGAGCAGAGGTTGAATTGATGTTTAATATATTTTAGATCCACTGCACGTTAACCTGGAATACTTATAATCCCATCTATACAGATAGTTAAACATTGATAAACACTCAGACCGATAGGCAAGACGTAGACCAATAGTTATCGATTATATGTGGCGAAGGCTGGCGGATAAATGCGCCAACCAGTATGCTGTGAACAGGCTGGGACAGTTTTTCGTCCCACACCAAGTGGACAGTGCCACTCCAGGAGGAGGAGCAACGGCTGTCCACGCAACCAGAAGTTTCGTCTCCAGAATGCAAGAAGAACAAGTCTTCGTGAAATTAGACTTCTCCAATGCATTCAATGTGGAGAGATGTTATGCTGAGGACCGTTCATGATACCATACCAGAGATCCATGCCTTCGACCATCAGGCTTACTCAACTGAATCGACGTTACAGTTTGGTAGATTTGTGGTGCAATCTCAGATGGGACCGCAGCACGGAGACCCGCTAGGCCCCCTGCTGTTTTGCTACAGACGACCCTGCAGATGCTCCAGTCGCAGTTCAAATTGGGATATCTGGATGACCTCTAATTGGGTGGAAGCGTGGGCGAAGTTCGTCAAGTCCTCATAAAGATAGCAGAGCTGGAGTCCAAACTCTGGATTTCTATAAACATACAGAAATGAGAATTCTAGTCAGAGACAGAGGTGAAGGAAATTGAATTCGAGGACCTCAGACAACAAAAACTGGACGAATTGACTCTACTCTTCAGTGGGGAGCCCTAGTCGAGGCTCTTCGAGAGCACAATGAGACCTTGGACCGAGTACCAAAGGATCTGGCGAACATCCAAGCACAAGCAGCACTATTGCTGCTCCGATCGTGCTTTGCATCACCAAAGATGACACACAGGATGACTCATAAAAATACCCCACCAGAAGAAATGCAATTTCTCAACAATCGATAAGATAAGAGGGAAGACTGCATTTCATCCCAGAGAAGGTATACAAGCAAACTTTACGTTGACACGCTGCTAACCTTTGAAGACTGCAAGTTTACCGTCTGATTTCATTTAGCAGCAGGACGGGGCGCTTTGCTCAGACAGCAAATTTGGATCAAGACTTTATTGTCACCAACCTGCAGTGACTTCATTGGCAAAGACGAATGGTCACCAGACCTTAACCCTCTCTATTATCACGTCTGGGGAGCTATGCTTGAGCGCTACAAGACATCTCATTATGAAAATACGGAATATTAAATTCAGACAGCTGCAATATCTGAAGCAATGAAATGTTTTCAATAAAATATTCAGGCATTTATCGCAAATCTTTCATCATTCGTTACTTGACAGAATGGACCACCAGGTGAAGACGGTACTGGAAAAGATCCTCAACAATGAGCTGAGTGACATGCAATGAGATGGAGGACTCGTGACCAGCCCAGTATCGATGCTTATCTGGGGTCAGCTGCGTCGACCGCCGGATTCGTGGGTGCTATCATGAGTGTGGAGGAGTGGAGCGAATTGTATCGCGTAGAAAATTTTAATGATGGAAGCTCACAAGGACTAACTCCCAGCAGTGATGGAACCGGTCCCGATCCAGAAGAAGAACAGGGATAGGCCTTTGATAGACAGCGATAAGGTAAGGATCTGGACCGCATGCAGCGACCCTCTCAACCAGGCAAGACTCAAAGCGTTGTGTGCCCCATACGCCAGGGACTGGTTCGGGGCCTTGTCCCTGGCCGCATGCGGCCTGGGATTGAGCAATGAGGCAGGGTGGCTGCAGGATTCCACCTTGGACTAACACTCTGTGCACCACATCGGTGCCAGTGAGGAGAGATGACAGACCAGGGTGGACGTCATGGACTGGCCTGCAGAAGGTCGATGGGAAGGGCAGCGCAACACTCTGCTATAAACGATATCATCTGGAGAGCCCTCTCGAAGTGGATATCCCGAGTTCGAAAGAACCGTTAGTCACCCCAATGGCAAGAGGCCAGATGGACGTTGGTCAAATGGACAAGAGGCAGATTCATAGCATGGAACGCAACAGCCGTTCACACGTGCGTACTGTCGTATTTACATCGGACGTCGATAGTGACTGGTGGGGCAGCGGAGCAAGCCGCTGAGCGCAAACGAACCAAATACAAGTTCATTCCGGCGGACATGGAATCTCTTGGTCCCATCAACCAAACAGAGCCCGTTCCTGCAGGAATTGGGCCGTCGCAAGACGCAAGTAACAGGCGATAACCGGTGGTCAATCGATCTTTTCCAGCGTTTGTCGATCTGCACACAACGCTTTAACGCCGTGGCGTTTAGGGGGTCCTTTGGGCAGCACGTTGGGGACGAGAACCTTTGACACTGTTTTAGCTTCAGTTTCATCGAGCCTGAGGAATCATTTCTACCTCGGGGAAATATTATTTTTTAAAAGTAAAAAATATTAATTTAAAAATAATAATATTTTCGTTTATTGCTCAAACTGGCAGCAACGCAGTACGATTACAGACAAACTGTGAACGAATTATGCTGGCAGCCACGCCGGGCTTCCATTACGATATAGGGCTTGCACGTAGGCCTAAATTTTACTTAACTAATACCTCCACTACGGGTATCGAACCCGGTTCCTCAGCACTGCGCCCCAATGTGCATGTTATCTATGACTATACGGCCCCTCTGTCTCTTCCGCCAGTCGTCGCTAGACACCACAGACGTAACTTGTTTCGACTAAACTCTGGCGTTAGTGTTGTCTCTCGAATGGAATGCAGGTTAACAGGTCTAATAGGTAGGCGTTTCTGCATCGCGTCTGTGCGTTTGACCACCAATGGCCGATGAGTTGGTCACTCTTCTAATTACCGTTATATTAAGGAGCTGATACACATAATAAACTTGGCCATATTATTTTATCGATACGGTCGTGCAGAAGTTGTAATGCATGTGCGAAAGACTGCGTGTGAATAAGCTGCTTCCAGCAAGATCGCTCTTGTTGCTGTTTGCGCTGTTGAAATGTCCAGTTTACGATTACGATTATTTGCAACCATATGGACTCGCACAGTTACAGAAATGTGGCTACATAAAACAAATAGTTTGCCCTTATAGGCCTACTTTAGGGTTATAAGTAGAAGTGTGTGAAATTGCTGTCGTTACTTGACAGCCGGCGTTCTAGACTTCCGTCCGATATACGCTAAGAGACGTTTCATCTTTGACGCGTTTGGAGCGATTGAGTCGAGAAAAACCTCGCCAAGGCTCTATGCGCGTCGGGTTTTTCTAATGCCAGGATTAATAATGACTGGGTCTGGCAGGCAGCGGGAGGTCTGGTCTGCTGCGGGGGCGTGGATCGGCCGCGGTGGGACGACGGCGTCTCCTCCTGCCTAGGCCTACACAGGTCTACTTCCTTCCCGACGTAAAAGGATTATGCGAGTCGGCGACGTCACTGGCTAGAGACGTTGTCATGGAGATGGTACTGTTAACGCCAGGACAGGATACAAAAATGAGCATACATGTATACACGTCGCGTGTATGTCGAATGTATTTGTGTACAACTGTCGAAAAATAAAAGCTTGTTTTAGCGTTGAGACAGAATATTAGGCCTATTATTAGGCACACAATGTAGCATAATGGATATAATTATATATATGTATCTATAATTATATATTATATTTATTTATGAAGTCTCAAACGCTGCTTGTATTTCCACATGACAACCATAAAATCTACGAGGTGTAAACGGGTGGGAGAAAAAATAATTTAGTTGCGTGCATAATATATAGTTGGGCCCTGTGACAAATCTATGGATATAGAATTCCAAAATTATTATATACTTCATGGAGTTGCATTTTTCTTTACGTGAAAGTATGTAAATGTAAGCATTACATGTCGTCAAGCTGTGGCCTTCAGCCAGAAACCAGTCAGAGGTGATGGAGTTAGTATTTTTAGTAAACGGATTACACTAATTATAATTTATAATTCCTCCTCACACGATGTCCTGGGCAAATGATTCTGTATTGGTTCCAAGAATAATAAGAATTTGGTAGTGCACTGAAGAAATGTGGAGAATTTCTTAACATTTCACTTTTAAACATGCTGCTGGTTTAACCTCTGCCCACCCAATAAATCTAATAGCAAGACCCTCAATGGCTCTATTATTAGCTGGTATGTACCTCGTTGAAAACCATGCTGTCATTGAAGCACATAGGTAGTGCTATAACATAAGGATTGTCAAAATACACTGGGGTGACTTTTTGAGGTTTCTTAATGTGTCTTATCAATCAGTTCCTCTGTGACAACAATTTAGTTCCACTGCAATTTTTTCCTGGCTGTTAATTGTTATTTCGTTATTGCTTCTGTCTCAAAAACCTCATCAAATGGTCATTATCCCACAATAACTTTGTTTTTGTGACCAGGATCTAATTCGTAAAATTTATTTACAGTATAACCGTAAATGTCGGAAAAACTAAGCATGTATAGATCTCGTATGGTTGTGTTTGCATCACTCTAGTGTTCATACATGTTCATTTTGATCAGGGCTTGAAGTGGGGAAAAAGAGGTGCCTCTATGCCCCTCTCCCGCTCTTTGGACTGGATTAAGTACCGGTATGCTTGCAGTTGGCCAGGAGAGGTGCCGCTATTGCATACCGTTTCATACCGTCCCACTTCAAGCCCTGATTTTGGTTAATTAGAATTAATAATGTGGTTTCTTCGGACTTCCAATGTTTTCTTTCTGACTTAATGTGAAAAACAAAACGCATATTAGCTTGTTTCTTTTGGAAATAGGTAAATTTCAAAATATGATGGTACTGGTCACAAGAACAAAATTTAAAGTTAATAACAAATATTTCTTATATTTTGAGGCACAAGCAAGCAGGAAACTACACTAATTGCCCAGGAACAAAAATCATGTTACAGTGTTATTTAGGGCAATGCAAGTAAAATTTAGTTTCTGGAAAACAGATAATAATAGTAGGCTAAACAAGTGAACACATAATCATACTCAATTAAGCTAATTCAAAAATGTCTTTCTAAAAGGCCAACTGTATACAGTATATTTTAATGCAGTCACCATAAAATGACAAGGCAACGGCAATAGGTATGGACAAGCCAAGAGACTGTTTTCCCTGTTTTAAGAAATACTTGCTTGGCTCATCATAGTTTTATCTAAACTACATTGTACAGTTTCAATAAAACACTGATAGCTAGCAGCAGAAAATAAAGATAAAATGAATGGTTTTCCTGGTGTGGTCATGATGACACTATTAACGTAAAAACGAAGATTCTGATCTACATTGAAAATATAAGCCCATGTACTTTTCTATATATATATATATATGAAATATATAGGATGTATATATATATATACATATATATACATACATATCTATATATATCACGATAATGCAAATGATATTTCAATTAAGATATGATAAACATTGAAGTGAAGCACATTTCTGGTTTATTTTTGCCATAACTATGTACAAGTCTTTCGGTTTATGTAAAGACGAAACCCCTACACTTTTAAGTCTAATTATTTCATAGAGAAATATTGCCTATGTAACAGCAGCAGCTTTGAACAAGCCCAAAGTGTTGCTGGTAATTACTAGAAAAGGCCAAATGCTGAAAATGCAAACAAACTCACAAGAGGAATGAAATAGCAACTGAAAGTATCTGAATACAGACATTTCTGGTCACGTGAACTTAATGTAACATGACATAAGCACAAACAATTAAGGCGCACTTTGAACAATAGAGAATTTCTCAACTGAATAATCGATTATTTCCCCAAAAATTACACTCAGAATAATATTGCAACAGAAGGAAGTATGAAACTGATGCACACTTCCTATCCAACATTATTCAAGCATAAAAGGCCATCCATTCAATATGTACGTAGCAATCTGGAAAGATTTGCTTGTATGAATGTGTACTATGTTACACCCTACCCTGCACATGTCCAATTGACACAGCTCACAAACCCAGCTGAGCAGTGTGATAGCTAATAGCAGTCAGAGGTAACATGTCATACAAATCCCACCTCTATCACAGTCCTACTGCTACTGGTAGTGCTTTCTCTGACAGTTGTTCAGCAGCTCATTTGAAGGCCAATCATACATAAATCATTATCAAAGTTTCACCCCTCAACCTCCTATTCATACATACATACATTATTAGTTAACCCCTCTATGCAAGCATACAGTTGGGTTAACCCCTTACCCATTCACACAAACAACATGGATGCAAAGTGCATACATACTACATGGACGGCCCTAACAGATCCAATGTCAAGTAATTGTTACATTCATTTATATTGTCGACATTGTACTCAAAGATCTCTTTACAGCACAATAGTTTAAGAGTCAGTTGGAAGATTGGTGAGGCCCATGGATGCGAGGCTGCCAGGTGTAGGAGGAGCGATGCACTGGCTCTTCACCCACGGATGGTTGATGACCCTGATCAGAGGAAGACGCTGACTCGGATCATGCTTCAACAGCTGAAACCAACAAATAAACAGTCAACAGTCATTTACAAATAGACACTACTCCCACTGGCAGCATAAAAGATTGGAATATACAATCGCCAATCTGTTGCATTACAGCTCTCTGGAGTCAACATGAAAGCTGTGCTCTAAATCAGTTAATTTTAACCTTCTAAAGCTATAAATTCAATAATACCAACTGCATCTGTGTATCAATCACATAAACCTTATCAGACCTTATCAGGACCTTATGACCTTATCAGGTCAACCAGATATAATGGTACAGGCACATGCGTAAAAATGGTCTCTTTCGTACATGCAAAAGTAGAATCAGTATTCTCATCACAATTCTCACTAAAACTCCTATATTGATGTTAAAGTCTCTGGCAGCGATCTCACGACATACAATCACTTTCTCCTTCTAACAAACATGCTATTTCCTCTCTAGACAAACCCCATTTACGACCTGCCACGTTGACCGACAACAGGGTGCCAGCGATGGGTGGGCAGTTAGCAGCCAGCAGGAACCCCATAGCTATACCCAGGGACAGGGTAACTAAGCAGGTACTGTGACTAACTCTGCACAACAGCATGGCTATGGCTTCTGACAATATTACCAAGCTCAAAAAAAAATAGTAGCTATGCCTGAGCAAACTCAGGTAATGGTTCTCAACCTTTATAGTCCTGCAACCCTCAGATAATATATCCAAAGTACAGAGTACAGGTAGTGGTGACCTTAACAATGAAATTGATTGTGTTACTGCCTTCACTGCAGTTTTACTACCATTCATTTCACTTCTCACCATTATTTTGATAATCAATCCATACACCTCATGCATGCATAACAGCGCATCAGTTATTAATCGACAACAATTTATATTTTATTTCGTCATAAATTTTTAAAATTAGTCCTATTACAAAAACTAAGTAAAGATTAATTTGAGCCACATAGTGCAGAAGTTAGTGCAGTAATCATAATTACATGAATATTAAACGATGAGAAAATGCGCTTGCAAAGTTCTGGTTTTCTTTTAATTTCGGAGAGTTACAGCCAACCCCTGGCAAATCATAAGGCGACCCCCAGGTTGTAAACCGCTGCGCTATGTGAATGGATCACACAGCCCGGATTACACAGCCCGAGTTAACTCAGGCAACACATTAAAGGGGTTAACAGATAGTTTAATTGTTCATTTGAGAGTTGCATTGGTAAAGCTTATGCAAAAACACTGGTATATTTATTGTCATATAAAGTTCTGACAAAAATACGTTAATACATGTTTTAAAACGTGTCAGACAGAGAATATAACAACTAAAAGTTGAAGAATAAACCTAATGGAAAATATGGGATTGTTGACATGGTATGATGTGAGTCAGAGCTCTTAGCATTCGAAAGCTATCATTCGAATGATTCCTGTGCAGTGCTGTATATGAATAGGTACACATATTTCTGTAGGAACTACACTCATGTAAGTCCTGATGGCTGTTTTCATTGATTTTGTCAGGCATGTGATGAAGCAATTCAGGCTATATAACACTTGAGAAGCAAAGATGGTGGTGGGAAAACAAACAAACTGATTCTGCACAACTTATTCTTATAATCCATGTGAAATGGGTAATTCATTGACTACATGGCCAAATTGGTCATCCCTTTTTAGAAGTATGCTTTTACCTAGCGTGAACATCATAAAACAGACCTCAACCAGAACTTTGGATAGACATTTAAAAGCATAAACCAGAGTTTTTGATTGATATTTAAACTTCCACAATGGCTTTCTATAAAGAGTATCATGTGAACAAGTAGTAATTTCAGGTTTCTGGTCAACCAAACATAATGCTTAATTGAATACCTTTGAGATGAGATCACGAGCTCCAGCCGACACATGCATTGGAAAGCGTAGGTCAACCTTTGAGATCCTTCTGTATGTTTCTGTGTGACCGTCAGCTTCAAAGGGAGGACGACCAACAAGAAATTCGTAACACAGGACACCCAGGCTCCACAGGTCAACTTTGTCATCGTGTGTTGTACCCTCAATCATCTCTGGTGGTAGATAGTCAAGTGTACCACAGAGTGTAGCCCGTCTAACAAAAAACAACCAAACTTCACAACTGCAGGACACGAAACCAAATAAGCAACACACTGGGTTTCCAGCTTTCCTCATCATAATACTATATGACTGATAGAGCTGTACCAATTTATCAGCCAATTAATCGGGTCGATTATAGAGATATTGGATATCAAAAAGATAATCGGCGCCGATATTAAAAATTATTTTATTTTATTTTATAATATTATTTTCAGTCTGTAAAGCAAAATGATGACAGCAACATTACTGGGTCTGTGAAGGACGGCATTTCGTTCCGTTCCCATACCGTGTCGTCGAGCCAGTGGCTTCTTCAGGCCAGTGGTGAGACCACCCACTGTGCTAGTATAGACCATGGGAATGTCTCGACATAGGTCTTGTGCAGAGTGAGTCATAGTGCCTGCTTAAATGCCAAGGAATGGCTGGCCAATTCAAGCCAAGGAACGGCTGGCCAATTCAACAGATAAACCGATGAATATACATCGTGGAGGCATGCCAAATGAATACATGCCAGCTGCCTATCAGATCTAGATGTTGCAGATATGTCCATCGCCGTTTGGAGCCATGCGGCTTGCATGCCAAATCGAGAATCTAAACCTTCAAGTTTAGTCTTAGTTTTGTACTGCTCAGTTAAAGTTCCAGTTTTCAGATCTTTCCAGTTTCTGCTAACTTTACAGTTAATGCTACCATTACTTTCAGTTGAGTTAACTTAAATAGCACTGCTGTACACATAAAGCATAAGGTACTTAGCAGACACAACCAGAGGTGTAACAAGCGGGGAGGCAGAGGGGCACCGGCTCCCCTAGCTTCAAAACATGGGGGGCTAAGCCCCCCTGTTTTAGTGCTCAGTGCCCCCATGTACCCCCAAATCGGTTCTTTTTATGTTTATCCAATGGCTTTTTAAGATTACCCTTGCTAAAATAATTTGTGCCCCCATTTTTCACATTTCTGGGGGGGGGGGCAAAATTCAAAAAAAGGGGAGGGCAAAAAATTTCTTGTGCTTCACTCAATATTTTATAAATTATGCCCCCCCTACTTTTCAAAACCTTGTTACACCTCTGGATACAACCATAAATATAAGAAAAAGCATGCATATGACTGGATCTAAACAAAACATCAGATAATGATAAAAAACATCAATTCTTATGCAAATTGCATGTACTTTACGTTACAGCAATATAGGTGTACACATTGTATGTGCAAAACAATCACTCGGTTTTCCTGGTTGTAATGCAAAATGTACTGGTTTAAGCTCAAATTGAGACAATCTGAGTTATTGAAGCACATGATAAACAACTGTTTAATGCTTGTGCCAAATAATATTAGGAAAAAAAACATATAAAAAAGCAATTTCTGCAGGGTGCCTCTTGGCTTTACCTGGATGATGGTGCATGGACCGACCACCCAAAGTCTGCAATTTTCAATTCGCCTTTTAATCCAAGAAGCAGATTTTCCGGCTTAATATCTCTGTGAATCACTTTCTTGGAGTGGCAGTACATAAGGGCATCCGATAGTTGAAACATGTACTAGAAGTACACAAATATTTCATAAATGAATCGAATACCAATACTACAAACAACGGTAAAGTCATCAGCAGCAGAAATGCAAAGCCAACTTTACTAAACCATTCACTGACACTTTCATTTAATGACTCTTACTGCTTCTAGAAGTCGTCAAAATGACTTCTAGAAGTCATAAGACACAGCCTTAAAAGTCATGGCACTTCAGAACAAATGACACTAAATATCCTGAATCGTAATAATTATGTAGCTGAACAAAAACTCGTGATAAATAACAAGGATTGTGTCGATAGTTTCTGATACTCATCATTGCCTATCATAATACATGCAGAAAGCACACAAAGATTTACACAAATGATCCATAACATAATGTAATGTCATGAACCAACTATGAGGCAATAAAGGGACTGATTTTTACAGGTCCATTCAGTGTTGCTTTCTATATGGCTAGTCACACATCCAATGCAGAAATGCTATTTGGCCAACACATCCAACACTTAGATAGAAGCATTTCACATCAGGTGCATTTCAGACACCCCGCCTAATGACCATAAGGCACAAACTACCATTAAAACGAGACTTACATTTCAATCTCAAAGTTTTCTTAAAAAATAATGTATTTTTAAATAGATGTACCAACCGTTGCTGATCGCTGGTCGTTGAATCTTCCTTCTTTCTGCAGTTCTTTGTAGAGTTCACCCTTGGGGGCATATTCCAGGATAAGATAAACGCGGGTAGTGTCATAGAAATAACCATACAGCCTCAAAATATGGGGATGTCTGTATACAAAGAAAAAAAACAGGCATATTGTGCTATTTCTATAGTGAAAGAGAAAAAGTTACTTCAAAGTAGTAAGAGTCAATGTACAATAATAAATAAATAACCAACTGCACAACAACCTTGATCTCATTACATAACAAAGACTCTCATATATCAATACACAGTCAGTGACTTGGATTCAAACTTAATTCCTTCCTATAAAGTGAACTTATTAAAATACAGTAAGCCAACTATATGATGAGAGTCTATTGTATAACTCTGCCTCAACTGAATACATCATCATTTGCACATAATTAGATAATGCAAGTTCAAAGATCATTTTTATATATTTTTAGCACAAGGCCTTGTGCCCAGTACTCATTGCATGCAGATACAACGAGATGAGCACTGTTTTAAATGTTCATACATTTGGATCAAAAAAATAATATCTACAGAACCCATAGTTTATGCACTTATTTTTACAATTTAATCAGCTTTCAGCTCAAGGCATTAAATATTTAATAATATCTACAAAAACTTTGTAAAGTTTCTTGGAATGACTCCTGGTAATGCATACTTTAGGTGGGACTGGATTTCAATTTCCCTTCTCAGTTGATGTTCCACACTTGCCTTCTGAAGTTGAGACTTAAAGAGAACCTGAAATCAAACATAATGTAGTCTATGAAAGCAACGAGCAAATGCATTCTGTGCAGAAAGTATCAACAGCAAAACACAAATTATGCACTTAAAATAAGCCACTCAAATCAAAGATGATACCAATGCAAACTATGTCATTTCACAAAACAACAACTCCCATTGCAAGTGAAAGGTGAACAATTTCTATGCTGCCATGCCATATGATCGACAAACTTCTAGTGAGTACTCTTATCATTGTTAACATGCAATTTAGATAGGAACTGTCTTCCTTCTTGTCTCCCAGGCTAGTTCTACAACTCAGCAATTAATAACCCATCTCAATAAATTGATCTTAAGTAGCAAAACGCAAAAACAGCAAAACGTTCGATTACATTACATTACATCAAAACAGAAAGCTTTTCTTTCATTAGTTCTGGTCATACAACTAGAGGTCAGCTGGTCAGACTAACACCTTCTCTATTCTGCAACCACTTGAACGAGTGCTCTCCTTTTTTGGCCAGGAGTGCTATGTATGAACTTTCCTTGAAGATACACTGTACAAATCCTCATTTTTTTAGTTTACAGCATTCAAGTCCAAAGTCAAACTATTCAAAACTCGTCTGCAAATCAAACAAATATAATTAAGAGCATTTGTTCAAATCTTTTTATAGAGAAATTAAACAAACCTTGAGTGCTACAATGAACTTGCTTTGTTTCTCCCTGGCCAAGTAAACGTTACCAAATTTCCCTTTTCCTAACGGCCGACCAATATCAAAAGCATCCAACGACCATTTGCGTCTACACATCACACAATTAAAGAAATTTAGCAGTGTAAAGTAGAAACTACAGAATGCATCTACTTTTCACCAGCCTTTATATATAATTAGATGCATAACACGATGGAGGCCTTGTATAGTTGCTGACAGTTAAATTCAACTCCTCAAATAACTTGAAATCATCTGTTCATACTGTGCTTGTAATCGACCTGCAGTTTGTCAAAAAAATATTAATATTCTATTATTATAATAAAATATATCTAATGCATCCAGTTGAACATATTCTGTCAATTAACTTAATTTTGCCAGACTCAGTGACTCACTTGAATTGGTACTTACGGACATTAAGAACCCAGTTAATCCTACACAGAAAACGGCAGAAAATTACATAAATGGCTTTCTGCACATTCATTTTAAGTTTTTGCAAACATTATCAACTTTAGATTGAATATCTGCACAAATATTAAGTTCAAAGGAACCAGAAAGTACCCGACTCCTGAGTTTTCTTCACTGATTGCATCTTTCTGTGATGTGTCCCTTGCACTGGTTGCTGACGTAGAGGCAGCTATCGTCTGGCTCCCCATCAGCTGGTTTCCTGACTGACTTGGTTTCAAGACCCTCCGAGGTTCGTTTGTCTTCTCAAAGAAAAAATTTCACATAAGGCAACATAAACAACAGCCCAAAATGATATGCACAAACAGTTTTGTTTTTATGTTTTAAAACTAACAGTACATATATTTGATAAGATAATTGTGCTATATAAATATAAAACCGTTCACTATACAACACTTAGAAAACCGATCATCTAAAATGTCTTCACTAAAACAGACAAGCAAATGTATCTAGATAAAAATTTAATCAGAAGCCACTTACTCCCGCCTCAACTTGTTTCGACGCCATCTGACGGAATGTACTGTAAGGAAATGAAAACAACATTAGCAAAATGTTAAGTAATTGACTAGATCACATTTAATCAACCAAGTACATATTAACAGCAGATTCTATCAGAACAGTCATAAAAATTGACTGAATGTGTAAACTATGGTCCTTCATCCACCCAGATATTAGCATACCTTATTTTGAAAACATGCTATATATATAAGGATCTAAAATACCGAAATGGATATCCTTGTTACGGATGCATCGTAAAATAAATGTATATCAGTCAGAATGAGATGTAAGATAACACAAAAGCAACAAATTGTAACCTGCCTTCTTCATAACAGAAATTGTGGAAACAGGGGAAATGCTCTCTGATTTTTTAATAAACTTTTCATTGCAAAATGCATCAGGCAAAATTCAATATTATACAGCCATTCAGTATCCTTGTACTGTATCACATTTCTAAATTTGTATAGCACCCCTCACAAAATAACTATTCAGAGGCACTCTCAGCACAGAAACCCCAGGGAAAAAGAAACGCCTTTAAAGAGCGAGAGACCAATGTAAAGAAGCCAGTCATTAGTTCAGCCCTTAGCGATGCAGGAAGGTCATTCCAGGTAGATGGACCTACAAACGCCTGATGTGACATCATTTTTATTAGAGCTGACCGATATTGCTTTTTGCCAATACCGATTATTTCTGATTATTCATTTGCCTATACCCGGTTATTTAACTAATTATTTCGTTGTTTCCCAAGATGACCGGTTCTAAAAGATAGACCTACTGCTACTGCCTATTGTTGTGATACAAGCAAACACTTGCTCCGTAGTAGACGTATACATGTAGTTGGGGACTAATCCTAGGCAGCCAATACAGCAGGTAGTCGACCTTGTATGACAGAGGAGAGGAAAGATAATTTATGTAACTAGACGCCTTCTTCTAATCTAACATGCCAATGATGCCATTCCCTCTCCAGACAGGCCACTTTTATGATCTGCCAATTTGGCCAAAAATGACATGATTGTGCCCAGGGTAGTTAAGCAGGCACTGTGACTTGTTCTGCACAACAGACTACAGACACTTTCCCACGGTACTAGTAGTTTAGCACAATGGTTACTGGATGGTCTGAAGTAGAAGCCCGAGTTCCCCACGCTATGGGAAGCGAACGGAATGCTGTCCTTCACAGACCCAATGATGTTCCTGTTGTCATTTTGCTCTTAAAGACAGAAAATAATATTATAAACTGAAGAAAAAAAATTTTTAATATCAGCGCAGATTATCTTACCAATATCCGATATCTCTATAATCGGGCCGATTAATCGGTACAGCTATAATTTTTATTCTTATGACACAATTAGTAACAGGAATACCAATAATTATACAACACAGCCTGCTTGAAACAATAGTCAAAGGTATTTGTATGGAGATGGCATGATCCTTTACAGATACAGTGTATATAGGGGCACAAACGGGATCATAGAACATCAGATGACACATGTAAACAGCAAAATCCTGTTTGTTAAAATAGGCATTGCACTCTGCATAACATGCAAACTTGTCGCTTCTATACAGCTATGTAGAAGTTTGTAAACATCATGATATTTTGTGAATTCAAAATCCTTCAAGAAGTCTTCCAATCAAAATTAAAACACCATAAAACCCTCAATTTACATTTAAGCAAATCGTACAAAGCCCAAGATCTGTGAGATAGCCAAGTTTCGGTGCCTTTGTGGTATTCTGGACAATTTGACGTCTTACATACGAGTAAGCATCAACAAAATGGCGACCGTCTCTCAACTGCAAGAAAAACAGAGAAGTCACAACAACAGTAATAATACTGTATAAATTAAGAAGTATGAAAGTAACATAGGAGTTTTCAATTCTAATAAGACATCTTAAATTTAAACAAAACATAAAAGAAAGCTAGAAGATATAATAAATGTCTTGAGGCAAATATAAACTGTGGAAGATAAACTTCTTTAAACACATTGGAAACAAATAGAAACTTTAGTTTAATCTTTCCCAAAGAGCTCTGTGTTTGACATCAATCGAAATGCTCTTGCCCTGTGTTCATCATCAGTTTGAATAATCAAATCATTTGTGTGCAACAATAGAGAGATACTATTTAGTAAGAATACAAACTCAAAGAAATTAGAATCCTCTATTGTGCCATACATTCATGGCACAGCACAAGTTATCAGAACAATAAAATTATCAAAGAAAATTTTTTTCTATCCCATAAATCACACATTAGCGTGTGTATAAACATTTTATATGACCAATATCAACTAAATATTGGTCACATATATAAATATTGGTCTTCATACCTCCCTTAAATATGCAGCCTGGTCAATAACCGATTTAAGTTCAAATGTTACAAATACAGATTCGTCAGCAAGGAACAGAAGCATGGGTATAGATTTACTAAGTTGCTTGCATAAGTCATTTAATCGATCCAGCTTCTGTTTAAGCATATGATCCTTTTCATCAATCCAAATCCCATTTAGGTATATTTCTTTTCATCAATCCAGTTTCTATTTAAGTATATTTCTTTTCATCAATCCAGCTTCGACTTAAGTCTTCTTTTCAACGATACCGGCTCTATTTTTAAGCTACTGTTGGACATCTATTCACATCAAATAATAAAATAAGCTAAAAAATACACGGACAATAATGAAATACGCTAAAATACACATTTACCGGCGCCTTCTAATATTTTCTGTGCTGAAGATAACCAGGTAAAGTGTTGCGAGATTTAAAGCAACTTTGTAAATCCGTACCCACACTGGAACATATTTGAATACATATTCACCCAATGACTGACTGCTTAACCTGCTTCACAGGCTAATCTCTTTCTGCCCATATACAAATTTTAAGTTCTCATTCAAGTGCTTAATCTCAATTGGATATTGGAAGTATCTTCGTGATCAAATTCTTCACTATTCTGTCATTTTGCAGCGTCCTCTTCAACTCTTCTGACTCGACCTATATTTTTACTCGCGTCAGTACATATATAGCTAAACAGATCAAAAATTTAAATATTCCGCAGCAAAAGATTTAGTCCTGGCAAAATCAAATGTTGGCAGAACTAAAACAGGAAGACCCAGTTGCCGAGTGACGGAATCAACCCGAATCATCGAAACCCAAATCCCCGAAAACGCGGAAAAGGCCAAAAAATCCTGATTCCCAGAAAACAGCAATGCACTATTGAAAAATGCTTAACTGCCTCAAAACAGTGCAATTCATTCATCAATCCAGCTTCTGCATGATTTCTTTTTATCGATCCAGATTCCATTTTAAAAGCAGAATCCTGTTCATCAATCCAACTTTGTTTTCTGGGATACGGCGGAAATCAGTTTTGGGGATTCGGGTTTCGGCGATTCACTGCGCACCCCGAGTGACTAAGCCTTTAGGGTGACCACATTTCTCTTCTGTCATTCCGGGACACCACATTTTCTCTAATCTAAATTAAATTCAACTAGGAGCTGTTTTCATTGGAATGAGCGCTATACTTGCGCAATGATGCAGCTAAAATCCATTTCAAGATTTTTTTATTAAAAAGGCATCTATTTGAAGTTTTTTAATTATAAACACTAATTTCAAGCCAGCACATGTCACATGATCATGTAAGTTAATCATTCTTAGAATTGTAGTCTTATAATGGCAGAGTGCATCACTATTGTGATGATGCAAATAGAACCAAGACCTTGAATCAACACACCCTAAACAACAGCAACTTAAGCCCTATAAAAAGCTTTACCAGGCCAAGCTACTACCAGAATGCTCGGGCAGCATCATGTTACTCCTATCCTAAAATAGTTGCATTGACTAAAAATTAGTGAATTCACAACCAGGTACTATCACCAACCTGCAACGCCCTACTGCAAGTTCAAAATTAATGTGCTCGTGAACTCTTTACCATCCAGCCAACTCGTTCTACCCGATCATCCTCCTGTCTCAATCTTTCTTGATCCCCGATCACTTCTCATCTCAAGTACTCCAACCGAGGTATATCCCCTTAAAGCGCCCTTGTAACGGCATGACTGCGTTACGGCACTTTAGAAATCGTCCTTTTAATAATAATAATAATCCCACACTGCACCAGTCTCAGAAATGCACGACGACCATCCTCTCAAATTTTTTTTCTCCTCTATGTCTTTGTCAATCAGTGACCATTATCTGTCCCAGATTATTCTATCACCCTTTGAACTTTCCAGTTAGAACTGAAGTCTGACATCTTCAAGAATTCCTAGCCCGCCTCATTCGATTTTCCACCTTTCAATTCCAAATGACATCCATCTTAGCAGTTGCTATGCCTCCTCTCAACCTCAGGCAGTCAGACTCGGACCGCATTCGGACAACCTTTTTGGACAACCCCTCTGACTTGACGATAATTAACGGTGCCATGCGCTTGGCTTTGAGTGGCACTTAAGAAGCTTAAGGTAAACGATTATGATTAGGGCCATCGATTAGACATAAACTTATTAGCACTTATTGGAGAATATAGGTCAATAATTATCGTTATGGAGAACGCTGGATGAGTTGGTCACATAGAATGAACTTGTCTTATTCATTTTCTCATTTTGAAACGGGTATCCTGAAAAACTAAGCACGAAGGCGTCAAGGAGACTAACTTCGGCACTGAGTGTTTTTTCTACTGTCAGATAATTGGAACATTGAAATGGCATCTTCTACATGCTTGATCATAATGTCCCATTCCGGGACATTACATTGTCCCGAAATGGACTTCCCCGGGACGCGGGACATTTTGATCAATTCCGGGACTGTCCCGGCCAATTCGGAACATGTGGTCACCCTATAAGCTTCGAATATCTATATCCATTAGAACGATGAGCCTTCCGCCGCAAAGATTACAATTTCGTTACAAATACGAAGGCGGGAGTTACAGCGCATTATATAATTGCTGCGCAGGTTGCGTGGCGGAATCATACGCCTCAGAAGAACCACGCATTTTATTAATGTAAGTTTTCACTTCAAATTGGTCGTACGGAACCGAAAAATGTGCATGCTTCACCTATATATCCTTGTCATTTACTAGCCCTTAGCATAAATATAATAATAATCGATTTACCGTGTAAATTAGATTTTATAACTTCTTCACATTCCATTAACAATTTAAACTTTTGGCACAAATGTTCCAATTGGACTATGACGCTAGTCACGTGGTCGTTGTGTATACCTAGCAAGGACCATTCCTAAGTTGATGATGATGTTTTTTATTCGGTTTTTTTAAAGAAAGCAATCTGACAAGTAATTAAAGAGGCCATTATCCTTGACACGAGGCAGAAATGCTTACACGAACCACAGCGGACAATGCAAGTAGATGAAATTTAATCACAAACTGGCAAATATTTTTATATAATGATTTGGGGATAAACTGAGAGTTGTATTTGGGTTTGAGACGTTGGATCGTGTATTCTATATATAGGAATAATTATTACATCAGTTATTATTAAACAGACCGTCATTTATAAAAATTAAAATTAAATGAATCTTGCACAAAATCACGTAACAGAGAAGTGTTTATAAATCTTGATCAAATATGTTTTAAGGTCAATTCTGTGGATCGAGTGATCTAGTCAAAGATTTGCGAATATAGTCTGACAGTTTATTGCATTCATTAAGTTAACTGCCTATATGTAATTTAATGTAAACCCACGAAAATTTCTCAGCGCACACAAACGTCGTGGAGACCCGCAGATATCACCGGCGCTAAATATAGGCCGATTAATGCAAATGCCATGGCTAGCAGAGATCGATGTGGTCTCGAAACCGGAAAACTGCGGTCTTGGTCTCGAATGCATCGGTCTTGATCTTAAAGAAACAGTCTTGGGATTGGTCTCCGTCTTAGGTTAATTAGCGTTCCTGGTCATTTGCCGTACCAAAGCAATTTATTTTATATTTGTTGTTTTTTTTAGATTAGAGACACCGGTGTTTAGGCCCTAGCTATTGTTATCGATTTATGACGTCTTGGTCATCTATATATGCATGTTACTGTGGGCAAAAAAATGCATTTGCAACGGTACCAGCCATTTCAAAATTTGCTTTCACAAATTAAAGGTTTTTGGAACAATCTAATAATTATGTTGTCGGCCACGTGCATATACTCACCAATAACCTACAGTTCCGAGTACAAGTAGGCGTATATGGGTGAATATTTGAGAATGGGTAATTTTAGTCACTCTAAATAAAAAAAGTCACAATTTTATTGTAAAAAGTTAAAAAACCAAGAACACAAATATATTGTAAAGATATTATAATATTGTTCATAACGGATATATCCTATTTCCGCTTAAATAAATTTTTTTAAATAGATGTAGCGCACGATGTCAGCACCGCAACCACATAATGTCAGCACCACAACCATATAAAATTTTCAGTAGCCAAGCTGCATGAAACAAATTTATCTCTAGTTTCTTAATTAATTAATGTAAAGCTGTATCATATGGAAACCTTGAATATAATGTTAAACGAAAATGAAAATTATAAGATTGTGAAAAAAATTGTAAAAACATAAATTTGGTGCCAAAATGTCAGCACTGCAACTGACCTATAACATTTCTAACTTCTCATAGAAATTATTTGCATGTGATAATAATGTAGATTTTTGCTGCCTCACAGCTACAATAGTAAACCAGCTGTAATGAACAAAGCTTCAAAATATTTATTATGAATCAATTTTGGTTAACAAACAGCACCAAAGACTAGTCAGATCGCAAACTTATCAGCCTTATCTGCAAGTACCAGCTATAAAATGTAAAAACACTAAATAAACACTTAATAAAGTCACACCACTACACTACAGACTATATTGTTTCAAGCTTAAACAAGAAAAGGGATTAAGTAGTTATAGCCCATAATAAAACTAACAATAAGCCACTAAACACTGAAATCAGCAAAACTGCTTAACAAGTTTGGTCTACAACAAAACAGTAGACCAAATTGAATCATCCAAGGCACAATGTATGCTATGCAGACCAATAGGTTTAGGTTCATCAATAGGAACTATTATGTTTTAAGCTCATTTATAAAAGCAAATGTCTGCCGCATGAGGCCAAAAGAAACGGTTAGCAATGTAGCCACGTGGGCCTCTAACAGTAGCCATGCATGAAAATTCCACATCACCTTCCAATAAAGTAACACTAATAATTTTCCCAGGATAAGGGTGACCACCGTATTTGACAACTGAAACTTTCCAATATGTTCATCATTGGGTACCTCAATGGGTAGAAGCATATCCTGAACAGGTATAGTTTGGTGACCAACAGGAGACTGCACAGACCAGAGAACATCAGAAGGTTTGTCGAGCAGCTGTGCAGTAGTAGCTGTATCTTCTGACAAGTGATCTTGTTCATGTGGTAACTCTGGAGAAATTTCTTGTGGCAGTGTTAGAGTGACCAGTAGAATGATATCGCATCGTGCCAGGACTGTAGCACTCCAATCTGCAGTAGGAACCAAGTGGCCGAAAAGTGATTTAATTTTGATCTATAAATTGCTGATTTTTCTTTAGAAGTAATGGGCATGATTACAATGTGATCAAAGAAATCTAATAAAACACAACAATATTTAAGTAAAGCTTTGCAAATATTATTTTCTCCATCTAATTTTGTGACCGAAATTTACTTTAAAGGGTACATTTAGATAATATAAGAAAATAATAGTGTAAATTGGCAGCCAGACTCTACTGTTGAAACTTAGTAAAACATACTGGCTATTTATGCCAAGGGCTACTGAAAGCCCTACTACCTGGAATTTAAGACCAGGACCCTGCATTGGTGACAGGTTGCGGTCCTGACATTTTACGTTATTTATTGCAATATATCAGAATAATATATACTTTGGAAAAAAATTTTTTTTGAAATGAGCCCAAAAGTTAATATATATTCAAAACTGAGTCCCTTTTTAAAATGTGATGACCACATTTTTACTTAATATGTGGTAACTGGAATCTACTTGTTCAGATATGTCTGAAAGTATTTACTTATCGTATTATACTGTAAGTAATTTATATATATATATATATATATACATATATATATATATATATATATCAGGCTGAAGCCAATGAGGTCTTGGTCTGGGTCTCGGACCAACCGGTCTTGGCCTTGGTTTTGGTCTTGAACCTCTCGGTCTTGAGGTTTGGTCTCGTGCCCAACACTGATGGCTAGTGATCGAGTTTGGACGAGTTGTAAACCTAGAGGTTTGAGTTGCGTGCAGTGCCGGATTAAGCACCGTGGAGGCCCATAGGCAGTGAAACTTTGGGGCCCACGCCTCAGGCCCCCTAGTCTACAGGATCTCTACTAGACCAATGTTCTTGCACTGCGTTTGTAATGTTTTCCCATAATCCGACGTCGTTTTGAAATTCCGGTCTCTGAATTTGTCTCTCCAGACCAATCACATTAAAATCCTGATCGGTTTTGGCAGTGTCATCTATGGTGTTCTGAGGCTCAACCATTTGTACAGCAGTTAATTCGGAAGGCAAGTCTGTCAACATAACATCGCCGGCACTGCCGACGGCAGTACTACCACAGCCACAGGTTGATCTTCTGCAAACGAACGAGTGAAACCAAGTTGGAAAAGCGACGGAGTCCTTTTCATTTCTTCTTGAAGCTTCACTGTGGATTCCTTTTTCTTTCTTCGCTTCTCTGCTACGCTTTCGTGCCTTCTCTCGTTGATCGACATTTTATTTAGGGCCCTATTAATTTTATTTATAATTATTTTATTGTATTTAACTAAGTTAACTACTAGACTAACTTGAAGAAGTTGAAGTGTAAACATTACTGTATGACGTCAGCGTCGTCACGTGCCTCTATTCTTAAGAATAAGTAAGTAAGTAAGTAAAAAATTCTTTCGTCACGGTCTCATGGGGCCCCTAAAAGTCGCGGGCCCATAGGCAGTTGCCTACACTGCCTAATGGGTAATCCGGCACTGGTTACGTGGCTTAAAGGTTGAGGAAAAGGGAGTTGCCGTTATATCGAGTGTGGAGTGGACAACGGTATACCGTACGTAGGCCTACGTGAAGTCGAGCATGGGTGACGGGTCGTATGTGGGCCAGAGCATGTGGCGGCAGCTGTTTGGCAGCTGCCATATAAAGTTGACAAGTTCAGAGACTGTTGGGAAGGATTGTACTAGTTAACCTGGGCATTTTACTTTGCTCTGGAGTTTACCAGGCGCTCTTGATCGGAGTTTATAATAGGATAGTACACCCCACCAGGATATATATGAGCGGCTAATAACAGTTTAGCAACGCATGATAGCCTATAGTGGCTTTGGTTGTGAATGGAAGGGGTCGAAAAACTATAAATTCTCAGTTTACTGATAGCATTCAAAGAAGAGGAGGAGCAATTGACAAAGAGGATTGACATAAAAACTAATTGGGTATACATGATGTGACATGAATGATGCATGGTATAAAAAATTATAGCATTAATATTATGTAAGATCGTGTTCCAATAGTTTCATTACTCTTCGATATTCTATTTCAACCAGTAAAATAGTTAGGGTTGGTCAATGCAATTATGCACAGAGTGCCACAGACTGAAGATAATTGCTCATGTGTTTCTTGAGGTTTTACCAAAGACTAAGATGTGGCACTTCCTATCTCCGCTGTGTATCTGAATGTGCACGTCACCTACCTTGAATTAGATTGTCGTTGCTAAGATACCACTAAGATACCACTGTGCCATTCGCTACGTGGCGCGGACGATGCCATGCCAGTCGCACCACGTGGAGAATGGTATAGTGGATTTTAGGTTTTGATCATCACACAGACCAAATACACAGCGAGATAGGAAGTGTCATTTCTTAGTCTATGACTCTACATCTTTGGTTCTACCCTTTGCGCTCCACATATGTGACCCTACAGGAAAAGTGTGGTGATTTATAAATGCGCTAAAGGAGTAGCCGATCAGAAGAACGACATCTGACGAAGTCATCTTGAACCGGAAATAGTTCTTTTCCAATCGACTACAATCGGCGAGGTATGAGGAATTGGCATTTTATAGTTTGTAATCCGATTTAATCCATTTTTGTCATATAATTAAAATAGAGGTATTTAACAAAAATCAAATCTGTAAATACTGAATACTGCGTGTGTTTGTTTTTGTGTTTTTATATCAATATTTAGCAAGATTTTTTCGAGTAGTTCGATCGCGTGTACATCGATGCTCTGATGGACGATTTATTTGAGCACGTATATGAAAAGCGGTACCAGACTTGCTATTTGACACTGAATAACTACGTCGTTTATTCAGGGTCTAAGACTTTAAAGAGGGTTTTTAATTGTACACGATTTGTCTCTTCCCGAGCACACTGGTTCGTCAACAATAGGATTTGGAGCTCGTGGAGTAAATAACTAGCATTAGGTTATCGTTGTTGTGCTAATTTTGAATGAAAGCGATTTTGGGGTTGCACCAAAGGCCGAAAAGTTACCGAAAAAGCACAGAAATTACTTCTGCAGCCCTGTATCGATAAACTACACTAAACCTAACTGACCCTCACTTACCCTGACCCTAACCTACCCTCGCTTTACGTCCTTTTAGGTGCCTTTTTGGTATATTTTTTGGCATCTTTTAGGTGTTTATTGCTACTGCGATTTTGGATTGCCTGTGGTTTTTACTTGTAATTATAGACCCACTATAGCCAATCATTTCAGCATCCTAAATGTTACTAAGCAACAGATATATATTTACAAAATGGGTGTTCTAATAGTGTTACGATGCATTAAAAATAGCATGCATCTATGCAATTTCTCAGCTAACATACAAATGTCTTATGTGACCGAACGTTCTTCACATATGTCTAATAAACACTGACCATGAATAACCATCCCAATGCCTAACCGACCCTCACAATGACTAACCGACCCTTACCGACCCTCACGGCACTTACTGAAAAGTTTGTGTTTCAAACAGTGCAGATCTTCACTTAGTCAATTTTGTACGCGTTTGGCCGTAGAAGTAAAATGTTAGTTTGTATTTTGGCCGTACTTTTGACCGCAGAAGATTTATTCTTTGAAATAATAACTTGGCAAGAGGAATTGTTATTTGGAATGGTAAAATGCTGTTCAAATCATGCATGTGTAATAGCTTACAAAAGACTGCCAATTCTATAACCTGAAGCTGCTTATTTATTTATGTTCTTGCTAAAAACTTTGCCATTTTTATACATGTATATTTCACACATTCTTGTTCTGATGTGTTCAAATTATCCACATTCATGTTGAAATTGCTTTGTGACACTGAAACGATATGCAACAGTTGGTGCATAATCAAGCAGGACACTAAGTGTTTGATTGCAAATCAATGATTGTATGAAGTAGTTTTCTACTGTCCCTATATAACCTAGTTATTGGCCTGGAAATACACCACACGAGTTTGTAGCCAATTCATCGCTTTTGTGCCACTTCTTGCTGATATATACTTTGTGTAAACTTTAGTACAGTTAATTGTAGGGCATAACCGGAAATTGCCTCGGACATTCGCCTCGGCCGAATATTGGACTATTCGGAAGTATTTGCCTCGGCAAATATTACACCCGCAAATAGCTAAAAATAACTTTTTTAGAAAAAAAATAAATTTAGGACTAACGAACTTACTTATAAGTTATTGATTACTGAAACAAGAACTTAATGTTCAATTGAATTTTCTTCAGAATAATGATGTTAATTTACACATTTTAATTTCTTTTGGTAGCATTCCCCAGTTGGCAACCAAATCAGTCGTTTTCTCGTGTGAATTTGCTCCACCCACTTTCCGGTAAACAGTAGAGTAAAGACGTTGTTGATACCTTCATATTTCAAATTTTATAACAAGGTTTTGCAGTTTTTTGACAAATAAAGTTATTAAATAATAAATATATTGTTATAGCCTAGAGTGCGACAATACGCTATTATGAAGGATATTGCTATATACTCTGCGTTGACTATAGATAGTTTTCTGTAGCTGTGCACATGCCAGGTTAAGTACGCTTCGCCTATGGATGGTACTCGCTGATAGTGTTGCGTTGCATGAAAGCAAAATACACAATTGCGAACCAAAAGAAAGATAAGATCAATTTTTTGTACATCTTTCAATATGTTTTAAATGAACATCATGTGCGTTACACGCGTATTGCCGTTATTGCATACCAAATTTTCAAGGCCAGCGCCCAACTATTCGCTGACCAGATTTGACGCTACTATTCGGTTCGTACCCGGATCCGGCAAATATTTGATCCAAATACTCTGATTTGGTACCCGGTGAAAATTGTCAACTCGGTTCTGCCCTGGTTAATTGTGTAACATAGGACCTAAGTTCAAAATGAATTACAAACAAATCAATAAGCATCGATCTGTTAGTTAATTAATGTAATCTGTTCTTGCTGATTAGATGCAGATCTTCGTCAAGACCCTAACTGGGAAGACCATCACTCTCGAGGTCGAGCCCTCGGACACTATCGAAAATGTCAAGGCCAAGATTCAGGACAAGGAAGGTGTGTATTTTGTAAATTTTTATGTGTAAGCTTGTAGAAGAAAACCCTGTCAATTCGAATGAAATTTCGTTGCAACGCCTTGTTAAATACTTGTACATTGAACTTGTGAATAGAACTTAAAATTTGATAGCTAAAATAGTAAGCGATGTAAATATATTCGACGAATTCTGTTTTAATGACTGCTGGTGTATTTTAGGCATCCCTCCCGATCAGCAGCGTCTGATCTTTGCGGGAAAGCAGCTTGAAGATGGAAGAACCCTCAGCGATTATAACATCCAGAAAGGTATATTATTTCTATTAACATTCTAAAATGGCATGCCATGTTTATCTTTATAACCATTTCAATTTGATATGCATACCTTGCTATTGCTTTTAGTAATCTGTTAGTTGCAGTTTAACAACACTGATGACAAAAATCATTAGCATGACCCTCCTCCTTTATCGAGGCTTGGGACTGGCACCGTCAGAGCGCAAACAGTGGCGTAGTTTTAGTAATCTGTATAAACACAAGCATATATAGTGCTCTCGTTTTCATGGTATTGTAAAGCGCTGGAGGTGAACTTCAAATGCCACTAATCTTGGGTTGACTTAATTTTGCAGTTCTTCGTGTAAAACAGGTGAAAGAAATATTACCAGCATGCTTACTTTATTGCAGATTTGAGCATTTTTGCCTCCTAGAAGGAACATTGTGAATTGTGCATGATGGCTTTAGTACATGCTTAAAGTGCTTCAAATTTTCAGAGTCGACTCTTCATCTTGTTCTGCGTCTTCGTGGTGGTATCATTGAGCCTTCGCTTCGACAGCTGGCTCAGAAGTACAACTGTGACAAGATGATTTGCCGCAAGTAAGATAAAAGTCTTTGGTGCCTGTCTCTTGTTGCTGCTGTTTTAAGTTATTGTTCTTGGTCCTTGTAAACTCAGCTGAGAATGTCTGACTTTACTTAGCATCATCAAGTCACATTGTCCTTTTCAAATAGTTATTGCACCCTGAGCATCTTGCCACTGTTTGTCACAATGTCTACTGTACTCCCTGCTGCTCCCTTTTGATATGCTTGCATTCCGAGTATCCCTATTTCCTTCCCTCCTACTTGTTCTTCTTTTGCACTTACAAAAGTGAAATGTGACGGAAACCTGGATTTATGCAATAAATTGTGTATTGTTTTCATGTGCATACAACTTTGATAAATGTGATGACGTGTTGACTTCAATTCAGTTATGGTCATGCAAAATTGGTTAAAGGGTTATTGAGATGGTGATGATGTCTCTCCTTTGTCCTGGCTCATTTTTATAAATTAAATTCAGACTAAATGGCTGACATACCAAACTAATTTTTTTTAAATATTTTTTTATAATGGAAACCGTAAATATGATCTTTTTTGTGAATAAATCATGTGGCAGTAAAACAAATTCTGTTTTGTTAGGTGCTATGCCAGGCTTCATCCTCGTGCAACCAACTGCCGTAAGAAGAAGTGTGGCAGAACAAGCAACATCCGCCCAAAGAAGAAGTTAAAGTAAACTATTCGTGGACGCCTTGTCCTTGTCAGAGCGTGGACTGGACGTTGATGTTTGAAAAAGTTTAAATCGGATAAACCAAAATCTTAAGATCTTGGAGAGGATCAATTATTAAAATGGTCAACGCTGAAAAAAAATTTGTTTTCTTATTTTTGTCGAAAGAAATTATGTTGAAATGAATGTTGAATCACTTTCAGTTTTAGAGCAAGGGTTACAAAGGGTTTTGTGTGAAGTTAGGGTCATTGAAATTTTGTGGCTGTGCATCAGGGACTTTCATTTCAGTCCAAGGTAGTGGCAATAGGGAATGTAATCTCGAATCCTGGGACCTTTGTATTGTCGTTAAATCCCGCTATTGACAAAATACAGATCAGTATCCCATATGTATGTGATTGTTTTAAAAAATGAAAATTACATGTGTAATTCTCCCTTGGTCAGTTGATGCTAATATGACAGATGAGCAGATCCCTGGTACAGAGTCCAGATGACTCTTACTGATTTCATATACGAATGGAGTGTTGCTAATTGATCAACCTTGCTACTGCATTTGTTCCTTGCACTGAGGTCAGTCAATGCGGTGGTCATCTGGTGTTCTCGGACATTGTTCTGGACTGTGGTATCGCTGTCGACGAAACCTAGGATTGATAGAATGCTCTGGTGTTACATTCCTTAAGCGGCATCCTTCAATCGCCTGTCCATGGACTGCTGTGTTGGGACCACCAGCTGGAATCACCATTCTCCAGAGTTGCAGCTCAAGCTGCTTGTCCCTTCCATAGCTTTGCAAGCGCATGAAATCGCATTATTCAGCAGTAATTTAACTGGTTCTGGTTGGGAGCACTGCTGATGGGTTTTCTTGTAGTGGCTCTTTTATATATATCAGATTACAATCACAAAGAAATCTGAGCTATTTCAGTCTACCGACATGAATTTAAACACTTGAGTACACCCAGACCTTTAGACAGACCTTAGGACACTGATAGGAAATGTAAAATTCTCTGCTAGAACAGCTCTATTGAGGTGTGGATATTCACAAGCTGATTGAAATGCTTGAACAAATTGTAACTGCTCAATGTGCTCATATAAAGGTAAAAGGAGGCAACACAGAACCAGCACTATAGGGCCCATCAACATATTACGTGCACAGTTAGGAAGAGGAGGTTTCGAATTATGTGTACGTACGCAAATAGAACTCAAAATTACGACATCCACAGTATGAATATTAAAATCAGAACTGAAAACCCAATCACATACAATATTCCTCTTTAATCAATTTTATGCAGCGTAAAACTTTAGAAAATGTAGGTGGTCTTAGTATTTTATATCTTCATTACAGTTAACAAATTTAAGCCGTGAAATATAATGCGTAATAAAAATAAATAGCCTATGGTAAAACCAATGTCTTATAGAAGTTATTTAACCTTTGTAATGGGGAGTAGCATTAAAAAAGCTCAGATGTACCTACACATGGGGAGGAGGTCAACAAAGTATAAGAGGTGCAACAGAGGGAGGGGGTCCGAAAATATGATTTTTTGCATATGTTATATATAGGGCCCTATAAAATAAGTTTGTAAAATTTATGTGGGTGCTCAATAGTGTAGTGGTTGCAGATATTGTGATTACTGTGCTGGACTGCAAGTCGAGAGGTCAGAGCTCAAATCCTGGCCAACTCGACTATGATGACGTAGATGGAGAATACTTGCCACCCCCCCTCCCCTCATACGCAGGGCTAAAAAAAATCATGTCATTTCCATACCTGTGGGTGCTTCTTGGCTACTTTTATGTGACGTATGCTTTGTAAGAAGGGATGATTTCAGAAATGGCATAAATTATATAACCTAATATGAAATCATGAAAGTTTATTTAAATTTAACAAAATTTTAATAAGAATTAAAGCCTAGTAGTTGTGATTATATATTCTTAGTTCCGCTGCAGTGCGTTTTCAGACGGTTTAATAAAGAAAATTGGAAATGGCTCCCATAGAAGCACAGTAAAGAGATTTAAGTCTCAGCCTAGCACATTTTTTATGGGATACCTTAGGTGACGAGGCATCCAATCAAATGGCAGCAGTGGTTAATTAAAGATCTCGACTCATTTGCTTAGAGTAAGATAGAGCTTAACGTGAATATCTCGCTTATTTTGAACCTTGGATATATCAAACTGTTGACTCATTGAACTTTTCAATATAACAAAGTTTTGCTAAAGCTTTTACTACACAGTGACATGGAATCTCAGCAAGCAGCAATTATGTTTAATTTGTAGGCAACTTTATTTGAATATGAGAACAAGCAAATAAGTTCAATAATATTAATTGTCAAAACATTTTATAAATAATGGTGGCCTTTACACTCCAAGTATGTTGCCTGCACGGCATAAGGCGAGTGTGAGATTGGATGTTAAACAATTTGTTTCTAGAAACATATGTCTACTATGATTCTATAAACACAGTTTCCTAACTACTTGGTTATATTATGTACACATTGGAATGACATTTCCTGCCTAAATGAAACTTTACAGATATTTACTAGGATTTTGCGTAATTTAATTATGCTACTTTGTATTTTAAAGTCTCTGCTAATCAATTCTGTGACCACTACTGAAGGCAGGCACCCTCCTTTTCATCTGGCTTAATGTTTGGTCCATTGCGCCGGTAGAACTCATTGGCGACAATCGCGATACGGACATGAGATCGGTCTTGTGGCTCCAGAGGTTTGTTGATTCGATGCCCATAGATGGAAGATGACAAGCTTGGAACAGCTTTTGGTTTTTCCTAGAAGATGGAACATTAAAAAAGTAATTTACAGAACATTAGCTTCTTACTGTCTTTTTAATATTCATCAATGCCATTAAATATACAGTTTTAACATTCATTGAATGCCGAAGTCCTATAATGAAATTAATTTTTCCTCTATTGGAGCAATGATGCTAAGGCTAATCTCGTGTGCCATGTTGTTTTGTCCCAAAATGAATTTATGAATTTAGTAATTTTCAATATAAATTACACAGTCTGTATTTGATATTAGCTTCTTTCCAAAGGTCTGCAGGGCACATGGCAGAACATGGATGGTTCTGAGCTATTGTGAGCAAAGGGCTTGTTCAAGGTCCCTACACTAGGTGCCTTGGGCGAGGCTTGAGCCCGCGCCCCTACACGTCACATTCAGAGTTCTCTATGCCACTATGATTGGCCTGAATACAGACATGCTAGAATACAGACATATGGCATATGCAATAAAAAATAGTACTAGTGAAATTGTACACCTACACAAAATAGCACAGAAATGTCTAGATATCAATCAACTTGATATGATCAATTCTAGTAGTGTATGTGGTTTGCCTCCAGTCAGTTGCAATACTATCATCGGCAAGATGAAGAAACGCTACGAAATACCTACCAGTCGGTTGCTAGTGAGCCATAGCGTATGCAGACAAACAGCTATAAGTTGAGCCATTGTCTGTGCTGCATGAAGGACCAGCTGATCAATTCAGCATTAGAAATGGCTTTTCAATGTTTGAAATAAAACAGATGCAGCGTATTGGTTAGGTAACCTAGCCGATCCTCTGTTAAGTATGGACTGATGCCTGAAAGACACTAACCTCACAGTTGACGCAAAGTCCCATTGCTTTGTAGTGCTCTCTGTCACAACGAGCAAGCTTGTCGTTAAATCCAAAATCCTTCAGGAATGTTCGATCGTATGCATTGTGGGTATATCTTTCCTACAGAAACAGCCACAAGCACTCTTGTTCAGTTGAAAGTAAAATCAAGATCATGTATTAAAAGCTTTAAATGCCATATGGATGCAATTAGGCACAGGGCAGACTCAGTATTTGAGTCTTGTATTTGGATGCTTTCAGAACTTTGTCCGAAGTCAGAAGAAATTTCCTAAACGTGAACTAGTTATTCCTCCACAACCGATGCGACAGTCAAAACCTTAATGAATATTCATAAAACATTAGTTATGATCAAGGTGCCCTTCCAATGGAATATGTGCCACTTTATATCCATATGTAGACAATCACTCATTAACAAAGAAATCGAAAAATTAAATATTATACCTCTGCACCTAGCAAACCTAAAATAATAAGTAGTGAACACATATGTGTCAATTGTAATGAAGACGAGCAGTCCCTTGACCATAAAGGATTAAAGGACATCCACAATGAGGGCATGGAGGGATCATTCCAGTGTGGACTAGTAGGGATGGATTATTACCATTGTTGATGTCCACATTTAAATTTGAAAGTTTTTTTCATTACAACTTTTGCTTTAGACACCAACTTCAGTCAGTCTGTAAACAGTTGTTTTGTCATTAGAAATGCATATCACCGAATAACCATTTCATTAGCATGCACAGGGACTTCTTACTACTTGCAATGGCAAAAAGAATGACGATGATATTAAAAAGTGGATTAGAGCTCTACCTGCAAAAGCAGCAGAAAGGTCAGTTGAAGGCTATCTGATCAGAGTTGCCAACTCTGAACAAACTCATTCCAGGGCATTTCCCAATTGCCAATATGATGAATGATTTATGCAGCTCACGGTTTACACACATTCATAAAATAAACGCACTGGCAATAAACATAAGAAACCGAAGAGTTTCACATTCCGCTAGGCTTATTAAGTTATGAATTTCGTTTGATGTTCGAGACTTTCGAGTCTTTTATCGAAAGTCGATTAGTCAAAGCACTTACACGGCCTACGATTAAGATAGTGATTATGAACAGTGAGAATTATGATGCTTTATTACAGAATGGCTCATCTTGCTTGAATTTGGATAATGTCATAATCATAAATAATTATTTACCTATTCCTGGACAAAATAGGCATTGCCCATTCCAAGACGGTTGACAACCCTATATGTGATTCAATCCTACAAGCAGCACAGTTTAGTCATGTAGCCAGTTGTCCTATGGTGTGGATGTCCACAGCAGAGGAGGGAGGAAAAGGACAAGTGCGGACAAAGGGAGGGTTCGGAGGGAGGATGTGGCAATTGTGGACATCATTTAAGGACGAAACAATTTAAGAGTCATCCGGGTTGCCGCCAGATTTAGCCATTGACAGTGTACAGTTAGTGTACTCGTTTAATAACCACCAAGTTTTCTAGAAGTATACGTAAAGCAGAAGTCTTGATATAATCATTCTACCTAACAAACAGCAGACAAGCAGCACAGTTTAGATAGTCACAAATGCCCTTGCAAGAAATAAAATTAACGTATTCAGTTCAGAATTGAAACCAACACTTAATAGGCACACTACCTTTTTGTCAGTATTGTAGTAAGTTCGGTCCTTCGAGAGTTTTCTATCTGGCGGTATAAACGAAAAAGCCGACAGCTGGCATGGTCTCCCATGCAACTCATATTCATCTGTATCAGTTTTCACTTTTATTATCGTTTTCCACTGCGTCATTTTTCAAATTTAAGTAAGTTCCACTAAAATATCTCGCCGAATAATAACAAAATAATGTTTACAAAGCGTACATCCGTTTCCATAGAGATCGTGCATCAGATGGCGCGACCATAGACATAGGATTATTATAATGAGGTTCTGTAATATAAGTAAGTAACGATATTTTTTATTGAAACAACTACTTATCCGCACTCTGGTGTATAATACATTTTAAAGAGCAGTATTCTAATTAAACAATTGAAAAAGAATTTTCACTCTAGCTTGTTTGCAACATCCATGCAGTTGTGGGGATTAGCAGGTCTTCTTTTAAATAACAATAATACATTAATTTTAATAATACAACTTCTTCTTTGGTTCTCTGCCTTCAGGCAGGTTCATATGTTCAATGACGCCACTCCTCCCTGTGTTGAGCCTCTTCTTTCATTTCTCCGTATCCATCTTTCTCCATCATTCAGTCTAAAAGGATTGTTCTTGGTCTTCCTCTTGCTTTTCCCCCTTCCATTCTCCCCTCTATGATGTAATTAAGTAATGAATCTCCTCTCATAATGTGTCCCATCCATATTCTCTGTCGTTCTCGAATTGTCTTTATCATTGATCTCTTTTCGTTTACCCTCCTCAATATTTCTTCATTGGTCTTGGGCTCTGTCCAGCTGATTCTTTCCATTCTTTGCCATATCCACATTTCAAATGCTTCTAATCTTTTCTGGTCTTCGTTTCTTTTTGTCCATGTTTCCGCCCCGTACAGGACCACACTCCAGACCACAGTTTTGACCATTCGCTTTTTTAGGTTTCTACTTAGTTTTCCCCTCAACAGTTCTTTCCTCTTGTAGAGTGCCTCATTTCCCGTGGTTATTCTCTTCTTTATTTCCCCGTGGCACTTTACATCTTGTGTGATCAGACTTCCCAGATAGCAGAATCTCACTACTTGCTGTATCTCTTCTCCGTGTATGCTTATTCTGACTGTTGATTTATTGGCTTTGCTTATCTTCGTAACCTTTGTCTTCTTTGTATTGTAGTAATACAACATTCTCATTAAAAAGGATTTTCGCTCTAGATTGTCTGTTCTCCAGTATCGTTTTGAATAGACCCGTATCGGCCAACCGGATCAACTGCTGGAATGGAGGAACATCATTTGGCATGCAGATAGCGCTGGCGAATCAATCTGTGCATCACCGACAGTACCCGGGCACGCTCCTGCTGGCTGCCCCACGTACCCCAACCCAGGCCGGGTCGCATACAGCATGCGGGCCACTGTAGTCGAACGTACCACGTCAAAAAACAATATATATCCTGAGAGGCCAATACGCCACCATTATACGCAAAGCATACATTGATTGCCTTGCCTGACAACATATTCTATTTATATGAGGTTCAAAACTGAGATTTTCAGTCATGGTGACCCCAGGACCTCATCCTCTCATTCCACCATTTGCTCTCTTCCTCCATTATATGGAGAAAAGAGTGGACCAGTCCAAAATGGAGGAAGTGAGCAGAAAGGGAGGATGAGGGCACATGGAGGAAAAGGAGAAAGCGAGCATTTGGAGGAAAGGGAGGAGGAGGGGAAATGGAGAAAGGGAAGGAAGAGAGCAAATGGTGGAATGAGAGCAAAATGGAGGAAGAGAGAAAATGGAGGAAAGGAAGAGAGCATAGGGATGAATGGGAAGGTGATAACAAAATGGAGAAAAGGGAGGATGAGGGCATATAGAGGAAAAGGAGAGTGAGGAATTAGTTCATTTTGATTTGCTAGGTGGCGCCATATACGGTGTTTCTTTAACGTATTAAAATTAGTTAATCTTTATTCGCTAGGTGATGCCATATATATTGTGGTTATTATTTATGTAATGACTGTGGTTATGATTGCTGTTATAATCTTATTGCTGTTACGATTGCTGGTCACGATAGCTGTTACCTTTGCTGTTACGTTTCTTGTCATTGCAATTGCGATTGCTTTACGTTTCCTGTTTAGGGCATCTTGAGATTACAGAGTTACTCTGATAAAATTGATAAAATAATTATTTCTTGTTTCTGACCCCTGATTTACTGGTTATAGTTTGGTATTGAATTTCGAGGTCTTGAAATTGAAACTGCACAATAGTTCAACGATTAGTATTGTCAATTGTTTGTCATACTACCAGGTTCAAGTCCCCGCCAGTGTAGAAAGATTATGCAAGTTTCTGCACCACTTGGCAGCTGGCACAATTGTATAAGTTCACAGGTTCACAGACTGCAAGTTTGAAGATCAGGGAGTGAATTTTTTCGAAGCCAAGAAAAAGGAAGTTGCTAACACTTCGTACCGTAATCGATAACTTCAAGCTTCTAAAGTTTCGCTCAAAAGCAGAGTGCAGAGCACTGCTTTGTCTCAAGACTAGCTTAAAGAACTGTTCTGATTCTCTGACTCTTTTAAAACAGTCTATAGTTCTGCTAATCTAATTAAAATTAAGCGTATTGAATATGCAAGTCTGAATTTTACAGTTCCTCAATATATAATGGAAGAAATTTATGTGAAAGATGTAAGATACAAGGAGTGCTGCTGTTGACACTCACAGAACAACCAAGAGAAATCATGTTCACAGTTCATCAGTGTACACACGGTGGAAATAAGAATCCAAAAATAGCGTTATGCTTATTTGACTCTTCTGCTAATCTAGCCATAATATCCAGAGCTATGAACTTGATGGATCGTCGATCTGTAGCCTAATAGACAAGCAATAACGCCTGCTAATCTGATCATAAGTTACCATGATATTTATATATCTAGCTTATTGAACTAATAAACAAATACGGTCTAATGCCTGCTAACGGGCTTCGTAAATAATTATATGAATAGCAGTAGGCCCTATTTAAGCTTAACATTTTAATCAAGAGGTTGCTAGGAGCTTTACAAGATTAACGAACATCGTAGGGGAAGTGAGAGAGTCCACGGCTTTCTACCAGATCTTTACCCATAATTCCGTGATCGCCATTGAGTCAGTTTTAGATCGACGTCACCGTGGCCTTCGGCAATCTAAGTAATATATGATGTCTATGGAAGCAGATGATAATTTGTTTATCTTTTCCAATAGTTTTTAAATTTTAGTCATACTTATTTACTTACTTGCTTAGTAAGAACTGAAGCATTTAAGGTATGTATAATTGTATATATATATATATATATATATATATATAATTTTAGCTCTGTGTTGAGCTAAAGTTAATAAAATGACTCTAATGGTAATGCTTTAGGCAGGTGTGGTCAATACTTGAGCATTTTTCAACAGATGTTAGTAGTTGGACAGAATATAATTTGTTTAAACACAAGTTTCCAGTTATCTATTTACTATTTATGGCTTACTGTTGACATTTTTTAATGGAGAGATACCATTGGAAAACGCTGTAAGCAAACCCAGGAATGTCACAATTTTATTGCACAAAACAACCTACACAAAGAAACTATCTGAGTTTGCCAATGATGAAGGGCATCTCTTTCTGCGAAGAACTTGTTTTGTAGATCTAGGTCATGATACAACTGATTATTATATTGTAGCCTATGGCACTGTCCTAAAAAATTCCACCAGACTTCATGGCATGTCAGTAGTAGTTTATGCCTTTGCGAACATATTGGAAGTGAACATGTCGTTATTCACAGGACTAGCTGGAGACGCAAACAACAGAATAAAAACGCAGCCCTCTGCAGTCAGTGCATTTCCTGTTAATTCCAAAAGGCATGTTGTTTCTGGGCTTCAAATGTTTGCCTCTGGGAACAGTTTATGGGCTTGGTCAATCAAGATCAAGCTGGTGCTGTGCTGCACAGCCTAAAATAAAATAATAAAAAAAATAAATAAAATTAAAAAAAATTATTTTATTGCATATTTAACAGAAAATAGCATCCAAGCACTATGCTACATATAACACAGCAGCTGATTGGTTTGAGCGTTCACCTTGGGGTGGCGTCTACCAATTAGGAGAGGTTGACTATAATAATTAACGAAGTAATTACTAAAAGAAGCAAGGCAATAAGGAAATGTAATCCCATTTCTATTGCGTTGATGGCTTTCTGTCTGGGGGTGTATCCGCTTCAAGCTGCACTACTCGTGTATAGAACACACAGATCATCTGCCTTCTGGTCTTCCATGGTCACACCTTGCAACTCGGTCAAAGGCCACTCTTTTCTTTGATCAGCATCTGTGGAAAATATGCTGTACCAGGTACACTTCTTGTCTTTGCCCGTCCAGTCATTCACTGACATTGCCGGTTCCTCTATCTGGAACTCTCAACCTTCCCATCTTCACAACTTTCTTAGTTTTTTGCTCAACCGAAAACCTACATTTTCCAATCTACCCACGGCTCAAAAAGGTTACCTGGCTTCAATATGCACTACTTACATTTGTAAGGACGGCATTATCAAATTATAGTAGTATTCTATTATATAAAGACCACAATGTTTCAACAAAAATTTACGTGAAATACCTGTGCAAACGTCCTTTCCAAAACCTGGATAAACTGCGGTACTTCTTCTAACATGTAGCAATAGACTCTCCCATTAAAGTGGGTGTGAAGCTGCATGGGGATCTGAGTGAGGTACTTTCTTGACACACCTAGATGTTGGAGTAAAATGTTTAATGAAACCTGAGCACATTCGAGCATTCCTTGCCTCCTCACTCCTCAGCAGCTTATAATATTGATTACATCATGTTTAAATAAACCTTAAATATTATTGTCAATAAATATTGTTAAAGCAGTTCATGCAATGATTAACTGCCTCAATTAAATAACGTAAAATGGAACAATAAACATTTTAATGTGTAATTCTAGTGCAAAATAAAGTAACATAGCACATGAAGAAAAGAGTTTAGGGTACCAATATGCCAAAAAAAGAAAATAACTTAAGGAGAAATTGGTAGAACTATGGTGAATCTAGAGAAGTTAAAGATAAGGTTGACAGTAATTAATATTATACATACAAGGTGGCACTGAGATCACTTGGGCAGTGCCTGTCGTTGGATTACACTGGGGGAATGCTCCGACCATCAGTTCTGCCCCCTCATACAGCTGCATTAGTCTGGATGAAAGCTTCTGAAACAACAAGGAATGTCATATAGTCAACCATTTGCATTTATCTATTAACAATTTGAATCATTTCTTATTATGATAGTAGTGACCCCACAATATATAATTTGGCTGAGAATAATTTGATGTAAAATAAGTCAAGCTGAGACCAACGAAAGTGATTCCGGAATGTGGCACATAAGAAGATGAAGAAACACTGACTCTTGAAACAATATTGAGGTGTTTTTCATTGGATCTCTTGCTACCAATCCAATAGCACATATGAAGATGAAAAAACACTGTCTTTTGATCGATCGTCCGCTGGCACGCTTTCGTCCAGAGCGGTGTTAAAACCTCGACGACGTCTTCCTCAGCCGGGGCCGATGATGTCTCTCTTATCGCTCCGCATTGTCCCGCAATGCTTCTTTCACTCTGTCTCATTCTGATGTCCACTTCTTCTGTCAACCACCGTTGTCCTCTCTCTAATATGGTTTCGGACAAATTTTGAGATTGAAGATCTGTGCGTATGCACACTGTTAAAAACATTTAAAATGTTAATAGGCCTATGTGTAGTGAGGGATGGTCGGTTGGGCGTCGTGAGTGTCGGTTAGGGTCGGGTTAGGCTTAGTAAGGGTCGTTTAGGGTCAGCATTAGGGTTATAGCGTCATTTTCAAACATTTGTAAAGAACTTTCGGCCGCAGAAGTTATTTTTCCGTGTGATGAGAGGCCGCAGAAGTTCCACGCATAACTAAACGCCGAGGTAATCTCTTCGAAATAACTGAATAAACTGGATGATTTTAAGGTACGCACAAGTCGCACACCGAACACAAACTGGATAAAATCAATTTGGAAGGTTTTACTCCAACAATTCAATCCTTGCGTTTAGGGCATTTAAGAAGCGAATTCAGTGGTGGTAAACCAAAAAAATGGCGGTTCGCCTTCTCACCGTAGCCATTGCTTTTCAAATTATATCTTAAAATTAAATCTTTCAAATATACCACTCCACGAGCAGACGAAGGCAACTAGCAAGGACCAATATGTAGCTTTATTCAATTAGAGAAGAGAGTTGGATGGTGTCATGCCCAACTGAACTAATCCCAAAATTCAATAGGCCTATAATTGTCCAGAAAACCATTTTAAAAGTACTCTTTCATTTGTAATGAAAACAATTTGATTTTTATCATGTAAGTGAAAAAATATATATTTGTAATATTTGTGTTATATTGCATTTGGTAATTTGAAAAGGAATTTACATCTGGGAAAAACTTTGTAAGCCTGGGAATTTGCGATGGGAATTAGATGGACAGTGGGCCTATAGTAAAGTTTTCAATCTGGCCAGAATCACCAGATGCCGTGTCCACCACCAAAATAACACTATGGCCTTCTCAGAATAGCATAGCATAGAGCACTGTAGGCCTGTACGACATCCAGTCCCCACAAAAAACTAGCAACGAGCACAATAATCAGTCAGTACAATGTTCCGGAAGATGAATCGTATCGCTACTCTAAAGCTAAGTGCACAATCACTACATCACATCGTGTTGGTTGTCCAGAGATAAAATAATGTCCAATGTAGGTCAGAGTCCAAAGAGCCCAGAGAGAATTGACAGTCCTATAGGCCTATAATGGCTGCTTATAAGACGGTTCACTGACTATGAGAAAGGCTGGAAGATTGGATGGATTAGCATAGAAATTCTCGAAGAGATGAGGTTTCCATATTGTTTGGCATGGAAAACATTTGGGGTGATAAGAAACTACCTCGGATGGATGTTGAACCCGTAGGCCTGTACTCCGGCATGTTACAGGATGACCACTTGGCCACTGTTGAACACAAGTTGAACCCGGAGAAAACTTTTAATTTAGGCTATCTGGCTAGGCATGAGACAAAAGCGTTCGAGGGTTGACAAAGAGGCGATTGAAGCAGCATTTCCTCATTGGTAGATTCAACGCGTCGTTCGAGACATGAGATGAAGACCTGTCCTTGGAGTAACATGCAATCATTTACACTTGCTTTTATCAACTACGCAGGTTAGAGTCATACGGCGAAATCTGTCAATTGACGCTGCTATGACTCTTGTCCACTCCTTCGTGCTGACTCACGTGGACTACTGCAATGGTGTCCCTGCAGGTCTGCCAAAGTTCCGGATAAAACAGCTTTAATCTGTTCTCAACTGCGCCGCCAGAGTCGTCGCCAAACTGCCCAAATACTCGCAGATTTCAAGCTATATGAGTGAAACGTTGCACTGGCTCCATTGAAGAGGATAGGATCACATTCAATACCATCCTCATGGGACGAACATCGGTTTTGGAGGAGTTCAGGCATAAGAGATTTGAGGTCATCGAGGATCAGATTTGGGCGACCACATGGAGAAGATGATGAATGGAGTTGGAGTAGCTGGTTGGAGAGAAAGAAATGAATAACTGAATAACTCTACCGTCCTCGGGAATTGTAGAGCCAGGATATAGTGTCCGATTTGTCGGGGCGGGGGTTGGTTGGACCGTCATGCTTCTTTTTTGACCCCCAAGCTTCTAGCCTCTGGCCAACCAGCGGGGCGGGGGCGGCTTGACCCCCTCAAGTTCATTTCCTACTTGTAGTGCAAGCCTGCCTGCATTGGCTGTGCCCTTTGCCTTCATTGTTCTAGGTCTTATAGGGCATGATATTTATTATGCAGCTGGACTTCAAATTCACTTGGTGACTCAGTTTGGATCTGCAAATTAAAGGCATGTCTAGGCTTTGTCTGATTCAGCGAACATGGGAAGCGGCTTCTAGGTACGTGCAGAGTAGGCCTGCATCACACAATCGATTGAAGGACTTTTGAGACAAGGAATCCAGTACTCAAAGGCCAATTAACACATTTGTGAAAGAGAGAGACATAGAAAAGACAGGGAGAGACAAGGACACAAACAGCATATCGAATTATTTATATGACCTTACAGGTCGTCTAATGAGTAATGTGGTGTAGGCCCAGTTGCCCGTTTGAATGGACCCCACTCCATTTAAGGTGCAATGACCATACTAGCCCCAGATTATGATCTCTTTACATAATTATATAGGCATAGTCAACAAGTGTCAAACAGAGAACAAGAATCGACATTGCAACACAGCAGACAAAAAGTTTGCTGCTGTAGATAGTACGCATAGTGAAGAGACGCAGGCCAAAGTCTCCAAAGACATTGGCACTATGTCAACACTGCATGGTTGGATAAAAGGCGAATGCACTGAATGAAGTTTTGTAAGGGACATTGATTCTACTGTAGCTCTGAAGCGCAAACACTTGCACCCCCCTCAGCAAAAGCAGAAAATAAAACAGTCATGCACACAAGAAATCTACTAAATTAGGTACTAATGACAACATGGAAAAAAATGTGGGTAGATGAGATGAATGATCACAATCGAAAGGGCTGTTGAAATGCTTATACGATATATTCATTCAGTTGTTCATTACAATAATTTATATAGCGCCTCTTCAAGGGAAACTACTCAGAAGCGCTCCCAGCCCAGTCACGGCAAAAAGAAATGACTTTAGTTTTAGTTTTTTCAGTTTTTTTTTATATGATGACATATGATATATGGCGAAACCAGGCAAGGATTACATGTATATCATTGATCAACGAGAAAAAAGTAACTTCACATCATGAAAGAGAAGTCAGAGAGAACTGAAAATCACAGAGTAATTTCTTCAATAAAATGGGAGAATTCTGCCATTTTGGCCTCCTAGGAAATTCATTTAACAATCAAATTTAGTAGCTCATCCTTCTTTATTAAAATCACGTGATACAAACGCTTGATTATGTTAATAACATGTTAAAACTTGTGAATTCTGTAAAGCATAAGCTAACATTTTGTAGATATCCTCAAAATATAATATTCAACATACTTGTGACTGCCTTAATTTGCATCTACAGTGAAAAGCATTCGAACACTTCAAAATAGACCAACAGCATATCAACCAAATGCTAGGCAGATGTCTTCTCTAAATAGAGTCAAATCCTCTTAATTTACTGGAGACGTCAGAAAATCCAAATTAGGAAGTCACAAATAGGCAACAATTTAAAAAGTACTTCCTAACTGGAGAACTCTGTGTCTTCTGCTGCCAAAGTGAGTCAAGCCAACTGCTGCTGAAAATCGGTTCATCAGATAACTTTCTCAGTTCTCTTCCTAGCACAATGCATCCGTGCTTTCGAACTGGCAAGCACATATCTAGTGAAAATTTAAATAAATTGCTGTGTCTCTTCAGTGAAGGCTGACGTGCTAGCACTTCTTGTGATGTAATGAGGCCAACTCGCTTGCAGAAATCGTTCCATACAGCTGAGAATGGTTTGGAAAGGATCGAGGATTTATCGTGGAAGTGTTCCTCTGGTTGTCAAACTGTTTCTTGCCACTGAAAGTGATTGGTGGCTGATCCTTAGCTGACGATATCCGCTGATGAGGAATCTGAAACAAATTTCATATAACAGTTTCATCAATCAATCAAACTTAGGCCTTAACGTGGATAACGAGATGGCCAAACTATATCTTTCTTTTATATACAAACATGTAGGTACGCGAATTTATTGTATAGCGTGCCTTCAAGATATATATCAAAAGTTGCAGCGCTGCAGTATAGTTGTTTAATTACAATTACAAATTCATTGTTCAGATGTAATGGACATTCGTTCAAACCATACATTTCAGAATCGAACAGAAAGCGGCACTAATTACTGGCAATGCCACTTCACTCCTCATCAATCACAGCTTACAATAGAAAATATGACATAAACCATGCATAAAAGGAACGTTACTGGTGATCAGGTATCAGTGATATGAGGGCCAAAATCTAAAGTGACACACAAGCTAAACTCGCCAATATACCGATAAGAGTATTGGCAATGGTAACACTGTATGGCGAGATTAGCAGCCCTGGTTGCCAGTTTTTTTGTGTATAATTTTTTAAACTTTTCACCTGAAATTTAACAAGCTTCTAAATACATAGATTTATACCATCCGTTACCATATTAAACTTATACATCTGTTGGTGCCTACCAGTCGATTGCTAGTGACACCTAGCATTGGTTTGTCAAAGTCACGCAAAATGACTGGATTGGCTGCCTGGCGAGAGAAGACAACTGAATGTGGTCTGGGGTAGCCCTGTGCACGACCGACTGCAGGTGCCGAAATCTGTCGGTAGGCGACTTTTCCTGCGCCGGCACCTTGCTGGAAGAACATAACAACATTTGAGAGTTGAAGACATTGACCCTATAACAACTAATGGCAAAATGATTGCCTTCTGCATAACATAAGCTAAAGACAAGCCTAAGAACACGAGCAGAAACAGAAGCACCTCCAGTTAAAATCAAAGAGCAAATTGGTGAGGAAATATCGATCCAAAGGAAAGGTCCAACAAACACACATAAGCGCGTTATTGGGCAGAAGCCGACATATTTTGAGGTACAGAGAGTGTGATGAGGGCGACCAGAAGAAGCCGAAAAAGGACAAGGGAAAATATTACAAAGAGAGCATATAGCCTGATCCAAAAAAGCAATGGAAGTAAAGAAAAGAACTTTAAATCAAATGTGAGCTATGAACAGAAACTACTGTAAGTGCTCAGTCATGAAGGCTGAGGTATGTGAAATGTGAGGAAGGTGGGCAATCAGGTGGGTAGCTGCATTTAGCATCGATTGTAATTGTAGAGGTGACAGATGTGTTTACATTTGTATGCTGTCCTTATCCCAATGAGCGTTGTTTGTAGCATGAATGTGTATCACCGATACTGTTATCATTATTGCAGTGAGTATCACTATAGTTTTATTTTGTAGGTAGCTTTCAGCCTGTAAATTACCAATACCTGAAACTCAATACTTTTTTTATTCTATCAGTCTATGGTTTCTCATGTTGTCTAATAAGTTGTGATCAAGAAAGAGTGAGCAATCAAATCGTCATGCGCAGAAAATTGCCTCTTCCCACAATCTGTGGTCCTTGCTGTGAACACAAGTCTTATATGAAGATTCAATATCTTTGGAATCAATACAATATAAGGAGTTGACTGGAAGCATCGTAATCTCTTGAACTCTCACCTTGTGCTGCTATTTCTTTGAAATCTAGCGACTGCCATGACCAATCCTCTCCAGTTTTTTCTGTCCGAAGTTGCATCTCTTAATTCCTCCAGGCTCATTTCCGTTTTTTCATGTATCACATCCATCCATTTTTTCCTTGGGCGCCCTCTTTTCTTCCTTCCTCCTCCACATGCCAGCATCATTTCTTTTTCCATTCCATTTGATCGCATAACATGTCCGAAAAACCCTAGCTTCCTTCTCAACGCTGTTTGTTGTAACATCTCATCATTCTCGACTCCAATCTTCCTGCGCACTTCTTCGTTTGTCTTCTTCTCTGTCCATGATATTCTCTGCATCTTCCTCCATATCCACATTTCGCATGCATTGATTTTCTTCTCCATGTTCTTTGTCATTGTCCATGTCTCACAGCCATATAGTACTGTAGGAAAGATCATTGCTCTAACTAATCTTTTTTTTGTGTCTATGCTCACATGTTTGTCTTTCCATATCTTTTCCAGTCCGTTCATTGCAGCTTTCCCTATCGCCACTCTTCTCTTTATTTCCGAGTCACATTTTCCCTCTTTTTCTATTAATGATCCCAGGAACGTGAAGCTTGTTACCACCTCTATTTCCTCTCCGTCTATCTCGAAACTGTCCCAATCAGCTGTTGTCATTATCTTTGTCTTCTTGAAGTTGAAGTATAGGCCTGCCTTCTCACTTTCTCTCTTCAGTCTTCTTATCAGATTTTCCAGATCTGCTTTCTTCCCTGCCAGTAGTGTTGTGTCATCCACATATCTTAGATTATTCAATGTCCTTCCTGCTATCTTTACTCCTTCAGTTGCCTCTTCCATTTCTGCCATCCTCATTATCCTTTCTGCATACAGGTTGAAAAGAAATGGGGACAGGATGCACCTTTGCCTCACCCCTTTCTTGATTTTAAATTTGTCTGTGTCTCCAAATTCTGTTCTTATCACTGCTTCCTGGTCTTTGTACAATCCCTTTAGTAGTTGTATCAAATGTTTTGGTATACCCATTTCTATTGGAGTTTTCCACATCAGTTCATGGTTAATGCAGTCAAATGCTTTGCTATAATCGATGAAACATATGTGTATTTTTTTGTCCATATTCCCTTTACCTCTCCATTATCCACCTCATGTTGGCAATATGATCTCGCGTTCCCTGGGATTTCCTAAATCCTGCCTGATTGTCCGGAAGCTCTCTCTCAATTATATTCTCCATTCTTTTATGAATTATTTTGAGTAGTATTTTGCTTGTGTGTGATATCAATGCTATTGTCCTGTAATTTTCACACTTTCTTGCATCTCCTTTCTTAAATAAAGGGATAAATATTGATCTCTTCCATTCCTCGGGCCACTCTCCGGTTTTTCATATATTATTGCATATTTTTGTTATTGTCTTTATCATTGCGTCATCTCCCACTTTTATCAGTTCTATGGGTATTCCATCCTGACCTGGCGCTTTGTTGTCCTTCAGTTGTTTGATTGCCCATTCCACCTCTGCTTCCATAACCACCGGTTCATTTTCGTGTTCGGTTATATCGTTTTGCTCTATTTTTACTCTCTTGTCTTCACGTCTAGTACAGCTCCTCCGTGTAGTCCTTCCATTTTTTCTTCATCCCCTCTTCATCAACAATTACATTTCCATCTCCTGACTTCAGTGAGCCCATTCTAGGTGTAAATTTTCTCGTTATTGCCTTCACTTTTGAGAACATTTCTTTCGTTCTCCCTTTCTTTCCTTCTTCCTCCATTTCCCTGCACATTTCATTTAAATGTTTTTCTATATCTTTCTGTGCTTGCTTTTGGAAGGCACTGTTCATTTCTCTTACTTTATCTTTGTTTCCTGTGCTTTTTGCAGCTTTCCTTTCTCCTGCTATACTAATAGCTTCTAGCGATAGCCATGGTGTTGTTGTGAATTTCTTCTTCTTCTTCGGGATGTGTTTCTCTGCAACTTCCAATATCATTCCCTTCATCTTCTCCCACAGGTTGTTTGTGTCCTCCTCTACCTCCATCACATCCCTCTCCAGTACTTCGAACCTAGTCTTTATTTCCATCTTGAACTCTAGGTCACCCAAAAGGCTGAGTCAGAGAACCAGCTTATTCACAGGCTCTTAGTCAAAGCAAATTGATATGCAGATGGGTCAAAATCAGTTGCAGGTCTAGCTGCAAAAGCCCTGCTACTGGATGATCTGATGCTTTGCAGACAGTAACAACTCACCATGTAGGTGTTGTTTGACTGGACATCAGAAGGCTTCTGTCTTGGTTGATACTGGGACTTTGGACGTCCTGCATTCTGTGTAACTGTTGTTTGTAGTGTTGTCCGACCAAAGGCCACCACTGGGTTAAACAAAACAAAATACTAGATATCAGGCAAATAAGTTACAGCACCCTTGGCTAAAGAGCCTAAGCACAGAGCCTCTCAAATTATTATTATTGAATAAAACCAGTATTCAGATCATTAGTTAAAGAGGTGCTGTTATCCCAGCTCACTGATTTGTAGCTAGGCTTTTGGTGAGCTTTCTGCATTTGAATCCTGCACCACTAAGGTCACAAAATGAAATTAAAATTTTTTTTTGAATCAGAACTCAATATTTTTATGCAAAAAACAAGAAGAAATCCCAATCAAATAAACTCTGTCACACATTGTCTAATTCTGTCACATGAGTCTGATGTTTACCACACAGCTGGGTCTGGATCAATATAAAAATAATTATGTATATATGGTTGTACTATATATAGATTGTATGTAGTTGTAAACTAAGTTGTGGTTTTGATGGCTTGGTGTTCTCATTAAAAAAAATTGAATTGAATTGAACATGGCAGTGTCTTCTGATGGAATGAAATTTGCTTGATCGATCTCGTTTGGTTGAACTTCTTACGCAGATTCTGGAATGGTGTCTGTAAAATTTTGGATGGTGTTTCATTGCTGTGATTGATATCTCACCCACATTCAATTCCTGAATTTATCATTTGGGTGATAGACTGCCAACTTGCCAGTTAAGCCTCAGACCACTAAGGGACATGACAAAATCATGCAGAAACCACAGTAAAATAGGACTAGTGATTTAAACTATGGTGGCATGCTGGCAAAATGATTGTAGAGACGATTGCAAAATAAAAGGAAAACAGAAACTGAAATTGTCTTCAACCTGGATTCCAGAATCAATCCAGTAACAGGAAAATGCAACAGTTCAAGAGAGCAATAAGGAGTTATCAATGTATAAAGATTAGAGCTGCAGAGTAAATGATGAGGTAATCTAATCATTAAGTAATTCTAACGACTAAATTTATTTTAAAACAATTAATCAAAGACTGCATGTTATTGTTCAACAAGGTGGCCCAGTATAATAGAAAAAAATGAAGATTCTGTTGGTCTGCTATTGCGGTGGAAGCTAAATGTGCATCATTTTCCAGTAGTAGTCTTGCTGACCAAAACTGTTGTGTTTATACACGGCACTTCAGTTCAATGCGAGAGATGTTTTATCTAAGGTGGTTATATTGTCAACAAAACACGTTGCTTGAACCTAAGGATGCGGCCAACCAGACCGCTCCCTCTCCCAAGACGTTGCTTTTACGCTTGTCCATTCCTTTGTAGTCTCCCGCAGACTACTGCAACGCCATATATGATGGGCTCCTGGCTTGTTGGCTTAAATGCCTTGACAGGGTCTTGAGCTTGGCCGCCTGACTGGTGGGCCGCATCTCTAGGTTTGACCGAGTCTCTGGGTACATGTGTCATGTCCTGCATTGGCTCTCTTACCCACAGCGCATTCTTTTTCACTGGCTGGTCCGGTGACCTGAAATGGGCTTCCAGTAGCATTGCGTCTCACACCTATAAGTCAATCTGCTCTGTTATTCTTTGGCCTTAAGACTGCCCTGTTTGACCGTGGATGGGCTGTGAGTGCTTCTGAGTAGAAGACCTTAAAGGGGCACTATATAAAACAGCTGTAATAATAATAATAATAATAATAAGCAGCGTTCATAAGATGGTTGCTTAATGTAATTGGCTTACGGGAGACTGAGAAACGTTAACAAAAACACTAATACCAACAATAACTATTACGTAACAACTAACTAGAAATAAATATTAATAATACCATTAAAAAATAAACAATGAATAATTTTAATTTTGTATTTTTCATTACTTATTGGGAATATATTTAATAACAATATATTAACTCTTAATTAATCGTACTATTCTTAAAAGATGATTTACCATGCAACACAGCACACAGATAAAGAAGCCACATATGCACGGAACAGTCACCACTCACAGACACAGAACACACATTTAGTGTCTTTAAGGCAATAATGCATTTCTTTGGATCTACCTTTCTGAGACATGGCTGCAGGACGTAACTCCACTTTTCCATCGACCTGAGCGTGGGAATCCTTCCGTTCGTCTCTTATCCGGTCTTCAACTGGACCGGCATGTCCAGCTGTTCTATTTACAACCGCTGGAGCCTTTGACATTGGTTCACTCGGTGGATGAATATTTTCTGGGTTGACATTTGCTTCTTCCTCCTCCGTATCATCATTTGCGTTTTCTTTCTCATTGGCTTCCTGTCTCTGTTCGTATTCTGCCTGGAGACGTCTCCGCCTCTCCAGTTTCGTTTGCGCAACCATCTGTAAATGTGAAATACAATGACAAATCAAGTCCTATACAAAAGCTAAAAATAGACAACATAGGCAGAGGCAGAAATGAATAAACAAAACCACGTCCAAATGCCGTATTAAAGGCTTAAATTGACTATTGGCAAAAACACAAAGAACCTGAATAAACAACATAAAGAAATAAATAAAAATGAGAAATGCAAACCTCATAGAGTTTACTGCGGTATTCCTCTGTTGACAACTGGACATCGTCTGAAACTGGCGGCACAACATTCCGACCAATGACTATTTCCTTTGACGGATTATGAAATCTAAATAAGACAAGATTATACCAACTGTTATACAGTCGAACAAAAGATGGGCTGCAAGAGGAACTCCCCACAATTCTTAAATATATCTAGACCATGCTGGCCTCAAGTTACAAATAAATGGAAGAAAGCCTAATTCACAACATGAAAATATTTTATTTAAAGTACATTCTACAGAAGAAGCTAAATGACAGGAGTTAAAACTATTGAGGTTTATTGAGAAATTTATGGTCTATGAAGAACATCCTGGAAGATCGACAGTCATAATGATGATCAAGACGATGATAATTAAACAATGCAAGATGATTTCCTACACAACTGTATTTTCAGAACCAGTTGCACACATTAACTGAACAAATGAGATAAAAATTATGATAAGGTAAAGTTAGGTAATTGTTCATGTGTTGTGTACTCCAACAATAGTCAACAAAGACACAATTTAACATGATAATGATAAGCATGTATTAAAAGCGACTGGGAAACCAAAGCAACTCATCGTTACAGTGTTAAGGCACTGGGTCAAAAACAACGACTACATAAAATGATTGACCATAAATTGTCAAATTCACGAGCCACCAGAATTCAAAATAAAAATGCAGTGATAAAGAGACGACAATCAGCGGTTTATTAGCTTTGATTGCCCATCTGTTGTGTCTTACTGTCTGACGTAGGGATGCTTCAGAGACTGTTCAGCCGTGAAACGTTTATCTGGATTGAACTGGAGCAGACCGTGTAGCAGATCAAGGGCATCTTTTGAGACACCAGACATCAGCTCATCCAGAGGAGCTCTTGGTCTACACAGGTCAGAATAAGACAGTTGGTTACCGCATTTGAAAAGAAAAGAAGTAAAATGCTAGTGCAATATCTGTGAATGAGTGCAAAATTAAACATCATTATTTTATATGTTGGTGTCAAAGGCTGTCTGTGAACACATCACTTCATTTCAGAATTTCTGAGGGCTCTGTCAAATGCAACAAAAACACAGAATATTCCAATATAAGATAAGCACCAAATTAAGATGATTTTAGTAAGCAAGATTTTACTCACAATCTATCTATATAAATACCAACGTCATGTGCTTCGTCCGTCATATCTAAGACAGAAGTTAAATCTACGATTTTGACCTAAATATTAGAAGTTGATCTAAATATTTGAAGCGCAAAAGCGCGTGATTGGACAGAAGTTAACCTAAATATTTGCAACACAAGCGTAAGTTGACCAATATGGAGCGCAAAAGTCACTGTAAACAAGCCTTCGATTCACGTTTCAAAATTTTTTTATTCGAGTCTATGTAAGTATATATGCAGTTATTAAAGTTAAATTCATTGAGTAATATATTTGCAATTATTAAAACTAAATTGAAACTTGATGGGTAATTTGTATGTTTTGCGTTTTTTAGTATTGATCGCTGCAAACTTGCCGTATAGGTGACACACAGTTCATCGACCGTTTCGTTAAATTAATGTGTAATTTAGCTCTGCGTCAAGGTGTCTTAACCACTACTATAGCAACGTTAAAATCAAGTAAGACCCATGATTCTTCACGGGTTAACAGTTAGTTTTATATAATAAGTGCCTCATATAACCTACCTCCTAGCAGCCTTTTCGAGTAGTGATGGGCCATAGGCAGATTCTATACTTTCGATATCTGAAAATCAGTAGACTGTTATAAAGCAAGATTTTACTAAATTAGCAGAATTTTGCAGAGAAAACATGACAGATAACAAAATAATGAAGGCTAACAACCAATTGAAGATGAGAACAACCCAACTGGCTTCATAATTTAATTTAACCCTTTCATGATCACCTTTACTATGCGCTGGTCGTTAAAGGGTTAAAGCAATTTTTAAATGCCACATGTAGCAAAAAAATGATCAATGGATTGTAAACTAGCGCCTGAGTCACGGAAAGTCTAGAATCAGCGACACATTAGTCTAAGCAATAAACATTGCTGTTGTTTAACTTCATTTCATCTACCATACTCTGTAACAGTTTGTTTCAGCAGGAACTGCGTGGAGACAGAGATTTGGATGCGCTAAGCCTCAATAGACTGGATTTTGATGGCTAAAGGACTTGGATCAAAACGTGTCCAACAGCGGTCAAAAACAACAACTACAAGTCCAGTATTTTTAACAAAGAAACTTATTAGAATCAGTGCATATGTAATAGGAATGAATAGAAACTCGGTTCAGAACTCGGCCCGAGTTAGCACTCAGCATAAACTCGGACTCGAACAAACAATGGGTCCTAGTTTTTGTAATCTTTCCGATTTTCTGTTATGCCGAGTTTAAGATCTCAGATACCTGCAAATATCGACCTGGCACATCAAGGAGACAGCAGACAACATAGCAGCTTATGTCACCTGATACTATAGAAACAAGACCTACAAAGTTTTGTTATGTGGTTTTATGCAGTGAGGTTACTGTCAACAGTGACTGCAAGTTTTGACAGTATTGAACAACAATGCCATAAAGGTTAATGGAAGAAAAAAGAAACAATAATAAACCAGTCATCTCTTTCAGCGTCTGTCCATTGCACTCCAAATCGGAACTCTGTGTCAGTTTTTTGGGCACCTAAGACTCCGAATGGAACTATAGTGAGACCAGAAACTGATTGACTCTAACATATTTAATAACGAACTAATGACTCTGTATCCATGTCCGTTGGTTCACGAATAAATATGATAATAATAATAAATATGATAATAATAATAAATAAGATGATAATAATAAAACAAAGCTAATTGCATTAGCAATAGTTTACCTAAGGTTAATTTTGAAAACCACTTCAAATATATCGTAATGTTTTGCACAAGTCGTCCTCACCTTCAAAACTTGGAGGATCTATAGAAGCAATGATACGCTCAATCTGATTCAGAGTAGATGAACCGGGAAAAAGAGGCTTTCCTGACAACATCTCCCCAAGGATACACCCAAGGCTCCACATGTCTATGCCCTTTGTATACCTACACAACAAAAACTGAATGTAAAATAATTGAAACAACTAGCAGCTCTGCAGATCAAACTCATTCTTATATTTACATAACACAATTCTTCAACACATAGAATTTATTTTCTTTCTACTCGTGTCTACACATAAAAATGACGCTGAAATGTTCACATGAACAATTATTATATGCCACCCGAGTTACAATTGCTCTTGTGCCCGCATTTCAGCCTTTGGCATAAGTACATCTCGATGACAACCACTTTTGATTTCAATGGTCATGACTTTTGATCTCAATGACCTTGAAGAAGTACTGAATTGATACAGGCAACTCGTCATCATTCAGTAGTTACCTTGCTATTTAACACATTTCTGCTGTCCAACCCACTGAACACACTGATCTCAATAACTTATGACCTTTGAGATCAAAGGTCATGAACTACAACATCAATAACCCTGCTATATGAGACCTCATTGAACTTTAAGAAATACTGCTGATACAGACACATAATAATAATTATTAAACAGTTATCTTGCTGTAACTAACTAAAGTTGCCTTGTCTCAGAATATATCTTACAGGAGACTAGCAAGTCTAGTTGTCCATAAGTCTTGTCACAAAAAGAAGTCTTTTCTTGCATGAAGGTGTGGTCTCGTTTTCATCTTTGCCATGGCCATGCACATATGCGCATTGTCCTTAACTGTAATTTTTTTATATAATTCAATAAATGCTGTTTTGTAGTTTTCGTAGGTGACTCTGAAGAGAGTCGCACATCTGTTGTGCCGTACTGTAACAGAACTCCTGCGTTGACAAAGCTTACCCATTGGCATGCATAAACCTACCTGTGGGAGGCAAGCAGAATCTCTGGCGCACGGTACCATCGTGTGGCCACATATTCCGTGAGGTTAGGATCGCCCTGATCATCAACTGTCACCTGATACAAGGAACGAGCGAGGCCAAAATCACAGACCTTTACGCTGCATTGATTGTCCAACAGGACATTTGATGGCTTCAAAATCAAACAGAAATCAGTTACTAAATTCAAAAGTTGTTCAAACTCAATTAAACATTTGTTATGACAGGCATTCAACATTACACCAATAACATCACAAAAACTGTTGGATCTGAAAGTTAACAAAAAGAGAAAATCAGCCCACACCAATGCTCCCTCTCAATTTTTTGGAGACAGTATGCACAAGAAATTTGTTTTGCAAACATTTTATAAATGGTTCACACTTTTATGCACAGGTCTGAGCCGAATTATGGTTCAATCAAGACCATATCTAAATTTTTTTGTGCGCAGTGCACACACTAAAATATATTCTGTTAACCTAAAAAGTCCATTGTCTAGAATGTGTCTAAGAGCATATGATGCATATGTCTTATTGTACTTCATTGTAATTAGCTTTCAATTCATTTGTAATTTTCTATTCTTCTCAGCTAAATATTGGTGCATGGTTCGTCTTAATATTTCTGTTTTCAAAATCTATCTTGTGTGCACATACTAAATTCATGTGTGCGCAGGCTCTGTGGCTCGTGTGCGTACACACTAGGGCACAGCTTAGAGGGAACACTGACTGGTCCACACTCCACTCACCTTATAATCTCGATGAATTACATTTCCAGAATGTAAGTACTTGGTTGCTGTGAAGAGCTGATACATGATGTACTGCTTGTGAACATCGGACAAAATATTTCCTCGTTTGATGACATTGTGAAGATCAGTCTCTGAAGAAACAAATTTAACAAATACATAAGAGCAAACTAAACAAAGCTAGCATATCATAAACCAACATGCAAATATGAGTTTACAATGCTTTATAACATAAATTTACATGGCCAAATGAATCTAAAACCAACAATATTAATTTATGGTATCTTGCATAACATAATATAAAATATATCTGAATATATACAAATATATCTGAATACATCTTACCCATAAACTCAAATATCAAGTATATGTCCTTGTCGTTTTCTGCCTTTATGACATTGCGAAGACGTATGATATTACTGTGGTCTCCAAATTCTTGGAGAAACATTATCTCGCGATAGGTTCTCTGAGCATCAGTAGCATTTCGAAATGCATCAAAAATCTTCTTCACCGCAACCACTTCACCAGATTTACGGTCGATGGCTTTCCAAACAATGCCATATGCCTACATCAGATGAAAAAAAATAAAGCTGATTACATACTCAAGGAGGATAGCCAAATATTTTCACTTGGCAGCTAAACACAACATAAACAACTGAACAACTGGAAACTATTTTGCTTAAAAGTAAAAAAACTATGCCATTTTAACATATTGTTCAGTAAGAAATATAATATAAACAAACAAACAAAACTTTTTATTGTAACAAATATCACAATGACAAATAAACTTTTAAATATTCCACAAATGATGTTGATAAAGGGGAGGCCCAGAAGGGATATAATCCTGCTGCTAGGGTAACCAAACTTTATTATCTCGTTACAATGGGAATGGCAGCAAGCAGTAAAATAATAACTGTGTCAATCTTAACTAGTTAATTACGAGAATGTTACATGGTAAACTAAAAATAAAAATGGATATGTATGAAACCTGACGTTTAGGTTGACTAAGATGGTAGTAGTAATGAGTGATTTGAAACTATCACACAGCAACAAATTTTTAATCATAATAGCTGAAGTTTTAAAGTGCTACATTGGAGCTAAGCACAGGGCAACAGCTTATTCATGAGTGCTGGGCAAAGTCAGAGGGGCTGTCCAATGATAACAGTGACTTCTGGTCATCTCACAAGCGGAGTTGCTCATAACTCCGGTTGCGAGACGATCAAAGCGCGAAAGGACATATTTGATACATGTGGTTCATAAACACCCTTGTTGCCACAGCAGACGAACATTTACTGAGAACTTAATTACACGTTACATTAGCCATACACTCCGTCATTACGTTGGAGTTCAATTGAAATGGAAAATACTGGCACAGCATAGCCTAAGGATAGAAACAGCATTCCCCACTCAACTGTAGATGCTTGGAAGCAATCTGGCAATGAGTACAATCTGAAAGTTGTCTTTGAATGTCTGTCGGTTCAATTTGCCAATATCTATCCTCACTCACTGTGGGCAGGCCACAGAAAGTTATGTGATGTGATTTTGTGAGAACAGCATTTCACTAAATCAACTGCATATTCATTCTACCTTACCTCACTAAAAATCACCTCTCAATGATGATAAATGGCAAGTTCTACAGAGAAGACACACCTTTTGTATTACAATAGGTTGTGAGATTTGAAATGTGTAAATTAGTCTATTTGACAAGTTAGTGACATTGATCACTAATTATTTTTTTATTCTATACTCATTGTATATACATGAACAATCATAGGCAGTGTTCTGTACTATATACGCTGATAGAATGTAGCAAGCTGTTTGAACACTCGTGATGAGTTGACGAAGGGCTGATAATTTCAAGAGAATACTGCATCGATCAGCAAAAGAATAAACAAAACAACGATACGGTATGATAACGCTAAGAAGTAATCGTAATCGTAAACTCCAAAGTGGTGCTTCATTTACTCATTTGCAACTACACATCTATGTCAAGTCGCGTCGCCTGTTCTCAAAATTATCATTTTAATATGATAAATGCCGATTTACACATTTCACGAAAGGCTGAAAAATATCACAGTTATACAAACCCCTTTCCCGAGCCTCTTCTTAATCTCATATTTTCTTGTGATATGGCTTTCTACTTCCGTACTCATGATTTACGCGACGTTTGTTCAAACGAAATACCGTAAACTTTCTTTACATAACTTGTAAAGCTTCCCTTGATACGGCGGTAATGCGCCATCACCTAAATTGCTCCGCACAAACTGTATTGCGGATAATTGGTTTACATTTGACTAGAATTATGTTTCATAACGTTAAGGAAAGCTTTAAAACACTTAATTCATTTTTAAGTCCTTCAGTTTTTCATATAGACTAGAAAAAATAGATAAAAAAGCTTCATTTTACAGAACTCTTTGTACACAACTTAGATTTACGTCATAACATCAGTTTTGTGTGCAAGAGTGTTACCATAGCGATCATACCGGAAATAAGTAAGTAAGTAATTTATTTAATAAGAACGCCTTCTATCGCACGGCATGTACAAACAAACAATTAACATAATAAAGGCTTAGTAGTAGAAAAGTTCAGTTAATGACAGGCTATGAATCTGATCTCATATCATATATGTAAGCTATTCATACTCTTATAATAAAAGCAAAGAAAAAACCACAGCGGGTAAAGCCATCCGCCCAGAGACGACCCTGTTTTGAACACGGCGTAGAATGGTGAGTATAAAAAGCAGGTAAGTTAAACGGAGGTTGATAAATAAAAAATGCAATGGAAATGGCGGGATTCTTGCTCCACGTGTGCTTTCTTAGTGTGGCGCATGGTCCGGCCATGTTAGGTGAGTCTCAGCTTCCTACGATCTGCCAATGACTAATAGTTTCTTTAGCAAGAAAACAATAGTGATATAGTCGCAGAAATGGACACATGAGGGACGATGGATGATTGCCTGAATGAATTGAACAATAAACGAGTAAATATTTTCGTCTAAAGATCTGGAGAAAACAAGAGTCGCCTTTGGGTGAAAATATGGATGTAGGCCTACTCTATGTCATCATTGGGAATGGAGATGAGATCTAGTCGAGGTATGAGTTGGTGAAGGAGTTGTGTAATAGGGAGAATAGACATCAAAAATGTTTACAAGTGTGTGAGATTGTTGACTAGGTCTGATCTAGGTAACTTGGGTGTTTGGCTACTCTAAGGTGTTTTTCCATGCGTTCTTTATCGTAGGCTAGAGTGACACCCCACCAGGATAGTGAGGTCTTAAAAGATTTATGGTATTGTCTAATTTGGTTATGTTATGCCTGGAGGAGGAAGAAAAGCCTTGTGGGTTGCAAATTTCTTACAGCATAAAAAGAGGAGCAGGAGATTGTTGTGAGCTGGTCAGAGGCGTAGCTAGGGGGCAGTGAGGGACATGTGTCTCCGGGTATCAAGTTAGAGGGGGTGCCAAAATTAGGATTAAACATATTAATTTTTTTGATGCCAACTAGTTTACCCCAACTAAGTTAGTAAGATCTAATTTTGGCACCCCCAAAATATTTTCATTACAAGCAGGTTGTGAAGCATGATTTTGTCATCTACAAATTTTAGCACGAGATTGAGGGGCATAAGGGTAAAGGTCTGATTGTCTGAAGCAGTGATGGAGTAGTTTGTGGGTCTTAAGCTAAAGCCTTGAACTATACTGACATTGATTGGAACACGAGATAAAGGTAGACCTTTGAATATAGCGAGGCATGAGCGTTCAAGATAGCATTACACTAGCCAGTTACAGATTTGTTCTGAGATATCAAGAGTTGAGATTTTGCCAAAGAGGAAGTGTTTAACAGAAAAAGTCAAGACAGATTATTGAGACATATTTTCATCGGTTTCTAGTTGTGTGGTATACAATGAATATTATGCCTGGAGAGGTGGATCCAGTAGGTACGAATGCAAATTGATCTGAGATTAAAGAATCAAGGGGATGTTTATTGACAAGTCAAAATCTACAGAAATTATATATTTTCCACCCCACCCTTCAACTACTAGTATTACGTGCCCAATTCAATAATGAGTTAATGTATCATCGCTTTGGTCTGGCAGTCCTTACTGGGTCTTACTCCTGCCTATCTTCGCAATCTCTGCTACTCAACCGAGTGCACTGGGTCGTCGCTCTCCAGCTCTACATCAAGTCAAAAAGTCAAGAACCTCTGAAAAAGGCAAGACAATTTTTTAATAATGATTCTAAAAAATGTGAAATCAGTTGTCACAATAAACATTTAGCTGAAAATATGAGCATTTCAGAAACAAGAAAATGAAACTTTTATCATTTACAGAATTTATGCTTTACACCACTCACATTTTAACCAGGTTTCTGAATAAAAACTTTATCAAGACAATCAATGGTGCTTAACATTCCGATTGCCCTTATGTTGAAATGTATTGTGTCTGACGTTTTCTGCAAAGAAATAAACTTAGAGGCTGACCATAAAGGATGTCCACAAAAATGGGGTTTGCTAACCTGCAGACGTCAGAGAAAGGGAGGGCGTGCAAATGTCTGCAAGCTAGTATTGTTCACGATATTCTGTAGTACTATGTGAACGAATTGGCATTAATATATCTTTGTCTCATGAGTGCCCAAGGTTGATTACGTGACCCATATACTTGACTTGAGTGAGCATACAAACAGCATTTTAGTTCTATGTTCTGAACAAAGACTTCTTTAAATTAACAACTTTCTTCCCATTTTTCTTTTCTTTAGATACATCCCTGTTGTGATAAGATAAACAAAAGTTGTGTTGTGACAGCTATAGAGCAGTGTTTTATGTTCTGCAGCCAGGAAGAGGGATGGATAAGCCACATGTGGACAAAAACAGAAAAGGTGGTTCAGTAAACAGATATAATCTGCAAACATCTTTCAAGGATGACCCAATAGTACAGTACTGGTCCCATGCTGGTAAAACCTTCCTTTTCTGTGTCATCGTTTCCGAGCCATAGGTTGCCAACTGGAATAGAAAACAGAAAAACGTTACAGAAACTGCTGCCCAAACCTTGCAAACTCTAAAAAAGCTGATACACCCGACTTGTTTTTATTAATATCATGATTATAAACTGTCATTATTGTTAAAATCTCAGTTAACAGCTTTGAGACTATTAAAGGACAAGTTTTATAACTGGTTCCACTAAAAGCAATGAGACCTTCAAAAAAATGCCAGAAACAGAAATTGAATGGGTCCCACCATAAGCAAATCTGACAAGCCGATGCCATGTGTGGAAAAGATTATGACAAAACTAATCAAAAGTTATCAATGGAGATGAAATGTCCTGTTAGATGTAGCAAGCCAGATACAGAATTGTAACAAGACAAACTGCAGAACTCCCAAATTGTATCTCGAGACGATGGTCTTGACGTAACAGAATTGTACAGCAACCAAACTAAACTTTACCCATTGAATTCAGATGCAGTAGGTTGTGAATTAGGATGCCACAATGGTGTCTTTAACAATACTATGACCCAAAAAATTAAAAATTGGGTTCCTGATGATTAGGGCAAATTGTGGAAATCAAAACATTTTGAAAATCACAGTCAATGCAACAAATATGAACAGTTCAATCTGATCATCTGGTAGTTATACTTTCTCATGCTTAGTCCAAGTCTTTGTCTACACCATCTATCCAACATCATCATAATGCATACATATACTCTTGAAGTCAGTTAAATACTGTATTTACTGGTTGAGTTCCTGTGATAACAATTCAGAATTGTTTCTCTGACTTTCAGCCTACAATTGAAATAACACACAACTTGCACACAGATGAACTGCATTTTTTCTATATAGTTAAATTTGTTGTACATCTTTGTATAACACAGCCAGCAGCACAGAGGCTTAATTTATGTGAAGAAGGCTACATAACCATATAGTCTAATCTGCAGAGTTGTTATATAAAAATGTAATAAAAAAAACTAGTTAATTGGACAGGCCTGTAGACTAGTTTACCGACTACAGTTTGATAAGGACATCCTAGACTGAGCATTAACCTGGAACGAGCATGTCAAATATCTACTAAAATTGCAAAAAAATTGGAGTGATATCTTGCATTAATTATATCTTACCAAACAGAGCTTATATTAATCCATAGGTTACCTGTATTTGTCATAAATTTGCAACAGCTTCAAACTATCCATCCAGACTAAATTGATTAACTTTACATAGTATACAAACAAAAACGTGGAGTAAGTCTTCTTGCAGTAAAGAACAATGTTACATTGATCAGAATATTCTAAAAACTGATTGTATTAACATAATAAAAATTTATTTATCGGGACGAGAACCATTCTCTCCAACTTTAGTGAGTACTTCCCAATTTATTATATTCTATTCTATTTACGGATTTATAAAGCGCCTCTCACAGTACAACCTAATCAGAGGCGCTCCCAGTGCGAAAAACCCCTAGAGAAAAGAAAGCTTTAAGAGAACAAGCAGAAACAGTCGTGCTGCTAGATAAGAGTGCAGCACGAGTCACAGCTGGAAGACTGTTCCATAGCAAAGGGCCAACAGACAAGGTCGTACCGAGCTATAATTGTGTCCTGTGCCTAGCATCAATCTAGCACCCCCACATTTTGAAAACAGTGCATTTTGTGGAATAATAAGTTATTCCATCCTGAAATTTGTGCCCTTTCCACATTTGCGCCCTGGGCCACGACTCCGCTGGCCTCCCTCGGTACGGCCCTGCCAACAGAGGCGTAGGCACGATGCTGAGCTGTGGCAGTTCTAGACCGAGGTACTAGAAGGTCCTGATGGTCTAAAGACCAGAGAGGACGCCCAGAGGTAGCCAAGATATGTTGCCTGATAAGATCACAAAGATAGCGTGGAGTTTGACCCAGAAACGCTTTGTATGTAAGAAAGAGGATTTTGAACTGAATCCTATCAGTTAAGGGAAGCCAATAAAGATGTTCAGTCATGAAAGTAGAGATATGTGAGAAACGAAGAAGACTGGGAATCAAGCGAGCAGCTGCGTGGAGTACAGACTGGAGTGAAGTGAGGCGGAGTTTTGGTAGGCCGATGAGTATTGAGTTACAGTAGTCAATGCGGGAACAGATGAAGGCACGAACCATGGTCGAAAAAATTATTGAGGACAAAGATCATTGGATGGCGCGTAGTCGCTGCAAATGATAAAAGTTGGACCGAGAGAGATTGGAGCTATGTGCAGAAAAAGATAGAGTACTGTCCAGAGTAACACCCAGATTGTGAACATTTGTCGAAAAGGTAAACTGAAGGAACTTCTTTGTAAGTAAAACATGATCAAGTTTAAGCGGCTGCTGGCGGGTGCCCAACCAGATCAATTGAGTCTTGGAAGAGTTCAGTGAAAGACAATTTGAGGACATCCAACAGTTTAAGTCAGCAGAGATAGATTCAATAGATTGGGAAAGAGCAGGCTGGTTGGTAGAGGAACCATGTACATAGGCTTGATCATCAGCGTAGAGATGACCTGATGCCAAAGGCCAATCAGCAAGACGAGGCATATCAGCTGTAAACATCATATATAGAAGTGGACCTAGGACAGATCCTTGAGGGACCCCAAATTTAACAGGTACCCAAGAGGTGCAGTAGTCACCTAGGATGACCATTTGATCAGTAAGATAAGAGTGAAACCAAAGAAGAGGGATCCCACTAAGACCAAAGGACATTTCAAGCCGATGCAGTAGTATATCATGGTCAACCATATCAAAAGCTGAAGATGCATCAAAAAGTGCTAAGAGAGTGACATGGCATTTATCCATAGCAGAATAGATGTCAGAGAGAAGAGAAAGAAGAGCAATTTATCTTGAACACCAACCTATTTCACTAATTCAGAAAACAAGTACTATCAAGGGTTTGTCCATACAAATACCAGACTAGTTTCCTTTAAACGTGAGGGCCCATCCTTATGCATAGCTTGCCTACTGACATGTAAAAGTAAGTAAGAAACAAGAATATTCTTTATTAGACTACCAGCAAAAGCACTATAGCTTACAAAAGGTCAAGTTAGCGCTCATTTAAAAACCTACCTATTTAATCACAATGCCCAGTAGCTAAGTTAGTCATGTTAGTTGATTTGTTTTTATCAGTGTTCTAATTGATTTTTGCTTTAGCTTCTAAATGTCATAGATGTTATGCTTTAGTTAGAATATCCTAATTCTAACATTCTTCATTATACAGTTGTATCATGCCATAGAGTCATATACGGCTCCATCAAGCGAGACTGTTGTCCTTTCGTATGTGCCTTTTGTGACCACTGGGATATTCTTCAAATGCTAGCTAGAATTAGTTTAATAATAAACATATGAAATTAAAAGAAAAACTGTAATTGCAGTAAGAATTGTAGAATTGATTAAAGGCAAATAAACAGAATCACCATCCATGCAGTACCAAATTATGTTAAAGTCTATAAAAAAGTTCATCAATCAGTACACTATATAAATAGACAAGACTTTTGTGGTTGGTTGATGCACAAATGAATGTCCAACCAAGAGATTAATATCCAGAGCACACAGATGCAACCATACCAGGAGTTCTAAACATTGCTGCAACACGAATGAGATATAAATGGACAGGGCCTCCACAGCAAACACACACCTCACTCACTGCCTAGTCCTTCACCAATGGAAGAATGTGGAGTATCCAGATATCCATTACACTGCCATAAAAGTTCATTGAGGACAGGCTGATGGGTAATATTAACGATCAAAGCTGATTGATCAAGAGAGTGGTTACAGAATCAAAGCGGTAGTCTATTAAAATCAGTCTAATAACTGAGAAACTGTATCATTGCCATATTTTGAGCAGAAACAAAGAGCAGTAATACGGCTTTAAATGTGTTTCAGAGCATTTTTGCAAGATCTCCAGTAAATAAACAATAGCATTTAATTAGAAATGTTGAAGTAATATACCTCCAGTTCACTTCTAAACCAATCTTCTCGATCGGCCGTTGGAATTGACTCATGTACAACCAAATCCTTTCCTCCAATTATGCGAGGCAAACCACCCGAAATCAGATTATGCACCTGAGTAAAATAAAATAAAATTGTCATTTGATAATGCCCTCCTCACAAAGTTCATAAGTGCACATTGAAGCTGGGTAACCATTAGAAATGCCTGTCCAACATGCAGTCCACTGGCTAATTTTAAGTGGCTACCTGAGCTCATTTAATTTTTGCAATTTGTGTAAAGCTGAAGTAAAAGACAGCATTTGCTCACAATTAAATAGGCAGAATAATCAAATAAGCAGATTGGTCATCTCGATTGATCCCGGCTATTCAATATACACCTCGATGACATTCTATTACAGGGTAAATTTCACTTTGGAATGGGTCTTACACATACACAATTTGACTTTTAAAATTAAAGGTCACTTTTCTGTAGTCATAAGCAAGAAGGTTTCCTCAGCCATTGCACACACCAAAACCTTAAAATTTAAAATCAAAGCTCACCTTCCTAAACTTTTTGAAGTTCTTAATTGGCCTCCCTTTCCAAATGACCACTGCCTCACTAGCTGTACGCTTTGATCTCTGCTGACCAGGTTGCCTAGCAACCAAACTCTTCACTTCAGTGACAACCAGTCTACTCGGCAGTTCTTCGACTTTTATGAACTCTGGATCAGCAATCAACTAAAAGAAGAAATCCAACAAGACAATTAAATATAATGATGACTATTATAAATTATAACTTATGCTCATACTCCATTTCTCTGTTCACTTGAAAGGTTTTCAATATTTAGAAAATCTGAATCAACAGTAATCTAAATAGAATTTGATTTCTACAAATCACATTTAACTGAAAACATTCTCATCATAGATATTTCTGTTTCCAATTTACACAGGACAGTGAGAGTTGGTTAAATTATGATAAAATAAAAATATCAATGAATTAACACTGTATAAAGAACAGTCACTAACTCGAATTGGGAATGCAGCTGTCAAATATCCCGGCTGAATTTGAAGATTCTCCTTTGTAGAGTCATTCTCCTGCAGATATAAACACAGTTGACAGCAGGATTCAGATGATACGGATGATGTTCAAATTCATCTCTCTTGACATTGTGTACAGTAACTGGACTTGGCTTAAACCATTCATTCCACAGTGCAATTCAAATGACTTGTTGGATTGGCAAAACTGTTAATTTAAAGCCTATTTTTAAGCTATTGCTTCCCCAACTGTTCTAAATGGAGTTTCATGGTAGTCATCTACACCTCGAGTTGAAACTAATCTGTCATCTTTTATAGCATTTTGATTTGTAATATACAAACCATGGTATACAGGGAAACAGCATAAAAATGAGTTCAAGAATAAAATGAGTATAAATTAAAAAATATACAGGTCTACATAAAGATATAAAAGTAACATGCTAATAATGTGAAATTCTAGACATATAATGGTATCTTTAAACAACTCCCATCCATAAACAAATATACTGAATTAATATAAAAAGGCCAGCATCTCTGATTTGTTTTGTTCTTTGAGAGGTACAGTATAAAAGCTCAATAAAAATTACAATTACTTCGAAAGTTAAGAAAAACACAAGTGCTAACATTCACTCCAATTCAAACAAATTCAACTAACTCAAAGGTAGCATTGTATTTTAAAGAATAATTTTTCAACAAGACATCAGATTTAATTACAATGTATTACTAACCAAGAACGACACAGACGTTTTGCAATCCTCCCGTTTCGAAAACAATTTCTTATTTTGAGGACCACTTGCCTTCTGACCAACAACATTTGATGAACTTTGGTACCTTCCACCAATATCAACCTTGTGAGTTGCAGCTTCACGTGTGCCATCTGTCAACCTGGAATCAACCTCCATTTTCACCTCAACTGCCTTGCATGACGGTTCAGCAAAGCTGCCGATGCTAAACTGCATATCAAACGACCCAGCTGTGTCCTCTGGAACAGTGTATCTCGTCAGATTTTCAGCAAGATTCAAATTGCCTTTGGAATCAGACACTGCAGTGATTGTGCTGTCACGATTTACTGGCTCACTGTGACCCGTAGTTCTAATTTCTGAAACAGTGATCTTGTCAGCACTGGAAAGCAATTTTGTTGATCCTCTGGTCCTATCTGAGCTTTCAATTATTTCTTTATTTGCTACTGCACGGAATTTTTTGGATGGAGTAGATTCTTCGGGAAGTGCAGAGAATATTCCAGTTGAATCTCTGGAATCACTTTCCTCTCGTGCCCTAAATTATTATCGAGAACATGGTTAATGTTCCACAGTAAGTAATGCGGCAAAGGGTACAGCAATCTCGGTTTTACCATTTTGGGTCTACTGTCACAGCAGTACTGTGGTAGTGGAGAATAAACCAGCAATAAAACAGTGGCAATGACTGCAATGGTAACCATTGTAGCTCCATAGTCTATATTGGTATAGTCAATATTGCAAACCTTCAAAAAGATAATCCATTTTTATTTATATCTATTTTATTAATTCAATCAGCAAATAGCTTTGTACGACAAAGTGTTTTTTACATTGTTTGTCAAAAATATTTTGTGGGGAATGTGAAGTAGTCCTGTAAGGATGGGGAGTAAACTTGCAGCACAAGGACAAAACATGCGGGGATGGGTTGGGAAGGGGCAAGGAATGTGGAAGACTCACTTGTTGCACAGCGGGAATGGGATACAGGACTGTCTCCCTTCGTCACTTTCTACACCGAGCAAAATAAACATACAAGTCAAAATCATTGATTGCACTGGAAAATTTCTAATAAATAAGGTCACAGAAATAAAGGAAGTGCAATGATCTAAGATGCAAAGCACAATTAAGAGTCAACTTTGCAAATACCGTTTCTTACCTTTTCTTAATTCTGGTACTCTGCTGTTCAGCTGTTGACTGGCTTAGAGGTTCTTCTTTAACCTAGAAAAGATTTGTAAAAATAGTCACAGCATAACCAAATGCAAAAAGAGGACAGGCAGATTTCGAGCTCAGTTTTAACAGAAGAAAGAAACATAAAAGCCAAATTCATTCATCATCATTCATTCATTCATTACAGAGATTTATATAGCACCCCTTCAAGACTACTACTCAGGAGCGCTCCCGACTCCAGCACGTTTAAAAAGAACAGTTTTAAGGCAAGTATAAAATGAGTCTGAATGGACCCTTGGTGACAACCGCAACGCCAACAAATGAATTGTACAAAAGCCAAAAGTGGTACTGATGCAAAATTGATTCCTCAATTCAATTCAATTTCCATTTAATAAGATTGAGCTATCAAAATGCAACTTAATTTACATTGATAATTAGAGAGTTAAATCTTAGTACTGTGAACCTCAGTCCGAGAACAACAGTTCTTTGTTTAATCCTTTAACTACCAGCACATAGTAAAGGCATGATCAATAATGCTGGTTATTAAAAGGCTAAAAGTGGATATCGATTTTGTCTACCTGAACAGATGGCAGTGGAGTCCTGAAAGTTGAGCTTTGATTAAGGCTGGCAGCAACTGGAGTTCTACAGAGACAATATTACGCTTTGAAACATGAAGTATTATAATGACATAATGTTTTTCACTACCATTAATGTTATTTAAAACATGATTCTATCACTATTAAATCCATATGGCTCAACAAATATGCATTTCAGAGACTAATGGATGTTATTGGGGACAAAAATAACCAAATAATTAAATGCATTTGCAAAGTTGACTAATGAATAAAGCCACAGCTGGTGAAAGCTCTTAGTACACTGGTTTTTTGAATTAACCTTGACATCTCTTTCATTCTTTAGTCATGTTGCGTTTGCTCACAAGCGCACACTTGCTCATCACGCTTGTTTACGAGCAATGCCATTAGCTCATACGCATGACGAGCAAGTGTGTAAGATGAAGTGATTCAAAGACTTCACAGTTCCGGCATAAAATAGTCACCCTTCAGTATCTTTTATCACTAGTTTACAACAGGTAATGATATACACAAGAAAGTAGATTACATTGAATGAATGCCTGCTTGTTATACATATACTATGAAATTCGTCGAACACTCCATTGAATTTGCTTTGCAAAACAATCCTCCTGTGGAATATCAAGCCTTCATCACCACCAAACACTATCAAGCCATGAGCATAAAGACATCCCTTTCCAATACCTCTTTTAATTTGTCTTAGTTCACAAACTGCTTGTTCATTACTAGAATAATTATCATATGCAACAAACCTAATAATATTAATAATAATCTTCATATAACTACAATGAAAATGATACAATCGCAGTATGATTATATGTAAAGTATGAACGGAAGATCACACATTATCACAGCACTGTAAGACAGCCATGCAGCGCACTATAACTTGCCTTTTAATGGTTGACTGCGATTGGCCGAATGCAGAACCAGGCACCTCGGATGCAGACTGCAGTGGATTCTGAGACGGTGACTGGCCAGGAAGACCAGAAGAGGGACCAGCTTCAAATCAAACGAAACTAATAATATTATTATGAAAATTCACATTCGCTCCTCTCCTTCTGTAGCTTCTCATCGACCTGTTCACTCCTTGGACTTGCATGTAGTCTTTGCTCTCCAACTTAGAACTAATATGACACAAAATAGATCTTTTGCCACCATTAGGCCTTCCCTAAGGAATGCCCTACCATCATCTCCATGTGTAACATTCTTTCTGGGGCTCCACCTACATCCTTCCATAAAGCTTTTTCTACTCTAGTGGTTCTTGCACTGGACTGCAACTGAATGGCCACTGCTGCAGAAGGCACTATATAAACAATAAAAGCAAAACAATAGAATACAATGACAGTAATATACATAACAATGATAACAATCTTAAACAATAAGAATGTCCATTTCAGAATCAATTTTCCCAGATTGATGATGATAACATAAAACCTTTGGGTGTTTAATACCCCTTAAGATTTTAATCATTAAAAATGAACATTAACAGTAATTTAAACTCTGATTACAAATATAAATATTCTTTATACCATGGAGGAATATGCACAGAGTAATAACGACAACTATATTTAATCATTTACTAAAAATGTAGTCATACCAAGTTCTATGCTGGGATTACACTGAGTTGCTGTAGAACAATATAGAACGGCAAATCCTATTTCTGACTCTGCAATCATTCGCCTCTTCATTCTAAACAAAGGAAAAACCAGAGATACAAGCAAGGTGTGCATTGGTTTGTTTAATGTCTTTATATCTAATATGATTTACCTAATTACTATTTATGTCACATCCATTTAGATCTCTACTGCCCAAGCTCCAGTAGTGACAGCCTCACAAAATGGCTGTGACCACTCCCCTCCTGCCTCTGAGACCTTTAGGTTGCAAAAATATTCCAGCACAAGGTCAAAAAGTGGTCCCACGAGTTCTATTAGACAGCACTGGGTCATTCGACTGTGGGGCTCTCCATCTGGAATGGCCTCCCACTAGACGTGATTGCTGCCTCCGTTCAACTCACCTGCCTTTCATGAGTTAGACATTCACATTTTTTTAGCTTTGGTTGGACCGGGAGCACCTCTGAGTAGATCTCTCGAGGAGGCGCCATATAAAAATAGTAAGAATAAATGAAAACACAGTATGGATGCTATACACTTTTTATTAGATGACTGTACACCAGTGTCATTAGCAATTGATAAATAAAGAGTACACTTGTTTACATAATTACATATGGGCAATTGTGCATGACAATGCATGTACACATATATGCAGTTTTAGAAACCTTTCAAAAACATTGCAAATAACTCTACACAAGAGAGTCTAGCTAAGCAGAGACTGCAGCCTGAGTCGCCCTGCATGTATGGCATACTGAGAGGAAAATATTCCATAAGGTTCCGTAGCGTGAAAAACAGAAGGTGTGAGAGTGTTACATTGAGAAACCAGCATATCCACAAATGCCTAATGACCAAGTGGTTTGGTTCCCATAGATATTAATACACACTGCTTGTTAAACAGTTAAATAATTCCTAATAAACTTTGCAAACCAGGAATAAGCTTGTCCAAAGATCAGTGGTCTAAATTTAGACAGTCGCCTTTTATGACACCATTAATTAGAAGTTTTTATGTAAGAACGACTTTCGTGCAGCAACAGCAGACAATTTATCTTCTGTGTTAAGCTTGGGAGTATAGTTTCAAACCACAGTGATGTCTGTTTTTAACAATCAGTTAGTTACCTGGTTAGTACAGACTGGATGCTCTGTATCCAGGCTGCAGCTGCTTGCGATCCACCTGCATCTGGCATCATGATGCAGACACCATCTGCTGCAGCCAGCGCTTCGACATCTTCCGCATCGGAGATCAGTTTTGTCTTGGCACCTCCAAGTTCTAATCCCAGATGAAGCTTCTTAAACTGAAAATTAGAATATCAATTAGCAAAGTAATTATTAATATGACCATGAATTAATATAGCACCAATTAACAGGACTAATTTCAGTTTAGCATGCTTCCCACATCGACATGCAACAAATAATATAACTAACCACTAAGCAATATAAACGAGCTGGCTTATGCCAAAGTCATGCATTTAATAAACCAGATAAGAGGACAATTAATTGAATATATAACACCTTCTAAGAATCCTTAGATGTGCTCTTTTCAACAGACTGCTATTTTCAAATTAAATGAACTAAAAAATATATCAAGTTCAAACTAATCAGATGCTAATTTGTTTCAAAGCTTCTGTCACCTTACCGTTACTTTGCCTAGTTTTAATATATTTTTTTAATTAATGAACAACATCTTCAGCTCTTTAATTGTAGCTCATACTTAGACAGTCTTAACCGGTGAAGTCAAAATGAATTGCTTTAAATATATATTAACTCTCAAGCATGAACACTTAATCATTGTTGCGATGCCATTATCACCTGAACAGAGACATGGCACTCCAGAATTTCTTCAATTTCGAAGCCATGATTATGAAAAGACGAAGATGATAACATTGACAGCAATGAAAATAATGACAAAAAAACCATTATACATGTAATTTCAAGACTACTTGTTTTCTTAACAAGCAAAAACTCTGCACCCATGAATGCTTCCATGTGAAACCAAAGCCAGTTTTCATAATCAGTTAGACATAACCAGTTGAGATTTGACAATTATTAATAATAAAAATCTTCGTTTAATTTCAAACTGACAAACTGCAGTAAAATAACAAGTGCAGCATGAACAAAAGAAGACAAGAAGACTATGTGAATTGAAAAGGACGAGTTTCACACACGACCCGAATGGTGTTACTGAGAAAACAGAGAGGATAGAACTAGAAAGCAAATTCCAAAACCTCACTTGTGCCACCGAATACCAATGAAAGCATAGCATTGTCTTCATTCTATTTAGAGCAAGACTCAAAGTGTATTTTTTAATCCTTTGGAGCTGTGTAAAGAACAAAGATAGGTCATCAAAGTAACAGTAATTCAAGAAATTGTTGACATTCTCACATATTATTATTCACAATAACCTGAGAAGGTGAGAGAAAAACGAAGGTCTTTCCCGCAAAGAGCGTTTGACGTCTTCTATCTGGACTGAAGGAAACATCAGCTGAGCTGACTTGAGACTCACTTAAACTCGGAAGATAACTGAAAGCAAAATACAAATGTAACCAAACTAATCATTAAAATTGTTTGTTTCTTCTGCATAATCATTCACCATGCTCAATACTTAATAATGTAATAATACTGTCATAATTAAGCAAGCAAATTTTCATCAATTTTACCAAATTCTAAATACCTTTTAGTCCCATTGACTCTCATTATCATATGTTCTTACAATAACACTGATAATTACATCTGAACATAAAAACTCTCATCCTAAAGCTGCGCTTGACAGTTTTGTCAGTGGTTGTCTTATTATTGACAATGATGTATAACACTGAACAACAGAATCAGAATCAAAGGCCACAAATGTCTTGATATGTGCACCAACATTAACATCATTATAACTATACTAGCTGTTACCCGTGAAGAATCACGCGCCTTGATATATTTAGGTAAATATTTCGGTCAACTTCTAATATTTCGGTCAACTTCTGTCCAATCACACATCTTAGAGTCAACTTCTGCTATCACGTGCCTTACACGTGACGGACAAAGCACGTGACTTAGGTAATTATATAGATCGATGATTTATCACATATTCAGTTCTGCCTATCATGATTTCAATTGAGAAGCATAGATAGCAGAACTGAATTGCAGATGAACCCGTGCAATGGTAGGTATTGCTGCAATTGTAGAACATAAGAGAAAGACATCGGCCATATGCCGCAGGAGTTCGCAATTCCCAAATGAAAACTACTCATGTTTTGAGTGTGTGGGATCTCAAGTGAGGCACATGTCGTCACATACCAATGCACACCCCAAAAAGCTTGAAAGGACAACCTACTCTCCTGCATTTGGCAATTTCATTGAACCATCATCCACTGCTTTCAACAGATCCTCCAAGTACTGTGAAGTGACAATCGGTTTCAATGACACCAGTGCACAGATCACCTGCCCCAAAAAACAACATTATGTTTCCTTCTAGATAAACACAACCTAATTAAGATATCACTAATCTCAAAGTCACCATACTGCAATGTGTAAAACAGCCTTCACGCCATTTTAAATCAGAAAATACAAAACCACAGTGTGGCACAGTGGCTGATCAGTTAGAGCGATCAGCCCATAACATTCAGTGTGCGATGAGTGAGCGGGTTCAACCCTCGTCCGGAAGTCACTGTGTAGGGACCTTGAGCAAGTCCTTCGCACACAATTGCTCTGCAGTACAACTTCGATTGCGCTGTCGAGGCGTGAGTGTGCCCTTCTGAGCAAAAAACGTAGGAAGAAGGGCGATATCAAATTAACATAATAAAAATAAATATAAGGAACTTAATGGTCTTCAAGGCCTGCATTCATGTAGCATTGGAGGCACTCTGCAAAGCACATGCAGACAGCTTGTTGACACAGTATAAAAAAGCCTTCTGTGGTTTAGATCAACAGGCAATCTGACAGAAACATCTGATTGTAGGCAAGACGATGAGCTTTACTGCCTGACAGTTAAGTACTATAGAATTTTCTGATCACAGGATTCCTGTCATCGCCAGAGTTTCAATAGTGTAACTAAGATAGAAATTTACCATAGAATAATACACCCTAAATTAGTAAAACTGCATGGCATCATGAAGTTCCTCCAGTTTTTGAAACAAACTTGCCTTTATTGTAACAGAGAGATTAGGCATTACGACCAGTTGACATTCGCGACACCACTCGTTGACCACATGACCTCCAAGTTTCAGGACATTTCGCCTGACCTCCTTCTTTGACCCCGGCAACAGGCAAGAGGTCGTCACCACAAGTGGATCATAGACGGCACTAGAGCATAAATTCACAAGAAGAATTAAAGCCAGATGTCAGTTTATTCAAGGAACAGTTCATCAACAATGAAAGAATCAACACCTCAAGCGATCAATTGACCTGATAAATGCTTTGCACTATAGAAACCGTCAATCTCTAATGTCATGGTGTAACATATATATTGCTCTTAGGTTATGGTGTGATGCATATTTTGCTATGGTATCATAGTGTGCTCACTGTACTGTTTAAATTGCTCTAATGTTATGGTGTCATCGTGCGATGCATAAATTGTTCTGTAATGATGCAATGCATAAAATGCTCTGATGCTGTGGTGTAATGCATAATTTGCTCAACAGCTAGGGTACAATGTATAAATTGCTCTATGAAAGTAGACTTGAACATAAAGTAAGGTATTGTAAGCAACCATTCACTGCATGCCTCAACCAGTAACAGTCTTATACTGTACTAGGAGTTAAACTACCGTTTGGCTGCTCAGAGTGCAACAGGTTGAAGGAAACTAACATTTACAGCTTAGTAAGTAGATGCCAATTTCACTCATTATGGTTTTAAACCTGGACAATGAGAGGTGAGGTAACCAAGTAATTATTCAGTCACTATAAACTACAAGCTTTTCACATGTCAGTAAATGATAATTTAACATGATTTATCCCTAATACCTTAACAATGGCATTGGTTTCCCAGTTAATTTTAGTACACTGTGCCCTGCAATCCTCGGCTTGGTTCAGAATCAACGTGGCATTGAAAATGGGCTTTATTGATGCACCAAAGGAATGGAACTAGCTGCCAATATTTCTACAAGGATTGAAGACTTTGCATGTGTTAAATATTTTAGTAAGAATAACAATTAATCATTTTTTTTAAACACCATTTTGGAAGATTAAGTACAACGATGTCTAAACTAACTGGTATCTGCTGATGCCAGCGGTACCAAAGATCAGCAGATCTCCGTCATTCAGCGTTCTTTCCTCTCCATTCGCAATTCTGCCATCCTTCAGCTGCGTACCAAGTTTTGATATATCCCTGAAGTGGAGTACAGACTTTCTGTCTGGAAATGCCTACACAAAAACATATCTCAAGCTGAAGCCAAAAAAGCCATAAATCAGTGTATTACCCACATATATTGCAGTAATTGTACTGGATGCCCACAAAGCAGAGAACTTATTTCAAAGTATGTCTCATAGTTTAGTCTCATAGCTGAACAATTTCTTTCCATGTTTATTCATCATACAAATGTATATTTGCATTCAATTGATGAACACTGGATTTTGCCATGCCCTGCACTAATTTATTCTAGGGCTTCCTCGATAGATTTGGATAATTCCAATGTTGAGGAATTTGCTGACCAGTTCAGTTCATTGAAATAATTCATTTGTCGTTCAGGTCTAAACTTACGATTCATCTGTTTCGACTTGAATGTCCATCACAGCCTGGCTTCCAGTCTCTCTGATCCATTGGATTTCGACCAGGTTTTCCATTGGATATTGAATTTTGATGGCGATTTAACTGCAAGTGACTATTGATTGATCTGTTATGCAGTATGATACTGGCACGATGCCGGCATATGATCGAATGTAAAGAACGTTTCTCACATGCAAGTTATATTCTGAATATTCTTGTCTATGACATTTGTAACTCAGAATGCAGTCTGCAAATTAGGACATAATCGAGTAGACAATTTCCACTGAGTACCGAATCCCAGTATTTGGATGCACTATTTTCCGGATCCGGGTACGAACCGAATAGTAGCGGCAAATCTGGCCAGCGAGTACCATCCATAGGCAAAGCACGGAGAGCTACCTATAGTCAATGCAGTCTATAGCAATAATATATCCTTCTCTATATAGCGCATTGTCACACTCTAGGCTATAACAATATATTTATTATTTAATAACTTTATTTGTGAAAAAATGTAAAAACCCTGTTAAAAAATTTGAAATATGAAGTTATCAATTAGGTCTTTACTCTCCAATGTTTACCTGAACATGGGTGGAGCCAATTCAAGCGGGAAAATTACTGATTTGGTTGCCACCTGGGGAATGCAACCAACAGAAATTAAAGTATATAAATTAACATCATTACTTTATTGAAAATTCAGTGGAATGTTAAATTCTTCTTTAATTAATCAGTGACTTATAAGTAAGTTCGTTTATCCTAAATTTATTTGATGAATTTTTTTTATTTGATCCAAAAAATTATTTTATCAAAAAAAGTTATGTTTAGCTATTTGAGGGTGTAATATTTGCCGAGGCGAATACTTACGAATAGTCCAACATTCGGCCGAGGCAAATGTTCAAGGCGATTTCCGGTTATGCCCTGCTGCAAATGTGGATTAAAGTCGATACTTACTCACTTACATGTATACTATAGAAGTGATTAGAAGAAATTAGTCTTAAGCAAGCAAAACACAATGCTCCATCAGCATGAATTTTAAAACAAGTGTCTACAGCTGTAGCCTGTTGTGCAGAGTGAGTCATAGTGCCTGCTTAATTACCCTGGGCACAATTATGTCATTTTAGGCCAAATTAGCAAGTCGTAAAAGTAGCCTGTGTGGGGAGGGAATGGCATCATTGGCATGTTAGAAGAAGGCGTCTATCTTTCCTCTCCTCCGTCATGCTAGGTCGACAGCAGGCGGTGTGCCTAATGTGTATTGGCTGCCTAGGATTAGACCCCAACTACATGCATATAGTTGTATACGTCTCCTACGGAGTGAGTGTTTGCTTGTATCACAACAATAGGCAGTAACAGTATGTCTATCTTTTACAACCGGTCATCTTGGGAAACACAATGAAATAATCGGCAGAATAATTGGCTAAATAATCGGGTGTCGGCAAACAAATAATCAGCAATAATCGGTATCGGCATAATCGGCAAAAAGTGATATCGGTACAACTCTACCAAAACACCAAAGAGAATCAACATCAATAGTTATTTCAACACAGCTACACCACATGTATGATAAAATAAATCAAAATTCATCAAGCATCTAACAGTGCTACAATCAAGCTCACGATGTTGAAAACAATCCTATAGTAACCATCAGAACAAGTTTACAAAGAATTACTATGTAGCCGTAACATGTGTACACTGTGCATACATGTGTTACCTTCAGTGTTTTATCTATAGGTTTTAGCCCTTCTGAGTAACATGATATATCGAAATATCTATATGAAGATTACCATTGGAAGGCAACTCAGACACCATACATTTTTTTAACTTTTGATAGTGAGACAGTGCACAGCTCTCCTATATCAAGAAAAGAAAATTACAAACGCACACTTCGTCGACTAGACACAAGAAGGACTGACTGACAATAAAATCTTTCCCTTATATATAGTATCTTGCATAGCATCAATCAGACAAAATAACGAGGAATATATCATGAAATGTGTTGAAGAGTTCTAAAAAGTTACATTCAAAATGCATGCACACAAATTTATGCGACAATGTATTACCTTACTGAATGTCAAGGGCACCTCATACATATATTAAAAACATAATCATATGATATGACACAAAATATGGCATGTAAAATCAAGATACATCTTCATTAACAGGACTATAAATCAATTTGATTCAACTGATTTTCCTAGAAGTTATTCCCTTGTCTAATTAAAAAAAAACTAGAATATATGCAACTTACTAGGTTTCCGTCTGGGTGAATAATTTTAATGACAGCGTGTTTTCGACTTATAGACATGTCTTCTGGAATGAGAATTTCACAATCACGGCGTCCAATGTTGAACTCCTTCCCAACGGACAGGTAGTGAACCAAATCTGACAAAAATTAACAACATTCATCAATACTATTTTATGTAATCTCGAGATTTCTACAGAGTTAAACAAAGTCAAATTGCGGGAACCAGCATATCAACAGCCTCTCAGTTTAAAAAAAATCAAAGTATATGATTTAGGTAATAACGAAGAATACATTACCCTGCAGTAAACAATATAGCTACCCCCAAATGTGTCAAACTAGAGCATTGATACCTACCCAGCAACATCCCATAAGGCAGTAAAAAACAACTTTATTTTACAAAACAAAACTCTTATAGACCAGGGGTGTCAAACCTTTTTGTGATGGCGGGCCAGTTGAAATACTTTCTACCCAGTGGCGGGCCAGAGTGCCGAAGTTCCATGAGGAAAATGGTGTAGGGATCTAAGAGGGGCCATACAAAAAGTTGAATTAGGCTTTTAAAATGTGATTCTGATATGCGTTCTCCATTACAAACATCACAGAGAAGTGAGAATACATAAAACCTTAAAAATGAGAAAAATAGACCTTTTACTCTTAATTGTGTTGTCTTCAGACAAGGCTCTGCAGGCCAGAAATATATTGCAGGTGAGCCAGAAATGGCCCGTGGGCTGGCTCCTTGACACCCCTGTAATAGATCCTTTTCATCACATTAGGCTTCTACTTAAGTATTGTTCTTGTCATCAATCCAACTTTCATTTAAACATAATTCTTTTCAACACATTCAGCTTCTTCTTACATATGATTCTTTTCATCACATCCAGTTCACAGTTAAACGTAATTCTTTTCATCATATCTAGCTTTTTCTTAGGTATGATTCTTTTCATCACACATAGCTCCCATTTAACCATGAAAAATCCATTGGGAAATGCACAATGCATGACGTTTATTAATAACGCTATTTATTTTTGTGAAAACATTTTTGAATTAATTACGCTAAAGCGAAGGATTACCCACATTTTCTTATTCGGGTCTGTTGTTACATTATTTATGAATGTATTTATCAATAGCTTACGAGCAAGACTGCACTACCCTCAGTTGTAGGGCGACCACATTTCATTTCAGCCATTCTGGGACACCACAGTTTCTCCAATCAAAATCAAATTCAATTTAGAGCTGGGAACATTGGGATGAGCGCTATAGGCCTACTTGCGCAGTAACTCAACTGAAATCCATGTCAAGATTTTTGACCTAAAAGCATCTATTTGAAGTTTTTCAATTATAAACTTTAATTTCACAAAGAAAAATGGCAAGTGCACATGATCACGTAAGTCAATCATTTTAAAATTACAGTCAATAATGGTATAGCGCAGCACTATGGTGATGATATAGATAGACCTCAAATCCACACATCTCAAGCGACTGCAACTTACCCAAAACTTACTAAACCAAGCTACTACCAGAATTTCAGGTAGCATCATGTCACTTTCATGTCACTTATATCCTAAAATCACGACGTTGGCTAAAATCACATAGTGATTTTAGCCAACACCACAAATCCTATCACAAACTTACAACTTCCTATCATTCTCCTACTGCAAGTTCAAATGTGTTGGTGAACTCTTCACCATCCAGTCAACTCGTTCTACCCGATCAACCTCCTGTCTCAGTCTATCTCGACCCCCAGTCACTTCTTATCTCAAGTTTTCCAACGAAGCCATATCCCACACTGTACCACATCTCTCAAACGCACATCGATCCAACATCCAATTCTTAAAAATCCACATTAGCACCTACTATGCATCCTCTCAACCTCTGGCAGCCGGAATCGGACCTCATTCGGATTTCGGACTACCCTCATGAACCTCATGTCCTGAAAAGCTAATCCTGAGGGCGACAAGGAGACTAATTTCGGCACTAGATGTTATTTCTACTGTCTCTGACTTGACAAGGCTCTTATTAATATTTGGTGCCCTGCGCTTGGCTTTCGAGTGGCACTTTATAAGTTTGAAGCTGACGATTATGATTACGATCAGACATAAAATTTAGCATCTATTGAAGAATGTAGACTACAATAATGTCGTTTTAGAGGCCGCCAAATGAGTTGGTTACATAGAATTCACATGTTTTAGTAATTTTCGCAGTTTGAAAGGGGTGTCCTAAAAAGCTAAGCCCGAGGGCGACAAGTAGACTAACTTCGGCACTGGATGTTAATTCTACTCTCAAATAATTGGAAAATTAAAATGGCAACGTCTACATGTTTGATCAAAGAAACAATATTCCGGGACGTTACATCGTTACATGGACCTGCCCGGGACGCGGGATATTTTGATCAATTCCGGGACTGTCCCGGCCAAATCGGGATGTTTGGTCACCCTACAGTGAATCAGTTGACACTACCTGTCTAGAGTCTTTAATCAAGTAAACCTGTTTTATTGCATCCAAACGAAAACATACCCCGGTTTCTTTCGCAAACTAATTTCCACATTCTATTTGCACAAGGACTAAAGGTGCTTAGAATATAAGACACCTCCACAGTGTCCACACACCACTGCCACACACCCGCTCCTCGAAAATGATTACGGATCCCCAAAGCGCGGCAAGGCCTAAACGTTGTACCTTGTAGCTACTAGATTATTCATTAATTTTTACTATTCATTAACCCTGTATAAATAATAATAATAATAATTATTATTATTATTATTATTATTATTATTATTATTATTATTATTATTATAACTGTTATAGGCTTTCGTCCCCATCGGGCTGAACAAAAGAGCCTCTGAATGCCACTGCAATAAAACGTTGTGTACAAATAGATAGACGTTGAAAAAGATGAGTTCTTTCGCGAGGGTCTCCCGTTGCCTGTGTCATACGGCGGCCCAGCTCTTGTAGAAACTCTATGCGGCCCAGCTCTTGTAGAAACTCCATTCCAGTACCGTTTATGGGGCCCAGTGATTCGATGGCCACTGGCACAAAATCATACGTGGTAGGGACGGATGAGTACTTGATGCACTTTCGTTCTGCGGCATGTTCTGCTGCTCCTCCGGCTGTTGATGTTGATGCTGTCAGATGTACATAAGAGGATGCGCATGTGTGAATGGCTGTTGCGTCCCATGCTAGGTGTCTGCCTCTCGCCCATGGGATTAATGTGGCGCCATCTGGTCTCTTGCCATCGGTGCGGATCAGTCCCGATGGTTCTCTTGAGCTCGGAATGTCAGCTTTCAAGAGAGCTCTCCAGATTATTTCATTTGTGGCAGAGTGTCGTGCTGCTCTTCCCATTGATCTTCTGCACACCAGACCGTGATGTCCACCTGGATCGACGCTCTCCCCGCATTGACATGGATGCGGTGCACACTGTGGTTACAGGCTTCACTCCCGATTAGAGATGGAGGACTCGGGACCAGACGGCTATCGATGCTGGCAACTTCAGCCTATTTAGCGTCAGCTGCGTCGACCGTCTCGCTCGTGGGCACCATCCTAGCCGTGGAAGAGTGGAACGACGTGTATCAGAAGGAAATGTTCAACGTTCGTAAGGATTCCCTTCCAGTGACGATGATACCGGTTCCGATCCAACAGAAGACCTGGGACAGACCTTTGATAAACGAAGATAAAGCGAAAGTCTGGTCCGGATGCGACAACCCACTTAGTCAAGCCAGAATGCGAGCATTATCTGCCCCGCACGCCGGAGACTGGCTTTGGACTATCCCTTTGGCTTCCTGCGGGTTGGGATTAAACAATTAATGAGGCGGTCAGAGTTGCGGCAGGACTTCGTATAGGACTAGTGCTCTGTGCAGTGTGCACCGCATCCATGTCAATGCGGAGAGAGCGTCGATCCAGGTGGACATCACGGTCTGGTCTGCAGAAGATCAATGGGAAGAGCAGCATGACACTCTGCCATAAATGAAATAATCTGGAGAGCTCTCTTGAAAGCGGACCTTCCGAGCTCAAGAGAACCATCGGGACTGATCCGCACCGATGGCAAGAGACCAGATGGCGCCACATTAATCCCATGGGCGAGAGGCAGACACCTAGCATGGGACGCAACAGCCATTCACACATGCGCATCCTCTTATGTACATCTGACAGCATCAACATCAACAGCCGGTGAAGCAGCAGAACATGCCGCAGAACGAAAGTGCATCAAGTACTCATCCCTCCCTACCACGCATGATTTTGTGCCAGTGGCCATCGAATCACTGGGCCCCTTAAACCGTACCGGAATGGAGTTTCTACAAGAGCTGTGCCGCCGTATGACACAGGCAACGGGAGACTCTCGCGAAAGAACTCATATTTTTCAACGTCTGTCTATTTGTACACAACGTTTTAATGCAGTGGCATTCAGAGGTCTTTCGTTCAGCCCGATGGGGACGAAAACCTATAATAATAAAAATAAAAATAATAATAATAATAATAATAATAATAATAATAATACAAAATGCTTGAGACTGATTTTGTAAGTAGGCTTGAACGTCTTCAGCGTACAGGTGACCCAGTAGGCCACTAGGCCTACAGAAGTGGCAAAGGACAGAAGTTATGTCAGCCAAAGATTAAGTATAGCTGGTATTTTTGTGATCCTGCAGCTTATGTTTTACCATAATGAGTGATGCTTCCGTCAGTCATCCGAGATTAAGTGTAGCTGGTTGCATTTTGGCAATCCTATAGTTCTTATTGTGCCAATTAATAGGCCTTATGAGGAGATTAATAATTATTATTATTGTGGGTGGTTGATCCATCATGAAAGATGTATCTGTCAGCCGATATTAAGTGTTGTTGGTTGTATTTTGATAATCATTTAGCTGCTGTTGTGCCATTGTGACTGATGCATCAGTCGGCTGAAGTTGATTGTATCTGTTTTGTATTGGTAATTATATTCTACTGTATTATGACAATTATTTCCATCAGCCAACTTTAAGCGTAGCCGAATCTGTTTCTTTTATCCTGCTGTTGCCGTTGAACCATTATGACAAATTATACATCTGCAGCCGAAATTAAACATACTGTCATTTCTGTCAATCCATTAATTAAGACAGCTGCTTTTATGATTGATTTATTAATAATGATTTATTGTAGCTGGTTGTGGTTTAGTGATACTGTAGCTTATATTGTGCCATTATGACTAATGCATCTGTCATCGTAGTTTGATTGTGACCGGTTCTGAATTGGTAATCCCTATCTTTCACTGTGTTATTATGACAGTTGCATCCAACAGTTTTTTAGTTTCGGTTGAACCAGCCGAGATATATTGTGTGGCATGGTGGCCGATTGGTTAGAGCCATGGATGTGGTCTTGAGACCGCAGTCTTGGTCTCGAGACGGGAAAATTGCGGTCTTGGTCTCGAAGGCTTCGGTCTTGGACCATCGGTCTTGGCCTCGGATGCGTCGGTCTTGGTCATAAAGAAACGGTCTTGGGATTGGTCTTCGTCTTAGGTTAGCGTTCTTGGTCAATTGCCGTATCAGAGCAATTTCTTTGATATTTGTCGTTTTTTTTCGATTAGAGACACCGCGGTGTTTAGACCATCTATATATATATATATATACATACATGTTACTGTGGGCAAACAATGCATTTGCAACAGAACTAGCCGTTTCAAAATTTGCTTTCACAAATTTCAAGGTTCTGGAACAATCTAATAATTATGTGGTCAGCGTCGTTTAGTCACTATTAACCTACAACTCCGAGTAAAAGTATACGCTTACATCATTCAAACAGAACGTTCATCTACTTGTCTTAAAGTAGTTAGTATTTAAATCGTATAGTGTAAGTAATTTATGGTGTGATATTCTCCGGCCAAAGCCAAGGGCTGAACCCACAAAAGTTCAGACTGGCCGGTAAAACTGTTTCTGGACAATTAGTAAGATTAGTATTCTTCAGCAAAAAAATAATGTTTTAAGCGTGGTATTCCATTTTAGCGTCTTAATAAATTGAATTGTTTAAAAAAAGAGCATCGGTGTTGGTCTTGGTCTCGGACCCTCGGTCTTGGTCTCAGACTACCCGGTCTTGGTCTCGGACCACCCAGTCTTGATCTTGGACCTCTCGGTCTTGGTCTCGGTCTTGAGGTTTTGGTCTCGTGCCCAACACTGGTTAGAGCGGTCGGCCCGTAATGCTCAGTGTGCACCGAGTGAGCGGGTTCAACGCTTGTCCGAGGCGTCACTGTGTGGGGCCTTGAGCAAGTCCTTCACGCACAATTGCTCTGCCATACAACTGCAATTGCACCGTCAAGGCCTGTGCACTTCTGAGCAAAAAATGTTGGAAGGGCGATATCGAATTTAAGAACAAATAAATAAATAAAATAAATATATATATATGAGTGTGTGTGAGTATTTTGGATATGTTTTTAAACCCTGGATACACAATATCCATAATTTTATACAGACATTTTATTATAGTTATCAATTTATATAGCGACACTAACAGCAGTGACCATTAAATAGCATATATTGATGTACATAAAACATGTCTTCAACTCACAAGCCAATAGTTTAAATTTTATTTGACAATATGCAAATTCATACATAAAAAAATCACAAGCCAAAAGCAACAGAAAAAATGTATAATTTCGTTGAACAAACCAAAGGCACGTTTAAGTTACCAGAAAATGGAAACTTGAGTGCTCGTAGAGACCTATGACATGAAATCGTTTGAGCAGCATAAACTCTCTAAAATACTGAAATGTTAAACTCTGGAAAATGTTATATAATCACATGAGTGAACATGCCCCACATGAAAATAAAACTGGGACAGAAATATGTAAATTTAATCATTGCCACCACCCACACTAACCAACACCCACTCATTTGATCAAATAAAAACCACATTCGAATAAAGTTACATCTGATATTTTGAATGACACAGTTTAAAATAACGGATGGCACGTTCACAGCTGCTTAATAAAAACAACAATAATCTTGAACTTCATCAACAATACTTTTAAAATCTTGAGGAAACCTTTCTACCTTCATTATAAATAAAAATAATCAAATATTTGTATCTTTTGGATAAATTGTTATCCTATATTTACAAAAGCAATAGCTGGAAGCACTATATCGTCATTATTATCTAGAACATTTTTAATGTGAGTAGTAATACAGAAATGCAAATCTGAAGTGTGATTATGTGATACCACTGATGTATATGACTGAGTAAAAGAAGTCACATTTCGCACTTATAGATGAAAGCAACCTCTCCTTATTAAACAAGAAAGCTGTAGCACCAATGAACACATTCAATGAAAACTACAAACAACATGAACCAGCGAGATCAGCTTAATTTTGGGACTAGAGTTTCTGAGGCATGACTGCCACAACACGGTACTGTCATGATTTGTGATTCTACAGCTTGACTTCTCCTTTACCAGCACAGGACATGTCTCTACCATTCATGATCACATCATTGTACTTCAAAAAAATAAACTATCCAGCTTTGACCGGACACATTTGACTGATTTACTTATACACCTCTGACCGAATGCATTGTTGCAGTTTGGCAACACAGAAAAGACCCTCAATTAATTCAAACATTATACTGCAGACTCAACAGTTCAAATGTTGAAAACAAAAACATTATAATGGCAGGCATTGGGACCAGCCAGAGACAATATCCTGTGCAGCTAAAGGAGAAGTCAAGCAGCAGAATCACAAATCACCATTCATAGCAGTAACAATTTGAAAATTAACTGGTAAGCCTTACAAGTAAATTTATAAGTAAGTCCATTCTAATAATTCATCATAGCATGCAATCTAGCCAAGATTGCAAGATGCAAACTGATAGTTATGAAGACCATAAGAGCTACAAGACTTCAGACCTAATGGAACAATTTCTAAAGCCAAGAAGCATAACACAGTAACAAAAGTACAGATTAAACGTAAAAATGTGACAACACAATCCTGATAATTAATCAGATGACTTATCATAAATACACATTGTACTAGTGTACCAAATCCTTAGATAGAAGCAATATAAATACTAAATGTACACCATGGCAACAAAATATACCATTTAACCATCACAAAGTATGGAATAACTTAAGTTCGCAAGCTACCAATCGGCACATAAGTCTGTTATACTATTTACATCCATAAACCACAAAAATAGATAAGATAAGACTAGAGTAACATGCTCAGGACCACAAAAATATAAAAATGGTAAATACGGCTCAAACTCACTCAAAAACCAATGCATCAACTCTGCCAAGTCTAATTAACTCATAACAAATTGATAAATTACAAATTAATGTTTTAAATAAACCTATTTGCCTATTCTAATTCAAACATGACAAGAAAAATATATACCTAAGCTAAACCAACTTCTGTTAAGCAAAACTAGAACAACACTATCTACTCTGGTGTTCTGTACAGTTTCTCTGCAGAAAATAAGTTCAAAAAAGAGCACAGCTACAGATTGAACATCAGATGCAAGATATAAATGTTGAAAATAGGTCTAAGTCAAAGAAACATCACTACCAGGAAACAATTATAGAAAGAAACTACAGCAGCTTGAGTAACCTGAAGTTAGCAGCGGAAAAAACGGCATGCTGCTAGCTGCACTTTGTCAAGGCCTTGTGAAAGTGTACACTATTGGAAACCCAAACAGGTGACCATAATATAATCTGCTATCTGAATTGGTTACAAAGAGAATTTCCCTGGAATTATAAAATCATTGTATGACAGTAATTGAAGTTAAAGAGTAAGATCACCTGAATAGATTAGAGACAACTTGGTCCGAAATAGAAGATGATCAAAATGGGAAATGCCACATGTAAGTTCAAAGTTATCAAAATGCTTTGGAAAAATAACCAGAAGACTGGGAATTATATCCAGATAAAAACCAAAGAAGATATTTGCAGAAATTGGTTAAACATATTATAAACACACAGGTCTGGATTTATAAGAGAGTAACAGATTGCCAGAGTTAGTTGGAGAAAGTAATTTGTTTAAGTAATTCTAATATGTTAGGTTTTACGGTAATGTTGAAGGGACCTCATCAACTTAGGACAAGTACCACTTAAACCAGTTTTGTGCATAATTTTAGGACAGCTGTCAAGAAGAATCTTAGTCCTATGAATCTTTCTTTAGCACAGCTCTGGCCTACTATTGAATGGATTCAGAGAGTGGATTTTTAGTCTTCAAGGTCTGAAGAGGCAGCAGAAGCGTTCATCATCGGCATCTCTTCTGGAAAGGCATTGGTGCGTTCTGTACGCATCACGGCATACTTCCTCGGAACCCGCTTGCGGAACTTCTTGCGGCAGCATATGGCACAGATGCCGATGAGAATGATGACGAGGCAGATGACACTGACAGTTGTGATGAGCATGGAGCGTGCAACTGCAAAACAAGCAACAACCGCCTCTATTCATTCCGCGCTTCAAACATCCTTAGGTTTGCATCTGAAACAAAGACTGCTATTACGCACAACATCACGTTCTATAGTTCATATTGGAGTCTTTCAGAAGCATTACAAAAGCCAACTCTATATATAAAAGGAAGATTCTGTGCATCTGTCCGGTGATTCATTTGCAGAGTTTTAGAGCTTTCAATTGAAACCTTCGCCATTGGCTCGGGAAACACCTGGGACACACAGCTGAGGGGTTGGTGAACCCGCGGTCACCCTCTTCCTGGTATCCAGGGTCAAAAACCTGTCTCAGGACCCCCAAGGAAACCTTCTCAGTCGACAAAACACGTGATATCCGCCTGCCACACCTCTTCAAATTTTACACCGTCATGAATGAATGAACGATTTGGCAGATATCGTACAGGTAGGAGGTATAGTCTGTCTGTCCGTTTATGCATTTGCACACTTTTATAGCCATTGACTTGAAACCTTCGCTGTTCACTCGGGGAACACCTGGAACACCCAGTAGAGGGGTTAGCGAACCCCGTGGTCGTCCTATTTCTGTTCTCCAGGACCAAAGACCTGTTTCAACCTGTGCAACACCGGGTTCCCCAGCTAGTATACAAATAAAGAAAGCATTTGCCATTTCTAACTGATTGTTAAAATATCTTTACACACTGTTTGTGCCAAAGTTTCTATCCTCAGAAACATCATCCCCATGTTGAAGGCCACAGATACCCAATTACAGGCACCTTGTTTAAGAGTACACAAGAGCCAGGAGGCATGGTCATCTATCCAAGTAGGCCTATCATATTGAGCTCAATGATTCTTCATTCGTTTAATTGCCAACAATAATACCTCTTCTCAATAGCATAATTAATGCATTATCTTCTGAGATAAATAATTTAATTTCTTTAAAAAAATAAAACAAAAATTATTCATGCCCGTGACAAACAATAATTCTATATAAAATTGCAACTATTAAATATGTACAGATCCATGCACAAATTTAAAAATCATCTGTTATATCTTGCCTAAAAGTAAGAAGTCAAGTGCAGATTTAATGTAAAAATTTTTATTTATGAGAATTAATTAGAAGACTATAATAATTAGCTCAGGATAGAACAGGTAGAACCGTATGTAACCTAAAGTTTAACATGAAACATTTTGAGTGAATAGTGCGCATATATTATGTGCTGAAAGCCTTCCAGTTCCTATCTTGCAGGATATTCACCACATGGCCATCTATGAGAACAAAAAGGTAATAGGCTTGTGATGGACAACATTCTCGTTTTTGGCAATATCCAAGATACTGACAGTTTCTCCCATGGCCCATAGCCAATGTGCAGCAAGAAAGCACCATCCTCATAAGAGATATTATGTTGCTTAATTAGTAAGGTGTAACTCTGTAAACAAGAGGCTAGTTTTACATCGTTTCCTATGTTCAAGGTATCATGTGTTGTGATGTATGTAAATTATTATTCAATTAGGGTGTTTTTACATAGCTTCTTATGTTCCAAACATAATGTATGTGCCATAATGTAGGATAAAAGGACGGGCTCTGATGTTCTAGTCTTGGTTACATGCTTTACCAATCAGTTAATGCATCATGACAAGAGCTGCTTACTCTTGGCAAATGCGAAGATGTGGAACTGGTAGCACTCCATGTTCCAGTTGTCTGGAATGACGTCTTTTGTGAGATTGAAAAACACATCAAGGGGACAATTGCTCTCACAGTCTGAAAGAACATCAGCACCAAAACAGACCTCATTAGAGGTTGAAACACAATAAGAGAACATTTGTGAAATTGCACACCGTTGTACTAGACCCACATGCAGTTTCATTACTAATGTCATATATTCCTTAAATTCCTTCTGTCTACAGCAAGCAAATTTATGTAAATGATTTTGTGAAAAAATAAACAGGTTATTGATAATAAGATAGATTTAGAATACATCGGTTTTTTTAAGCATGACCCATATTCATAAAAATGTGACCATCCTTCAGTTCTTATATAAAGAACAGCAAGTTTACTGTTTGGATATGAACAGCACCACACTCTCTGTTTTGCTGTTTTTACCACATCTAGACAATGACCACTGTAGCGGACGTGCAAACTGAAGCTGTATTGATATCGCTTTATGCTGATTCTAACAATACAATGTACAGCTGATTATTAAAATATCTAATACCAAGTATGAAATTGATTATTTCATTATTTGTTTAGTCAAAACATAAATCCACTATTGCAAAGCAAGCATGTGTTTTGGAACTTATGCTGTGATGGTTTTACATAGTTTCCTTTGACTATGATAAAAATGGTGGGTGGGTCATTGTCAAACACAATGCAGCAAGACATCAGTAGATGGACAACGGGTTACCAGTAAGGCTGTCAACGGGTAACCGGGTACCCGACCGAAGCTGACGACCCGGGTAATGAAATCGGTGTTCGGGTACACAAAAATATTCCCTTGGTCATATTGGCTGAGTGCCTGGGCAATGACATCGATTCTCTGGTGCCCGACATTCTGTAGAAATGCGCAATTTTCTAAATTTCCTTACAATATATCCACTCGGTCGGGTACCCAGGTAGCCGACTGCGCAGGTCGACAGGTACTCGGGTCATCATTTCAACATTTTTGACAGCTTTAGTTACCAGTACATGGTATTGTTAACTCATCTGGTGACTGACATATAGATTATACCAATTGTGTTAATTATCAGAGCGATTATGAGTACAGCTCTATTTCGATACCATGCACCATTGTGTTAGAGACCAGGGCTAAAACCAACTAATACAATGTAATATTGATTGTTCATCACTAATTTAATATCACATTGACCAAATCACATTGTTTATTGATAATGTATCTTTTAGGGTGACCCAATTTTCAGCAAGATTTTTGTCCATTTAGGGTGACACCAACAACTAAATGATTACTAGTAGTTGTGTCCCTTGTAACTTGATAACTGAATACAAATTTAGCCTTCAGAAAGTTGTCCTACCTGGCATAGTAAGTAGACTTGGATCCGCAGTGCTGTTCTTAAGATGGATGTTCACAAAGAAACCCAGATTGTTGTTATATTTCAGCTCCACCATGACAGCCGTTGAAAATGGAATCATTGCATAATTGTAGACATCAAGACCACTCAGCAACGACCTGATCAACCTCTCATCCTGGAATTCAGGCAGTACGATTGCAATGAAAAGTTCAGTTTATTCGACACTACAGTACATATAGAATCATACAGGCACTATAAACCCAACTCTATGGTTACTGGAGATGTCATGCAGTACCAACAACCTTGTCGTTTAGGTATAACAAAGTCAATAATCAGAGTAGTGAATGAAAAAGACAAGCACAATAAATAGGAAATTAAATCTTTTTACAGACTTGCAGTCATAGAAAATGTCTTTAGCTTTGATCAATGCATGTCTAATCAAAAGTATGTTTACTGAAATGTCTAGTTTACTACTACTTGCACTACAAAGCATACTGAAGAGACCCTAAGAAAACAAACAATTTTGCCATGATCTCCACAAATCAGAACAGACAAAAATTAAATTTTCAACTCACGGCCGACAAGAAATAGGCTTTCAGGCGAGGATTGAGCAAGCCCTGTTCTCTTAGATTGAAGAACTTAACAATTTCATTAACCAACTCTGAAACCAAATGTTTTATACAATTATGATAGCACAACTATTCATAATATTAATGGCATAAAAGACAATAAAAGCTGCATAAAATACACTAATAATCATTTACTAACTCTGTTCAATGTCCTTGATTGTCACTAATTGAAACTATTTTATTTTGCGATCACCAGAAGATCTGTCGGCATGATATATAAACGTATGTAATTTAAATATTCTAGGTTTGTACTCAAATGACTGAGTGGACTCCAACTAATACCTCAAGGTCAGAGTTGTTCACATGTGCACATTTGTCTTACTTTTCATGTTTAGATTTACTAATGAAACAGACGATAGTTTACTGACCACATAATATGTGCTACCACAATTTACTCCAATTTGCCTCCATATTCATTCATTCATTCATTCATTGCAAATGATATGTAACCAGTAGCAATCAATCTAAGGTTCTGATCTTATATAGTTTAAAAAGTCACAACACGTTTGCCTTCAAACAGTAAGTATGGGGCATGTCTTCGAAAGTCACCGACCATCAGTGCAAGATTGATAAAATCAACAAAAGCCTTCATTAGTGCTGCGTATGACTGACAGTGAAACACTAACTACAAGAGATGATCCAAACGAAACTCATTTCACCCTTACACCAGACATGTTAATCAAGAGGGCTAAAAAGTCTGGTGAGTTTGGTGGCAAATCCCATTGTCAATAGGCAACAGTTTCAACGTAAAGTTTAACATTGACATTGGCCAGAGGCAGCGTCTCATTTGACAGACACCCAACGAGAGGGGTAGGAAATTTGGGGGACACACGTATAATGTGTCCCCTCTCCGTAAAAAGGTAGGGGGACTCGTATCTTTTGACCCCCCCGGGATCGCCGCCCCCGACAATGGCCTTGTCTGTGATGAAGTGCACATACCAGCAGAAACCACGATGTGCTTTGCAAAATTGGCTCTCTCAACAACCAGACAACTTTCCTGGATATCGATAAAACAAATGCAGATTGGTAATGGAGAAATTGCTATGAGTGTGATGGAACAATGTTTCATTGAGCTACCCTGTATATACACATTCACAGGAAATGTTTCACAGCAGATATAAGAGATAATTCAACTGTCAAAACTCTAAAAGTTTCAGTTGTGTTAAGCTTAAAAAAATCAAGTTTCTTACGTCCACTGATCAGTCGTTTCGCTTCTGTACTGTTGTGGAAAATCATTTGATAATATGGATAAATTTCATCCAGAAAAACAGTGGATAAGTTTAACGCCCATTCAGGTACAGTCATCCCTTGCTCTTTCTATAAAAAACAAGATCAGATTATAAATGAATTACCGTATATACTCGACTATAAGTCGATTCAAGTATAAGTCGAAGTGCAATTTTTGGATAAAAATAGCGTCCAAAATTGACGGCTCAAATATAAGTCGAACCCATATAATCAAAAACCAGTGATAAATGGAGAGGTATAGTTTGATATCTGCTGTCTTTCGGCGGATTTCTCCGCGAAATATATATTTATCTATGGGCAGATCAATATTAATGCATGCGGCCGTCACAAATCGAGAGATATGCTGTCTTTTGGAGGAGTAGCGATACGATTCTGCTTAGTAATTACATTAAAAGGCAATAATGAAACAAATGCAATGCCTGCAAAACACAAACAGAAAAACAATAATGCATAAAGGAAAAGAAGTTTTAAAGCCTATTACATTTAAAGAATAGAATTACTCATTAGCAGAAACTGATTCCAATAATTGATGAAATTGAAATTACCTCACAGGTCACAGCATCAAAGACATACTCCAGATCAAAGACATTGCTGACATTTGCACCAATCAGAGCCTCCACGGTCACCTTGAACGTCTGAGCACAATTTCAATAAAACTGCTCTATATGGGTTTATCAATTCCAAATATAAAGATCAAGCGAAATGATATAAAATAATTAAAATACATAACTCGTTCAATTATCAATCCACATGATTATGGGAAGTCATTCAATCAAGCAATTAATTAATCAGTACTCTCACCCCAATGCAACTAGGCATACTCATGGATGAATAAAAACAGGAAGCTGACAATCAATCAAAAATATATGATATAGCGCCCCTTCAAGATATCTACTCAGAGGCGCTCGACCACACTCACATGTTCCAGGATGTTTGTACCTCATGAAGACTCAATGGCTCAACACAATGAAGACAGAACTGATGAACAGGGAAAGGGACATAATGACATTAACAACTGCTCTGAATTGGAGCAAATAGTTACAGAATACTATAACAAAGCTCAAAACCAACAAACCTTTTTTTGCTCAAAGAAGTTCTGGACTTCTGGACTGTGCAACGTCTCATTCCAAAGAACATCAAGAGCCGGACAAGCTGCCAAAAACTGTGAAGGATAAGATAATAACCTCATACAAACAGTCAAGAGCCATCATCCTCATGTTATAACATTGTTTCCAGAAGCAATAGCTAATAGACAGTTTTGTTACTATTAATCAGACCCCAAATTTAAATACACTGCTTAGTATATGCTTACTTGCAGCAAAAATATTAGATCAAATATTTATCATAAAAATTTGTTAATTTAAACATAACCATAAACCCTTTTGCCATGAACCCGAGTATACTTATCTTGCAGAAACTCATTATGAAACATGATTCCAAAATTAACTAATCCCAAAGGAACGCAATAATTTATACAGCTGACCTGGGTTCTCTGCTCGCAGCTGAGGCTGTCCTCAGCTAGTCTTACCTTGATGACCTCCAGGCATATGTCCACTATCTGGCATCTCAGGGTGATACAGCAGTAGGAAGAATGAGCTGGGCCACGGGGACCCAGCAGGCCTGGATGCCAGCAAACCGCCTGCGGCTCAACCCAGCTAAATCTCAGCTTATCTGGCTTGGCACGTCCCCAGCACTTCTCAAAAATAGACCTGGCCTCCCTTCTACTTTTCAACTTCGGTCAGAGATTTGGGAGTTATGCTTGACCAGGAGCTGACATTTACATGCTATATAAACCTCCTCTGCCGCAGTTGTTATTATCAGCTTCGACAGCTGACGGTCATTTCCCGGTCCTTGACTACTAGCACGGCATCAACGCTTGTGCACGCTTTGTGGTATCAAGGCTTGACTACTGTAGCGCCTTATATGTGGGCTTCCTGCTTGCCAGATCTGGGCCCTAAATAGGGTTCTATAGACTGCTGCTCGCCTTGTTGGCTGCATTCCAAGGGTTGGGCGAGTTTATGAGTACATGCAGGATGTACTCCACTGGCTTCCTTACCCACAGCGTATTGCTTATTGGGTTTCTGTTCTGGTACGGCGCTGTATTGCATCAGCCCCACCATATCTGAGAGAGCTCCGCTGCTCCACAACGCATGATCAACGCCGTAGCTCTTGCTGCACAAGCTGAACTTCTTGTACCCCGTTCCCGGACTGTTATAAGGCAACGCCGCGCCTTCTCAGTGGCTGGTCTTGCGACATAGAATGGGCTCCCTACCACACTTCGACAAATACCTATTAATCAGTCTGCCTCATTTCTCACTACTCTTAAGACTGTTCTGTTCAGACGAGGTTAAGCTGGGAGCGTTTTTGAGTAGGCAAACTTTAAGGGGCACTATATAAAATTACTGCAATAATGATAATAATAATGTATAGCATACATTGATAATAAAGTGATAATAGTTTGTCCAATTAACACAGTGCTGAACTGCTGATGATAGCAAACTCAGTTCCAGTTCTAGTAATGTAACTGTGTCAGAAATGATGATAGACAAAAGCACATCACTGTTTGTGAGGAAAAGAGATGAATCCACTCATCAATGCTTAGTACTTATAGAAACATCTGGAATACATATGTGTTCCAGCTGCTGATGTTCATAAATAACAAATTTAAATATTCCGTTGTTTTCAGTGGAATATTTCAATGTGTTTCTTATCAACGAGAATACTCAACCATATAATCACTGAACAGCCAATGCAGTCCTCAACTTTGAGAAAAGATTCATATTGAATAGTTGGATTGAAGTTAGTTGTGATGAGCCAAAGCTTGCAAAGTCTGTTGCTCATACAGTGCAGAAGGTGGAAAGAATATAAGAAAAGAAACACAATACTTCTGCATAGACTGTGATGTTGTGATCTGCCCATCATCATGCCTTGAAGTATATATACATATCATGAAATGACAAAAACTAATTAATCAAAGCAAGATATTTTAAAGTGAAATCAGAATCCACCAACCGGATCCTGGGCAGCTGTCATGGTATGAACTGGAATAGGTTGCCAAAGGATGTCCAGAATCCACTTATCCACTGGAGGAAAAAGTCCAGCAAGCAAAGAGGACGCACTCATGAGAGATCGGTCGGTATCAAGGCTTTGGACATAGATCTCTTGTGCAACATAAGTCTCGTTCAAGTATCCACTATATCTCTGGCGTAGGAACCGGCCCAATTCATACTGCGCCTCTATTCCTCTCTGTAATCAACATCACAGCATCAACTCCTTTATAACTCCTTTATAACAACATCTACACATCACAAGAAGAACTCTGAAGACATATTTTCATTATAAAGTAACAATTCAATGTCCAACGGAAGAAATCTCCACAGCTTCTCAATAACTATCAAGTACCTAATCAAGCAACTAATTTAGGACTTCAACTTTTCTTTAGTAATAATTTAGGAAAAGGAGTGGACAGAGAGGAATTTCACCCCAACCGGTTCAGGGAATTAATAGTCAGTGGAACATATTCCCTTTTGGATTACACAATGCTTAGCATCACACCCCAGATGTTATGATTCTGGTGATTAGATCTGTCATGTACAGCAACTGTCTCAAAATAAAATGGTTTTTTAAAATGAAGAATAGCAGTGAAAAAAAGTCTCCAGTAGAGCCAGGAATTCTATGAGATAGTAACTCCTATTATTATTCTCACCTATTACTAAATACTATTAAACAGACATTTAAAATGCGCACAACACTCGATCCAGAATCTAGTAACTGATATTGAAGCAAACTCAATTTCGGCTTCATCGCTCTTGCAGCGGCATGTCTGCGTTACGGCGCTGTAGAAATTGTCCGCTTAATAATAATAATCACTGCCTTAACTTTTGAAACTAAATTTTTGAAGGTTCCTGCCGACCTCTGGCAAATCATAAGGTGACCCTCCTGGAGGTTGCAACCCACAGGTTGAGAACCACTGCCTCTCTTTTCTGGATGAAACACCCAAGAAAGACAAAAGCATCAACAATTGAGAATTAATTTTATTTCTTACAGGATCTTATAAACATTTATGTAAATACTAAAACACATAAATCATTGTAGAACTATATATAAACATCCAGTGAGCTAAATACCTGCGTCAATTGTCCAAAACCTTGAGGCCAAGAACTTTCTTTGAAATGGTCGTTTGGATAAGTACTTAGAGGACTTCTTAATCCATTGTTGAAAATCTACACAGATGACAAAATAAGCTGGTAATTAAGAGTGCTAAAAGTAAATCAATATGCAAATGTCCAAAATAAGGAAAATTAATGCCTCTTACTTACAAAGTAATATAATTCACACAGCTGAAGTGTGAATTCAACAGAACCAAAATATGACATAAAAGAAAGTTTGATGGAATAGAGACAGATTTTCAACATCACGATTGCAGTAATGCATGGGTAGCAGTTTACATCAGTCCGGTGGCAATTGATTCTCCATCGTCATTGGGGTTCACTATAGGAAACAATAACCTTACCGCAATTATTTGGGATGAACCGAGTGTCAATTTCCAGCAGAGTCCTCAGTTTTATGAATTGAATTGTACAGAATTCAAATATTTAGATCTCATGATTTTTAGTTTGTTTGACAGTTTGTACAATTTTCCTTGGTTTGGCCTCAGTTTACACTAGGAAGTAATAATGAGCAAGAACTAATAGTAAAAGTATTTGTCTTTTTAGTTAGGTCTACTGTCGCTTTGTAAATAAAATAATCCAATGTTCGTTTTCAAAACAGAAAATCAAAAAGCTGATTTTTATTAAACTCGGACCCATTGTTTGTCCGAGTTATGCAGAGTACCAACAAAATCCGATGAGCCGAATTCTGAGCTGAGCTTCAGTTCATCCCTATCAATGAATCCTAATTTGAACTACTTAATGGCCTGATTAATCAGACCCAGATACAATTCAGAGCACTGTAACTCTTCTCAGTTCACTACCACCACTAAACTCAATTGGTCATATTCCTGCACTAGTTGACGCACCCTGAACACATCTCATTTAGGGTCTCCATCTTTGCCTGCAATTCATACCTCTCTGAAGGCTGTTCTTTTCGGGAGCGCCTCTGGAAGGGGTGCTTTGTCAAGTTTTTTGCTTGATTCAACTAACTTAATGATTCAAAAACACAATATTTAAAATTAAATAAACTTTTATTAGATAAAATTACACAATGCTTACATTCATCCAATATTTTGGTGCAATATGGAGAAAGATTGTTATACAGCGGTGTAGTATACACCATCATTATTGTGATCATTATTAAAGTTATTAAAATTATCGTTACAGAGTTTTAACGCAGTGCAGTCACAGATAAACATGAATCCGAGGTGTTGTCAATCAGTTGTCACAAGAAGAGCTGTTAGATACACTGACAGCTGAAATCCAAAAAGTAATAGTGAGTCTCAAGGCATTTTTTAAAATATTGTCATTGCGATTGTTCCCCAAGGTCCACTCCAACTCTTTTCTACTCGTCTTAAAACTGCTCTATTTAGCCATGCCTGGGTCGGTAGTGCTCCTGAGTAGCCTTGAAGGATCCCTGTAGAAATTTTCATAATGAATGAATGAATTAAAGAAAAGAAAGCATTCAAGCAATGAAAGTATTAATTTATTACTCATCACTTACTTACTAAAGTGAAATTAATGGGCTGAACATGGTCATAACGCCAGGGGCAGGGCGGCGATCCTGGGGAGGTCGAGGGGACAAGATTTCGAGGGGGACAAACTTTTACACATCACTTGTTTGTCCCCCACATTTTCAACCCCTTTCTCATTGGGTGTCGCCCCCACCTGTTAAGCGAGATCGCCGACTCTGCGTAATTCTGTATAGTCTCTCAGGCTTACTTATAGTTTTGGTGTCCGCAACTTATGCATAATATTTTGATGTTTTGGTCCGCTGCCAGTGGTCAGAACAAAATACTTCCGACACATGATTAACACAAAGGAGTAAGTAAAACGAATCTTCGTATATGTCTAAAACAACAATAACCCTAACCGACCCTCACGATGCTTAACATGACAATAACCGACCCTCACGAAGCATAATTGTAACAAATTACAGGTTTCGCTTCATGCATGTTCTCATTATATAAATGAACTCCGATATATGTAATCCGTGTCTGCGTACAAGCCACGCCCACAATAAGTTTCGGACACCGAAACTACAAGTAAGCCGTCTATCCGAGTCTGGAGCATTCATGTTGTTTGTTATGGTAATTGAAGGTCCGGTGCTACTGGTTTGTCCTATTGTGACTAATTCGTGACGTGGTTAATCAGCACATGCCTGAAAATGGGTATTAGTAGTGGATACTTTGGGTGTGTTTTACCTACAGAGTGACGAAAAAGTAAAACTGGTATTCGTATTAAAGTAATTATAAAATCGACGTGGTCGGCGTGATGGATAGTTGCAGGTGCAACAGCTGGTGTGGCCCTTGTATCAACGTGCAAACAATTAAGGTCCAAACCAACACGCCGCGACCGTACTTACTACAACAAGAAACTTCAGTTGCGATTCTTCTTGCGCTGACGAGGACAACAAAAGCATCACAAGTAAAGCAACATTTTTAATCACGCCTAATTTAATCGCACGATCCATTCTATCGCTTAAACCCCTCAGCGTTAAATACATGCATTCACCCGACCTAGAAAATATGACGCTGACCTGGAAACGCTGCTGATAGCCAGCTGGTCAGATATCCCCAGGGTAATGCTCACATATTAAGTACACGAACTACATATGGTCTGATGTAGATGTCACCATTTCGTCGTCTAACTTTCTAAGACAAGCCCGGTCTAGCACTTGCTTGCCAACTCCTGCAAAGCTCTTTATGCCTTGTACTGGTCCCATTCTGTTTGACTGTGAACTGCTGACTTCTTGGTAGTTCGGCGCTGTTGAGTATTATTCATGCTTTCAATGCTGTATTTACTAGATCATCAGCTGATTCTGGAGGCAGCGTGTTCTCCTGTGGTTAAAAGAAAGCAGAGACTTTCACCATCCTTCACCGCAAGGGATGTCTTGGAGCCAGTTCTCATCTGATAGTTCGACATTCAAAAATACTTGGCAGTTTCTGAATAGGGTCAAATCTGGGTAGCCTAGGACAGTCGATGCACAGCAGCTGAACAATTTAACAGTTCAATAAAAATAACTACAAATATAAGCTCACAGTCAATGTCAATTTCAGAGGATCTATTGCAACTGATAGCTTAGTAGACAGCAATCACTTGGTGCTGGTTATATTGAAGTAGTCTGTCAGTCTGTCATTGTCATGGATGAACAAGGGCCAGCTAACATGAACAGTTAGAGTTGACCTCTTTCTGTTCAAAAACAGCTCCAGGGTCTAAAATTTGTCTCAACTGCGGCCAAGACTGAAGGTATGCTCAAATTGAGGATATTAAAATACTGGGAACTAGCCATTTCTAAAAATTGTACCTGTGGGAACTATGCTGTTCTACCTTGGATGTCCAATGCAGAGCTTGGTGTCCTCGCTCTCAAACTTCCACAAGGCAGCACCAATCTTAAAACTGCCAATTAGTCGCGGATGGTTCGTGAGTATACGTTCTTGCAGATGTGCTACATAAATCCTCCCAATAAATAAACTCAAGATTTCTACAGATCGGTTTCTTTACGGTTTGCAACACTTCTTCGTCTTTTGGATTCAGCTTGCATGCATTTGCGACATCAGCACACAGCAGTGGAACAATGTTTCATCATGGATATCACAGCAGGTTGATTCTGACTAAGAATACCTCGCAAATCATATTGTGGTCACTTTAAGCTCTTTGCCTTGATTATGCTAGTTTGATCATTGCGGGTCTTTTAGACCATGAATGCAAAAGGCTACAATCAAAGCCCTAAACACCAGCACATCATGCACTATTAACTGCAGAACAGTTGTGGACTCGTTGTGCATTCCATGCTCCTAAGGAATGAAATCGACTGCCACTCTCGACATCTCTACATTAGTCACATTCGCTTATTCCCTTAAAAAGTGGCTCAAAACTCATTAGTATTACTCCTTGGCTTTAGAGGAGTTGTAAATCATTGTGCATCATCAACTGACAACTGATTAGATGAGCTCACAATCACATTTGGTGTGACCTTGCATTCATTCCAGATTTAGTTAATAATAATAATAATAATCTGCTGGAAAATGGTTGATGCAACATCACAGACACATCTTTCATAACCATTTTCAAGTACTAATATAATCACATATATCGAGTACTTTCCAAACCCTAAACCTGCACTTTATCTTTGCCTACTCAATGATACAAATGATATCACACACACACATCTGGACATGCAGCACATTTTGAGCAACTCTGAGCAGATTTCTTGGAAAGGCACCATATAAAGTTTCATTGATTGATTGAACCAGAGGGTGATAATCACCAGCTGACAGTTCATGCATCATAACGACACAATCATTCGAAAACCTCTAATAAGTACCAGTCATTGGATGCTACAGAAATCATTAGCTCCAGTTGGATTGGAATATTTTCGTGGAAATAACAAATGCTAAAACTCTGAAACATGTATGCCACTCCAGTAAAAGCCATACTCCTGCAAAAACTAAAAAAACGTTAACATGAATTTTTCATATAAAGTAAATCTCGAGCAGAAGAGCAGAAAATGGCTTTCAGAACAGAGCCTGATAAACTAACAACTGCAATAAAATTCAATATGAACAGCAACAATGGTTCATGAACCAGAAACATTAAGTTTTAAACATATTTGTCTCTAACAGTCCAGGTATAACAGCATGAAAGCATTAAAAGGGTCAGTGTGCAAGAAAATATAACACAATGAAACTGGAGTGGGTTTTTTTTTGTTTTAAATTCGGCTACAGAGTTCACAGGCCACAGAACATGTAAGCAATGTTTACTATTTTTAGCACATTGGGAAAGTCCGTTTGGTCAGTGACCTAGCCATTGCCAATGTCCATCTAGCTGATGTCCATCAGCGAGGTCTCGCTGGTGGTCATTGTGGTGTCCCTCTGAATACTTTCAAACATTCCAGTCAGCTCTGGATTCACCTTGATCTGTGATATAAAGTCGTTCATCAGTGGACTCTTGTCTACAATTACAAAAGAAGAGATCAAAATCATAATAACAAAGAGATCCAATCACAATTAGATCTAAAGATGTCCAAACTTGGTATGTGGACCAGAGGCACTCGAGTCCATTCTGAGCACGTACTCAATTTCCCATCACTCAATCATTGAATAAAATCTTAAATATCGTAACCCTCGATGCGTTTTTTTTGCTGAAAATGTCACCCGACATCATAATGGGTCAGAGATCTGCAACACTTGGCATCTAATGCTTTCTTGTTTGATAGCTTGTACAGTAACATTATGTATGGTACTATAAATCTCATCCAATGGAATCAAAGACACTAACTCAAGATATACTAGCAATCAAAAGAGATGGCGTTGTTAATTCTACAGAACTTTTGCTAAGAACACAAATGCAGAATGTAAATACAAAATCTAATTTTGTTAATAGGCTGTATAAGAAACTGAAGACTTGTTAAATATTTCAGTTTCCATTTAAATATATTTACACAATAAGCAAATTTAAAACAATCACAGATCTGGGTAGGTGAATGGAACAAAAACAGAAAATAATTTACATAACTATTACACTCCAATTCTGAATTAAGCTCTTATGTTTTGCAACTTCTTTTTCAATGGTAGTCCAAAAGATTTGTCCAAAATATCATGCTGTCAGCTGGCTTCCTCAGGAAAAAACTTACGCAAAGAAAAAAAAATTTGTCTACTTTTCATATTGTAAGAGGTCAACCACTGATGAAGAAGCCGGGGTTGGGGTCAATACCTGACCTCGACATCACTTCAATTACTTAGGCGATGAATTTAGAAAAACAGATGGCTAGAAAAATTGCCTAACTACAAGCAAGTTGACATAGCTTCGTTTTAATATGCCTCATCCTTGCAGAACTACAGATTATATATCAGGACAGTCAATGTTTTTATAACTTGTATTACTGCTCATCAACAATTTGATCTAAGCGAGGTTTGAAATAAGCATGAAAATAACAAAAAACTCCATCGAACTGAAATAGTCATGACATAAAGTCATCTTGAACCAAATTTTTTCCCCAAAAATCAGGAAAATAAATGTCATGCTATGCTGTGCCTGCATGCTTAGAAAGAAGAACAAAAGAAATGAAAAAGCGAGTCAAAATACCAGCGTCTGGAATCTGGAGAAGGGCAGCAACAGCTCTCATGGCTGATCTCTTCAGTTCATCCTGTTTTTCAAACTCTTGCTTCACTGAATTGGCCTTGACCTTTGTTGTACAAGTCACTCTCAGAGGTTCCACAATCTGGTCCAAGTCTAAAGCAACCAAACAACCAGCATCATGATCATCTTCTGTTAACATAACAAGCCTAAACCTAAAACCTAAACCACATGTTCCAGTGCTGACAAACATAAAAAACATATTTAACTCTTTGACAGCTAAGTTCTTCTTAACCAATTTAACTATTATTACTTTATGCAGATGAAAACACTTAAAATTTTCAGTGATAAATATACGTGTGCTATAATTTTTTTCATATTTTGTTTTCATAATCTGTGAAGAAAAAATATATAATTTAAAGCATTTACCGCAAAGTTGATAAAATATATAAAAAGTTTTATAAAAATAAAATGTAAATTATGAAACTATAAATTAATAAAAAAATTCCATGAACAGAATAAATGCAAGAAAACACATCATAATCATAATGTAGTCATTTGTATGGCAAACATGTAGGAACGGGCATGAGCAAAAAAAAATTAAAAAAAAACAGAATTTTCTCAAATAATGAGCTCATATTGTGCTGTCAATAATGACAATGACCCTCCAAAAGTCTGAACTTCGCTGCGGCCGAATTCCAATTCCAAATTTTCGCATCGTCAAAACTTTTTTATTTTCAAGATTTTTTATTTTCGATACCTTTCAGTATTAATTGAATGTTATAATTTTAGGTTTGAACACAGCTGAATAAAAACATTTGACTACAGAAAAGGGTCCAGGATGTCATGTCTTGCAATAAATAGGTGACACTAGAGCTGTACCGATTAATCGGCCGGCCGATTAATCGGGCCAATTATAGAGATATCGGCAATATCGGATATCGGCAAGATAATCAACGCCGATATTAACATTTTATTTTAAATTTAATAATATTATTTTAAGTCTATAAAAGCAAAATGACGACAGCAACATCACTGGGTCTGTGAAGGACGGCATTTCGTTCCGTTCCCACACCAATGGCTTCTTCAGACCAGTGGCGAGACCACCCACTGTGCTATTATAGACCGTGGAAATGTGTCAACATAGGTCTCAGAGTGAGTCATAGTGCCTCCTTATGGGCCAAAGAATGGCTGGCCAATTCAAGCCAAGAAACGAAGGCCAATTCAACAGAGAAACCGATGAATGTACATCGTGGAGGCATGCCTAATGAATACATGCTAGCTGCCAGTCAGATCTAGCCGACACATATCAGTCGCCTGAGAGGTTGAGACTAGATGGGTGGCTGTGAATAGGACAGCCGTGCTTTGGCCTTTAATTACCCTGGGTACAGTTCGACAGTGGGCGGTGTGTCTAATCTGTATTGCCTGCCTAGGATTAGTCACCAACTACATTCATATGTCTCCTACAGGGGAAGTGTTTGCTTGTATCACAATAGGCAGTAGCAGTAGGACTATCTGTTGGAACTGGAAATCTTGGGAAAAACAAAGAAATAATCAGCAAAATAATCGGCTAAATAATCGGCTAAATAATCGGCTAAATAATCGGGTATCGGCAAATGAATGATCGGCAATAATCGGTATCGACATAATCGGGAAAAAGTGATATCGGTACAGCTCTATGTGACACAGGTCGAGCCTTATAGACTCGAACTTCAAACCCAAAACCTCCACGTAATTGTTTCAAGAAACCTTATAATATTCGTTGAACATAATCATTTTCTTTTTGGAGACTTGATTGATGAATAAAAGCACATTTTACTATATAGCAGAGGTCAATAACCAAGTTGGGACATGGGCAGGGATGGCTGACATGTAATTGAATTACAAATTACCAATTACTGGCGAAAATGTAAACTACATATTACCAATTATTTTAGAACTTTACTGGAAATTACTAATTACAATTTACGTAATTTCAATTACACCAAATTACAAATTACTAACATTGTCAGGGACAATAAATGCAGGCAAGATTCTGCAAGGAACATGTACTTTCAATTTTCCTTTTGTTTTGCATAACAATGTCAGAAATCGCTAACTTAATTTTCTTTCACAAGCAGCAGCTGTTCAAACAATTACAGTGGTGGAAATTATTTTTGCATCACTCTATGATCAAAGCTAGCGGTGGTACAACAAAATACTAGTAATGAATAGAACCAATGAATTTTTCTTATTTTCCTCATTGTATCAACCAACAGATTTGCACAGGCATTTCTGAAAATTAGAGAAAAAAGCTGATATCATGCTTGTTTATATAACAATTTGAGTGACATAAGTAAAAAAACTGATTTTAAATGCACAAAACAGATTTTTAGTTTTTCACAGGGTGATGCAATGATAATTTCCACAAGTGTAGGCCTATCTGAGAGATGACGTCCGTTAGGATTTATGATCCAATTAATTATTACATTATCGATTTTTCATTTATCAAGTGACAAAAGTAATTTGTTTTTCATAATGGAATTTGAAATTACAATTTACAGGTAAAAATGTAATTGAATTACAAATTACATTGATTTTGGGCCACAAATTACAGGTCAACATTTACAATTGTAATTTAAATTACGTAATTTCAATTAGTCAATCCCTGGACTTAGGTAATTAAATTTATATTTGCCTGGAATTCCTGGATGTAATTGAAGCCTTCATCGGAAGAACCGCGGAAGTCCATTTTCGGTCTATTGATATAACCCCCCAAAATTTTTTAAACAAATTTTACAGTCTACAGATATAATATCTGTAGACTTAAAAATTTGTAAAGGATGTGCATAGAGATAGGAAGCTAGAGCAGTACTGTAGATCACACCTTGCCATGCCTTATGTCAGACAGCCAAACATAACTGCCTTTGTGAGGTCCATAACAGATCAAGGTGCATGCGCGCGCGCACGCACGCACGCACGCACACACACACACACAATATAACAAACCTCATCCAGAAGAGGTCACCTTGTCCTGTCTATTTGGAAATCTAGCGACCGCCATGACCAATCCTCTCCATTTTTTACTTTTTATTTTTGAATTTTTTTTAAACAAAGAAATTTGTTGTTCATGGAATTTTTTTTCCAGAAGAGGTATAAAGCAAAAAAGAAGAAGGGTGCCAGAAGCATTGCAAGTGGGCACCAAACTGTCATGATCAAGTCATTTCAGACAGGCAGCACCATGACTGCAAGGACACAAGGTGGTAGCAAAAGCAATTAAACCTTGATTGCTAGACAAAAGAAAGCACTATCATCGACACAATTCGTTTCATAGGCAAAGAACAATTAAGGCCGAGGTGTGAAAAATATTTATGGAGAGTATAACTTACGTTGAAGGACAGCACTCGGACAGAGGTCAGCCAGCCTGACCAACATCAGATACGTCAGCATCTTGATGTCATAGTGGTCATTCAGTCCATCTTCAACATGCTTCAGGAATTCAAAAATGTCCAGTCGATCGAGAGACGAATCCAGTAATGTGTACATGCACTCAAATGCTGCCTAAAAAAATACAAATGCACATGTTCTCAAATAAACAAACAAATGCTTTTGCGAAATGAAAACCCAACAACACCAACACTGATTCAGGTGGACAAAATGAATCTGCAACAAAGCTCACAGCTACACAGCAATTCTGAGCAAGCTGCCATACTTAAGAACATGTAGTTAAAAATTTTAACATATTAATCAACAAACCATGATGACAACAACAATAATCAAAATCTAATACACTTACAAATAGAAGAATATAAGGTCTCTGTTACATCCAGTTAGGAACTACATGTATATGGATAGGACAACATATGACGTCAATGAGTAACTCTTAAGTAGTTACTAAATTAAGTAAACTGAGAAACCAGCCTGTATCGCCTACTAATTCTGAAAGCGATTGAGATGACAACGATTGAGACGACGAAGATTGAGATGAAAATGATTGAGATGGCAACCATTGACACTGACCTTTCTGATATCCAGACCATCATCCACTGTGTGCTTAAAAGGACCCATCTCCACTTCACGGATCAACTCTTTCTGAAAAGGCAAGTCAGTCAGAACAATGACACAGTAACAAAGTAACATCGTGATAACAGACCACAAAGAAACCACAATAATAACCATCAACAACAAAGTTTTAACAATAAGCAATCATAATGCCAATAACAGTTGTAGTCTATAATTTTATTGTCTACACTAAAGGTGATTTTCATTATTCGGCCGTATACAAATAATTGGACTAACTATTCGGCTGAATACAAATAGTGTACAAAATGGGTCTAACGACAAATTAAAAAATATCAAATGTTACCAAAAGTTTCAGTTCAACAAATTTAACACATAAACTAAAAGTAAACAGTTAACTGCATGTAACTTTTGCATCCTTCTGCCAGCCTGTGTAAAATAGCAATGGAACTAATTTAACTAAACTTAGAAATGAGACGGCTGACGTTGCAATACTGTGGTACAGGTGGAGTTACTTCAATCCACTTGTGCAATAACAGACGTCATGTGACCACTATTCACATTAGGTCCGACTTCTACTATTTAGTCAAATACCGAATTGCTATTTCACCCATTAATTGGCTCCGAAGAGAATATGAAGCGAATATTCGGTACAGCGCTAGTCTAAACTTTACTAAATGTATAAGCAAGGCATGATAACTTAGTGTGTTCCTGTCAAAACAAAGTTTGAGACATGGCTCCAGGTCTTACCAAAACGATGTTTAGCTCTAAGTTTTTTCTATACCTCCAAAAGGAATGTCTGGAAAGTATGTAAGAAATCTAAAATAATTTTATGTTATATCTTATCACAGCTAAATGTCTACTTACTTTCACTATACACTACATCAGCAAATCACAAACCAACAATGCTTTATCAAAATTGGAACAGTTTTTAGTACTATCTAACACTTTCACAGCCAAGACTCTGCACACTTACTCGCACTTTTGTCTCGCGGTATAGATGCGGCAGAACTAACTGAAGCAAGTCACGGATGAGCGATGGCTTGTTGTGAGCGGCCGAGTTAAAAGCAACAAGTGCAACACGACGAACATTGAGGTCTTCATCGTGCAGAGCCTCAAGGAAACTGCCCATATTTTGGCGCAGAAGTGGGTCAATTGCTTGTGGCTGAAAGAAATACAAAACACAATCAAACCCAAATCTTTAGGATTCAGCCCGGTTAGATTACCGGTCTTAATCAACAGCGACCCAGAGAATTTCTTAATGATTTCTTTAGCTTAGGAAATATTCTATCAGGGCTCTGCTTAACACCAGAAATGGAACAATACCTAATTGAGATATTATAAACTAGGAGGTGCACCGCTTGTTGGCTGCACGAGTTCTTGTATATAGTACGTTTTTTTTCTTGCTGATCGTATCATTGTAAAGCACCCTTGTAGCGGCATGGCTGCGTTACGGCGCTTTAGAAATTGTTCGTGCAATAATAATAATAATAATTAAGTGAACCAATATGTTTCAGGCATTAGGCAGAATCACAGTGTTGTGAAAATATAGCATACATGTTTCCAAACAGCAAATATAAAAAAGCTGATTGACTAACAACAACATCACTTGATCAGTAACTTAAAGCAGGATAACCAGTCAATGGACCTTGATCCTGGTCATCATTAGGTCATCATTGTGTAACCTGCATCTAGAACGGGACGGGATTCGTGATTGTCACACCTGGTCAGAAATGGTGAATTTGATGGCCGAGATGACTGTACTCCTGGTCATGGAAGAGTGTCGTCCTAGGTAGCTCTTCAGTTTGGGCAACAGTTCAACTGGGTTGATCAAAGTAAGCTTTCCAAGGCATTCGGCTACAACATTGCGCGTTCCTTCCTCCGGACATTCACAATTCTTTATCAACAACTCCCTGTGCATAAATACAAATAGTTTTTCCAACTACCTGGCAAACTACTTAAGTACTGGACTATCCGAAACATCTTATAATTAACCTACGACAGTACCAGATACTTTTTCAGCAGACTTATTAAGTAGCACCACCTTGGATCTGGCAGATAGACCATTGAGGGTAATTTAGGGTCGACATAAATATCTAGTAACAAACATGTACATATGATATGTCCACAATGCAAAACGCTTTGGTCTTGTACTGTGAAAAAAATCAAGTATACTTTGAATTTTAATATTACTCATGATGTGATTAAACAAATCAACTGTGTTGTGGTCTGTATTACTTGCATGATAAACTGCATCATTTGATAATGCATCTGTAATTTCACTCTATATCTTATGACCATCGACCCCAATAGAAACATTTTATGATTTCATGCAACAGTTCAAACAATCAACAAATCGCCTGAAGGTGTCTGATGCCTTTCTCACCACGTCTCTCCACAGCTCTTGTCTCTTGGAAACCCCATTCCACCCCATTCTTCAATGTCATCCGTCCATTCCTATGTGGTCTTCCTCTTTTACTTGTTCTATCCATCATTCCAAACACTATGCAACACGTTAATCAACATCATTGCCAGTAGAAACAAACACATACCAGATCGATTGCATGTTCGGCCTCAGAACTTCAACTGCATTGCTGTTGACCGACTGGCAGCTGATGATCTGAAATACACAGTGACTGAATTGATTTCAAAGACACACTGTCACCCAATGAAAGTGACAGACATGGCAGGCTGATGGGTGCTACAGTTTGGGACACCATACACCCAAAGGGACTAAGCTTATTATAGAATATTATACAACATAGGATTTTGACCTAGCAGTCAGAGTGAACAAAACAACCTGGATACTTGGTCACTGCAGCACTCTTATTCTCAACCTCAAATTCACCCAACTAAGGCATCAGAGCTAAACCAGAACACCTAATCATTCTCATTTCACTCCCATCCTCACATAAATACATTGGCTAAAAGTTCCAGAGTCAATTCAATTTAACTCTTTTATTAAATAATTAGCATGTACTAACAACAAAATTTACAGCAAAAGACGAAGATGATGAAATTATCTGAAAACAGTGCAGCCTCGTCAAGTGTGCGTAATTCTTGCAGAGAGGAAACACGGTCCAGAGACGAGAAGAAGACAATATTTATCTCTTGTACCTCTTTGAGTGAATGCAGTAACAGGTATTGTCTCTTTGGCTGGCGATCGATCTCCTGAAGAACAAAGGGCAGGAGTTTCGGAAGATTTCCAACACTCACATTTCCTGAAGCATAACATTTTCAACATATCAATAGCAATGACATATAATTAATTCAAAATGCTAAATATAACCTGTGTCAACATAGATGTCTATATCAATAGCAATTACATATATAACTAATTCAAAACGCTAAATATAACCAGTGTCAACATAGTGTCTGAATATGAAAAGATGAAAGAGGTAGAGTATATTTCGGATTACATTACCCACAAGCAATGCAAACAGAAATGCAAAGAGCAGTACAAAGATAAAAAGCAAATATGTTGTGAGAAGAATGATTAATGCGATCTGTAATATTTAACATCAAATCTAAAGTCAACTCAGATGCCATACTTTCACTAACTGCATCCTTAAGCAGATATAGAATTATTTTGCTAAACTTAAGAACAGATTGGCACATTACAGGTTACAATACAGTTCAATTTGACTCTGTTAAACATGTCAACTATCATTTGTTACTACTGAATCATGCCCCAATTGAATAGATGAGTAGGTTTCTGGAAGAGGTGCAACATCAAGTTTCATTGATTGATGATATATACATATATAGAAATATACATATTGATAAAAACTAGGACTGAAAAGTCAGATGAATAGATGAGTAGGGCCAACACAGAGATGTCTATTTACACAGATCACAGTAGCATAGCAATCAGTTTATTAAGCATAACACTATTCTGTGCATATGAGAACACTTGCATGTAAACCAACAACAGAAGCTAAGTAGAAACTAAACAATGTGAAACTGGACTTAATATATACAAAAGATACAATGGTTCAAATAGTGCTAAAACTAAAAAGAACAACACTAATGCTTCGTATTCTCAATGTACGTTAACTATCCCCTTTCAGAACTACTAAGGTTTGCAATAAAATTTTTACTACATAAAAATGACCCAATGACCAAGGAAAGTGAAACTGAGCTTACCAAGAGCATAGGATGCAGCCGATTTGACCTCTTCATTGGGAGATGAGAATGAGTCTAGGATGACCCCTTGAAGTTCTGGAGTCTCACTAAGATCTCTGATTCAGACAAGAAAAGTTATCACGAATGTCACAGATCCATCATTAATAATAATAATAACAATTTATATGGTAGGCCTACCATAATGCGGCCATACCGCTACAAAGACACCTCACAATAAACTAACATGCAGGATAAGCCTTTGCAAAAAAATCAGTCCTGAACATAGATTGGAAAAGTCTACAGTCGGCCAATCCGATGATTGGTGACAGATTGTTCCAGCATCCAGGAGCGGAGGCTGAGAAGTGCAATTGCCAAAGCGTGTCCTCATCCTTCATTCGTCATGGCTCTATTCAGCAAGCTAATTTCCTAGACCTTCTTTACCACATACTCTGTATTTAAGCGCACTCCTCAAGTGCTGATGATTTCATTTGCTAAACAGGTACAACATGAAAAGTACAGCACATTGATGTTGACCTCAGCCTCTTGTGTGCTATGGAAATGCAAACGGTTCTTTGTGAAAGACACTTATTGAGGCATTTCAACAGAAACAGGTACAAATGGGCAACGTTGATTGATAATAATGAGGATAAACCCCTAATCGAGAGTGAAAAAAAATTTCTTTAACCCACAACAATAGCTTGAACCCTTTAGTTCTTAGAGGCATAAACAAGTCCAGTTAGACCTTGTGTTCCTCTCTGTCAGCACAATAAAAATGGCCTTTTCCCAAAAGTACCAGTCTCCCAGTTTCACAATAGGATTTACAAAACTAAGCTTTTAGCCCATTTAAATTCCACAAATAGATGCACAGCAACTAAAGCCATGCACTAAGAAGTACTTACATATGTTTTCCAATTTCTCCAAGTGTAAGCAGGCACAGAAGCCGAATATTATCAGTGGCTGACTGAGTCTGCATTTAACAAACCATCGAGCATTGTAGTACGTGATCACTAGCTTTCAAAGCAAGTCTTCTCAGCACTTTAAAGATGAACTGCATCAGTTTCCCAGTTGTTTTTAGTACACTTTGTCATTTATGTGTTAAATATTTCAAAATATAATATATTTTGAACTATTATTATGCAGATTTTACCAATAGCTGGTCATTACTGATGCTTTATAAGTTACACAGGCTGCTTATTCAGATGGTCAATGAAAATTTGTTTAAATTATGTATGCTTTGCAGTAACTATTATAAGAGATAGGGCATACCACACAAAAATCAACCAAGATGCTTTACATAGCACAGATGTATCTAACAGATCCAAACAAATGTGTTTAGGACTGCTTGAAAATGCTTGCTACAATAGAATAACTGTAAAGGAAATAGATAGAATGACAGACGTTTTAACAGAGCTGCAATTACATAACATAAGAATATAAAAATTTTACACCATGCCGATAGTGAAAAAATAGACTTACAAGCAGACAACTAATTTGTCGTGAGAAATTTTTTCATTCTATGCATAAACGAACTAAATGTTTATCATCAACACGACTAGAAGATGTAATATTAAAAGATGAAAATATAAACTAAGCTTACCTTAATGTCAGAAATGAATTGGACAACAACAGCATTGCACTGCTTTGGGCAACTGATGGCAAGTGCAGCAATGCACTTGGCAAACGAATGAAAAGCCTTCAAAGACAATCAATTTGTGAAACCTTTAATCATCCAAAAATTGAACAATAAAGTTCTTCATTTTTGAGACAAACTAATACTCTATTTAACCCTTTAACGACCAGCGTGTACTAAAATGTATGGGAAAACCTATGTAGCTGGTCGTTAAAGGGTTAAGTTAAATCTGTTTCGCTTGAATATCTCATACATACGTACATTTCTATTATCACTATAAGGCAAGAGGTTATGCTCAAGGTGCCCAAATGTATATACGAGAGGTATGTATGCCCAATCCAGTACATTTCGTATTACAAGTCATGGCATCACCACAGAATCATTCAAAACATACTGTCAATAGCTTAAAATATATAAAAACACTGCCTTTGCAAGGTAATAGCGTGATGTTTAAAATTGTAAATGCTCTAGAAAAGAAAAGTCAACTAACCTGCTTGTGTATATGGATTAACGGATCTGGGCGATAGACAGGTTTAACAAGCATCTAGAGGAAATACCAATAATAACTTGCATCGTATTCATCCTTTAAATGTTTCACACAGACTACCATTAAGCAAATTTACCAGATTCCAAGCATCACGTTTACCTAGACACAGTCTTATACTTTAATTGGAGAGAGCATCTGATTTTTGTGCATACAGCATAGTTGGCCTGATGTTTTTTTGTATAAGTAAAACAACTTCTGTCTTTCTTCCAATTAGTTATTTCTGGGTCTGGCCTGGATTTTTAATTGCTCTTCTCTTTCATACAAGTTTGTGTATGTAGATTGATGGATCTGCTATCAGGAATTCTTTACGATCTTTCAGAACCATTGACTCATTCTCAACAATGCTAAAAAAATCAGTATTATTATAAAAAAAACTTTTAAGCAGACACATAGAAACGCAAAACTCACTGCATTAATACATAAATGCATCATCGTCATTACACAGCAAATTAACCATTTTCAGTCCTCGTCCAGAGTGAAAAACATGTGCTTGATGATAACCTACCTGATAGAGTTCACGAAAGCCAACGTCGTTGTTGCCAGAGGTGACAAGAGCTTGAAAAAAATCCATCATTGCCTGAAGTGCAGTCCCTAAGAAACACAAAACAATCAATGTAACATATATAACATAACCCAGTATTTTACAAAGCATGTTTAAGAGTAATGCACAGCTACGATCTACATGCATTAATGTGTCACATAATATCGTATCCCTAGATTTGCAGAATAACTATTCAGAGGCACTCTCAGTACTGAAACACCCTTAAAGAGTGAGAAGCCGATGTAGAGAAGCCAGTCATTAGTTTTAGCAGGAACGTCATTCCAGGTAGCTGGACCCACAACCGCAAATGCCCAGTGTATGGTCAAGGCAATCGTAGTCCTAGGAACAAACTATCAAGACAGAGTGCAATGAACAATTCTGATGTCGAGCTGAGTGATTTGTTCAATACCTTCAGTAAACATACTCCTCTGCATAATGAATTTCAAACAAAACGATAACTAAACAAGAATTAAATTACAAACAAGTTCTCATGAGTTGCATCTTCTACTTAACCCTTTAACGACCAGCATGTACTAAAGTGTAAGGCATAATCAACAACGCTGGTCGTTAAAGGGCTAAGAAGCTGCAAACATTAATTAACCATCAAACAATAATCAGATAAATAAATATCCGAGCTGAAACAACGATCTTGAGCATCGAGCAACATGCAAACAATACATGGTTTGGTGTCAATAAACGAAGATATATTATACTATCTGATATGAAAATGATCATTGATAGGAGAATAAGCTCTTGAGGTCTGCAAAAGGTGCTGCATAAATCTCTTGATATACAAGAGAACGCCTAACACATCAATCGTCATAAAGCAATTTGAAATCCCACCTTGAAGCAGAGGAGATCGGATCAGAACAAGAATCTGAGGTAGTATGTCTTTGCTAACACCTGCAACTGATGCCTGGCTTATCTGACAGATTGAGCTCAGAAGAGCCAGTGAAAGCTAAAGACGAAGCCAAAAAACCGACACATTTGTAATGCATCTGTTTATAGTGTGCACACAATAGCAGCTCACTAGTGATAAATACAATAATAAAAAATATTACATTGTTTTACTCTGTCTGGTCAACAAAGTACTACGACCAAGCTACAAAGAAAGGTTAAAGGAGGGGAGAATGGTGACAATGGGGTAATGCACATGTTTCAATGCAGAGAAGATATGATTTGTGTTAAGAAGAGCAATCAATAGACAATATTAACCATCTGAAATCATTAACACAAAATCATCATAATTAATCTACAGCTATGAACATATTCAAATGGTTTATGATCTTTCTTCACATTAATTGGCACTCTCATCTTCATTAGAGTAGGAAGTTGTAAGTTAACTCTTTAACGACCTGCGTGCACTAAAATGTATGGGGAAAACATATGCAGCTGGTCATTAAAGGGTTAAATAAAAATTAACCACGTATAATACAGTGTGTTCCAACAGCTCTATGTGATTTGTTTACTTACTTTGAAATGATAATCTAACACTAACACTCAAGGCCAAAATGCTAAATGTTGCAGTGTGGGCTTTTTTTTATACATTTCAATTCAAATAACAGGATTAATTTGATCTAAGATTTCACACATGAAAATCACAATACAAGTTTTGTAATTAGAGTTTATTTTAGAAATAATGTTGAATAAAAGTTAGCAATGTTTAACAATGCTTTGAAATAATAATGCTTCAACCCAAATGGTCATTTAGCTCACCAACAAAAAAAGGTAAATTTTGTAAATGAATAAGCATTATTGCACAAAATGCTGGTAATCAAGACCTTACTGGGATGGTAATAGATAGAAAAAATTAAATAAAAGTTAACACACTTCAGCAAAATAATGGATAGCACAAGTATATGTCTAAATTTGAAAGAATGCGGAATGAAATTACAAACCTACCTGGGAAACATGCAAGTCATTTTCACTGATCAGTGATGACAATTCTTTCATTATTTCATCAAACATGACAGTTGACATGCTCTGCCCTGGAAAAGACAAAAATCATAGCCAGACAGTTATTTTTACATCTCTCTATATCTAAATGGTCATACTCTATTAAAACATATTTTGCCATTGCTAAGCAGCATGCCAAAAATAATTAACACTTGACAAGCATTGCAAGTACCCAGGACAATGACTATAGTCTTTTACGGTCTTGACATGAAACTATGGGTTATCAGAAGCATGGAAATGAAAAGTGCTGATATGCCAATAGTCAGGGATATATTCTTTAGTTTTGACGTTCTTTTAAAGAATTGATAATGTCTCAGAGACACTGAAACATGGATATCAATTGAAGCACCTCTGAGCAGACCCTTTAAAGAGGCGCTATATAAGTCCCCGAACAAATGAATGTAACATAACAGATCAACAGTTAAGCCAAATGGTTTCTTGAGCTGATGTGATTATCAGTGAAACAATGCTACAGATAATGAAAACTTAACCACACAAGCAGTGCTCAGCTTAACGATAATTAGACTTTTTGTGATGCTAGACCGCTGAGCCATCTAGTAATCAATCAAAAATGCACTGTTTGATTGTTAAATAAGCTTTCATTGTTAATGAAGTTTACAATAATTTAAACTAGCCTACAGAGTTGCTCTGATTAGTTTCTCTGAAAGTGTCACGCTCCACATTTTTATCGCAACTACAGTCACAAAACTCTTCCATAAGACGACTCCAAGCGAAAAAAGAGATTTCTCACTGCAAATCCCCTTTGCAGATCATTCTTACTACCTCTATTTCTCACTTGTATACCCACCGAAACATAGGGAACATTTACCGTAGTTTTTGACAAGCACATCAAGACACTGGAGTGTGCTCAGCCTGAGTGCACGGTGGTTTTTGCGGAGGAAAGATGCTAGGACTGGCACACACTCATTGAGGATCGGACTCAGGCTAATCTGCAGAGGAGATCTACAACAACAAAACTTAACAAATATCCGGTCTTGACATGAATGCGAAACTCACAACATCTTGAAAATATTGATTGGCTTAACTTGCTTAACGACATTACCAAGACTCGTATGAAAAAGAACAAGCATGACCTTTTATCTACAAGGAAAAAATTAACACTATCCAGATGAACAGAACTTTGCCAGTTACAAGAGTCATAGAATTCATGTTAAATGTACGGCTTATTTACTCGCTCATTAAGTATTTCACTCACAAACTGATGCTAATTAAGCTTACCCTGCAATCAAAGTCACAGACTTCACAGCTGTCAGCCGAGTGATTTCATTCTTCAGCCTCTCAAGGAAAATTGGCAGACAGGTGTTAAGCTCGGTTCCGAGAGAATCGCCAAGGTTACAAATGATCTGTGCCCTGAAGAAAAATTCGTATTCATAATTCTCAGTATTAGATGATGGGGTGGCATTATAGTATTTGGGGGTGGGGCCGCAGAGTAATGGTGAACACACTGGGGAGCAGAGCTCAGGAACCGAGTTCGAGACCCGTATACCCGTAAGGTTGACTATTCCTACTTTCGCTAGGTGGCAGAGCTTATTACAATGAGACGTACAACTCAATGATCAGTTAAATTCGACTCATGTAATAACTTGTCATCATTCGTTTATACTTTGTTTGCAATCATACTGCGGTTTGTCATTTTGAAATTAAACAAATATTACTATTATGTCAATATTGCTATCAACAACTTCATATATGGGTTATGGGTGGCCCTGCCAGCAGGAGGATACCCATTAGGGTCTTCCCTTGTAACGTAACATTGTTCAATGATTATTAATTTCCTATTTTACATGGTCATTATGTTACACCTTCATTGTCAATTGATTTGATTTGGTTTGGTTACAATAAAAATAATCGTTATCGTTATTTGGAAATGTGGTGACTTCAAATGTGTTTGGTGTCACATAATATGGCTCATGATGTTATATCACATAAGATGGCTCATGATGTTATATCACATAAAATGGCTCATGATATTACATCACATAAGATGGCTCATGGAAGGAAGTGAATTTGAGCTACGAAGAGAGAGTGGCAGTCGATTCCATTCCCTAGGAGCAGAGACATGAAATGCACGAGAGTTCATAACTGTTCTGCATCGTGGTTCAACTAAAAGACCTGTACTTGATGATCGTAAGCAACGAGGAGGAATGTAAGGAGTTAGTAGAGCATGAATATAGGTAGGTGTACTGGTGCTGATGGCATTGTAGGTCAAACAAGCTAACTTAAATTTGATTCTGAATTCAACAGGGAGCCAATGCAGCTGGTGGAGTAGGGCAGAGGAGCATGTTCGTATTGGGACACGTAGCACTACTCGAGCTAACATATTTTGGATACATTGAAGCCTTTTGAGTTCAAGGTCTGAGAGACCGACAAAAAGTGAATTAGCATAATCGAGGCGAGAGGAGACAAGTGAGCAGGCTATAGTCTCAGACATATTTTGGGTTAGAGCCAACCTTATGTGACGTATTGCCCTGATGTGGTAGAAACAAGATTTACAAAGACTTATGTGAGGTCGAAAGGTGAGCTTGCTGTCGAGGGTAACCCCAAGTGTTTTGACAGAGTCTGAAAGCGGCACAGTAGTGCCCGCCAGTTCAATGCTAGAGAGCATAGGGAAAGAACGCAGGCGTTGACATGAGCCAAATACAATTGCTTCAGACTTGTCTGGGTTTATGGCCAAACCATTGAAACAGAATCATGCATATATGAATGAGAGGCATTCTTCCAGTTTTAGTTTACCAGACTGATCAGTGTGTGACAGAGCAATATGGAGCTGAGTATCCTCTACATACTGTTGTAATTGAATTCCAAAGTGTTTAGCTATACGACTGATTGGGGAAGTAAAGACTGTAAATAATAAAGGGCTGAGGATAGATCCTTGTGGCACTCCAGCAGTGCAAAGTGTGGGTTCCGACCAAGCAGATCCAATGCCCACCTGCTGATTGCGGTCAACCAGGTATGAAGCTAACCAGTGTAAGGCAGTCCCAGAGACACCAAAGCTTTTTGCAAGTCTTGCAAGGAGTAACTGGTGGTCTACAGTGTCAAAGGCTGCACTAAGCTCAAGACACACAGAGAGGCAGGCTTTACCATTGTCAATATATGAGAAGATGTAATCCAGTGTAGAGACCAAAGCAGTTTCTGTGGAGTAGCCTTTGCGATATGCTGACTGGTAGGGACTGAAGTTGGGAGAGGAAGTTATGTGTCTCTTGATACGCATAAGAAAAAGACGTTCAAGGATCTTGGAAATGTTATTGACGTTGGAGATAGGTCTGAAGTCAGACAAATTGCTAGTGTCAAGGTCAGGCTTTTTAAGTAAAGGCGTGACTAAAGCAGATTTGAAGCATGAAGGAAAGCACCCTTCAGCAAAAGATAGGTTGGCCAAGTATGCAATGAGGTGAGAGAATACATCAGAACAAAAAAGAGACGATGAGTGATGTAGGTATGAAGTCCAATGCTGATGATTTAGGAACCATGCTATTGTGAAGATTAAAGACTTCAAAGAATGTGACAGGCGGTATGTCATCGAAGGCAGGGCCGGAGAATTCGGAGTCGAGCAGCAGATCACTCCACACTAAATTAGCAGCACATCTAGCACATGTTATATCATATAAGATGCTTCATGATGATATATCACATAAGATGGCTCATGATGTTATATCCCATAAGATGGCTCATGATGTTATATCATATAAGACAGTTTATGATGTAATATCACATAAGATGGCTCATGATGTTATATCCCATAAGATGGCTCATGATGTTATATCATATAAGACAGTTTATGATGTTATATCACATAAGATGGCTCATGATGTTATATCATATATCCTCTGTGCTATATCAGACGAATCAGAAACTGTTAATCAAAAAACAAGATATATTGATAAGAACTAGACACAGTAGTCAAATAGTGTGAAATTGACAGAAAGACAACTATTTTAGTAAACACAAACACTGATCAAGAGACTGAACATGAAGACTGAAAGATAAAAGCAAATTCCCAAAGAGAAGCTGAGAAACAGAGGTACTCACATGCACGAAATTGCACGCTCTTTAACTTCCTGATCAATGTCTGTGGCTTTAAGACGTGCAAGGGTGCCCTGGTACAAACCGCTGAGGAAAGGTCGGAAATCTAAATCTACTTTCAGATCTGACAACCATAGAAACAGAACAGTTACACATATGCTAACAAGCACATTTCTGCTATTACCATACTTCCCTTCATACATAAACTTCAATTCAGATTGAGCGATCAAATTCAATAGATTCACAGACACTCAACTAAGTCTGTATTCATTCGTAATTTATCTTATGCCAATTCCATGCACATAACCAGAATCAACTAGTGTTACATTACAAAGTCTTTTGCAATGTTTTGAAAGCACCCGACTCTCGGTCCCAACATAGCAATACCACCTGAATGGTGTCGCCAATATCAAAGGCAGAAGTATTTTCATTGCTTCTTTCAATGTACTACACTACCAAAACCAATGTTCATCTTTTCATTAGTAATTCCAAGGTTTTCCAGTTAGAATCATTTGCTCACAACAATCGGTTTATTCAGACTATATTCTCAGTTTACACACATCAGCCTCACATAACCATTAAAATATTCTATTATACAATATCAAGAGCAAATGACATGGAATGAACTTGCTCTAGAAAAGCCAAAAAAAGTCAGGTGTCTACCTAACGGTCTGATGACTTTAACCAACTGTTGAGTCACAAGCAAAGCTTCAGAAGCTATCTTGTAAAATGGATCCGCAACTGCAGCAATAATTGGCTGAAAACACAACAAACGCACACATTAAGGAACCACAACCAACTCTTTCTAGTAAAACTCTGTTCAATATCACTTAAAACTATTCCAGAATCCGGTAACTATGCTAATGAAAAGCTCAGATATGACATATTCACTCAAAATATTGCACATTACAAATTCACTGCACTCTGTCAGGCACATGCAGTAGACTAGTTGCTAAAAAAATACCACCTACTAATAGAATAGGAGGACCTTTCATGTTACTACAATAAAAACTAAATAAAACTAGCGATACAAAATGCACCGTATGCAGATTCTCTGAAGTTACAAAAAACCATCCAGTTGAACAGAATTACAATTTCTATTGAGCTTACCGGCACCAGAGCATCCACGTGAGGGTGAAACACGACTGGACAGTGGTTCGTCAGCAAGATGTTGACAAAACAAAGTGTGTCAATTTTTATGTTTGAACTTGAGTTCTTGTCCCTGGTTGAAAAAGAGTAAAATATACTGGCAAATCAGTTACATTTAATTAACATAAATAAATAAAGTAAATAATCAAACATTTTGTGTTCATTTAAATTCATTTTCAATAGTATTCTAATCAACTCATTGTTCTTGGTGTTTTCAACAATTTTTTTATTGCTTCACCGCACACTGACTCTGCCTTTGAGGTGATTTTACAGTCATAAAATTAAGCAAACTAAAGCTAGCTATAAATGACATCATAATCACAAGTAACACAGTCATTATCTTCCTCATCTTTTGCATCACATTCATTTTCACACAGATCCTCAAATCTAAAGACTGACAACCATCAACAACGTAAGTTGCTAAAATCATCTCTATCTGTGTTGGGAATACCCAGCATCATCATCATTTAAACAGTGGAATCTATTTTCATCTAATCTAATGACTTCTATAGCACATGGATGCTCTCTTAAAATGCATTCAATAAACAAGCATAATCCAAGAACAATGGTATCCAACGATAAGTTAAGGAATGGTCAGCATTATCAGTGCTACACTCTGACAGTATCATAGCCACCATCACACTTCTTTCTATTCACTATAAAGCATGAACCACTCTCAGGACTTGATCTAAACCAGAAGCACCAAGAACATCTACGCAACAGAAGGCCAAGAGTTGTAAGGCCAAGCGAAATATGTTCATTCAATTCATTCTGAACATTTATCTAGCACCCCTTCAAGAAACCTACTCAGGAATGCTACCAGCCCAGCCAAGACTACAGAAAAAAAGCTTGAGGTACTTGCAAAAAGTTGATGGTTGGGCCACAAGCAATGAGCAGAGCTGAAATGGGAGATCATTCTCATGATGAAGCCACAACCAAGAAATCACTGTGCTGCCTAATAGCCTAGCGAGGACGTTATGCGTCTATTCTATTTACGGATTTATAAAGCGCCTCTCACAGTACAACCTAATCAGAGGCGCTCCCAGTGCGAAAAACCCCTAGACAAAAGAAGGCTTAAGAGAACGAGCAGAAACAGTTGTGCTACTAGATAAGATTACAGCAAGAGTCACAGCAGGAAGGCTGTTCCATAGCAAAGGGCCAACAGAGGCATAGGCACGTTGTTGAGCTGTGGCAGTTCTAAACCGAGGTACTAGAAGGTTTGTGTCATCATTAGATTTCGAAGAAGTGCCTCATCTATTCACTCAACAAATCCTTCATGCAACAGATATTGCTGCATGATAATTGCCCAGCCATTGTGGTTTAGCAACAGACATCATTGCTAGTTTAATTACCCAAGAGAGAACTGCACTCCAGGGATGATGATAGAGATGTGATCCTTCAGGGCACCTGGCAACACCTGAACAAGTTCCGATAGCAGACTGAAGCAGCCCTGTCTCGTTTTAATGCTCCTCTCCTTCAGCAACTTATGCATTGATTTTACAATGTTGGGCACCTGAGCCGTCAGCTGTGTCACTGGCCTAAAACAAAATACATAGCATAGTTTTGTGAATCATAACAGCAGAAAGCTATGTACTACCTCCAAACCTGTCTAAGTAAAATAGGCTTTGCCAAGTTACATATAATTTTTAAATTCATATGTACTTGGTAAGAAAGATGCCATAGTCAAACCCCAATGGCATACAATGGCCTAACAGTCAGACAGACTTTACAAGAAAGCTCATATACATATATCTTCAGTTAGAGGACCAAAAAGTCATCCTATTAGGTGGGAAATTCTTTCATGTTGGTTACCCATTTATTTCCATAATCTGAAGGCTAGACGACTTTCAGCCACTATTTACTACATGCCCCATAGTATCAGTCAACAAAGTGGCAAACGAATACCAGACACACAGGTCAACCACAATGTACATAATATCACTTGTTACAACGTGCACCAAATAGTTGATTAGTTTTCAAGAAAGTGAATTGGACACCAAGTCATTCCAAAACATTTTCACCATGTCATTTGAATGATAAATTTAACTGCATGCTACACACCCTTATATTAACCGTTGGCGTTCCTATGGCATCACACAAAATATGGCACACAAAACACTTTCTCAAATTTGTACTATTGTTATTATTAGTAGTAGTAGTAGCAAGTAGTAGTATAACTATATCTTGTCAAGTAATTTTGTTTCTTACCCTTCTTCTAAGTCCATTGCATCTGGATCCTGTATTACATTTGGCTTAGTCTGTTTTAGAAGTGTAATGTAAGCAAAGAAAATATCAGCTTTCACATTTTCTTCTCTCTCTGGTAAACAAAAAAAGAAAAATGTCCGATAAATTAGAACATGTTCAGACCGATTCATGATGACTTACAATAATAGTCTTTACATTACACAATACACATCAACAATGTAATTGTAATTGAACGATTATAAAAGCCCCATTCAACTATACGAGGCACTCCCTAACCAAGTCAGTGCTATCACTAACAAATAAAATGTACTTTGGATGTTTTCAGAACAGAAGGAGTTGACAGAGACAAATCTTAGATTTGGCAGTAGACTCGCACAAATGGGAAACAACCTCTGTTGGCCGAATGACCAGTTGTGAAGAGATCGAGGTTCAGTAGGTCTTGAGGTATCAAGGAGTTGTGCATAAAAGTTATATTTCAACTGGTTGCACAAGCAGCTAGTAGAGATTTTCTCGAATGAAGACAGATACATAAATGTGAGCAAACTTCAGGAACCACCAATCAGCATCAAGTATTGACAGAAGATTGGAAAGGTTCAAGAGACCAGCATTGCCAGAGTCAACCCTTGTACAGATCAGAGCACGGACAAGTGGTGACCATCGCAAAGGGGAGACCAAGTGACAGATGACCAGCATAGTTGACACAGATGGCATGTTCAAGAGACACAATGGTTAGTAATGAGATAACTGACTAGTCATGGGAAAAGGTTTGAGTATCGTTGGCATATTAGTGAGCCTAGACCCTTAAGAGGGAGTATGCCTGATAAGCCAGTGGCATATAAATATGAGATATAGGTCGTGGCAAAGCTGGTCGGTCAAAAGTATGCCTTAGATAAGCTATTGTGCTGCTTTGCAATCCATTCTTACATTGAAATCTCACAGCATCTTCTCACTTTCCACATAGGCATAATATACAGCCACAATTATGAAGTTGCTGGTCTATTTTAAGAGATAAGCATTGAAACAGAGAAGTGATGACTCTATGCACAACTGCAATGTACACAACAAAACTGCACAAATATTCGTCATTTCGAAGAATATTAAGAAACTAATAAGAATCAGCCATTCCATTCTAAACCAGTAAATTCTTGAAATTGTATGAAGTACTGCGTCATTACTGAACATGTTTACAGCAGTCTTAGTAGCTCTCAGAGGTGCATGCTGCTAATGATGCCATAACATCAATCAATCAATCAATCAATCAATCAATCAATCAATCAATCAATCAATCAATCAATCAATGTGAATTTTATATAGCACCCCTTCAAGGTATCTACTCGGAGGCAAAACACATGAAACAGATCATCATCATTATTCTACATGATGAACTCATTTGCACAACACCATCATTCTCATCACCATCAGTCATCACCTAATGATTAGAGCAACTAACTTGCATCAACATGTAGCTGCCAAATTCACCCAGCTAGTAAAGGATAATCAAACGATGGAACAAATAAAATTACCCTTAAATCGAGAAATGAGAGTCGGTGAGACGAATGTGTAGAAATCCCGCAACATCTCATGTCTTGTTGAAATTATGGCTGCCAAACACTTGGCCGATGCTCGTCGAACTTTCCAACTCATGTCGTCATCATCGCTGTATTCATCGGACACACTGGAAGAAATGTAAGTAGGACCAGTGTTACCCATTAGGTAAACCAACAAACCAAGACAAGTGACGATATCTTTGAACTCTTTAACGACCAGCATCATTGATTATAACAATGCCTTACGTTTTACTATGTGCTGGTCGTTAAAGTGTCAATATTTGCTAAAACAAGTTAATAAAACGACTGAGAAAAAATGCATGGTCTCAATTAAAACACCATGTTAGCAAAGAGAAGCTTTACTGACAGACTGGTTAAATATCCACATGGCTTGTTCCCATTCATGCAATATAACCTGAAATTACTATAGCACCAATGTAATAAACCTTGCTAGCACGGCTGTACAATGAAAGACGAGTCTTAGAGGAAACTAACCCGCCATCTTCTTCATCATCATCTAAATCCATGCTTTCCTCCGACTGCTCATCATCGTAATTGTAGTTTGGATCATAAACAAGATACTCCAGACAAATACCAATTATCTGGAAAATAAATTCAACAGAAAGTTCACAAGCTTACAAGAGAGATTGCCTTTGCAGAAAAATTTTACACTTCAGCAGCATATACATGTTTACACTATAATCAGAATGCAAGTTAAAGTACAACAGCTTAATTAAAACCTTGTGCATTAGTTTGGAATCTGAGTTAAACAATTGTAACAGCTGCAAGAAAGATGGAACAAACCATCTTGATATGTGGAGAAACATCTTTTGGACAACGCCGGACAAACGATTCAAATGCCTGGATGCAGAATTCACGAAGTTCATCATCTTCCTGTCGGCTGTACTTTACAACCAGAGGGATGATCCTCTCAAGATGTTCCCCAATGCGATGTCCAGCCTGTCGGCTACAATAACCAGTTCCATAAATGAGTACTCAGCCTTCTAACACAATGCTGGCAAGAAGCAAAACGTTATTACAGTGATTCAAAAAATAAATACAACTAATTCTGACTTGAGCATGGAAAAACTGATTGCGATGATAAAAAATGTTTTGCCTCAATGTTGAATGAGATAAAAATTTGCATAACAACCAAAAGGCTAAGACTGGGAAATCAATGCAGCTTGTCATTAAAAGAGTAAACTGCTTATTATCATAACAGAGGCACAAGTTTACGTTATTCCGCCAAGACACTGAATGTAGGTCCTCGTTGTAGAAGTCGACGAATTTCTTGCCAGCTCCGTCAGCAGGAACTCAAGCAGATCAACAAACAGATTGTTGCTGCAACTCATCACCAGGTGTGCTACAATGGACGTAAAACAACCGGTTGACTAAAAACAGGTAACTATTTCACCATGCAGCTCATCATGCAATATGGAAAACAATAATAACAAAATATGTGAAAGCATGAACAACCCAATGAGTAACAATCATTACCATGATATCCATTTAATTGAAATGATATCCATTTAATTGAAACTCCATCCATTTAATTGAAACTCCATCCATTTAATTGAAATGATATCCATTTAATTTATATTGCATCAACCATAAACCAATTTCATTAAAATCAAAGTGGTAACAGAAAGAAATGGCATAAAATAAGACTTGAACAAACTACGAGTAAATGTTTATATATAAATATTTGAAACAAGATTGAAGTATGCAGAACAAGGCTAAGATTAGATTACAACTAGATCGGAAGTGTGCAACACCTGCAAACATTTAGCAAATTAAATGCAGCAAAATTTCTAAAACACCTGAACACTAGATTTGTGGTAAATAAAGCAGTGTTCTACGACTGTTGTAGCTTGACACCAAAGCACGAAACATACTTGGGGTTTAAAAGCTTTGATACCCATATTATTGGCTGTCTTTCTCAAATGCTGAATAATTGACATAAAACTGTAACTAAACATCCATCTAACGATAAATAAAACTGAGCCCAAACTAATCACAACTTGTTACAGACCAGCAAAGTGGTACTCAACTGCAAAAGAAACTTAGATAAATTCAGTTTAGACTTGGTGAAGAGATGGTACTAAAAGTATGTAAAAGACTTGCAAAGAAGTCATGCAAAGCAAGCAAAACATTAAAATTTTTCAAATCTAAAATAGACATGAATGTGGTGAAAACTGCCTGTAAAATATAATGTAAAATAGTTACCGATGGCAATAATAGCCCTCTTACGAACAGCCAGCCGTGGACTAGCCAACTGCGGCAGGAGCGCCTGCTGGATGCTTGGGTGAAATGTGACCAAAAGACCTGTTGAAAATACATAGATAACACATACTACAACAGAATAAAAACTTAACATGCAAATTATATACAAGACATAATGTATCAAGTTAAGGATTATTCAACATTCAAATCAGGGTGGATTTGATTTAACTGAACAATTTAAATCGAGGATAAAAATCCAATTTTTTATATTTTTTAAAATCACGTTTTTTATCAACCCTGATCCAAATACAATGTTATCATATATGACATCAATCACATGCATAGGTCGGCAAACATGAAGGTGAAATCTTCCTCTCTGTGAATAACTGAATAGAACTTTACAGAATTATGTAACAAACAGGATAGCATGTTTCAATGTTAGCAACAGGACGATACACCCCTAATAAAAAAAAATTTAATTAAAGGAAATGTCGCCCTCATTTGGCATCAAACGATATCAAACCCATCAGCAGACCTAACATCATTCAGATTAATCAACCAGCTTACAACTATGGAAAATTTTTGAACTACTCAAATTCAACAGAATGCATTCCATATCTATGGAAGGCTATATATGGATACATAAACAAGGAATAAATATTAATTACTTGAAAATTTCTCAATTTTTCTGATTTTAATCACTTCATTAAGCAAATTTAATTGCAAACACCAATTACCTTATTTTACACAATATTGTATATGCCTAAAACCAATAAAGAGCAGAAATAAAAATACTGACTGCCAAACCGACTCAGCAAGTCACTCAAGATGTCCAAAGCCTCCAACTGGACAGACACATCCTCCTGCTACAGAAACATACGAATGTTCAAGCTTATAAAATATTCATATGAAATAATGCTTAAATTATATTCTATGATAGACAAGATAACAATCGACTCTAAATTGTGACACGAGCTTAAAATTGTTGGATAAATAGTGACCTTATAAATGACCTTAAGCAAGAAATAGAAACACTTTGATGTTGTACATCAAAATCAACTAGTATGCGCTTGTAACATTCTGATTTCATCAGATAACATCAGTTAACTCATGAATGCTGAACATCATATCTACGGTCTTCTAAGAATCAGTGCCACGCTACAAGATTAGACAAATAATATAATTAAGAGGCTCGCACTTTAGAGATAGCACTCGTCAGTCGGCCAGTAATTTTCTTGCAGATGCTGGCAGCCAGAGCAGTTGAAGTGGGGGCCAGTTCACTGATCACAGTTTTCAGTCCTGAAATAAAATAAAATATCTGACAAACTCTGTGATCCAAATATCGGAGCAACAGACAAAGTGGAGTAAGAGATAGAGAGAATGACAAATGCAAAATGAAAGAGTCTTTTTCAGCTGTATAATTTAGTTTTTCACTCAATTCCCTTTGCAATCATACTCTTGTAGCGCTGTCACTGCCTGCAAAACTACACGTGTCCAAGTAGTTGATGTGGATTACAATTCAATGAGAACAGCTTTCAACCCCTTTATCAGACAATGTATCATCTCACCAGACAACACTTGCTGTCCACAGATTGTCTTTGCTCTCTTTGAGAAACACCCAACATGGCACACACACAGGATGAAGACAAGGACTTGAAAAGTGACATGTGTGGACGGCTTAGTGAATGAGAGATTGTGTTATCAAAAGAATAAAAGCACTGATCATTGGCAATTTGTTTAACGTAGCAGCTCCATCACTTTAAGGGTGCAATGATGCAGGAAAATGTCACATTCAGATTACAAATTAGTTCCCTACCAAAAAAACAACAAACAGGCAAACACACCCAAATGCAAATGAACTTTTCTCTGTAAATCTGTATTATCTGGTACACACAAAACTAATCCTGAAGTATTGGGTTGCAAAGTTTTCTAACAAGCATAGACTTCTAGGATTTCAGAACGGCATACAGAAAATACAGGTCCATAAAAGACTTGAAATAGCAATTGAGATAAAGAAAACCAACATTATGTTTTTCTCTTCAATGTGTTGGTCACTAGACATAAAGTACAAAGAACAGAGACAGATTGCAAAAAACCTTTGAATGGAGTTAACATAAATTTTGGTACTTACCAATACTTGAAATGTCTCTCAGTTGTTCCTTGTCAGAAAGCATGTTGCTACAGAGTGTTTCAACAATTGTCTCCACTTGTACATCCTTCACTTTGTTTACCAGAGGACCCAGGCTACACAAATACAAAATGAAGTAACGTATAAAATTATAGACCTCTATACGAAGTTAGGAACATGTAATAAGCTATAATATCTACATCAGGATTTGTAAAAGGGCAGTCTGAGAGTATTCAGCATATTTCAAAAGCTTAAATCCAATTATTACAAAGTTATGATGATTAGACCGCCATCGTCCATGCAGGCCAGTACTGCACATTGAGAAGTCAAAATAATGTTACATATAATGGAATGGCATCAGGATATCCTTTTAGAAGTAAAGAGAGAATAAATCAGTGTAAGTCTGATGTGCAGATACTGCATTCAATCTACCTACACAGCTATAAATCTGGGCCCAAGTGACCTTTTTGTGACAAAAATTGCCATTAACTTATTGAACTGGGAATGTAACCAAAAACAGTTAAACTGCTTTCAGACAGACATAAAGCACCTACTCACCACTTGACTGCTAGATTTTGAACCTCTCCATTTTTGTCCTCCAGTAACTTTAACAGCATCTTAACAACCTACAGAAAGACACACACACACTTGCAATTTCATATCACCAATATTCTGTATCATCAACTTGTGCATTTGAAGTCAATGCTGATTCCACAAAGTCAATGCTGATTCCAAAGACTTGTAATTATTCAACTCGGTCGTCTACCTGCTTTTCTTTGACAATTCCTTGGACTAGGACTGTTCTTGGTTGTCGTGCTTTCTCGGTGGCTGGACCCAGGTTCTGGAACTCCCTCCCTGTGTCTGTTCGGTCTGCTCAGCCTCTTTCTTTGTTTCGATCTTGACTCAAAACCTTCCTTTTTCAGTTGATATACCCTCCGTAGGCTGTCTCTCTGTCTTGATGGACTGACCCCCTGGAATTGACCTGATCACGGTTGGATTTGATGTGCCATCGATTGATGCACTCAGCATTACACACGGGCGCAGCAAAAGTGCTGATTAATAATAAATAATCAACCATTTCTTCGAGACAGTTTTTATTAAGCATCAAATGTCTGCCAGTCCCAATGCAATCAGTGTACTGGACACGCAAAGTCTCTGTTACAGATAAATCAAGCAATTGCGCAGCACAACTATCACACTATTTTGACATATAAATATAATAAATAACCTTTCTCTCGCTATCATCATCCAGTTTGATTGAATCTTTCTGCAGTTCAGCCATCAAATCGTTTGTAGCCATAAAGCGGAAATCTTTATCACTGGAGGTCATCTGAAATACAATTGCAACGAACATAACGAACATTTTGAGAGTGATTATAAAAATTTAAGTGGATCACCATTATGTGGTAGCATTGGTTGCCAGACAATATATGCAAAATTCAGTCTAAAATAATTTAATGTCTGCTTCCAAGAGCATTGCTAGTCTCATGCTAGACTTTTCAATCAATCAAAACATACCCACAAAAGAAATCTGCACGAAAATAATTGAGGATTGCCACTGCGGCATGAACTTCTCAATCAAAACTTATTTTAGTGATATGCTCAAAAAGTATATCCTTATATCCTCTATGCATAATTCACAAATGCAGCACTATACCATTTAACTGCTGGTGATAATGGCATTTGCATCATTATTCAATATTCATAGCATGCCTATCACTTCCCTCTAGAGGCGACTTTGTGGTTCCGCATGCTCATACCGCCACCAGGCAAAATAGAGCTTTCGCAATTGTGGGTCCCAGTGTTTGGAACAACCTTCCATCTGACCTGCGCTGTCTCCCGTGCAACCTGTCTGGCTCTTTGTACAAACTTCTTAAGACTTTCCTTTTAACCGGTCCTGGGTCGGGAGCGCCTGTCATAGTTATCTTGAAGAGGCGCTATATAAATTGCATTGATTGATAATAATCGACTGAGCTGCCAAGAAATCATGTTTGCAAAGAGTCCTCTGCTCCTGCCCGATCAATCGATTCAAATGGGAATTTTAGTTTTCTACGTAATCTATGCAGCTTGCTCGTGCTCTTCGTTATTGAATGAAAAGTTAATAATAACAGGTTTCATATAATGCTCCCACACAGTACAAACTAATTCTATACTTTACCATGAGTAAAAATTCTAATTGCACTGGCCAGTGGCCATAGATCATTTTCTTTTCAAGAAAACTTCCATATTTCATCTAAAGAGTTATATATCTGGCTGACAATTTGAAATTTATGAGAAATTCATGAGTATAAATTTAAATTTTCATAAAGAATTCACATACAATAAGCTCTTAACTCAATGACAGAACTTATAACCTGAATGCAGCTCTACACCTTCCATCCTGGGGTTTTGAGAATTTGACATTTATTTGGGCAAGGCTGTAATAAGAGATATGTTTCACCCCTGTGGCTTGACAGCACAAAATGAGGATTGAGTAGCACTGATAAAATGCAAATGAGATTCATGTAATATTTCAGGCTAGTTGGCAGTTTCACTTTCAGTTTTTGAACGTCTATGTTCAAACAACCAATCATCGTTTATTTGGCAATCCGAATAGGGTTCCCATGTGTCAGGGTTTCCTTGGACATTTATAAGCCCTGTCCGGCTGGCTTTCCAAAATAATGGCTTTTGTCCGGGCCTGTCCATCCTCGTTATTGCTGAATTATTTGCCACTCCATCACACACTGAACCGTTGGACTTCACCCCAGGCGCAGTCTACGGTCCCAACCCCAATTTCCTCAAAACCGGACGATTCTGGTGATAATGACTCAGTGTGTGATGTCACTACCGTTTTGTAAGTCGGTCACTGTTTTGTTTCTGTGTACAGTCAGTGTAATGTAATGTGTGCTGAACACTCAATAAAGTTTATAATTGAACCCATTTTATATTAAGTACAATATTTTATGTCATTTGACTTTTCTTTTATTTGTACAACACTAAACACAGCATTAGGAGCCAGTTACGGGGTGGTAACCGGCTCCGGCATAGTTGAGTAAAAAAACAGCAAAGTTAGATTGCTCAGAAGACCCGATTAGGGATCAAATGATCCCGCTAGTTAGGAACACCTGGAAGTTGAAACAATTTAGGATGGCAGTTATGTGCCAACCCTTCGGAAAATCAAAATAGAAGAGTAAAAGCTTGCAAAAGGCATATCCTGTCATGACCCTAACAATTGCCTTTTCATAGCAACACTTAACTAAGAGACATAATAAACAAAGATGTATACACGGAACAAATGTACAGCCTTAAAAACAGCGGTAATTGAGTCAGAAAAAGAAGAGTATAGATGCCGAATCACGTCGTGCCCACCTCCCCACCAGCCTATTCTCATCTCTAGTAGATGCAAGAAAACTATGCGCTAAGCAAGTGAGTCTCTATATTTTCGAATTTGCTGTTTATCATTTTGGGAAATTACAGACGTAAATCGAAATGATTCTGCTTTATTTGGACGAAGCAAGTTTTAACGTTACTCAAGTTCAAAGCATTAACAAGAATAAAGAGGTTGCCTTTTCCAGCAGATTTGCGATGTGAAATGACACGCTCGCCATCTTAAATTTTTGTCCGCCGCGAATTTCGGACAACAATCGTACAAAACAAACTGAAAATTAACAACTCCACCAAAATGTACAGCAACCGGAAGCACTTAGCTTCCAATTGGCGCATGCGCAGAACAATTCACATATTGTCTGTTCGAAATCTGTTTTGGAGCGCCATAACTCAGTAAGAGCAATTGCCTTGAAGCTGTAATATAGTAGTAGCCTATATTCGTTCATCGAGAAATAATAAATATCAATATGACAAAACGCAGAAATACCAAGATAATTAAGTGATGATGGATGGTACGATTAGTTTGAATTGTAAAATAAACTAGTAAATATTTTTATTTAAGGATCTGATCAACAGAAAATTCAGAGGCAGGGCCTATACAGTGTTTAAAGAGTTATGCTTTGGAGAAGTCAAGAAAGATAATCGGATGTGATATAACATAAGGCTTCGAAGATGTCTCAATGGACACAAGGGGTCGTTCACATATTATATAACGCTCAAGGGGTAGGTGGGTACATGGGTTCCTGTTTTGTTAGCACTATTTTGTGTAGGGTGGGGGTAGGTTGAAGGTTTCGTTATATAACAAACTTTGTTCACCTTATGCCATTTTGCCTGTTTGCTTGCCAATTGGAAATTCCATGTGTACACCACGGACCTGCGTTTGTTTAATCGAAGTTCACAGTACGTTGTGAACCAAAACTAGCACCATCAACTGCCACCTGGCGAATTGATTTGACGCGCTTACTTATTATTTATAGATCCACTTTTAACAATTTCCTGTTTAAAATATTAACAATTTCCTGTGCATAGCTTTAAACGCTCTAAAATTCAATTCTGCCCCAGACAGCTGCGACTCACATGGCCCAGTGTCTGCCGATTATTATTCCCCACATCGGCCCTTCTCGGGTTGTCAACACTATTTTTGCATCGATTTGCTCATCTAGGCGGTAAAGGGCCGACATTGTGGGCCCGCGTCTGAACGACGGCGTCTGCCGGCATTATTTCCTCCGCCTATTATGCCCTAAGCGGTGCCCAGGGCGCGCCCCTAGAGGAAACTGGATGATCCATTGTGAATCAGCGCAGACAAGAACAATGCAGCCAGCGCGTCGGTATGATATAGGATCGCTAGTGGGAATTCATTCCCCGCTGTGGGCGCGATGAAGGTATATCTGTCTTCTTTAACCATTGCTGTGCCTACAGTTTGCCCACACACTCCACTGTACGCCCTATGAATGTGGAGCGTTGGCCCGCTAGTGGAAAGTCTGGGCGCGATGGAGGCATATGTCTTTACAACGGCTATGCCTACAATATTCCCCTATAGGCCGAACGAGTGAGGAGCGTCGGCGTAATTGGGGCCGCTCTAGTGTCAACTCATCGGCCGCTGTGGGCGCTATGCAGGACTATCGGTATCAAACCTTCGCTTTGCCTACAGTATGCCCACACAATCCCACTGTGGGCTCTACGAATAAAGAGCGTCGGCGTTAATACTAGTGAAAATGACCACCAACTGTAAATCTGGTTGTACATGATTGTCAGATCAATTCCTGTATAGTTGGCATTTCTGATCTCAAAAGTATATAATATCACCCATACTGCACACTTATGAGATTGGAATGAATAACATAGCCTGAAATAGAAAAAACTAAGCAAGTTTGTTTGATAATAATTTTTAATGAAGATCGCACCATCACAAATAGAAAAAAATGGCAACATTCAACTCGACCAGTAAAATACAAAGCCCAAGTATGTCAACATTAGAACTTCTGAAATATCTAAACAATTACAACAGTCAATATTCATAAATACTTTTCACACACAACATGAAAGTTTTGATTGTATATATATATATATATATATATATATATATATATATATATATATATATAATCAAAATTTTCAAAATGAGATGAAACATGAATTAGGCTATATAATAGGCTATAGGAGATCACATACGATTATCGGATTGCAGTATGACTTGCATGTCCATCTACCTATCCTTTGCTTTACTTTCTGGCTGCATGCATCCTTTCCTTTCTTTGCATATTCCTTTACACCTTCTTTTTCTCATCGTAAAAATTGTAATTGGCTAAGCGACAGGCACAATTTTTCCTAACAAGGTTTAGTACACACTTCTACAGCTTCTGTTACACTAACATTTTTACAGCATCTAGAAATATCAACTTAAGAAGGAAATTGTCTGTGCTCTATGGTGAGCAGTAGCTACGAAATGCTCATATCAAAGTGCTACGGAAGTTTCTTGATACAATGCTATACAGACTACAAGATCATGAGCACAAAATATGAATTATGATGATGAAGTAAAATCATTATCCAAAAATCACGATGACAACATTTATAGTCACAATACAAGTAAGGAAACAGCAGCTCTATACAAATGGCATTTATGATACATCACATCTGAACAAGCAACATATTACAATACACCCTAGCATGTAGAAGATCCAACAATTGCAAGTGGCCCTATTGTAAGCAGTGATTTTTGTCCAGATGACTCTGATAAACAGAAAAAGGTATTCCAGGTATAAAATCATAACTTTTTCTACATAAATATTTAAGGAACTTTGCATTAGCCGTGTTTTGAGTCATATACATTTCAGCAACGATATCTCACCAGCTTGAACCATTGAGCCTCAAACTTAAAATATAACTGTAAATCGCCTAATACGTTAGTTGCCGGCGAACGCATTGCGTCATGACCGTGTTACCCTCCATTCTCCAGGCTTGGAGTGGTCCTGTCAGAATACAAACCATTTACATATGCCTAAAAGAAAATGAATTGATATGCATCAGCTTGTACATATACAGAGCACACGCATTTGTCTTAGAGATGTGTATTTCATTAATTCACACTTGGGTGAATGGGGACTCCCTTGCAAAAGAAGCTTCGGTCAAGAATCCGACCTTTGAAGATTTCCATCTACACAAAAATTAAGTCAACCTTCTCTATAAGCAGAGGCAAATGACCGAGCAGCTCAAGCTGCAAAATTGTTACAGGACTACTGCTCCATTACAAGTGAAGAACAGAAACAGTATCTGCTGCTAGTTGTCTCAAGCCACAGAGCTAAGTACACAGAAGCCACAGTACTTGGTTGATACTGCATCGTCATGATTTCAGTGACAAGTTGCTGCCTGTTGGGGATGATATTCCGAATAGGACAACTAAATGGGAGTGTAAAACAGATGGAAATATTTGTTGTAAAGGCCGATAAATCACATCGTTCATTGTGACAGTCAAAACGTATAGTTATACGTATAGATTATCGTATAGTTATACTAATATGCATACGGAACTTTGCAAATGTAACAAAATGACATTCAATGTTATTTCTACATGCTCGATATAATTCCATTCAGCAAATAAATTACAAGCTCATGTACTTGAAGTGTGGCAGATAAGGCATGAAGGAATAATTTATTTGTAAATAATTGGCTCGCCATAGTGTTATTTTAACGTGTATATTCTTACAGTGTTGCGTATAGGGAAGGAAGACCGATCGGAGGTTTTTAATTCATTGCATAGCTTGCAGACGCATGAATTGGCTTGAGTATAGCCTGGACATACGGTGCATCGCTATATATGTGGAGCAGTGGTTCGTACTGCTTCATACGTAGAGTGGTTCTCGTACCGCTCCAGAGATCGTGTTGTCATATAAAAACGACCTCTAGTGACAGGCCGCTCTCGCGGTCAGGCCGATGCTGCTTTTCGCTGATCTGGTGGGGTGGGCCCCTCTGCCGTCGATCGCAAACGGACCGTGCAACTGATCGTAGGAGTCGACAGGCTGACTGACAGAGAAAGACCGATCGTGAGAAATGCTCACCGGTTTGGGTGCCGTCCGAGAGTGCGTAGAAACCCGATTGAGAGAAACAAATGAATGCATGACGGGAATACGGGGAAGATGGTGACCGTCTGGTGGCCGTGAGAAAGAGATCGGGTAAGCCCCGAGGACCGAACGCTTATATCGAGAGAGGCCTCGTTGGCCGTTGAGATAATATGTCGGGAAAACCCCAAGCGGAGGCGATCAAAATAGCGAGCCATATTACGGCGGCCGTTGAGACAATATACGGGAAGAGTTCCCCAGTGAAGCCGTTGGAAACAGTCTGAGAGATACCGGTGAAGCCGTTGGACACATACTGGGAAACATAAATACGTTCAATAAATACGGGGAGGGTGACCCCATTGGTGCGTTCGATACAGGAAAGTTCCCTTTGGTGCCGAAAACCTGATCAATTGCGTCTCCGCATATTCTTTTCTATTTACGGTTTCCCGTAAATATCTTTACTTGGCTACCTAACGTGGTCATACTTACTCCTCCCGTTTACCAGCAATCTGTTGATTTGCGTGTCTGATCGCAATGTCTTAGGTCGCGATTTCCCCACGTATCTTTACTTGAGTTACTAAAACGTAATATCTGTACTTGCGGTGTCCCCGCAGTATGTCTTCTTACGGTCTTTCGATTAATATTCTTGTTGGCTACTTATGTCGGTCACAGTTACTCCTCTGGTTTTCCAGAAATCTATTTACTTGTGTGTCTAGTTGCAATATCTTGGCTCGCGGTTTCCCCGCGAGACCTCTACTTGCGAAAGTGGCCGCAGAGTTTCTTCTTGTAAATCTAACTACATAATCTCTTTTTGAGGACTTCCTCGAAAGTTCTGTCAGTGGTTCGTTCCAGTGTAAAAGAGAGTACACAATTGCTTCAGATAAAGAAGTCAATATAATGATACAGGTCTGTAAAACGAAGTTGCGAGAGTTGGTGCATTACCGTTGGTCAGAGCTCTAGGCGAGGAGTAAAAAATATGATCCTACGATGGGAGGAATAAACGCAGTCCATAAGAGTTACAGACATGTGAGAGTCTGGGTGATCGGTACAAAAGCATATAAGGCCGAGAAATATACTTGTTGGCTACTAGTTCGGTCATAGCTACACCTGCCGGTTTCCAGCAGGTTGTCGGAGACGTGAAAATTCTGGTGACCGAGATCGAGAAAATTCGGGTGGCACACACGTAGAAGTTCTGGTGGCCGCAAGAGATACAAACCGGGTAGATTCCCCGAGTAGCAACCGTACAGACCGAGAGAGCTAGCCGGTGGAGCGTGGCACATACGGGGGCAAGTTCCCCAGTGGATACGTTCGATCAAATACGGGGTAGGTCCCATTGGTGCGTCGACGATTACAAGAAACTGGTGCCGAAGACCTCAATAATTGCGGGTGTTTTCCGGCATATTCTTTTCCATGTACGGTTTCGTTAATATATATACTTGGCTACCTAACGTCGTCTAAGTTACTCTCGCAGGTTTCCAGCAGCACTTGAGTTGTCGGACACGTGGAAGTTCGTGTGACCGAGACCGTGGAAGTTCGGGTGACGGTGATAGATACAGACTGATGGGGTAAGTCCTATGATTAGCGATCGCATATAGTTTGAGAGGCCCCGATGGCCGAGAGTGGTACCGACCGTGAATGAGTTCGGGTGGCCGTTCGATGAAATACTGGGAAATTCCCGAAGGACCCGCCTGGAAATACACGTGGAGGGTGAACACGTTAGAAGAGCACGTTACAAACAAGAGAAAACACTGGTGCCGATTGATAACTTCCTGGTTACAACTCAAATAACTTTTCTTGATGGTTTTATGGTCTTTCGATATATACTCTTGTTTGTTACCTACGTTGGTCATAGCTACTCCTCCCGGTTTCCCGAAGTCAAAGAATATATTACGGTGTTGGCGGACAATTGCCAATGCAGAGGACGGTCCAATCGTGTACATGCTAACTTATGCGTATGAGGTCGGTATGCCACGCAAGGAAATGGACCAAGGGGCACGTGAAGTCTGGGTTGTCCCTTGTTGTCCGATACCCAAGTATGAAACAGATGAACGCAGACATGAAAGTCTGGGCAGTTTGAAATGGACCAAGAGGCACGTGAAAGTCTGGGCAGTCGGAAACCCAGGTTAAAGATAATAAGCAGACCAAGTATTGATCGATACGTAAATATACTGTTGGCTACCCCACTTCGGTCATACTTACTTTCCCCGTTTTCCCGAAGTGTTTATCTACTTGCGTGTCTGATCGAATTGATCGATACGAGTATGTTTGGGTAGTCGGGTACCCAGATGAATATATAATTGCTTGTCGTGACACACAGTTCTGAGAGCTGACTGAAGTGCGAGGTCAGGACCCCTCGTGCGTAGGTCGGATCAAAGATCTGTGTGTAGATAGCGAAGATTAGAGACAGAAGACCTTCACTATCAGAGTCTGTGAATACCATGTCAGTGTCATTTTTTTATCGAAGCAGAATATATCAGTGTTGGTGAGTAACTACCAACACAGAGGACGGAGTAAGGGAACTTACTTACTCCGTCAATTGTGGTGCATGACAAAATTATCGTGTGCGGCCGTTATGCTATACACGGAGATTGACCGAGAGATACGTGTTGAGCAGACGGCGTGATGGCTAAGTGTCTAGCATGATATGAACGAAGAGCTGTGAGACTGGTCGTGTCTAGAACGACAGAGTTTAGAGAGTTGCGACAGTAATGTCTAGGAGTACAAGACGTTGAATTTAGCTACCTATAATTGTCTAGGCCGATGTGGCTTATGGACTTGTTTCAAGTATATCTGAACCTCGAAACTTAAGAGAACGTTTGGTGTCCCTAATTGGCGATAATTTCAGAGTCACAAGTTGTTGAATTTTACGACATCAGGTAGAGAGGAAGAAGAGGCTAGTAGCTAGAAGATAGGCAAGGCGATAGAGACTCCTGCCGTATGATTACGAAATCTGTTTCGAGTACGGCCATCCTCAGAACGTTGCCCATCTGGCGACCGCGGAATAGGCAAAGTCAGACCTCGTGACTAATTTGAAGAGTGTTACCTTTCTTGGAGAAGAGGCCCATCCTTAATCTAGCCTGGTGAGAGCGATCATCCTGGTAGATATAGAGAGCAGCCATTTGGCATTGAGATATTGCAAGAAAGTGACTCGGACGACCTCCAGGCGTGTCAGCGAGCTGGAGTCGACAACGTCCGAGAGCTAGGCAGGCGCTCGGGCGGCAGAACGCCACAGAATTACGCTTATGCATTGGTCTAGATCAGTGATTCTCAACCTTTTTCGACTTAGGGCCGCTTTTATTTAATTGAGGACATGATGGGCCACAAGGTCAAAAAATGATTATTTTCAATTACAGATTTTTTTATAGAATGGAATAGAATGACACATGGATAAATCCCTTTTTTATTAGTTATCAGTACTTTTTGAGGGAAAAAACTGCTGATATGCAGCCGGAACGCATTTGTATTGTTGAAAAAATGACATCAAAATTAGTTTCCTAATCAAATTTATTTCATAGGACAAAATGATCACAATCACCAATAAATTTTATAATGTGAAAAGTTGAAATTGTAAAGTGTCATATCAAATTACAGAGTTTTTGCAAAACTACTGGTTTAATATCAGTAATTGAAAAAGGTGCCAGAACGCCGTATTGCACGTTTCACAAAAAAACACTGGTAATATTTTTTTAAAGTTTAATCACTTGATACTTTAAAAATCATTGATATGCGATTATGTTGCTGATATTGTTAGCAAGTTTTTCAATGTTCAGTGAAGGATTAGTTGTAGCCAGAATCATTAGTCCATTATCATTGAGCCATGAACTGTTGCTCAACGACAGAGCCTCATTCCTCCTCGTTGGAGTCACTACCAGCATGGTAGTGACTCCATGATTGGACATGGTGGAAAACAATCAACAACTTCTGAGCATCGTCGTAATGACGACATTTTGTAATGTCGCTTTTCTTTCGACCTCTCTTAAACATTGCATGTTTAAAGCCACGATTTTAACTTTTCTTCGACTCCTTGTTGTTCGCCGAGACGAAATCTGCAGCAGTAATAACAAAAGCACAATTAACATCCCGTAGGAAAAAAGACATTTACGACTCACGAGACATTTACGACTCACGAGCAATGGTAATGGGTAATGGTTGTACTCGAAAACACAGCTTGGCCAGGCAGTCACATATCTGCATATATGTATCTCATGCAGCATTGCATAGGTAACCAAAGCCGCCAGTCCCACAAGTATTTAGATACATGACCATTCGTCATTATCCCATCAATCAACCAAATTTTAAAAAAATGAAGTTGATTAACGAGAGTGCATGTATATATGGCACTGCCATATTCTAGATGAAAACATACATTAACATAGAAGCAGCTTTAGCAGACAGCAACTGGCACATATTATGGATCTGGCACAGATGATAAATGGCAGATTCAACATGCTGTCCTCGCTGCCTCAGAGAAGATTAATACTTGGTTGCGTGTAATACTCAAATTATGCACCGAAGAGGCGAGGCATTTGGAAAATGAAATGGCAAGGTTATCTTTTGGAGATGAAAATTATTAGCAACCCAGACGAGTTGAGCCAGAGGCATTAAAATGACATCCATGCACAAAGGACCTTTGACGCCTCAATCAATTTCACACCAAAGGAGATGACCACTAACGCCTTGAAATTAAACATACGCACGTGCATTTTGTCAACATACTGGAAGCGACACAAGAAAAGAAAGTAGAACATTATAATATGAATATAGAAGATCAGACTTTGACAACCAGTAACGAGTCATGGAATTCGAGTTTTAACCTCAACGTGAGGAGATTGAATGATCATTCCTCACCAATTTATCTTGCGCAGAATTTAAATTGCAAGGTATGCCATTGTACTTAGATTTGCAGAGTGCTTGTGGTACAGACATATGCGTACCTCAGCGAGCATTTTAAATAGCCAGCATCAGGGTCAACAGTTCAGCATGTCAACCGAGGAGATGACATAAGAGAAGCTCATTCGTACGAAAGCGAAAATGTTGAACAGATAAATTGTTTAAGAAAATAATCTCTAGCTTAGAAATTATAAACCAACATCCGTTTATTTCTTTAAATGAACTCGCGTTCTAAGCCCTAAATGATTTTTGGCTCGTGATGCTCTCGTGAGCGATAAAGTTGGCTGAACTGAAATAGACAAAGGTCCAACCGTCCAATTATAGGCTTAGCCCAGGGTTTAAAGTGGGTGGTTGGCGTTCCCACTGGCGTTCCCACTGCTCTCGAAATCTTGTGTTTGCGTTCCACCGCTCACAATGCAATGGAACCCTCGGAACACATGGTGTGATTATCGTGTTCCATTAAAACTTCTTCGGAAAGTCCGTTCGGTAAACTCTGCGGCCGCCACTGGTAGGCCTAGTACTCGGCCAGTGCCAGTCCCAAGCCTGGATAAAGGAGGAGGGCGACGCTAATGGTCTTTGTTACCACACAGTATCGTTAAACTGCAACTATTAACCACCACCTCCGTTCGGTAACGACAACTAATTAGGCCTAAGTCATGACTCTTAGGCCTATTTAGAATTACTTATGACAGTGTGTTTGCTGTCCGCTTATAAGCAGCTTTACACTAACGACATGTATAAGGCCTTAAACCGGGTGTGTTAACGGATCAGTATAACAATGGGAAGGGCAGAGAATGATGAGGAGTGCATACGTGTAATGCCATAAATGTACGTAATGTATTAATTTTAAATATCACATGCTCGAACACTTTCAGCACAAAACTCTATCTATTGCATTAAAGTTTATTGATTTCAATGGCAAATACATGCTCCCAGTACTTTTGTAATGTTTGTTTTCTTTAAAATAAATAAAATTGCAAAAGAAAAAAGAACTTATTATAACATTTGTGTTCGGGTCGTTTAAATTTTGACCCCAGTACGTGGTACTAGTGTATTATTAAATTTGCGGTAATCTGAGGGTTAAGAAGCAGGGTTATTCTTTAGACAATAAGCCAAATTGGACTCTCTCGGCCACCGCACTTTCGTCTGCTATCAGCTGCCTTCAATTGGTTGCTCTAAGCTTATGCCAGGCTTAGAATAAATGACAGGTTGCAAGGCCCTGAACACGCCGCTGCGCCACCGCGTCCCATGCCATGATATATGAGGTAATAAGTGTTTAATCTAGATGTGAAAAACTGTTTCAACTTTTAAGTAATTAAATTTTAATGGGTAAATTTAAAATCTGATGTGTAAGACCTGTCACATTGACAGTAGACCTACAGCAATTTATTTTTCTGCGTCACCTTGTATTAGTATGTTCTGGTGAGACATGGTATGATTGATATTGTCTGCGTCAACACTTTGCCAACAACCGCAGCATAAGGCACAGAGTTGCAACGATTCATTTGTCCACTACGGCTTTCAGTAGACCTACATTAGACTGTTTCGGTGCGGCATTTAATCACCTAATACGAAAGAGTCGAGAACGCAATATAGAGATCGCAAAGCGAATAATGACCAAAGGAAAAGAATTGATATCAGATCCACTTCACCGGTCCTAGAATAGAGAATAGGTCTTCGGAACAATTAGCTCCAGTGCTTCCTAAGCCATATTCTAGCAACGGCTGAGAACTCGTCTGTGCCCACTTCAAAGAGAATATGCTTCACTTCAAACGCGACGCCCATGTACAGTTCTATCGGGCAATTCGCGGCGAACGACCGCTGGACCCCTCGTCGACTCGATCGTCCTCACTGAACTGAAAAGGCATCCCACATGGGCCACATTGAACAAGCGCAGATGATGTCAACGACCATGGAGGAGCACTATGCACAGCAGGACGTTTTGGCGCAACCGTTTTGTCGCAGGACGTTTTGTCGCAGATATCTGATACAATATTATAATGTAATATGAAGCTAAACTGGGGGCTGGAATGATGAAAAGAATCATACTTAATTTAATTAGAAGCGGGATGGATATGAGAATTCTACTTGTCGTGAAACCCTTTCAGTCAATATTCTTTCATCATTCCCGCTTCCAAACAAACGACATTATTTATCATCAATCCAGCTTCCATATAAGCATGATTCTTTTCATCATTCCAGCTCATCTGCAACAGAATTAATAATAGGCCTACCGAGTGACACAAAAGTTCGTTTACTGTTTTCAAACTTGAATATCTTGGGCCTCGGCCAAAATGATTTGAATCTCTTAGAATTAGATATTTTTCAAGCCTGTACATGACTCAGATATATTATCGGGCACCAAGGGCATAACCCTAAAAAATTTAAGTTGCACGTGCGTTAAATGACGTGACAGTGCACACCGCGGCGCGCGAGGTGCATTTCCAGCTCGTGTCTGTTGATGGCGTAACAATTATTCACGCCGCTTAATTCAGTAAAGATAGAAGCATCGACACTGGACTGTGAACGATTGGTCTAATGTTTTGTTCGCCGATGAGTCGCCGTTTAACGTATTTTATTTACTGAATGCCCAAAATGATACAGTTTGGGTTTCATAAGAGGAGAACGATCCGTCTGATCCACAGATAAAGTTTAGTCCGTCAATGATGATGTGGAGTGGGATGTCGTCCTGGGCTCTTCACTAGCTTTTACTTTGTGCCAAATGGTATCAGACTGAACTCGCAGTACTGCATTTTATGGGCGCTGTAGAAATGCTGGGATTACGATTACGATTACATACATTCTCGAGCAATACGCAAAGCCAAGCGTTCCAGAGACAACTGGAAGTGTTACGCAACGAAAGTTATTGGTTGGCAATGATCATGGCAGTATTCAGCAGGATGGTGTACGCTGTTATACATACATCAGCCGTGACGACGAAGTGGCTATAATAGTCTAGAGACTGCAAACTCCCGTCACGAATATGCCAAAAGATTGGCCACCAAAACTCTCCGGAACTCTCAAATTGAAAACTTGTGGATTAATTTGTCTCTCAGCATTTATAAAAACCCTGAGCCAAACAGTTAGCGTTGATCAGCTCATTCGTCGCCTCCAACTAGCGTGGAGATCGATAGAAGTGGACACTTCTGTCGCTGATCCAGCCTATGCCGTATATAGAGTCCGTTGCTGTCATTAAGCAGAACGAATATGCTGTACAATAATAGCTTACGTCTGTAACACCTAGGTAACAAGATTGTTTTATGGTCCACTTGGCCAAATATTTAGTTTACAGTGATTTAAAATGAACAAACTGCATCGCATGACAGTTATTCCTCGCGAAACTGGTCCTCTTTAATTTTTTAATATGTAATGGCAACCACGGAACTGGATCAAGCCCAAATTTGTACCAACATCTTTCATTTGAATTGTGTATGCACTAACAAAATTTCAGAAAAAATATGAAGCCCTTACTGAGAAAACACATTTTAAAAACGGTGTCACCCTATAAGCCTACACGAACTTACGACACCTATCGATGATGACGATACTGTAGAATATTATAACGTAACTCAGGGTTGCTCTTCGCCAAAGAGGTATCAATTTGTGGTGAACCTCAATTCTACTCTTCGGTATCGGTTGCGACAATTCTGGTTCACTTCCCCTTAATTCCTCTGGTACCCTCAGGAGGCCGCAGTATTGTTTTGCCGAGGTCCGACTATCCGCGAGGTAAGTCTGTCTTGTTGGCGCAGATATGAGGAAGATTGCCAATGTCAACG
>OY365807.1:48940855-49065031 GCA_959347315.1 Bimastos eiseni | reverse complement strand
CTTTCCTTCTCTTTCAGTATCCCATTCTTTACTTTTCCTTCTCTTTCAGTATCCCCATTCTTTACTTTTCCTTCTCTTTCAGTATCCCCATTCTTTACTTTCTTCTCTTTCGGTATCCCCATTCTTTACTTTTCCTTCTCTTTCAGTATCCCATTCTTTACTTTCCTTCTCTTTCAGTATCCCCTTTCTTTACTTGTCCTTTTCTTTCAGTATCCCCATTCTTTACTTTTCCTTCTCTTTCAGTATCCCCATTCTTTACTTGTCCTTCTCTTTCAGTATCCCCATTCTTTACTTTTCCTTCTCTTTCAGTATCCCCATTCTTTACTTTTCCTTCTCTTTCAGTATCCCCATTCTTTACTTTTCCTTCTCTTTCAGTATCCCCATTCTTTACTTTTCCTTCTCTTTCGGTATCCCCATTCTTTACTTTTCCTTCTCTTTCAGTATCCCCATTCTTTACTTTTCCTTCTCTTTCAGTATCCCCTTTCTTTACTTGTCCTTCTCTTTTCAGTATCCCCATTCTTTACTTTTCCTTCTCTTTCAGTATCCCCATTCTTTACTTTTCCTTCTCTTTCAGTATCCCCATTCTTTACTTTTCCTTCTCTTCAGTATCCCCATTCTTTACTTTTCCTTCTCTTTCAGTATCCCCATTCTTTACTTTTCCTTCTCTTTCAGTATCCCCATTCTTTACTTTCCTTCTCTTTCAGTATCCCCATTCTTTACTTTTCCTTCTCTTTCAGTATCCCCATTCTTTACTTTTCCTTCTCTTTCAGTATCCCCATTCTTTACTTGTCCTTCTCTTTCAGTATCCCCATTCTTTACTTTTCCTTCTCTTTCAGTATCCCCATTCTTTACTTTTCCTTCTCTTTCAGTATCCCCATTCTTTACTTTCCTTCTCTTTCAGTATCCCCATTCTTTACTTTTCCTTCTCTTTCAGTATCCCCATTCTTTACTTGTCCTTCTCTTTCAGTATCCCCATTCTTTACTGTCCTTCTCTTTCAGTATCCCCATTCTTTACTTTTCCTTCTCTTTCAGTATCCCCATTCTTTACTTGTCCTTCTCTTTCAGTATCCCCATTCTTTACTTGTCCTTCTCTTTCAGTATTCCCATTCTTTACTTTTCCTTCTCTTTCAGTATCCCCATTCTTTACTTTTCCTTCTCTTTCAGTATCCCCATTCTTTACTTGTCCTTCTCTTTCAGTATCCCCATTCCTTACTTTCCTTCTCTTTCAGTATCCCCATTCTTTACTTTTCCTTCTCTTTCAGTATCCCCATTCTTTACTTTTCCTTCTCTTTCAGTATCCCCATTCTTTACTTTCCTTCTCTTTCAGTATCCCCATTCTTTACTTGTCCTTCTCTTTCAGTATCCCCATTCTTTACTTGTCCTTCTCTTTCAGTATCCCATTCTTTACTTTTCCTTCTCTTCAGTATCCCCATTCTTTACTTGTCCTTCTCTTTCAGTATCCCCATTCTTTACTTTTCCTTCTCTTTCGGTATCCCCATTCTATATTTTTCCTTCTCTTTCAGTTTCCCCATTCTGTACTTTTCCTTCTTTTCAGTTTCCCCATTCTTTATTTTCCTTCTCTTTTAGTATCCCCACTCTTTACTTTTCCTTCTCTTTCAGTATCCCCATTCTTTACTTTTCCTTCTCTTTCAGTATCCCCATTCTTTACTTGTCCTTCTCTTTCAGTATCCCCATTCTTTACTTTTCCTTTCTCTTTCGGTATCCCCATTCTATATTTTTCCTTCTCTTTCAGTTTCCCCATTCTGTACTTTTCCTTCTTTTTCAGTTTCCCCATTCTTTATTTTTCCTTCTCTTCAGTATCCCCATTCTTTACTTTTCCTTCTCTGTCAGTATCCCCATTCTTTACTTTTCCTTCTCTTTCAGTATCCCATTCTTTACTTTTCCTTCTCTTTCAGTATCCCCATTCTTTACTTTTCTTCTCTTTCAGTATCCCCATTCTTTACTTTTCCTTCTCTTTCGGTATCCCCATTCTTTACTTTTCCTTCTCTTTCAGTATCCCCATTCTTTACTTTTCCTTCTCTTTCAGTATCCCCTTTCTTTACTTGTCCTTCTCTTTCAGTATCCCATTCTTTACTTTTCCTTCTCTTTCAGTATCCCCATTCTTTACTTGTCCTTCTCTTTCAGTATCCCCATTCTTTACTTTTCCTTCTCTTTCAGTATCCCCATTCTTTACTTTTCCTTCTCTTTCAGTATCCCCATTCTTTACTTTTCCTTCTCTTTCAGTATCCCCATTCTTTACTTTTCCTTCTCTTTCGGTATCCCCATTCTTTACTTTTCCTTCTCTTTCAGTATCCCCATTCTTTACTTTTCCTTCTCTTTCAGTATCCCTTCTTTACTTGTCCTTCTCTTTCAGTAATCCCCATTCTTTACTTTTCTTCTCTTTCAGTATCCCATTCTTTACTTTTCCTTCTCTTTCAGTATCCCCATTCTTTACTTTTCCTTCTCTTTCAGTATCCCCATTCTTTACTTTTCCTTCTCTTTCAGTATCCCATTCTTACTTTTCCTTCTCTTTCAGTATCCCCATTTCTTTACTTTTCCTTCTCTTTCAGTATCCCCATTCTTTACTTTTCCTTCTCTTTCAGTATCCCATTCTTTACTTTTCCTTCTCTTTCAGTATCCCCATTAAGCCCAAGAACTCTTCTCCAGTTGCCCTTCAACCACCCAAGGTGACGCCCTTGACAACGACACGATGACGACTACAGACCTCTTGACGACGGTTGCCATTGCAATGACCCAGACGATTTTTCAACTATACCAATGACTCCATGGCAACAACTGAAACGATTGTTGTCACCCGCCGCTGTTGCCATGACGAGAAGCCTCAAGTACATGGACGGAATCAATGTTCTCGGTACAAAGATTTGGTCTTTGACCTTTGCCTTCCTCACCTCGCTATCATCGTCGTCGTCGTCATCATCGACATCAACATCATCATCACCAATAATAGCAACAACAACAACAACCTGGTAACAATAGTAATTTCAATGTAATATAGTCATCATGATCATGGCAAGTCTATAGGCCCAATGCTTAGAACAAATTACTAAATTGGGCAAAATGACCCCTTAATTTGCAGACTGATCTCGATATTGACCTGATTACGGATTGGCTTTGGGTTGCCATCGGGTGATGCCTTGTACAGTAGAGACCCTTGTAATGCCTTGTATAGTAGACACCGGAATGATAGATGTTCACTTATATCTGACAAAGACATAAAACATACATCTAATTAACTCGTCATGATTATGATAGCTTGTTTTAAACCCATTCTAATGTGTGAACTGTTGTGCCAGCATCGGATATTAAATATACATTACATGTATGATGAAACTCATGTCAGCATGAAATGGATATATACAGTATACAAGGTGAACGGATAAAAGCGAACCTCTAGAAAAACTAACAATTTGTCCTCCTTTGGCGTCAAAACCCGAACCAAGACGCGCTCGCCATTCAGTAATTACTGCATCGATTACGATTTGATCAAAATCGTCCCTTGTATATGATAGGTTGACGCAGTTCTCCGACGTCGCGTGCCTTTGTCTTGTAAACCTTTTCTTGCATCACTAACCAGATTTTATGGATAAACGTGTAAGAGAAAAGTTTTGTATACATGAGACGAATTTGATCAAGATGTAATTGATGTAGCAATTATTGAATTGGAGAGCGCTTTTTTGGCGCGTGTGTTGAGGCCAAAGGAGGACATTCTTAACACACATCATAACTAAAAATGAAATATGCTTTTCATAATCATTAGGCTGGAGTTTTGCTATATTTAATTTTAAATGTATAAATTATTGGAAAAATTATTACAGTATTTCTAGAGGTTCGCTTTTTATCCGTTCACCGTGTATATATGCTGAACCAATAGGAGAGATGCGCAAAATATAAACGTTTGGTGTGTATGTGTGTCTGGTCGTCGTCAGTAATTGCTATATATATATATTATCGTGCGATGACAGTTCGCGAACGTTATAAATTCGTACGTTAGCGTATTCACGTTAGCATCAGTATATAGCCTACATAAGATTATTCATAAAAAAGTTAAGAATCAAGCAAGATATGCCTATAGCCCTATAGTAGTACCTAGCTCTAGTTTAAGGCTCCAGTTACCATTGCTATAGCACACTGTTTGGCAATAATGAATTTATTCTGTCGTTTTCATCAATCATCTTTCAGTGAAACCGATATTTCGGCAAGTAGCGTACGGCCAGTAGAGTCTGTTTCAATGAGGGGGACTGCTTTCTTCAATTCTATTCCATTCTATTTACGGATTTAATAAAGCGCCTCTCACAGTAAAACCTATTCAGAGGCGCTCCCAGTGCGAAAAACCCCTAGAGTAAAGAAAAGTCTTGAGAGAACGAGCAGAAACAGTTATGCCACTAGATAAGATTGCAGCGCGAGTCACAGCAGGAAGACTGTTCCATAGCAAAGGGCCGATAGAGGCATAGGCACGATGCTCAGCTGTGGCAGTTCTAATACGTCGTCATTTTATCATCATCGCCAACTCTATTGGCGGTGATGGTACTTGTGAAAGATTTTACACTGTCCTCGGTCCACCCGTATAATTCCAGTGCTCCCCAGTTCCAAAGTGATGTCATGAGGACTCATGTCCTCGTTTATGTTGTGTACATCCAACGTAGTCTTGGTCTGGTTTTGTATCCCTTTGGTTCGAAACGTCCATCAATAGACAGTGCGCTTGAGGGGTTCTGTCAGCTGGCATTCTCCATATATAATTATATACGTATTATGCAAACCATCACAGTCTTCGTTGAATGACTGTCTATAGCAGAGTTGTTTTTTAATTTATAATTCTTGCCTGTCTAATGTCGTCGTTTATTAGGCCCTACTTTCTTCAATATATATCTTTCCGATGTTGTGAATGTGTTTAACCCGTAGGTCTGGTCATCTTCTGCATTGCCTTTGGAATCGTGATTGGTCAGATGGGGGACAAGGCAAAGGTCATGATGGACTTCTTTCAGGTTCTCAACGAAATCATCATGAAACTCGTCGGTTTTCATCATGTGGTCAGTCATTGTATGAGTGTATCTGTCCTTCTCTCTGTGTAATCTGTTTGCATTGTGTACAATGTATACGTATCATGTGCCGTGAAGCACGGTGCCGATCGGTTAGAGCGGTCGGCTCCGTAACACTCAGTGTGCGCTGAGTGAGCGGGTTCGACCCTCGTCTGAGGGTGACAGTCACTGTGTAGGGACCCTTGAGCAAGTCCTTCGCGCAACATGCTCTGCAGTACAACTGCAATTGCGCCGTCGAGGCGTGTGTATGCACTTCTCAGCAAAAAGATGTTGGAAGAAGGGCGGTTTCAAATTTCAGAATCTTAGTATGTTACTCATGTGCATTATTCAACTGCTGTCCTTCAACCTTGTTAAACAGTTTTCAGTCGCGAAAAAAATAATTCATTCTCATATGCCAATGAGCACCGCCGCCTGAACTATGACATCCACCATGTGCTTTATTCACAATGATCAACTATATGTACTTGCCAAAAAATTAATAACATACATGCACACATAGATATAAACATACATATACAGGCATACATAGATATAAACATACAAAATACAGGCATACATAGATATAAACATACATATACAGGCATACATAGATATATATATATATATTTGCATGTATATTTATATATTTTTATATGCTAATTACATGACATCATCTAAGCATGCATATATTTACATGAGTATTCATAAGAAAATGGCCGCTCTTTTGCACAGGTATTCTCCGTTCGGCATAATGTGTCTAATCGCTGGGAAAGTAATGAGCATCCCTGACTTGGCGAAGACAGCGCAGCAGCTGGACTCTACATGGTGACCGTCATCCTCGGTCTAGTCATCCCACACCGTCGGCACCATCTTCACCTCTACTTCGCTGTCACGAGGAAAAACCCACTGCGCTTCTTCAAAGGGACTCCTCCAGGCATGGATCACTGCACTTGGAACAGCCTCCAGGTAGATGCCATGCATCATATTGCATGTGAAATTGTAATCTCCAAACTCTATAGCACTACTCGAAGGCTAAGCGCAGGGCACCGGCCTATTCACGAGCGCTGCGTCTAATCAGAATGTTTTCCAAAGGGAGTCCTCAGCAGGTCCTGTGATGAAATGTGGATTTCTTTAACACTTATATACGTGAGCTATGCTTGTATTGTTTTGTGTTGTATGTATATGAATGCATGGCATGATATCTATTTGCTGTATAGTTAATGTATGGTTGTATGTATGTGGCCTACGCGTAGTTCTAATAAGCTGATATGGAGCAAATATCTAGACGTATATATTATAAGAACAATCTATGTAATCTATAGATCTATGTAATCTATAGATCTATGTAATCTATAGATTGCTATTACGTCTAGATATTGCTGTTGGCGTATTATGCCAACAGCATTAAAGAGCTCTTTAGTTGTCCATTGAATGACATTATATGGTAATTCGTTCCTGAGAGATTGGACACAGTGGTTGCAATGAGATTGCCATTAACACAGTCGTTCAAGAGCATTTCGTGTTTATTTAGTGTAATTAGCCATGCAGAAATGCAAACAAAATTGTAGGTCTACTGACATAATGATAAAAATTGTTAATCAGAAGGTAGTAAGTATGGTAGATTAACGTCTGGAAAGAGTAAATTGGAGGATAGATTAACACGTTTGGGATAGACCCTGGATCTATGATAAGACCGATAGGCCTATAGGCAGGCATCTGAGTAGGCGCATGCACACACTTTTAGCGTTGCTTCAAAGTATCACTTATTATGTGTAATGTAACTTTAGTGCGGCGGCTCTTCCGGTTACGTTCCGTTGCCTAGAAGAGAACTTGGGAATCGATAAACGAGTCACCCGATTTGTTCTACCAGTCGGCGCCACGGTCAACATGGATGGAACGGCGCTATATGAAGCAGTGGCAGCCATCTTCATTGCTCAGATGAACGATATTCATCTGTCAGCTGGCCAAGTGGTTACAGTCAGGTAGCAGCCAACTACGAATGACTCTGCTTGTGACTATAAGTACCATTATAATTAATACCTGCTTGACTTGTATTGCAGTTTATAACAGTGATTTCGTGTACAGATGATTATTATTTTTGGGCAATCTGACTACTTCGTTATCGACATGTAATATTTAATTCGTCAGTTGAAATGTGGGAGATGACTGTGACTCTTGGTTGCGCATAATGACGGTAATTACGACGATGATGATGAAGGGAATTTCAAAGATGACTAAGTTTATAATATAGTAACAAGTGTGCTTGTTACAAGTAGGCATAGGCATATATGGTTAGGCTGACAACAGACATCAATGCATGCATGCCTATTGCGCGCATAGAAATCACTTGGCCCTGGGCATCTGCCCCTTTCCCGCTCGGTGCATGGGCCGAATGCTGTTACATGTATTTCAACCCGACAATCAATGTCCCTGCTCAATCGAAATGTATACACTAGTTTTGTTGTTGTGAGCCAACGTTGCTCACATATGGAGTACTAATTAAATGCTATAAATGAAGGGTAGGTTAACTCTTCTGTCTTTTATCGCTTCTTACAAGACAATGTAGCTCGTTGAATTCATACGTTTTATCCCAAAGACTGTACTATAGCATTGTTAACAATCCGAAAACCCAGAACCTTCAACCAATTACTAGCATTGGTTGGCATTACGAGTCAAGCAAGACGTCTTAAATTATCCGATTAAAAACCCATGCATTTGCATGCATGAATAATCTATTGCAGGCCTAAATCTTCGAAGACTTCTCAGCGCCCACAAAAGCCGCGTCAGGGAGACCAGCTTATTCACCGGCGCTATACCAAATCAAGTCCCGTGATCTTTTCTCCAAAGCACGACATTGCTAAAAATTTCAAGTTCTGTCAAACAACTTTTGCACGGCTCAATAGGCATGAATTCAGGTAAGCCCATTATATTATATGCTTTGGAAATCGAATTTCAACATTGAAATTTTGACGTGAGAGTAATGTATAGGATCAATACATGTATACCTGACGGCAGATGTATTTGTATGAAATGTCCAGCTTGACGGCAACACTGGCCAGTGTTGGAGGCGGCGAGCGTTCCTAGCGCCTGGACTGGTTACGATGCTTCTTGTGCTGTCAGCCGTCGGACTTCCACAGAGGACATCAGTCTCATTGTCGCTGTAGACTGGCTGCTGTAAGTCTTACATTTAGCTTGGTCTTCATATTGTCATGTCAAGCAATTGTATCCTCTGCTGCAGTCACCTATACGTGAATCTCCTTTAAGTTCTCAGCATCTGTCAGAAACTGGGTCAAGGAGACTCTGCATGTCACCGGCGAGAGCCAAGTATTTGTTCAGTTTTGGGGCCACGTCATATTACCCACTCTCAAACCAAGGGTGACAGTCATAGTTCAAGGAAAATGGTAGGGTCTTCAGTTTTGACTTGAATAGTGTAACGGATGGCATTCAGTTTCAAGCGCTACCACAGATCGACTGCTGCAAACAAAGGCCAAAGGCAATGAAGATTGTTAGGCTCTTAATGAATTAATCACAGCTGGATCTTATAAATGACTGAAGCGTAAACATGTAATAAGTTAATGAACGGTCTTACGGTAATGCGCAAGTTTTCTATTTTGAACAGTGATCGAATCCGAACTTCCGTCAACGTGCTGGCGATTCCTTCGGAGCTGGAATCGTCGACCACCTTTGCAAAGCTGAACTGGCCGAGCAGGACAGAGAGAGGCAAGAACACGAGAGAGGCAGGAAAAAGAGAAGCTGGAACACCACATCATTGAACTGACTCACGGGAGCTTCAGTGGAGGAAGTCCCACTTCAATCAACTCCTCAAGCAACCTGGTAGAGTTGTGATTTCTTGTACCTCTCTGTATACAATAGTGTACTCATGAGCTTCCCTCTCTCTCTCTCTCTCTCTCTCTCTCTCTCTCTCTCTCTCTCTCTCTCTCTCTCTCTCTCTCTCTCTCTTCTCTCTCTCTCTCTCTCTCTCTCTCTCTCTCATCTCTCTCTCTCTCTCTCTCTTCTCTCTCTCATCTCTCTCTCTCTCTCTCTCTCTCTCTCTCTCTCTCTCTCTCTCTCTCTCTCTCTCTCTCTCTCTCTCTCTCTCTCTCATCTCTCTCTCTCTCTCTCTCTCTCTCTCTCTCTGTATGCCTGTCTGTCTATCTGCGTCTATATACGTGTTTATATATATATATATCCGGGTATATATATATATATATATATATATAAACACGTATATACCTATATACATGTATCGTTGTAAATATCATAGGTCAGTAGACTACATTCATGTATATGCGTAGCAAGTGCAAAATGCTACATGTTTTTTGAGCGCCGCTGAGTAGATATATCTGAAGGGGCGCTATATCAAGTATTTTGATTGATTGATTGATATAACATACGTAGGCTATGCATGCTGTACTATTACTAAAGTGCCGTGTATTTTTACATTTTCTATAGCACCTTTAAATTACCTTACATATGCGCCTGCTATGTCAGGAAAACTTATATCGAGTCATTAAATAATAATAAAGTTAAGGCAATGCGGTTTAATTTAAAGTTTGTCAATTTTACAGATGGTCACTTTGTATTCGACGGGACAAAGACGCACCCAGACAAACCGGGAGCAGACTGGTTATAACACTCGAAGAAGCGCACCTGCATGTTGCCGTTGTTTGGAGTCATCATTGTGAATTACCCGAATGGTCGTAGAACTAACAGGGTACATGGGACGAACGGACTGTGGCGAAACATTAGCGTTGTCAAGTTTTGCAAAGAAGACAGAAAGCAATAATCAATGTATTGTTTCTAAGAGCTTCGCGTTCTGGCTGTAAATACGGTCATTTGCCATAAATGGATTGTTCACGCGTGTGCTTCATTAGGCTACCATTTCTGTTCATTTTAAGCTCCTAATATAATTGGCTTACTCTTCACATTTCGTTCTTTCTTCTCAAAATTTTTCCTTTACACGGTTTTAACTTCCTCCATCCTGACTATTTCTTTCCTTTGACGTCCAGCGACTGGAACCAGCCTTTCGTTTGATATCTATGCATGCATGTCTCTGTCCCCAAACACTGGATGGCTACGTCTGTACTGTAGGAGTAGACCTAGAGTGAATTACCTTCTATTTTGTCTTCCCATCTCATGCGCAAGATGACGAAATCTGTTATAGTTTAAACCATATCCAGCTCTGCTGATTTGACTTCGTATTTGAAGGCCAACAGTTATGACGCTTGTTAGGTGCCCTTATGTCGGGCGCTCTTTTGTCGGGGCTCTTTTGTCGGGGCTCTTTTGTCAGGCGCCCGATCTTTTGTCGGGGGGGACACGTGCGTTCACTTCACGTGAGCTGAGAAATTGAGAGAAGAAAGTCTTGTAGAAATTTCATATCGCCAGAGCATTCCGTTCATGAACCTTCACGACTCAAAGAAAACTTAATCCTTAGTTTATAGTTTAGATTGGGTATTTTTAATTAATTACTAATTAGTTTAAAAATGAAAAGCGTTACGTAACGTTCAGCTATCCGATCCCCGTAACGTTTCGTAACGTTTTGTAGCACCCCACCCACTCACCCTCGAGCGATACGTAATTATACAATGACCCCTCATATGTGTTATTTCTGGAGAAGTTTTCTGGGCGGGCAGTTGCGCGACAAACTGCTTGTCAATCAAACCTGAACCCATTGAGTGGGGCTACAGTCAAGAAGTACCATATTAAAGTCCACCGCCGGTCAATTCCTTTCAATTGAAATGCCTGCATGCCTCTGGGCCGTTCTCTGTCTGTCTGTCTCTGTACATATATCTACTTATAATATATGTATGTATTTATATATATAAATATATATATATATATATATATATATATATATATAAAGCCATGAGCCAAAGCGCAATAGGACGCATACAGGATATCAACCCATGGACCATTTATAGCTGTATAAATACGTCGTTGCCCAAGATCACTCGGCTCGTGGAGCAATCTTGGCGGCTGTCTGTGGTCACTGTTGTTTGCGTTTGTTTCCCTGTGAGCTGGTCCGGCTGAGCTGTATGCCTACTATACAAGCGAAGACCACTGTCCAATGAGATATCAAAAGGAATTGTACCTTGAAAATACGTTTCATACGAGTCATCAACCGTATTACGTCTGAAGCTCTTCATTTGATTTGAGTATAAACTTCTGACCTTTGCCAGGACGCATTATTTCTCGTCTGTGATGCACTCCCTGTGCTTGACTTAGTTTCCTTGCCAAACGTAGAGCATTGGTCCACCTAAATTACAAAGAACATTCGAGTATTTTTCTTACAGAACTCAGAATAAAACTGTGAGAAGGGTGCGCTACTTGTCCTCTGCCAATCCACTCCACAGATGAAGTTGTGGCGGAGGGTCGCGGACAAAAACACCCCCGACAAACCCCTCGAACATAAACACCCCAGGACTAACACACACACACCCCAAATTAGGACAACCCCCCCCTAAGATTTTTTACTTTTATTACTTAGAAAAGTGTGTGTCCAATGGCACGAAGACATCCCTTGAAGTCATGATTTACAACACTGCAGCAAACTTCCCGCATGGGTTTGGTTGCACTTTTCACACGTTTGACGGGAGGCTGTCCACGAGCAGCTTGCAAGATGGCCGTACTGGCTAAAGCTGCGCACGCACGCACACACGCACACACACGAATACAGGCACGAAGGCATATGAGTGGCATATCAAGTACAGGTGTGTAGATGCATATAATTATAAGGACTATGAAGCACGATCATTGTTTCAATTGTTATTTCCAGTGCATTTCCCTCAGCTGTCTACTTGGCCCATTCGAGCCTATTCAGATAGACTAACCACACCGGTCCATTTGTTTTTTGATTGTACCCCAGGCGGATGAGATGCTTTGGAGAGATCTGATTGGTAGCTAGCAGGCGGCAGGTATTCATTATACCACGCCTTAAAAACTTGGGCTTTAAGCCTACTAGTAATAGTTTATGGCTAGCGAAAGGACTTGCCAACCATATTGGCCTCTCGTGAAGTAGGCCTAATAGCTAGCCAACAGCCTATTACAATAACTGTGTAATAGACCTAATTATTACATAGTTATTATCCATTATGCGTGCAAATATGTTTATAAATTTTTCTCGTAAAACCTTTCATGGAAGAAGATAAGAAAACAACCAAAAACTTGACTAGTTAACTATGTATTCGTGCACCTCACATATCAGAAGTAACATATGTTCGCTTACGAAGCTTTTATATTTGATTTTAAAAGTATTAATTAGTGACCTTTTACCAAATATCTATTGACGTAGAGACTAGAGTTCTATATCAAAGGACCATGATATTTCACAGCAAATTTCCTAGATGTAGTGCGACATAAAATTGGTATGAAGCTATGAACTGATTCAATTGAATGTAATTGCTAGGGATTAATCGATGAGGTATGAGTTCGAAGTAATTATCAAAGCGCGGAGGTAGTTGTATTGGTTGTTGAAGAACTTAATAGGCCTACATGGGAACATTCGTCTGTAGCGTAATGTAATGTAATGTAAATCCTCGAAAAATTTCTCAGCGCCCACAAAAGCCACGTCAGGGAGACCAGCTTATTCACCGACGCTATGCCAAATCAAGTCCGCAATAGCCAATCCTCTCGTTTCCTTTCGGTGCCGAGTCGAAATCCAGGAAGTCAAGCCGAGGAGACAGCATGGTGCCATTGGTGCTACGGTGGTAGTCGATGCATTTAATTGAGTCATGTCTAGAATTTTAGTCCTATTAAACATATATTACTAGACGTAGATTTTTCGTAAGCAAAACAACCCAAGATTACTCGAATATTTTTTGTGTGAAGAACTTGACATTCCATCTGTCAATTCTCGATCAAAACGATACCCTCCTTAGGCCTAATTAAATGTTTTAGAGACACATTACGCATATAAGCAAGTATAGCAGAGCTAAATATATCAGGTTATAAATAGCTCTGGTTACTAGGCTTCACATTGGGCGAAATAGCTCGATGAGAGCCTAGCAACTTCTGCCAATTGCAAATGGAGGACGACTGATAGATGGGGCCGTTTAAATCCGAGGAAATACCCAACGCCTTTCATTGTTTGATATTTTAAAAGCAAATCGGTTGTTAAAAGTGAGCAAGACTAGTTAATAATAGACGCCTTTGTTATTTTATTGAATGCTATGTTAGAATATGTTGTTTCTTTGTGAATTTTCTGTTATAACTGCTGCTGAGTTTAAATATTCGTGTTAGGGCTATTGCGTAGCCTATATTGTTATTTGTGCAATTAAGCTTCACAAGCTTCAACGTTGTTATGAAGAAAGTTCTGTCAGTTATTGAACGCAATTCATTAAAAAGGCAATTTATAGATATAATATTAATTATGGACAGGTTTAGTTCTACTGCCAAACCTAATCTAGGAGTGACCTAGTTAGTCAATCTTCGAAAAACGGCATTTTGCCGCCAACAAGCTGATAATCGAGGGTGTGGGTAAAGTGCAGACGGCGAACTGCGAACGGGTAATCTGTGAACCGTTTGCGAACCATGTACGACACTAGCCGCCCTAATGCTGACCCTAACCGACTCTCACGACGCCTAACCTGACCCTCACAACGCCTAACCTATGGTTTGCACTTTACCGGTTCGCACTTTACTTGCACCGATAATTTACCTCAAATGAAGTTCTTCGGTTAGTTGCTGCACTGTTAATTTCCTGGCTATAGGTATTGTTTGAGTTTGACAACAATAGTCGGTTGTTCCTCAAACATAAAATTTATTGTGTCTTTATGTATATTGTCAGAAAGTTAAGTGCAACTTTATAGTGTTATTTACTCTTATGTAGTTATTGTGCGGCATGGTGGTCGATTGGTTAGGGCGGTTGGCCCGTAATGCGGAGAGTATGGGTTCGACCCTTGGATGAGGAGTTCCTGTGTAGGGACCTTGAGCAAGTCCTTCGTGCGCAATTACTCTGCATTACAACTGCAGTCGTGCCGTCGAGGCGTGTGTGCACTTCTGAACTGATTGTAAAAAGGGTGATATCAAATTACAGTTGTATTGTATTATTGTATTGTAAGTTTTATTGAACAGTTGCATCTTTTGACTGCGTATATTAACCTAATTGCGTTTATGATTTTCTTAAAGGACACAACATTAAAGATGCTGCATAACGACTTTTTGTCCTTTACTTTTTCCTTTACTACTTTGAAAATCTGCTTTGGCATTGAAAATGCCGTGACAGCTATGTGTGTGTAGCCTTTTGAAGTCTATCAATGGTGCTGTGCTCATTGATTCATGGAAGAGTGTTGGATGTTACTAGTGTATTGCAGATGCTTAATACGGCTCCACTCTAATGATTAAAACAATTAATATCCAGTAGACAGACAAACGAAGGGGTGCGAAAGGAGATCGGAGTTGAGAATGATGAAATGTTATACAACAAACAGCGTTGAGAAGGAAGTTAGGGTTCTCTGGACATGTCATGCGATCCGACGGACTTAAAAAGGAAATGATGCTGGCGTGTGGAGAAGGAAGGAAGAAAAGAGGGCACCCAAAGAAAAAAAGGCTGGACGAGATACACGAAAAAACCGGAATAAACCTGGAGGAAGTAAGGGACGTGACTTTGGAAAGAAAGAAACAGATAAGGTTGATCATGACTTTCGCTAGAGTTCAACGAACTGACGGTACAAGGTGACAAGGTAGATAGTTGTGCCAGATATGGACTTTGCAGTAATATGCGTAAATTTACTCTCTATAGGAAAATGAGTTTGTCGGAATCACCTCAGCTTCTGCCAAATTTGGACATCTCTCTTGGTGTTTTGGCAAAGGATGAAAGTAAGTTGAATTCTCATTATCTACCTTGTATTATTCATATTTAGTCAGATTTGCTGTAAGAACGTTTATGGTTTAAATGTCTAATCCAGAGGCTTCATAATGGTATATGATCTGTTAATTGTCCCCAATGATCAACTGTGAGATTGCTGTTCTTCACAGAGACATAAAAGATGCTTGAGAAATGTGCTGCATTTATAGTAATATCTGTGAATAATATCGATGGTCTTAAAATGAAGTTGCACTGCAGTGGCACACTTTATGAGAGAGCAATCAGTCAAGCAGAGATTCTAGAATACTTCTTTGTCATAATGGTAAAACCAGCCTTACTTCTTACTCTTGCTTCTCTGCCTTTATGTCTGATGCACTTCATTAGCTCCCTGTCTTTGGCTGCATGCAATTTAAAATCCTCATTCTGATCTGATCTTCAAAGCTCAACGATATCGTGCCTCAAAATATCTGGTTGACATAATACTTTGGCCTCATTTAGCTTCCAGCTTCCCAACAGCAAATATATATATCTCTTGGTTCGCTGTTCTTGAACTGATATGGCTTAGTCTCGATCCTTTGCTTCAATTGGTCCCGTATTTGGAACACTCTTTTTCCTTTGTTTGGGTCTACAATTCTATCTGGCAGTTTTTCATTCTCTTTTGCTTTTCTTAAAACCTGCTTCTTCTTGTCTTCTTGCATTGCCTTGCACACTTTTGGGCTTCTGAGAGGTTTCACCTTGCTAGAGGTGTTTCAAAAATTCTTGAATATAATACATGATGCAAATTTTATTTTAGCAGTGTCGGCTTGAAGCTATGGATTTTTAATTAAATTAATAAGTTGACTTCGTTATATCATGTTCTCATTATAGTAAATGTGAATGCATGATATTTCATGGGAGCTTAGATGTTAGCTTGATATACAAGGATGTCAATTGATGACCGGTTCCTGCTAGGAAATGCTTATGCTGGTTCACTCTAAAGGAAGTTGATAATTTTGTTAAGTTAATGAATTATCAATCTACTTACCTTAATACTTGTACATGCAGAAGAACTTGCTTTACTAAGGCTGCACTCTGGTAAGATTAAACAGAAAATCAGTGCATGTTCTTAGTCACTTATTTTTATGTTATAGGCTCCAGGAGTGGTTGGTGAACTTTTGCTCTATTTCAGTTGTTTAAAAAAAGAAATCATGATTTGTTAGTTTTTGCTGTTATAAATATATGCTGGAACATGGTGTAAATAGTGTGGCTTTGACTTAATATTTAGAACTCTGATATTTATTATTGGTTTTATATGCGTTCAGAATGGCTGTGAAATAGTAACATTGAAAAAATGGAAGCACATGTATTTTAACTAAATTACAGATTCGCCGAAGGCTAAAGAGCGCGAGGACCGCTTTCGACTAGCTCGTGAGCGCCAGAGAGAGGAGCAGAGGCGTAGGCTGGAGGAACTACGGGAGTCAATGGAGAGAGCGGAAGAGTTTCGCAGGAAACAGGAAGAAATTCGTCGTCAGAAGATTGAAGAGATGAGAAGGCGTGATGAACAACATCGAGCAAGTGTAGAAGAACGAAGGAAGAAACTGCTGGATGAAGAGAATGTAAGAACTACATACATTGATGACTTTGGATCAGTGTAAGAACAACATAAGTGGATTAGGAATGTGGTAGTTGTTTAGGTTACTTTAAAAATTGATGATGACATTTTAATGTTCAAATATCAGATAATGTGGGCAATTACTGGAATAATAACACTCAAAACGAAGATGAAATATTTGCAATAATCAGACTAATTGGAATAATTACCACAAGTCAGCATCTTACATATTGATACAGTATGTTACAAGCATTGAATGGTGCAAAAGCTTTGTTTCTACTATATAGAGTGGCAGTAAGGACCAATTCTGAAGGAACATTGAGGTATATAACTTTCTAGATTGTCTTTAGATATTATTATGACTTGTCTACATTGTTCAACAACCATTGTATGCTGTTTCATAGGAGTCGACACAAACATGAATTTCAAAGAGCTTTCTTTACTTGTGGGTTTTTGTGGCTGTGCAATGAATGCTTTTTATTCTGATGCCTTGGTTATATGCTGCATCTGGGTGGAAGCAGATATACAAGGAAGAGACTGAATGAATCAATAGCAATATTGCCTTCTGTTATTAGGAGCGGAAGCAGGCAATCTTACGGAAGACGGAGGCAAAGCTGGAGCAGACAAAACAGAAGAAAATCTCAGGTTTTTACCAGTTTAACTATGGATGGACCAATGAATGCTGGATGAGTGGTCCTGATGCAGAGATTAAGCAAAACGCATTGGTGAATACTGGGCGGATGTCCGCTGCTCCTAGGGGCAGTGATTATGGGCAGCAACGTAAGTTTGCTGAGAAAAGTGATCCAGGTATTTCTACATGTCTGGTGGAGGCCGAATTCGTTTAACCCATTTGCCCATTCATTTGTACATTTCTCTGTTCTGATTATATATTTAAAAATTTTGTTTTTCTATTTTATCTGAGCTTATTATTTGCTGTGGTAGAGGTATGTTGAGACTACATAAAACATCGACTTATATTTGATTCTCATTTTATAAAAAATTCTAACTTTTTTGCCTTTATGAGTTTTTGTTTTGAATGGTTGATGTGCATGACTTTGGCTTAGGTTGTAATAGCTTAGATCAGACTGTTGAACAATTGTGTGAACTCCTTTTTTGTACATTTCTCTGTTCTGATTCATTTAGAAATAGAACAATTCCTAATTATTTTCCAAAACATACCAGTAGATGGCATTCTCATCTGTTTTGACTATTCATATGGTATTTGATATTTGGTTGCTTTTGTTTCTTGTTGGGTCCCATTTTGTTCATTGCTTCTGATGAAGAGATCTTCTGAAGTTGACTCTAGTGAGCAGCGGCTGGTTTTCCTTATTTTGTCAATTTGAATATGTTTTGACCATGCATTATAAACTGTATTGTTATGCTAGATTGCTTGGCATCTTCTGATTTCTGAGTGCATGTTTAGGTACTTCTGTTGCGCTCTTCTCCTCGTATAGTGGCTCACTGAATCTTACACACACTACACCACTGGGTGCATCTGACTTTCGAAGTGTTAGAAATTTGGAGAGCACTGTATATGAAAACAATGTGCCAATTGCTCGCAGGAAGACAATTTTAATAGTTAGGAGAAAGAGATTATCGTCATCTGTTGACCAAATAGCAAGGATTCGGGCCACAATATCTGAAAATCAGTCAGGAAAACAAGAGGTTGAACCATCTAGTGCTCGATCAGGTGTAAATGGTGAGTTTTATTCTCTACATTATTATCATTAATATCGGTTATGTTGTGCTTATAATTGTAATTGAAAACTTATATAGCGCCACTTGTAATCAGAGGCGCTTATGACTCAACAAAAAGCTAGGAGGAGAACAGGAAAGTCTTAAGGCGCTTGCGACAGACGGCAGGGGTAAGCGAGACGAGCTACTTCCTGAAGATAAATATGTGAATTACAAAATTTGCCTCAAGATATCTGTTAAGGCATATATATGTATATATATATATATTTATGATTTTATATGTATATATATTCTGTTGAATGGACTATAAATTGCTTTTTTTTACATGAATTGTAATTGCCAGTGTTGTATGCAAGACTTTAAACTTCAAGACCAAGATGAGATAGAGACTGTGAGATGTCGAGACTGAGACAGTGAAGTACCGAGACACTAGGTTCAAGACAGTTCGAGACAGTAAAAGACAAGTGATCCTATATAAAAGGCTGTAAAATACTAATGTATCAGTTTTCGGGAACAAGGTTCATTTGTAATTTCAATTTGAAACTTAATTATAATGCATATCGTACCAATTCCCAAGAACAGTTTTTATATTACTGAGTTTTATCTTTTTCGAAATTTCTTCTTCGGCCTATTTTCTGAATAGTATCAAGAAAGCACATCTGAAATCTTCTAGACGATTTTAAACAAGCAAATTTGATACCAAATACCAAAAAATGTATAAAATTGCGCATATCCTTACTTATCCTGAGAAACTCGAAGTTGTTCCGATCGTTTCGGTTATGGTGGTTTTACATCGATGACAAACTAATAGCCAATTGTTTGTCAATAGGCCTAACTTTAAATTGCGTAAATGCAAACTTCAAAATTTCAGGTTCTCTCTCAGACATTTTTCCACTTTAAGACAATTGAATTGATTTCAGAATCATGTGACTCGCGCGTTAACCAGAATTACTGTTTTTCGTGTATTTCAGTTTCTAGCACAACATTTTAAGACAGTTAATGCGAAAGTTATCGAGACCTCTTGTTTGAGACAGAACAAGCCTTTCACTTCAAGACAGATTTTAAAAATTCGAGACACTACTTCGAGACTGAGACAGCAGGCTGCTGAGACCGAGACACTGTCTCGAGATCATACATCTCTGGTAAATGCCGACGAAGGTAGTGTAGGACTTATGTAAGTCTCAGAATGCCCAGAAAGCTCAAATACATATACAATCTGAACATACGAAATGACTTGCACTATAAACTGCTTGCAGATGAGTGTACTTTTGAAGGCAGCATTGTCCTGCAAAAAGACTGACCAGAATTTTGCTTTCTCGGTGGTTGACACCTCGCTCTAGAACAGACTCCCTTTGCGCTTGTCTGCCAAGGTCCTCTCTGATTCTGTTATACTCTCCTCAAGATTGTCCTTTTCAGCCATGCTGGGATCAGGCACGCTCCTTAGTAGTAACCTTGCTCACCTAGGACAGACAGGGAACAATTACCGTATATACTCGCGTATAAGTCGAAGTGAGATTTTTTTACAAAAATAGCGTCAAAAATCGACGACTCGCATATAAGTCAAATCCATAAACTCAAAACGAGTGATGACGAAATTTAGTAGTGATTTGAAATTTTCTATATACAAAATCTAATAAACTTGTGTTTGAAACTCATACAAAATAATATAAACGACCAACTTGTGAATACAAATGGATGACTTCCGTTCACAGTCACAGGTTTGTGTAAGAAATTTAGTAAGTAAGGCATTCGAATTTCCATGCATACTCAACCACTTTCAACCTGAAACAAGGTTTGTAGGAGGCTCGGTTTTTCTTCAAATCGCTCACTGTGGAAAGTATCTGTAAGTGTTCTACTGCACTAACCTCAAAACATAAAAGTTTTCTAATAGACTACTATGATACAAGTATATAAACTTATTTAAAAAAAATTACTTTTCGATTTTAATTGTGTGTAGTCAGTAATTCTTCAGTTTATTTCGCGTCTCGCGTATAAGTCGAATACAGTTATCGTCGTCCTGAAATAGCATTAAATTTCTCGACTTATACCTAAATTTAATGCTGTGTTGTTGAGGAAAAACTTGTTCTCTGGGGCCTATCATGTGCAGCTACTGTAAGCTTATTTGCTCAACAGTTCAGTCTTACGCAGCTCTTTTTACTGAGCTTAGAGGCGTGTTACAGCTGAACCTGTGAAGCTGGGCAGAACTGTGAATTTTTATTACCATCGTCTTCATTGGAATATTGATTTTTAATGTTAATAATGAATAATAATACCACTTATCAGCTGTGTGCAGGGTACTTATTTTCTTATATTCGTTCTAAGAATTTATATTGAACCCCATCTAGGAACCTAGTCAAGGCTATTATTTTCTACTAATTTGACTCCATTCATTGACATTCTATTATGTTAAAAGTGTTCAACAGTTTAACAATGAGAAACTGAAGCAGTGCAATATGTTCGTTAAAATGTTAATGTATGCTATGAAATTATTTGCACGAAACACTTTATTTCTCTGTATTATATTTTTCTACAAAGTATTTTTTTATTTGTGGCTGATTGCTTCGAGTGATCGGCCCATAACGCTCAGTGTGCGTCCGAGGCGTCACTGTGTAGGTACCTTGAGCAAGTCCTTCGCGCACAATTGCTCTGCATTATAACTCCAGTTGTGCCGTTGAGGTGCGAGTGCACTTCTGAACTAAACTGTAAGAAGGGTGATATCAAATAACAGTTGTATTGCATTCTAGCAATTCAAGAATGAAGTTTTTAATTAATTGCAGTTGTTGCAAATATTTATTTCAATTGTGCAATTTGTTTATTTCAATGTATTTTTGCCTTATGTAGGTGTTAAATAGGCGATTTAGCCAATACAGTCATTGGTGTTACAACCCGATGAAACTTCAGATCTGTGGCTTTACTCATTTATTGAGTTAATAAAAACTTTGTTTCAAGTGGCTGCATCTATTGAAAGGGGCAAAATTGATAATTAATAGAGGAAATACTGACTGCATTAATTAATATGTCCAGCAAAGCTAGACTTAGGCAACTACTTTTACTTTAGCAGAAGTTACGTGCTAGTATCTTATATTTTGACTTGAAACAGACTGGACATGGACAGTGAGTTACTTTACATTTTACTGATGAACTTTTTAAGAGGTTCTTTATGAATTTTCAGTTATTTGCTGGAAACAACATGTAATGCTACTTTGGGAGCCATTGCAAGTAATTCTGTTTTATAACAAACCTTGCATTCTAAAGCCAATTAATATTTGTATTAAATTCGCTTTATGATGTGCATCATAACATAATAAGTAGATTTCAGTGCCTTATTTCCATTAACATTTGCTTTTTTGAGACTCTAGGCATCTGTGCAATTTACTAACTGTCAAATTCAAAAATCTGTAACACATTCTTAATGGGACAAATGCTAAAGGAAATTTGTTTTCCATCATACTATGATACACTTTGAGTTAAATCAGGTTAAATTTATGTTTAAGAAATTGCATTTCAGCTTTACTGCTCATGTGTAAGTTTGATTACTGTAGTCATTATGGGAGCATTCAGGTGGAAACCAGAGTACTGAGATTTGTAGAATCAGGTCACTTCATTACAGATATATCTAAAAAAGCATTGATAGTATGGTGTGATGCTAATGATATGACTTTGACAGACTGTACATGTATACATGCTTTATATTGCTTGTGACTGAACAGTATTCAGGTATAACTGTGACATTTTCATTGTCCATTTACAATCTAACCGTCTATTGATGCCAAATGGATTGTTTAAAGTCTCTGTGTTGTGGGCTTGAGTTGATTAATAGAAAATGTAATGTAATCTGTGATATTAATTATGTATAAACATGGATGAAGGCAGTAACTAACATGCATTCCCTCAAACCAACATGAGAGGCAACCATGGGTATGAAGTGTTGTCGACTTCATTCAGTAGCCTCAGCATATATTTCTATGCTTCATATTCACTATTCTGTATGATTTTGCACATGTTGAAATGTAGTAATTATAATGATGATAAAATGGGCTTAATTTTACAGTCAATTATAAATGGGTATTTTGGTTTGGTTTGGTTAAGTTTTCTCCTCTGTTGCTGCTTGTGTGTGGTTTTTTTTGTCATTTTGAATAAGAGCTTCTTTTTGATGTCGGTGCTTCTACTTTTTCTTGTGATATTGGTTTGCTTTGGTTGTTTTGTGTATTTGATCTTTTGTTGTCAGTTTTGTCTTAACCCAATGTTACCAGCATCAATCATATATTATACTAGTTTACTGGGTAGTTAATTGTCACGTATTTATATAATTTCTAACTATTTTATCAAATTGAAGCAGTTACAAGTTTGTAAATTTATTAGATTATTTTACTGAAATAATCTAACGATATCGAAACATTTAATTAAAATAACTTTGCTCTTTACTTCTAGAAACTTTATATATACGTGTTCTTAGTTTTTCATTTCAAACACTATAGATATTTGTTATGGTAATCAGTTTCATATAGGATTTTGTTTTTGACAGTTTAAGTCAGTGATTCTCAACAGGTGTGCCGCGGCACACTGGTGTGCCGTAAGACGGTAATAAAAAAATAAAATCAAAATCATGTCAGACTGAAGCTAAAATATAATGGATCCATTTTAACAAATAAGGAAAATGTTTCTGTCTGTCAGTCTGTTACCATTTCTCCTAATGATCTAAGATTCTAAGAATTTTAATCTTAATTAGCTTGTGCTTAGTTTAGCACTTCAGCTGTAGCATTTTAGTTTAGCACTTTAGCTGTAGCCGCCCCTAGCAAAATGTATGTCTGTCTAATTGTAAAGTTAAAGTTTAACTAATATGCAGAACTATTTTTTTAATTTCAAGATTCATTGGCAACCTATGGCATACCATTGCTTAATGATAAAAATGTCAAAATACTTATATAAAATTCTAAATTATTTTGTGTAGATTATTATTAAGGTGTTATTTTGACACTAAACGAAGAAGATGAACTTGCTGAATTGAGCTCTGATCAAACTTTAAAACTTAAGCATGCGGAAATTTTCTTGGATGCGTTCTGGATAATGGCTGAAAAGGAACATTAAATTTTCAAATATTTGTCTTCTCTACTCTAATTTGTTTTGGAAATTGCATAATACTTTAAATTTAGCCTTCTTTTTCTTATGGAAAATGCTTGAAAGCACGATTTTAGCCATAAAATTGCCCAAAATTAAACATAAAAAATTAGTTATAGTTTAATGGCATGTCATCGAAATTTCCAGAGATCTAAAATGTGCCTTGGTGCCAAAAAAGGTTGAGAACCACTGGTCTAAGTAATGTCTTGTTTTTGGCACACTGTTTTCATCTGCATCTAATTCTGACAAAGAACCTTTGAAACTACTTAGCCAAAATGTTACATTTTAAACATGTAAATCATTATAAAGAAACAAATTCATGTTCAAGTAACTGTTGTCTATGTAAAGAAATTTTTTTTATTAGCACACTTTTAATAAACACTCTTAAATTAAGCACGTTCTGTTAAATTTCTCACAATGTAAAGACATCGTGGCATCACGGCGTTTTGTAGTTGAGATTCCCTTTGGGTGTGCTAAGAGCTTCCGATCGGAGGGAACTCTGTCCAGTCTTGGCCGGAGCACTCCAAGCCACATCCGGTCACACAGCGCAGCCAATAGGCTTCCCGGCTACGCCTACAACACTGTTTCATCGCAGCTAAGGGTCAGCAGATCCGATGTGAAGCACAGCCATGTTGGTTGTTTTTGCCCACGTTTTAGTAAGTTCTATATGAAGGCTTGTGAACATTTTGTGGTAACAATGGGAACAGCTGTCAAACTCTATGTTGTCTGTGACCTCCTTTGTATTATGTCTGTTGTTGGTCATATGCCTGTATACTGTGCTATGTTTTCTGAGTGTATTGGAAACTTTCCTGTAATGCTGGTGGTTTTCTGTGAGTTTCTTTCTGCACAAGGGATAACCAAAACTGAGGCCAAACCAAAAACTCATTAACTCAATTGCATATGGTTAATTGTTTTAGTGAAGGTTCAAGAAAGTGATGTATATATATATATATATATATATATATATATATATATATATATATATCAGCAGATAAGTTAGTAAGTATGTACTTTATTGAACCGCTTGCAAACGCACTGCGGGCACATCATAATATGAACGTTAAAAAAATGTACACTCACAAAATAATCATAACAAGCAATTACACAGCAGACATTCATAAACTGTCAGAAGTTAATGGTTTATTGTTGTTCATTATCCAAATTTTGAAGAGATTCTTCTGGTGTCAGTTTGAGCAGCCTGCAGACATTTTTTTGGGAAGCAACAAGCAACCAAGAGTTATGTGTAGAACTGGCTCATATGGTTAAAAAATGGTTGAACATGTCAATTGAGCTCATAGATGTCTCAGTGAATTCTTATTACTGTAGTCTGCTTGAAAGGATGCAGAACTCCTCAACAAATGGAACATTCTTGCGGTGTCTTCAGTGTATGAATGATTTATCAACTTCTAGTGCATGAAGCTTTAGAATCAGAATCTATGTTTTCAATTTACATAACTTATTAACAAAATTATCAGTGTGAAATGAATAATTGCTTGATGTACTGCTAAATTAAGATTGAAATGCAGACTTCTTAACTTTTCTGGTTCACTGGTTTGGTCATAAATCCATCTCAGACAATCATTGTTAATTGACTTTGATGTTTGCATTCTCTCCCTTCTCTTTCTGGCATCAACGATCGACCATGCCATAATTGGTGTCCACTTTGATTGACTTTTGACAATATTCTCACATTTTGATGCCACTTATTTATGTCAAATTGGGGAATATATAGCACGAAATTGGCTTTCTTGTTTGCACTTGCCATAATTACACTAATGTTTTCTTTAGTTACATATTTTTTACTTAGAACTGAATATACTTCAGTGTATTCTGAATATACTTCAGTGTATTCTGAATATACTTCAGTGTATTCTGAATATACTTCAGTGTATTCTGAATATACTTCAGTGTATTCAAAATTCCATAGCTCACATGACTTTGCATGCAACAAGTTTTGCAACATTATTAGTATATTCACTGATTGCAAAAATCGTTAATGTCACATACAATGCAGTGATCTATTGTGAATTTGCAAGTTGTCAGGAAATAAGAGAAAATTTAGAAATATACTAAAAAGTGGAGAAAATTTTGTGAAGACTTTATAATTTACTCTGCACTAAGATGATCCTTTAGACTCTGTATGACTCTTTCTATGAATACATGTATATTTTTTCATTCAGGATCTCCATCCCCAAATGTTAATAATAGAGCGAAGAGCATGGGTAGCATGCGCAAGAGCCGAGCCGATTTGCGCAAGACAACTGAGTCTTTACAGCCATTGGTGAATGGAAGGGCCACTCCAGCAGAACAGGCGCGTAACCTGGCATCAACACGAACTGGTTTATCGAAGTCTGTTTCCTCTTCCGAGGCGCTGGGTGTTAATACCACAACGAAATCTACCACAAAGTCACCAGCCTTTCCTCGAGCTTCGGTGTTAACTGCCAAATTGGCTAAAGGACCACCGACGTTTAGCACGCCTCCTGCTAAGTTGCCTCTATCGCCGCCTAAAACCCTGACCCCAAGATCACTGCCCAAGCCTTTAAAAGATACAAGCTCTCAGAGATCTCTAGCATCCAATAAGGTAAGATGAGTTTCTTGACTTGCATTACTTGACATTTCAGCATAGACAGCATAGATAAATGTATGTGTCGCTAAACTTTAAGCAATGTCGAGGATCACAATCACCCCTGCAGAACTACAAAAGCTTCCTGAGTAATCAGGTACTGAATGATTTGTCAACAGGACTGCCAACATGGTCCAAACAATCTAAGAATAGTATCATTTTGACCTTTAAATTTACTGTGTTGCTATTTTAGTGTCGCACCCGTAAAGAATGAGGTTGGTTGAGTTGACTTAGGTTTTACAGATATTCCATAGATAGTAACCCGTTGCTCGACAATTATGTGCAACTGTCATGCTCGTTAGACTAGTTGAATGAGTTTGATGTGTTTATATTCTTTGTTATGCAATTTACACTTGTCACTCAGGTCATCAGTTGGATGCTGTTATGTCTGCTTGCATTTTGCAGGGAAGTGTCAAAGCTGTGCATGATCTTTCAATCCAAATCCAGCCGCTCCAGTTGGACATAAAGGTTTGAAGGATGCAGATAGTTTTGCCATTTCATATACTATTCTCACTTTTTTTTGGGTGTTAACTGGTTGAATTAGATGCCTGACATTGTTTCATGTGATGGCCTTTATATAGTAATTAATTATGATATTGCAAAAAATAATTTGTGTTGTATTTGCTTACAGTGTAATTTTTTAACCCTTCTGTGTTACTTTACTTCAGTATGCCTTATTCTGGAAATTTTTGCTACTTTACACACTGTATTAAAAAAAGGATTTTGGAATAGTTGTTGGTTTTGGCTTTGTTGTGTCATCACTCAGTGTGCCAAAAAGGTTATTTCTGAAATTTCAACTTTTCTACTTTATACATTAACCATCTACAAGTCATATAATTTATGTTATTAATTATGCTGAACCTTGTTGACAAATTTGGTGTTTTATAGAGAGCGTTGCCTCCGAGTGATGCAATCGAGAGGCAGAAAGATGTCATCACAGCCAATGGAGAGCCAAGCTCTGCAGAGACATCTGACAGGACAATTAAAAATTCTGTGGAAGAAGAATACAAAGTAAAGTTAACAGAGAAGCGACGTCTGGCCCGGGAGAAGGCCGAACGGGACGCGGAAGAGGTGCGGCGAAGAATTGAGGACGAAAGGTGTGTGTCATCTGCCTTCGTTTTGACATTTAGAGAGCGTGTTCCAAAAAGCGTTTTTATTTATGTATTACAATTAACCTGTGCATTAGTGTGTTGTTTTGCATCCAGACAGTTACTTGCATAGATGCTGGTTACTCTTTGTACTTGAGTAATATTATTACTTTTCTTGCTGTTGATGGGGCAACTTCAGTGACATGTGATTTAGTATTAAAAAATAGACATAAAATACAGTATGCTGATTAGCGTAGCAAAGACAAAAATAATGACAAATAACGATGATACACTTTTGATCAAGGTGGACGGATACAAACTAGAACAAGTGGACTCATTTACATACTTGGGGAACAGAGTAACGAAGGACGGGGACTGCGCGAGTGAGATAAAATCAAGATTAGCTATGGGAATGTCAGTCATGTTTTAAGTTGGTAAGCCTCTGGAAGAATAAATCAGTCAGTACTAAAACCAAACTGCGACTCATGAAGGCCTTGGCGTGGCCAGTAGCAACGTATGGTTGTGAAGCGTGGACAATAAAGAAAGAAGAAGAGAAACATATACAAGAATTTTAGAACGAGTGCATGAGGAAACTGCTCAGAATTCCATGGACAGCAATGGTGACAACCGAACAAGTGTATCAAATGGCGAAAGTTGACAGCAAACTGTTGGGTCACATCAAATCCAGAAAACTGCGGTACTTCGGGCACAACGTGAGACAGCCTAAAGACAGTATTGAAAACAGTGTGATGTTGGGTATAGTGGAAGGAAGCCGACGTCGTGGAAGACCCAAAATGCTGGTTTGACAACGTCATGGCTTGGACTGGTGTAAAAAGGCACAAGCGTAATGAACATCGTAGGAGACAGAAAGCATCGGACATCACTCTCCCATTCATGTAGTCAGCCGTCGCGACGATGACGACATGACATGACAATAGTCATTGTTTTAAGAGTGATTTTTTTTGTTATTTGCTTGTTAAACTTGTATCATTATTTCGTAATAAGTCAATGATGCTCTTTGGCTACGTGTTGCTCAATATTCCTAATAATAACTGCCTATTACATGTTGCACAGAAACTGCTCTGCTTTAACTTTCCTATTTAGCCTCTTTCATTACAGAAGTTGAGACTAGTGGATGATGAGTTATGTTACATATAAGTTGTGTTGATCTGTGATTTCAGGAGAGAGGAGGAGGAAAGACTGCGAATTGAAGAGGAGGAGCAGAGAAAGCATGAAGAGGAAGAGCTTCGAGCAGTGGAGGAGGCAAGGAAGCGGGAGGAAGAACGTTTTCGCTTGGCAGTGGAGGAAACAGAACGCCAGCGCAGGGAAGAGGAGGAGAAGCAAGAGACTGAAAGGCAGGAGGTAGGATTAGATGAAATATCTGTCTTACTGTTTTAAATAGAGGGGGAAATTGATGCCATCACTGGGAAACTTGCATGTGCTCCTAAAAGGCAAGATCTTTCATAAAGTAATTTTGGTTAATTAGGCCACAAAATTAAAGATTTGTAGGATTTGCAACCAATTTTTATTTTAAGCAATAAAGTTAACTGAATTATTTTAAAATAGGTTGTTTATTGTTGTTTGTTGTTATTTTATTCTAATGAACTTTTGCATATTGAAATCATTACTGGCTAATTTAAATATGCTTTTAATGTTCACGATTGTTGTTGCTTGGCATCAATTGTTATGGATATATTTGTGAACTGCACATTTTGTTTCTTTTGTCATTAGAAATTGGCTGCTGAGACGAGAGCCCAGGAGGAAGCGGAGAGAAAGGATAAAGAGCGCGAGGAAAAGTTCCGACGTGAGGAAGAGGAGAGACTAGAAAGGAGAAAGGTCAGCCCCAACAGATTATTTATTGCAAATGAAAAGTGATTGAAAATTATTGATACCACCATGATCAGCAAAAAAGACTAAAAGTAATGATGTATAATGATATTGGTAAGAGGACTTTCTATCTTGATTTGCGTTACTTGACCTTTCTGCATAGATAATTGTTTTTGTTGCTAAACTTTAAGCAATGTCGACGATCGCCTCTGCAGAACTACAAAAGGTTCCTTAGTAATTAGATCCTAGACGAGGATCTTTTTAACCTTAGAATTTGTGTTGCTACTCTAGTGACCCATACACATCTGTTTGTCATATCCTTGAAAGCATATCAGGTAAACGTGGTTGATTAGTTTAATGCCCTGTACCTGTGGTTTCCAGTTTGTCGGTTGCTGTTGTGCAAACTATTCAGCTTAAATAACTTTAAGGCACTGTGCATTTATATCTTTGGTAAACTATCTAAAGGATTGGTTTGAAATGCTAGCTAGTATTGTACCATATATGATTAGCTAACTGTTTGTCACTATAGTTGATTGGCTTTGAGCTGACGATTCAGTTAGGTTTTTTTGTTGCTTTAGAGGATCGAAATGATTATGAAGAGAGTCAAGACAGATGACAACTCCCAGAAGGTTTTTGCCTTTTATCATTTTAAAGAATGGGATGCCTTTATTTAATTTGTGAAATTTTTAAATTCAGTATATCTGTTATTGTTGTTTGAAGTTCTAACCACATAATTTAATATGATAGTTTAGTTATGGGAACATAATTATGCATGCACTGATAATTTATTGATTGACATAAAATGCTAAGTTGTATACTTTTCATGGCTTTAGACCAAGAGAGTTATTAAAATTACTTTTCTGTGGCTGGAAGTTAATATGTTGCTGATAGCTTAAAATGTTAAAACATGCTTTTATGGAGAACTGAAGTGTTATTTTTGAAAAGGCAGAAATTACTTTTGTGTTAGGATGTGAAAGAGCTAAAAGCTACTGAATCTGCAGGGGGTGATGACTCTGGAATGAAGTTCGTATCACCCCTTCTGAGACAATTAATGGGTAGCAAATTGAAAGGAAAGGTGACTGGAGGGGTGTCGTCCCCTGCCACACCCGAGCCATGCAACGATGAAAGCAAGGCGCTGAAGAGTGAAGCCTCTTCTGAATCGACAGATGCGATGAAGGCGAATCTTGATGAGCTGTTGGATGAGAAATCAGAGCCACCTGCCACACCTTCCTTAGATCTTCAGTCCCAGCTGAACATAGACGAAACGGTCGACAGCGAAGACTTCGAAACGCTACATGAAGCAAAGCCTCCTGGTCTCTGCACCTTAAAATCCACAAATAGTGATGAAGAGGGTGAAACTGATTCATACATGTATGTTCATCTAATTTACTTGATTTAGGGAGAGATGTAATCCTTTAGCTGTAGGGTATTCTTTTTAAAAGTGTGCATCTTTTGCCTTTATGAGGGAAAGCATTAACTTGACACTAGAGCTATACTGATACATCTACTTGTAATCGGGCCGATTATTAGAACAATCAACTATGATCGATGACAATAATTGGCGCTGATGTTGCAAATTATTTTTATTAGTTTTTGCCACTCGCCAGATATCAGATGCCTCTCGTTTGACAATACCGTGTACTGGCTTGCCTACCCAGTAGCATACTGCCATCATAAAATACTGAACTAAATATTTTTCACAATTATTGTTACAGAAAGATAGAGGAGCAACAATATGAAATTTAGACATAATCGGCTTCATAACCGGTATAGGCTATACTCGGCATAAAAATAATCGGCAGAAAGTGATGTTGGTATAGCTGTGCTTGACACTATAAGGCTAGGCTGTCTCATTTTATATGCTGCCTCTGGTTCTGAGCACTGATGCTTTTGCTTAGCTTCTTGTTAAAACATATGAGGTTGGAATTTGTTGACTTATCGTATGATGCTGTCAACTGTGCTTTGTATCAAAGTCAAGGTTTGGATTTGATGTGTTTTGACTGAGTTAAAGGTATTGCACCTGCTTTGCAAGCAACAGAATCTTTGCTTTTTAGGCTCTGTATGAGGACAGGAAACCATCAGTGATGAATTCTCTGGTGTCTTTATTAATGAACTTTTTATTCATAATAAACCTCTGCAAAATTTAGCCTGTCTTCTCTAGTCATCTGATGAACTTCTTGTGCCTAATGAACTTTGAAACCATGTAGATTGGCAAAGGTGACACTTTTTGAGCTCTTTTGATGCACAATATTAAAATTTTGTGTCTGTATACCAGCTCAGAACCTGTCTCTTGCTTGTCAATACTTCAGTTTTGCATATAGCACTCTGCAGATCAGAAAAGAATGCCACTCAACTGTGGTCTTAATTGTTTTGGATTGTTCATTTTTTAAATGTCTTGTTTCTTCTATTTTTTATAAATTTTCATGACCTACTTATGTTTCTTTTAGTCCAACAACGACTTCACCATCATCAAATGAAGAGGCTGTTTCGGATGCCACCCAGTCGACCCTGGAAGTCATCAATCTCTCTTCACCTGATAATAAGGTTACAAAAGCCTCAGACAACAACCAGAATTGGTCAAAACAATTCCCCGATGCCATTGTAGAACAGTCTTTCCCAGACCTGCCAAGAATTGCATTCGATGAAAGTACCGTAAAGAATTCACAGAACAAGCTTCCTGGTTAGCCAGCATTCATTTGTTGAGTTCTTCCTAGTAAAAATGATTTTATGCAATGATACTTAGTTTTAACACCGCGATAAAATGTGCGAGGTTCTGTGTGTTATCATAATGTTGTGATTTCAGCCTTTTGACTGAACAAATGTTTGGGTCAGTTTTTGCTTTTAGGCCCCTCACATTTTGCTTCTTTCTGTTGATATTGTTCATAAATTGAACATTTATATATTACTAACTGAGAAGTACCCAGCGTTGCCTGGGTTAAGAAATATCGAGAATGGAAATAAACCCCTGGATATCCTTCCACAGGTGTGCCTGTCTTTCATCTTTGCGAGGTTTTGTTGGTTTGCCAAGTGTAGTAACTCAAAACCTGTGAGTACAGTAGTAACTCCTGGCGACTAAAAAGGAAACTTTTCTTCTATGTGGACTCCTTCAGGTAGTTGTTGGACTCCTGAGAGAGGTTTTTGGCCCTGAAAATCAGGTAGATGGCGGCCCGCGGGGTTCGCGAACCCCTCGATTGCGTGTCCCAGGTGTTCCATGAGCCAATGGCAAAGGTTTCAAGTCAATAGCTCTGAAACTGTGCAAATGCATAGCCGTACAGACAGACACACAGAGCCTTCTCTTTTTTTATATAGATATATCTTCATATATATTTTCATTTCTAGAGTCGTCAATTAATTGTTTTTACTGTACGTTGTATTTTTTTGCAGATATTCTGCTGTAGTTTGTTGCACCTAAAGGACAACTATTGCAAGTGGTCTTCAGAGTATGAGCAGTTGAGTTCACTGAAGAGCCTTGAACGATGGTCTTATTTATGGACTTTTGAATGCAGCATTTATGAACTGTTGATATTTTAAAGGAAATATGTGCTGCACTCACTGTCTGTTGCTTTGTATCAGCTTAACTGTTCTTTGCATTTATTTGCAGTGTTTGTTTGAAATGGGTCATATTTTTTATATGGGGTTAGTTTACATATAACTGATGTCCTTTGTGATTGACATTGCTTTTAGAACATGCCTTGTAATGTAAAGAAGAGTTCGCTCGAGGTAGCTGTGTCACATTTAGGATATTACACATCACCATAAACTCGTAAACATCATGTTGTAATGGGCTGAATAGCAAATGGCAGAAACAGGCTGTAGATTGCTTAGTCTAACTGTGGTCGAACATTTGTCGATATTGATAGATGTGGTACTGATCGAGTTCTGAGTTTGAGTCTTTCTATCTGGTCGTAAAAGTGGTACTAATTTATACATCGAACTGACTGTCTTTCCGTTGGAAAACTATTTTTACTGTTGCTAGTCTTGTCATGAGGTTGTTTGCTCCTGTGATTTCATGTGTGCACAATTCTTTAAGTGATAAACTTCAGAGCCTGTATTCCTTACATTTCCCAGGAAAATCGGTGGCTCTGCCTAACGGAAATGCTCAGGTCTTTTTTAACTTTTCACGTTCCACAGTTGCATTAGGCTTTGTTCTGCAGACACTTAAAAGCGTGTTCTGAATCGTAATTTTTGCTCTTGTTTGAACTGCACTTGATATATATTTTGCATATGATAGCCATATTTTGTACTTGGAAGTAGCAATATTGGTGGATTGAAGTTTAAAGTGAACTGGTGATCTAAAGTTTTAGCATTCCTATAAACTATATTCCATTCAATACATCTATTCATTGCACAAGTTCTTTTCAATACATGCACATATCATTGTATGTATATTTAGATGTATAGGCTGGAAGTATATGCATATAATATGGTTGTACATGTACTACTATTTATACAGCTGTTGAGTTAAATAGTGAGGTTTGGTTCTGTTGAAATGATATCTATTGGGAATCGATCTGTGCTTTCATTGGTCAGAGTTTAGCATCTTCTGCTTGTTCATATAATTTCTATTTAAATGTGCTTCTCTTGCACGATTTGCTTCAATTCTTGTTCTTTGTTATTTGCTGTGGAGAGTTAAAGGTTCTTTGGGTAGAGCCATGACTACCTTAATATGGCTGAATATATGAGCAATGCAGTCAGCCTCTGTGATGCATCAAAAGGATACTTTGTCCATTCCAGTCAGCTTCGTAATCCATGCTTCTCTGGATGCTTTCTTGAAGTGCACTAAAGTTGCTTGCTCAACCTCTTGCTATTATGTAGCTGTTCTTGCTAACTGTAGCCTAGTTGAGGAAGTCGTGAGCAGCTTTCTCTTGTATATACAAATTAGTAGATTTTTGTGCTCTCTGGGTTTGGTTTTCTTCAAGTCAAGATACCTTTGAATATTCTGATATTGTTATGTCTTTGAATAGGTAAGGATGGAATGGCACAAATTTTGAAGCCTTGATATTTTTTTTTACTTCAGTTTTATTTTGTAATTACTTTGTGCAATATTACCATGCATTTATATTTCTAGATAGCACCTGTGAGTTGGTTTCTTGAGTGGGTGCTGTTTAAAATTCTTGAAATTAATTAATGAATATCTAATTATATGCATGTTTATAGTAACTACTTCATGTATATATATATATATTAATGTCTTATATATATATATATATATATATATTCATTTATCCAGTATTAAGGAATACTGTTTTGTACTATGTTGATTCAGCATACAAAACAATATCTTCTTTTGTGGGTTGCGTCGTGCAAATTCTGTTTTATTTTACACATTTTTATACCTCTTACACTAGTCAGTGTTTCGATCTCTTGAATTTGTTCATTAATAGAGTATTTGCAAACGTTTTCTGTGCTTCATAAATGCCATGCTGTATCTAAATTAATCTGGTGGATATCAACATAACAGAATTAGGGCTGTATTCAAAGTGATGATCACATGTTGCCTTTAAGCTGACTACAGCTGAAATGCTTAAAGGCAGATGTGGCCAACAAACCTTTCAGCATTTGTCAAGTGAACTGAAGTTTTCTCATCTTTTCGACATCTTTCATCATCTAAGGAAACAGTTGTTCTTCGTACAAATCAGTAATTTGAGGTTGGCAATACTTCAATTTTATTGATATATAGCCAGTGTAGTTCATCACTGTTGGAAATGGTCTAGATGCAGATTAGAAATTAGTAGATATCTGTACTCATTCAATTATAATCCTGGCCTCAAAATCACAACATTCTGATCTGAGCTGTATTCTGATCTTTGTTGGTCAATGCAGGCAAGTTTTTTGTTTTGTGCAGAATGAAAATCGCATTGGTTTGAAGAACAGCATCTAGAGATGTATACAGTCATCTGAAAAATTAATTATTTGAAAAACTATCTAAATTGTATTGCCAATACTTACTTACTGCATCTAGAAGCGAACAGTTCATGTGACTGGCTTTCATTGTCTGATCTCTGCTTTTGCATTAATGCATCTAAAGGTTTGTTGCAGCCCTATTTGTCATAACTTAGTTCCAAGGTTATCTCTTGCTTTCGTTAAGTACAAATCTATATAATTGTTTTCATGGTTACGGCTTGGAACTTTTTGTTCCACTTAATTCAGTTACCTCAACGGAAGTCCGCTGATATTTACAATCCAAGACAAAACTGCGTTTCAAGGGATTTGGACCATCTGGAAGTGTTTCATGTATCAGTACATGAGATATGGTTAGTAGTAGAAGCCATGCTGATGGATAAGCTAAGCCATTGCAACTAACTGAGTTCTATGAAATGACTGATTTCTGATTGATAAGCTATTCTTATTGACTATATTTTTGACTGTCTTGCACTATCTCTGTTCAATTTAATTTATCAGTATTTTGTAGTTGATGTTTAGGGTCTTAGAGAAAGTCTCTGGAAAGCTTCTGATTTCAGGAAAGAGTGTTGTGTCTGTGAAGACCCTGGTTTTATTATTCTGTTAGGCATGTGACATTGCTTGTATAAACTATTTTCAATATGATAAGTTACATTTTCTCAGTTTAATTGATTTATTGCCATTTAAGTAACAAGATCTATGTCACGATCATATCACACTTCTATCACATTTTATTTTCATATGAAATCGCTTTATTGCACAGTATAATATTATGCTTTTACAGAATTGCATTCATTTGCTGCATTGGTTTTTTGGCTGTCTGTGTTGTTACTGTCGTGCTCTCTTGTACAACTTTGATGTGATTCGGTTGACTGATTTGGATATTGTGAAACTTCTTTCAAAACACTTGCGTGTGTACTGTGGGTGCAGATATTTACCCCTGCTATGCAAATTGTTCTGTGATTTGTTTTATATAGGGTTTTTATTAGACTCAGTTTAGACACCTTCAATTGGTTACTTTGGAACATATATAAATCACAGTTTTTGCAATTGATTGCTTTGTAGGCTTCATCAATTTCACTAAAAGACCTTTAATGCTTCTGGCTTTTATTAGAATGTTGGAACCATTTGAAAATTGCAGCAGTATGAATGAGAGATCATCCTGTTGTGTTTTAAAAGTCTGATCTCCACTTTTACTAATACATCTGGCTTTTATAAATTAAACCCAACAGTTGTTTTAAAAAAAAATGAATTGTCTTAAATCCTTTAAGGTCAATACCTTTTGAGACTTAAATACAATTATGGTTTTCATGGTTTTTTCCCCTCTCTGTCAGAGCGTTGTAAATAGAACATCCTTCTTGTGTGCAATTTTTTCTGCATGCAGTTCATATATATATATATATTCATCTAATGAGTCTGTATGTCAAACCGCGGTTCGTTAACCATCTATATATATATATATATATATATATATATATATATATATATATATATATATCTTGGTTGGCCTATTGGTATTACAAATGCTTGGCTGATATTATTATGGCTGATTTTATCTTTAAAAAGGTGCTAAGGTGCTTTTGACATATAGAAGTTGTATGATAATTTTGAGTTGGTATTGTCACAAAATTTTACAGACAGAACAGCAGAATAGGTATTGAATATCAGCAATGAGATTTGAGAAACTTTAAATTCATTCAGAACTCCATGCTTTTGGATTATGTTGAAGTATTTCAGGATTTAATCTCATTGAAAACGGATTTTAAACAGTATTGGTTTTAGTTTATTTCTGGACCTTATGTTGTAATGCAGAGTTGTCGCCAAGAGTTTCATTTCGTTTGTCACTGTTGCTTTGTCATTTATGTTAATCGAATGGATAAAAACAGTTTTGCAGGTTTTATTGGCTAATTAATTTTGAATGGTTTAGTTAATTTTATAGTTTTGCTGGTTGTATTCACTTGGACATAAATAGAAAAGTTCTTCAGATGTGGCCAGGTCAGTCACAATGGTTTGTTGAATTGCTTTGGAGACTGTGCAGTAATGAATTAACGGGTTCAATCTGTGTGTTCCTACAGTTTGTTCGCTGAACCTAGGGTTACACTGTTTTTGACAATTTCCAAAATCACAAAACGACTGGTTGAATTAATATGAGTACTGGTTGAAGCAGATGAAATGTTGGGTGGTGATGTAACAACATAGCTTGTAACATTAACCAACTTGATTAATCTTTTAAGGATCATCTTTTTAATTCACTGCTATTAACAGTTTTTGCTAAAAAAATATTTGTCAGCAATTTCCACAGATTTGTGAAAGCATGTTGTTTTCTATAAACTGTAAGAAATTGAAGTCAGACCAACATCTAACCTACTCTGTGTTTATATTTATATGAATGGTATCTTCCTCAGATGGCAGGTGGTCCAAATGAAACACCCAGAAGATAACATAGTAGAGCCTTAACATATTATACTCAACTCTAACATAGTAGAACCTTAAAACTTTAGTTTATCATTCTATACTCCAGTTATTCTCAACCTGTGGGTCGCGACCCGCAAGTGGGTCGCAAAGGATATCCAAGTGGGTTGTCAACTTTTCTTTGAAATCGCATTTTTTCCACTGAAAAATATTGTCACGTGAATGTAATGCTCCATATTTTCTATAGATCGTTGCCTTGTCAGTGTTGCTGCCATTTTAAACTATGCATACATCTGTGAGACCGGCTGTTCAGCTATGATTACACTCAAGACTAAGTAATTATAGGAATAGGCTCTGTGTAAATAATGACTTAAGTTTAATAACGAACATCAGCCCACGTATTGTCTTAAGCTACTGTACATCTGACCAGAATGCAAGCCCCGTCATCTCATTAACAGTTTTTATGTCTCAATGTGAGTCAGAAACAATAAAGGTTTTTTTAATATTATTTTTTATCACATGTAATTTTATTATGATTTATTTATAGTTTTGTTCATGGTTAGTCGTACAATGCATTGATGCGTGACTTGTTGATTTAACAAAGATCATACAATATGCAGGGTTTAAAGTGGCCACTGCTCTCGAAATCCTGTGTCTGCGTTCCCTCTGCTCACAATGCAACGACAACTAATTCATGACTCTTACGAGTCTTATTTAGAAATTACTTATTATAGTGTGTTTGCTGTCCGCTTGTAAGCAGCTTTACACTAACGACATGTATAAGGCCTTAAACCGGGTGTGTTAACGGATCACTACAATAATGGGAAGGGCAGAGGGTGATGAGGAGTGGTGTAGAACGGAAGATGGGTGAGGATTAAAACTGAGGGAAGGGCTAATGAGGATGGGAGTAATAAGCGAAGAGCATGGAAACTCCAAAACTGCATCCACAATCGCCACATCAATAGTTCACGCTAAATTGGATTACTGTAATTCCCTTTTCCTAAATATAGACTCCACCCAATTAAGTCGCCTCCAAGCCATCCAGAATGCTCTCGCCCGTGCTGTCAACAAGACCCCAAAGCATCACCAATATCACTCCTGTCCTCAAATCACTCCTCTGGCTCAAAATACCTGAACGGATCGAATATAAGGTCATTTCACTCACCTACAACACACTGCAATCCTCACAGCCCACATATCTCCGTCAGTTGTCTTTCGCGAAGCAGTGTCTACTTCAAGCTTTGATTTAATTGCGTCGTTAATGTAGCTAATGTGGTTACCGTCGGAATGCAGATAAGTGGCAAGTGAAATTAAGTCTAACGACATAATTATATCTGAAGTCATTGATTGAAATTGCAGGGCGGTAATTAGCCCAATCCTATGCACTAAAAGATGTGTGTCAGAGTTTGCGAAGATCGGCGTAGACGAGACCTGGCAAGGAGGCAAGGATTACCAGACCAGAGCGATGATGGGGTACGAGAATCGCTGCTGCAGGAGTGGCTATAGGGGAGTGCATCCACCATCTAACCGGAGATGTGGATACATTTCGAAATGCGACCGACCAGTTTGGAGGCCTACATAGAGTGAGCAGCAGTAATTTGATGAAGGAGTGGACAAGTGTAGCGGTGGCGTCTGGAGTTATCGAGCGAGTAACAGTGCGGAGCTGACGAAATTTTTAGCATGAATCACACAGTGACACAGGAGACGGTGAATGTGTAGTGCAAATGTAAGCTCTTGGTCTTGGTTGGAGATGTTCGGCAATGCTACATTCAGTGTGTTTGCACAATTATTTCAGCAATTGATCAGCGAGTAGTAGGAGAGCTGGTTGAGAGCAGCATAAATTGTTGGGAACGGTCATGAAACTGGCTAACCTGTTTTCACAAAGAATTTTGGACTCGTGTATGATGCCCTGAAAGAGTTGGCCGATTTGTCCTTAGCATTGCAGATAGTTTATATCACTCTTCCTGTTGATCATCTACTCCTGAGTCCTTACAAGACGAATCGCAGTCATTATACAGCTAGAAATGACTGAGTGGACAGTACTATGCCGAAGCTGGTCAGGCTGCAGATGCAAGAGCTTTCAAAGGTGTATCGGTTGCTACTTGCAGTAGGAAAGAGAGGGAAATTTATCAAGGCCAGTTTTACCAAGCATTGGTAGACGGCATGACAAAAAACTGTTGGCAGATTCGGAGAAGGATCTGTGTAGTTCTAGTGTCTGATCTCTTGATCCCAATGCTTGGCCAAATGATTTCGACCCTGAGGGGGTGAGAGATAACTTGTCCATTTACGTGGCAAGTTCCTACATCAATATACTGCTATGGAGCAAGATTGTCGAGATTATTAAGATAGTAGAGGTGGCAGGGTTTCTGATCATTTCCAAGAGTTGCTGAATCGAATAAACACCTTAACCAGTAGGCTAAGCACGGCGAGTGTGAAAGGGGTTCAGTAAAATGAATATATTAATTCTGCACATCACTCAGGTTACAGCTGTCTATTGAGTTTTTCGTGTGAAGACAACATCATAGACTGAATAGAATTTCTTTAATACTTTCTCTTTTGTTAGGCCCATGTAGCTACACTTGATAGGCCTAACTGTATGTGTGATCCGAACCCTTGCTCTTTGAGTTTGAACTCGACACATTATAAACATTAGGCCTTATACATGTATGTCTATCTATTAAAAAATCTGCAGGATTCGTATTTATTTTTAGGGAAAGAAAGATGATACATGTTAAAAAATCAATGTAAGTATTTTTTGAATTTTTTAATGTATTCTCTTTTACATTTGTAATAAGTCGAATGCGGGTTCATCGAAGAATACAATTCCTAAATTTGCATAAGGCCTGGTTAGGGGCAGACTGTAGACATTGATGGTCCTGTCTCCTATCGAGTCAACTCAAACTCACCCAAACCACTTTAACTACTGATAATATGTGCTCTTGGAGCCCGGGTTCATCAATACGCCGACGACTCCCAACTGTACTTGACATGCCGCCCATCTGAGGCACTGAAGGTCGTGTCAAAAATCTTGGCAATTGTGGAGTAAGTGCAGATCTGGATTTATGCGGCTGGGCAAGAGACAAGCGCGTTCGAGGGTTGACAAGGAGGCGATTAAAGCAGCATTTCCTCATTGGAAGGTTCAACGCGTCGTTCGGGACCTGGGAGTTCTTCTGGTTCAAGACCTGTCCTTGGATGAACATGTCAGTTCCCTGTGCAGGTCTTGCTTTTATCAATTGCGCCAGATTAGAGTCATTCGGCGAAATCTGTCAATTGACGCCGCTATAACTCTTAATTGTCCACTCCTTCGCGCTGACTCGCCTGGACTAATGCAATGGTGTCCGTGTTGGTCTGCCAAAGTTCCTACGAAGACAGCTTCAATCCGTTCTCAACTGCGCCACTCGAGTCGTTGCCAAGCTGCCAAAATACTCGCATATTTCAAGCTATATGCGTGACACACTGCACTTGCTCCCGGTTGAGGATAGAATCACATTCAAGAGCATCCTCATGGGACGGACATCGGTGGTCGGCACGGCTCCAGAATACATCAGAGAGCTCTGTCTTCCCGTCTCCAGCCAGGCAGGTCGTCGATCCTTGCGTGCTGCGGCTTGTGGGGACTTGATGGTCCCGCGCTCCCGTACATCGATCCGGACAAACCGTGCCTTCTCATGCATTGGACCATCATACTGGAACGCTCTTCCGTTACAACTTCGCAACATTGCACTGCTTGCAGACAACTTTTCTAAATTACTCAAATCGCACTTGTCTAAATCTATTGGGTAGCTACGTTTAGCGCCTTCGAGAGGTTCTTATAATGCGCCATGTAAATTGCCTAATAGGGGCCTACATACATGATCCCACATTTTGGAATGGTGGGTCTCGTTAGGATCTAGATACTGCAAAGTGGGTCCCCATGTCAAAAAGGTCGAGAACCGCTGCTCTGCTCTAACATAGTAGAACCTTAAAACTTTAATCTGAAACCTAAACTTGTACTCTAGTTGTTACTCATGCTGTTATCAAAGTCTGATATTTTTATTTTGGTATTTGGTTAACATGAGTTAATGTCAGGTACTTGACACTAACTTCAAAATTGTTAGCCGTAAGTTTACTGAGATGGTTAAGATTCAGGACCGGTTCCCACAGCTACCTGTCTTTCTGGCAGGCCCAACCGTTTCTCTACGAAGAGTACAAAAGCATATTGTAACCTGTTGTAATTTGTGATGTTGAATCTACTGGTTTGTATAATATATATATATATACATATACATATATATATATATGACTCAACACGTTTCTAGTACGTAGACGCCTCTTCAGTTGTGGAGTTTGGACAGTTTGGTTACATGATTTATTATTTATTACTATATAGTTAGTGTTGTTAATATTTAAAGCCCAATTAACAAGTTGACTAAATTAGCTTTCTAGCATCTGTAAGAACACGTTAGGACTTGTCTTAACTAGTCAGACATCGTCCTTTTCAAAGCTTTAATTACCCTATCGTCATAATCGTCACTGGTGACTCCAGTTTGGGCACATCCATATATTATATACGCCCATAGGGGAGGGGTGATTGGAGTTAGACGATTTTGCATATGGCATGTGTACATATTAATGAAATTATAATTAAGATGTCAAAATTAGTCTATTTGTATTTATTAATAGGCTAATTTGGAGATCTTAATTAGAAATTTATTTTGCATACGTTTGCCCAAGTCATCTGAGGTCGTGACACAGTCTGTCGATGAAAAGCAGGATTAAAAGGAATGCCAATTCTTCGCAATTTGTTTGAATGGCTCCAAACAGAATTCGAGACCGATGAAAAGTAATTTATTCTTTTTTAAATGCAGCTTAAATCTGTCATTTTTTATTGTTAAGTATAATTTAATTCTGGTGGATTGTTCAGACCGAAAGTTATGTAATATTAAAACCAGTAAATATCAAATCACTGATAAAATTCCTGTTTTATGAATTCTATATAATATTAAAACTTTCTAAAATGTCAGTGCTAGTATTGTTAGTATTTTACTTCTTCATTATTGTTGACAAATTTCAGTAACCAAATATGATGTTTCAAAAATTTAAATTGTAGCCTACTGTAAAATGAATGGCTCATAAATGTCTTTAGTTAATTGACTTTGTGAAAACGGACTGAGAGCAGAATTGTACATACGCATGCGAAGGGTTTCTCAAAATATGAGTTGAAACAGGGAGGGGTATAAAAATACTTTTTACGTACGTAACATATGGATGTACCCTAGACTGAGCAATGTTTGCCTTTCTGCCAAATGCTCCATTGGAAATGACATTATTTTAATATCAATTACGACCGGTTTGAGGTTTCATGTCACTTTTGGTCATTTTAAGCCTGATTGTAACCAGCGACATGCGACTGCTTTTGTAAAAATTTTCCACATTTAGCATCATGTGACTAGCACAGACATATTTTTCTTTCTTCCTTGTACAAAGTTGTCAACTTAATACTGATTTTTTTCTGTCAGGCTCCTTGGTGCAAGATTCTTATTTTGCTTAGGCGCAGTGTAACTGACAGTTTAACACTTGTAAGAATATTTTTTTAAAATTCAGACTGATGAGTATGCAGTATGATTACAAGTGATAGCATGATCGAATGCTTACTAGTTATTAAAGGAGTAGAATTTAATTGTATGGTAGCCATGCAAAGCGTCCATCGCATCCCACTGTGCATTTACTGTTCAGTTTTGCTAATAGATATAGGCCTATTTTACTTGTTAACTGTGACATTTAACATCAATAGAGTGATTTAGAGCCAGTGCAGAGAGCACCTCTGAGTATTTATCTTCATAGGGTGCTGTATAAATGTTTGATTATATGTATTACATTTTGCCAATGCCACCTTGGAAATGAGAGGCTGAATCAACCTATGGGATTTTAGCAATCCTGCCTCCTATTGGTGAATGTCTGCTTTTCACATCAGTGACGTCACCATTCATCTATCACCCTTTTGTGCGCTTTAATTAGGCCTATATATATCAGCACATTATTATTATTCATTGTTGTTGTTGTTGTTCTGAGAGATATATAGGTTTGTATTGGCCAATTAGAATTATTTTAATGAATTACACACTGGGTCACAAAGCTGAGGGACCGAGTTTCCTTCTCGTACTCGCCTAGTCCTTTTTTCACTAGGCGTTGACGTTGGTTAAATTAAGATGTATAACTTAATTGGCGCCTTGCATTGCCTGCTGACAGTTTAATTCGACTTCTGTAATACTTGTCATCATTCGTTCGTACATGTACGTAATCATACAGCGGTTTCTCAGTTTGAAATTTAATAAAAAATTATTATTTATTAGGCCTATAACTGATGTAGCGAGATATGTTTAGGTGAGAGATTTTATTTGTCTCGTTTACTCTAGTCTTTTATTTTCACAGCTTATTAACAAAATTTTAAAAGGTTCATGTTTGTTAAAGTCTTCATCGTGATGACATTGTATTGAAGGCATAGAAAACAGAGATAATTACTAACAGATAAATAGCTGCTGCAAAAGCTGAAAGAGAATAAAAACTGAACGTCGCTGGACGGAATTTATTTAGACTTACACTGGACGAAAATTCATGATAATTGCGTGTGTAAATAATTATGACCAAACGTCGTCGTACAAAGATCTCAAATGTTACAATTACTAGCAGTAGCGTAATATTTAATTATAAAAATAAGGATATGGTCGCTTAATCATTCCTAACGTTATTTACAATACGTAAGTGAACAGTTACTTTGCTGCAGTAGGCTACCGTGAGCGGATAAGCTATGTTTTGAGTCAACTAATTATAAACGTCTAAACCTCGGCGTGGGAAAAACACCTGCCGTCTCGCAAAACTACCTAAACAGGCCTCTAAGTCTTTGATGGCAGAAACGGAATGCTGTTAGTTGTTACGCATATAATAGGAGCTTCACGTCGAATGAATTTTTATCTCAGGCCTATATATGGTGTAAATATTAACCACAGGATTACATGCAGGTCTGTCCATAACCACATCCATGGTAGGCCTATCTATAGGGTTAGACGACACATTCCGCAACTGCTTTTCTGGCTAGTGCCCTTGTCTTCAACCGTTTTCACTACTGCAACTCACTACTGACTCGGACTGTATTTGGAAAACGTAACTCGATGAAGCTTCACAGAGTCCAACACAAATCTATAAATAAAACTCTAAAATACGATCATGATGAGCGCTGCTGATTGGCCGCTGCGGTTAACGGCGCTATATAAGTTACTAAATACAATACAATAATTGCTATACATAAATCAATTAATTGGCTATAAGTGAAAGCGAAAAATTAGGCCTACTTATTCATACAGGACTCCACACTTCGGTCAACCTCTTAACCTTCAACCTTTGCAGACTCAAACCAGGTCTTCAATCTCTATCCCGCTAACAAGGATAGACAACTAGACAACTATCGGCAGTCGCTCATTGCCATCGACTGATACCTTGAGCATTGTTACAGTGGCGCTACAGAAACTCCAGGGTGAGATGAGGTTAAGGCACAGTCACGTGGGTCTATATTTTTGTAGAATACTCACGATTCTTGTCTTATGCTAGCGCTATAAAACCTAGTGACGCAGCAGATGACTGTTTTGAAGGACACCAATCAACCGAACTATTCCGTTGATATCTCAACTAAGCCAATATATAGACATCGTTGTCGACTATATATATGCACTTGAGCTTCTGAATGTTTATGAAGAGGTTATGACTGATTTGATACTAACATCATGTGTATACAGGCAACAGGTATCATGCCATGCATCCAATGCACCGGATTTTGACTCGTTCTTCTCGATGGGCCACAGTTGATCGGATACGCACGTCACAGGACTTACTTTCAATAGTTCGTTGTGTAGGCCTTCGGGAATCCTGGCACTTGCAAGGTTGCTTATTTCCTGCTCTCCGTCATAAGGCGCTCTTCCAACGACACGTCTCGACATTTGCTTGATGGCCAAAACCACCAACTTAACTAATACTTTTGAGGCATTGCAGAAGTCGCTGGACATCTCAGACACGTCGTACGATCTGAGTGAAGGCATTATTCGTCCGATTGACAAGAGATTTGCAGTCGATTGAGCTAGGGCTGTGAACCCTCGACGAAGGGGTTATAGGGGCAGAACGGGGCAACGAGATTGCGCTAGGGTGGCATATCCGATGAGCCTGGCGATGAAGACAACGAGGACGATTGCACCGCCGATGTCGAGCACGTAGTGGTGTCCCGTGTAGAGCGTCGCCCAGGCCATCCAGACGACGTAAACACTGAACCTTGGACGAAGGTTGACCGGAAGTGTCAGCAGGATGCACATCGGCCAGGCCACGTGACCGGAAGGAAACGACCCGAACGGAACCGGATTTCCGACGAACATTCCGTAGAAGAACGGTCTTCCGGTTAGGGTGTCGATGCGGGCGAAGGCAGGCCCCTCCTTGTGGGCCGCTAGTATCGCGTGGGCCAGGGTGGTTTGGTTGGCACCTGTCCTCTGACCGACCGCGATGAAGTCCAGCGCCCAGGGCGGTAAAGTCGGCAGTACGAGCCAGATGGCATAGTGGCCCCACATTGTGAGGCCAATCATCCGGTAGAACTGCTGGACGAGGTCTATACGATCGATGAGGACAAGGAAAACCGGATACAGTACTGGAATGACGTAATGGGCAAGGTAGGCTGCCGCGGCGAGGAAGTCGAGCAAGACGAAGTGCATGGATGAGACGGCGAGGTGGATTTGCCAGGGAAAGAAGTAGCTTTCCCAGGCGGAAACGTTCCTGAGGTTGGCGCAGCCGATGTCTGATGCCAGCGGCAGTACGTGTATGTATGGGTTGATGCCGTAGAACACAAGGAAGAGTAGGTAGGGTACTGCGCTGAGAACTATCCGTTGTACGTCGTGCTTTGTAGGTACGTTGAGATAGGAGCAATGGTTCCGCATAAGAGAACAGCGGAAGGCACATGGAGACAAAAGGCAACGCATCAGCTTCCATACGGCGGCGAAGACTCTGTGCTTAGAATGGTCGTTGAACTGCTTTTCCGTTGGAGCCGAGGATTGTCCAAAGAGGGAGCTGGTCTTCGACGAATGTTCCTTGGACGGTGAGGACGGAAGTAAGAGGCGTCCATTGATGGTGACCTTGAACGGCGTTGGCGCGGACTGCGACGCTTCCATCTGGTTAAAAAACGAATGAAGTGTAATTCAGAGTAATTCACTGCCTTATGCAAAATGCTATGCAACGCTAGAGATAGCAAAGCTAGCGCCTAATAAAAGCCGTCTCTATGGCTTGTCACGCGGTGGCCTAGCGGTATGTTCTGTGTCTTACAACCGAAGCGTCGCAGGTTCGAACCCACCTCAGGTCACTGCGTAGCGACCTTGAACAAGTTGATCACCCATTATTGTATGTGAGAAAGGCAACAAAAACTACCTCCCCATCTCATCCCCGGGTTACATAAAGCCAATGAACCTGCATTCGGGCATTTACTTGTCAGAATGTTGTCAGATATCGACCGTCGCTCTCATTCAAGAGAATAATACAGAGGTTGATAATTTATATCCTATGACCCTCTTTGCTAGTTGGACTTGTGCATCGCCTCCTGTGCGAGCTGTGGTCATGTTACTTAGATTAATTCATTCACTCATTCATTCACTCATTCATTCACTCATTCATTCATTCATTCACTCACTCACTCATTCATTCACTCATTCATTCATTCATTCATTTCGAGAATTTATATAGCACCTCTTCTAGGAAAACTACTCAGAGGTTCTCCCAGCCCAGCCCAGCCACGGCTAAATAGAAACGACTGGTGGGATGCCTAGTTGTTAGAGCGCCTGGCTTGTTCTTCAGCCGAAATGCCCTTCAAACCTCTGTACAGTACGAACCCCATTGATAAGTGAGGGCTGGCGTTTACAAATAACGCTAACCTTTTTTTTGGAAAGGTGGTTTAGGGCACCCAATCAAAAGACGAACACTGCGGTGCTAATGAAGCCCAGTAATGAAAAACTCAAGTCTGTCGAAATAAAAAAAACACTGTTGATGCCCGGTCGGCGGTCGTTCATATGATTATGGATTTATGAGGCAGAGAAAGAAAACAGAGAGACATAGAATACTGATGAAAGGAGACTTTATAACAAAGAAATAAACCATGGAGCTAGAGTGGACCAAGACACAGATATTTCAAACGATTTAAATGTGGCTAAAAGGAGAAGTCCACTGAAGAACTGCGAAATTGGGTGACAGTAGCCTACAGATCAAGGTCTTCACATCATCATCGTTTTAGTTGCCATTATCGTCGTCATTGTCATGGTCGCAACGACCATGACAATGACAATGACAGTCCCTTCATCATCAACCTGTTTACCGAAATGACTAGAGAATTGGAACTGGATGGGCCCTAGGCCTATGTCGTGACTGTCCTAGACTAGTAGACACGTTTGCGATCGACCATAAAAGAACCATATAGCGTCACTCACGACGTTGATCGGTGAATAGCACTTGCTGCCTATGCTTTTATAAGCAGTTCAAGAGTAGACCTGAGGACACCTGCAGTTCATAGTTGCCTTCAGAAAACAACGACTCGGCGTCCCTTGCAACACGCTGCACATTGTACCCACTTCTCAACCTATAGGCTTCACTTGTATAACTGATGAAAAATCACGCGCAATATTCTAATCACAGAGACATGTCCCTTCCATAATACATACAAATCTCGCATTTGTGTAGTGCCCTATTAGTTCAAGGTACGACTTGGTGCTGAGTGAACTAGCAACTATTCGGGCGTTCTTGTCTATTACACTTTAAATAAGAATTAGGTTTCAATTTTTAACATAACATAGACTTTCTCAATTGCATTTCATCGCGTCTCATGTCTTTATATACAGAGACTAAAATTAACAAAGCAGACGTTCGATAGATTTAAGCAAAGCATGTACATACTGTATTTCAGAACGGGAAACAACAGGGTCAAACTCCTCCACTGCTTGCACTATGGCAGTGCCAGTCAAAAGCCTAATATAGGAAAAGGGCGACGCAAATGATCTTTGTTATCACGCAGTGTTGTTAAGCTGAAACTCCGAACTAACTAACTAACAGGGTTATCCGAGAGGGAATAGCCTCCCGCTAGGCATGAATCCACAGCCAGTTGCATGAGAAGTAGTTCAGGACGTTCACATGGATGAGATGCAACTTGCGTTAGAGATGCATGCAGATGGGGAAACTCAATACAGACTCCTTTGAAGTTTAGAACGAGCATGTTCTGTTCTGAATTATAGCATGAAACAAAAAGTAGGCCTATCATTTGTATATTATAAACCTGTATTCGAAAGGTGCGCAACATCGTATATGCACATTCTTTTGTCAATAACCCAATAAAAGTTGTTATTAATGTATCTGAAAGTGAGTTGGCTTTTACAGTTTCCGTAGGGGACGCCGAATTTGGTTGTAGGCGAGATAAGTTAAAACACATCCCCCGTTCCCTTACGGCTATCCAAAATGGGTCTAGGTGATTTCCTCCCGGACAAATTGTGCAAACATCTACACTTTATTAAACATTTACTTTAGGCATCAAAGTGAGTGAACATCAATTAATTGATACTCAAAGCATGTCAGATTAAACAGTCTACCATTCTTTCTAACAAAGTGACTGCTTCTGTGACATATTTAGTAAACATCACTTTATTAATTAATTAGCTAGTTTATTAATTAAGCAGTAAACAGTCTACCAATGTCCAGCACCAATCTTTCTAACATGGGTCAGTGATCAAAGGGGGGAAATCTCCGGGGGGAAATGTCCTACGGGGGGAAATGTCCTACGGGGGAAATGTCCTACGGGGGGAAATGTCCGGGGGAAATGTCCGGGGGGAAATGTCCGGGGGGAAATGACCTGATCCCATCTAAAATAGGCATTTAGGCCTACTTGGTGACGTCTTACCAACAAGCCACTTATATTTTTATGGAAGAACGATTTTACACAATGTAGCCTGTAGCCTTTACATTCTACGTATGCCTACCTCTGATGTTTTGCATCGTATGATAACATCGATAATTTTGTACTTGTAACTCCTTCTTTACATGAATGTAGGCCTCTGCTTATTTTAACAAGAAGTTTGTTAGCATTGTAATTATAGTCTCGGCGGATTGTAGATCTCCTTCGAGACGCCAATATAATAATATGTTTTTCAAGTTGTGTGAACATCCTTTTATGTTTCTTGTTTGTGGACGTCACTTTAAGGTAAGCTTAGAATGCATGTAGGCCTATCCGGAGTTCGACAGCATCTTTTGGCAACCAACAAGACCGTTGACGTTGACATAAATTACTTTGAACAGTTCTTACCGTTCAGCATAGTAGGCCTATAATCTCAAACAACATTACGTAAGAGTAGATAGGACGTACACCTTCAACCTAACAGTTTCATAGGTTGAATGTCAAAGGCTGATAATAGGCCTACATAGACATTTTATGCCTAATCATTAGCCTCAACCCTTGTGCAACTTTCATCGCCTACATAGAATCGCGGAAGAGTCCGTAGAGAAAGAGTAAGATTGGAAGAATCGGAGAGTAGGAAAAGTGGGAGGAGACGGAAAAGGAGGATTTACACTTCAAACAATGCATTTCAAAGTCATCAGGAGTACAACAAAGACTATAATTAAGCGATGTTGTGTAGCAGAGGCCAATTGTTATTGCATGGAGCGTTATGCTTCAGTTGATTATTACTAGTCCTCATAAAGCCGTGCCTATGACAGTAATAGTCCCTGCATCGTTGTCGTCGTCCATATCGACGCAACAATTCCTTTGATAAGACTAAGAAGAGATAGTTGCATCTGACGGGGGTCGAAAGCAGCCCTGGATTCTTTAGCTGGCGATAGAGCTTGTTCGATTTCAGATCTGTCTTAGCAATTAATAAAGCCGTCGTCTATAATGGCCTACAGATGCGGACTAGTCTGCCTAGTAGCACAAGCATATTATTTGCCATAGCTGAAGATCAACTGAACATACATGTAGTTTGTGTATTTATGTCTTATGTGTATTTAATTATTTATATATGTATTTTATCCTTAAAGAAAATCGTTGACCGACCTGCAGAGACAACAGACTCCAGATGCAATCGTCGTAAACTTCGCCATTAGAATTGAGCCGATGAAGTTTAATATGCGATGGACAGCGAGGCCTGTTCCTCGCTGTAGAAACAAGGTGACAGCGTCGCCCGTACCGTCCTGTGACTCGAACCATTGCTCGAAAGGCGAATGGCGATTGACGGTCGGGCTTACATGACACACATACAATTTAATAGAGGTGAATGACACCCTACGGGTTTCGTACAGACCAGGCCGCAGACAATGGGCCCGATATAAGACACGTCGGTCTACTGAGCCTCTGACTTGACAGCAGCCAAAGGTGCAAGCGGTGTGTGCCAGTATCGCATTTGTCACCGTTGTTGTGAAAACGCAGGCAGGCCTACAGCCGGTCACGATTCAGTGGTCTAAGGCGTGGCACATCAAAAGCAAATATTCCTCCAACAGATTGTTTAGCCCACGCTTGATTGACTAATTAACCAGCCAACTAGTCAGATAAATAAATATAGCAAAGATGCCTATACCTCTCTATATAGGTTCTAACTAATTACTATGAAACTTGATTACGAAAGAACGTTATCGGTAAAAGGCCTTAGGCTGTCAAATCATCCTACAGCTTCTGCAAATTGTTTGGAAATTGTTGCCGAAGTATGGTTCACAGGAGGCACCGATTGACTCAGCTGTGATAATTCTGATGCACAAAATGAGCTCATGTCAGCGCTAAGGCATGTCGAGGCCAGCGCTAAAGCAAGTCGGGGTCAGTAGTGAAAGCATGTTGGAGTCAGTAGCTAAGGCATGCCGGGGTCAGTAGCTAGGACTCTGATGCAGAGTCATGAGACGATGAGATTGAATAGCACTTGAATAGGTCGCTACGTTAATTCAAGTATTTTATGGATCTCTAATGTAAAATCCTTTTAATTCCGATGAACTGGCTAGAGACAGTGACTTCAGGTTCTATTAATGCAGATATTTCTGTTAATGCAGATATTAATATTTGGTATGGATCTCAATCTGCCAGTACCTGTTCGGTTCTCACTTATGACCTCGTTAACATGCCTAGACTCGGTAGAAGGAAATGTATCATGGACACAGTCTTAAAACTTAATGCTGGCGAGAGTTGCCCTTTCTCAATAGGATTGAACTACCGGCTACGTTTAGTTGTATGTGAGGCGCCCTTGTAGCGGTATGGCCGCGGGTCCGGCGCAATATAAAGCGTCTTTATAATTATAATTATTATTATTATTAATAATATTATTATTATTATTACCGGATGCTGCAATTCATGGCATCAGCTATTAAAGTGTTTCGCATACATGTGAATGTATACTTAGGCCTAGGCCTAAACAAAAACAGACATACACATATATAAAAATACACAAATATACATACGTACATACCTACGTATGAGCACATACTTACTTATTGATGTGTATAATATATTTACTATCTATGCATTAAATAAGTGTCTGAAACAATACATCAACTACAACCACAGGAATTCATGCAGAATCGGACGAAAGCTCTTGTAATGCAGCACACGATAAAAAAAGGAACTTTTGGCTATGTATACCTAAGCATTGAGACGAATTCACGACTCTGCAGAGGGGCTATAATTACATGACGTTATTTGGATAATAATTGGATTAAAGTCTTGAATGGTTCCAGTGCAAAGCCCCAGTCCAAGACTCAAGAAGCAACACGTACCCCTTCGAATCAGAAATGAATATGAAATCATAAAGGTTGACAAACACGATGGAATGAAAAGAAAGTCCGGGTTGCGTAGTAATAAATCCGATTTGGTTTAGTAGCTCTGATACTTTTACACCTAGTGCAGGCACGGTTCATGAGACATGAGTGAATTACGGCTGCGGCGGTATTACAACAAGTATTCGGATTTCTAACTGTATTGGGATTACTAGCTTTGAGGAGGCGCAAACTCAAAAGAGATTCCGGACAAAGTACTGTGAGAAAAGCCAGTAGAATCCAGGCAGATCTATACGTGTGTTAAAAGTTCATATTGAAAATATGACATTTACAAGGCAGTTTGTGCGCAAAGGTCAAAATAATGGGAGTGGCCATAGATGTATGGACAAGAGGATAAGCTGATTGATTACATGGAAATTGTTGTCCAAGTGTGTTTCAGAAGAGTTGTCAATTGACTCTGTTGTGGTAATTCTGGTACACAAAGTGAGCTCATGTCAGCAGAGCCTAAGGCATGTCGAGGTCAGTAGCTAGGACTCTGACGTAAAGTCATAAGACTTGATCTCACGATAGGTAGATCGCTGCGTTGATTTGAAATATTTTATGTATCTTTAATGTAAAATCCTCTTAATTCGGATGAATTAGCTACATACAATTGGCAGGTCACATATTGGCCACAGAACTACCAATATTTACTGTTAATTTTATGCGTTAGGCCTACATAAGTGTATGAAGCCATACATTAAGTACAATCACAGGAATTCATGCAGAATCGGATGAAAGCTCTTGTACTGCAGCACACGATAAAAAGGAACTGTTTGGCTACACCTAGGCATTCGGACGAATTCACGACTCTCCAGATGGGCTATAATTATATGACGTGTTTTGGATTGAAGCCTCGAATGGTTTCAGATCAAAGCTCCTGTCCAAGACTCAAGAAGCAACAGCCCTTCGAGTCAGAAATGAACCTGATGAATTATGGCCGGGGTTGAAATTCGGGACGAGATCATAAAAGTTCACAAAGACAAATCGCACGCCTTAGAGCGGGCTCGAGCTCAAAAGAGTTTCCTGACAAGGACTGGGAACAAAGGCAGTAGAGTTCAGGCAGAATGTGTTAAAGGTTCATATAGAAAATATGACATTTACAGGGCAGCTTTTGCACAACAGCCCACATCATGTGAGTGGACAATGACGTACGGATAAACTACACATTATGTAGGTATTACTGGAGTACGTCAATACCCTGCAAACTATGTTTTCAATCATTTAAGTGTAGGCTGTGTAAGTATAACTGGAGTGATTAAAATAATGATGAATGATGCTTAAATAGAAGTTGGATCGAAGAAAAAGTGATGCTTTAAAAGATACCCAAATGGAAGCTGGATAGATGAAAAGACGATGCTTATATTGGAGCTGGATAGATGAAACAAATGAAGCCCAAATGGAAGCTGGCTTGTGAAACAAATCACGCTGAAATGGAAGCTGGATCGATGAAAAAAATGATGCTTATATTTTAAGATTGATTGATGAAAAAATTATGCTTAAATGGAAGTTGGATTAATAACAGAATGATACTGAACTAGACGCTGGATCGATTAGTAAGTGATGCTCAAATGGAAGCTAGATTGATGAGAAAGGATGCTCAAATTGGAGCTGGATTGGTGAAAGAATGATGCTTAAATGGAAGCAGAAAGCATGTGTGTTATTCTTATAAGAAATATTTCATAGGGTGTTGACATACTCCAGAACAACTCATTATGTATGGTCGCTAATTTTTAATATTCCATTAAATCTAGCGCAGTGAGATTTGTCAGAGCCAGTAAATCATGTATATATTATATCTATAAGCTATAGCTTATATAGCATGACCTGTTGTGTATAAGATTTGCAGCGTAACTAAATTATATAGCAATAAATACACTAGCTCAATATTATGATGTGTATCAAGGTAAACATATAAACTTATCGGAAGATAACGATCGATTTACAGAGGTCATAGCAACAGGCCTATGCATACGCATCTTAAATAAGCTTACATAAGTGTAGTCTTCGAGTTGTTGCCTAATTATAAAACCGTTGGTGTTGTACGCTGCATCGTCGCTGGATGACTCTCCGTTTAAAAAACTCCAGAGTCTATTCATCCCAGGATATATTGACTGATGAAGTCAATTCTTACTAGGAATAATTATCCGTGGAGTGTATTGTTTCTAGAACTAAAAGTCTAAAAACCGATGTTGGTTAATAGAAACTAAAGTGGAGTCCATTCTTCCAAGGACAAATTGAACGCAGTAGTCTATTTTCTAGGACCTAATGACTTTGAAATTAATTCTTTCTGGGGCAAATTGAATCGAGAGTTGAGCCTTGCTAAGACCAACGATTTGTGGGGTTGATTTTTACTAGGGCAAATTGAATGTGAAGTTGATTCTTACTGAGTTAAAATGTTTGGGTTTGATTATTTTTTGGACATTATTATTGGACGTGAAATTAATTCCTAAAGGACAAATTTTATGGAGAGTTTATTGCTTTGATGTTTTATAATACTCAGGCCTATTATAGTGTGTATTATATGCACCATTAATTTTGGTCGTGGATACGGTATTGCTCTGTAGACCTACACGAAACTCGAGTAACGCAAGTCACACGTGATACACTTTCAAATGGCTCTGCTACAGGATGTTACAAATTTAGCCTAATAATCATAATGAGGCTAGTTCAACAGATATTTATGTATGTAGATATAATATTGCCTTAAATATTTGTATGGACTTTATTAATAGGCCTAGTTTTTGTGCTTGCATTTAAAATGTGGGCCTGTAAATAACATCAAAAATGAAAAACAATTAGAAGTAAATAAGTTAGCTCATTTTTCGATTTATGGTTTCCATCGCTTACGATAGTTTGAGCCTCGAGCCTCAGCTTAGGCCTACTGTCGGAATCTTTTAGCAGTCAGTCAAATAAAAAATACGATGACAATAGGGATTTCAACCGCTTTAATAGAGCTCATGCTAGTTTCGACTTGGGAACATCAGCCTTACTTTTGGTTTATAATAATTGCAAAATTTTGACAATTGGATTATATTATTATAGTTAAATATATTATAGGTGATAAGTTGCTGTTTTATGTCTTGTATAAACTGTAATGAAATGCATTTCAGCACTTATCGTAAACTGATCACATATCTGCAATATCACTGAAAATTGCTAAAAGTGTAGGAATAGTTTCAAGAATATCTAAGGTGCTTCCAACCAAGGCTCGCTCAACTCTTTATTATGCTCTTATTTATCCCTAGTAAACATATTGAAATATAGTTTGGGCCTCAGCGTACAAAATCCAATTTACATAAATTAAATATTTTGCAGAAAAAAGCGATCAAATTTGTAGCAAATAAGCCATATGGTGCACACACAGGACATGAATTCAAAAATAGAAATATACTAAAAATAGAGCAAATTCTGAAGCTAGAGATTAGAATCTTTTTGCATCAATGTTCCCACAACTTATTACCACGCATACTTCTAGAATATTTTCCTCATAACCCGAATATCCATTATCATTTATCGAGGGGCACCCCTACCCTCTATACCCCTTATGCGAGGACAAAAATTTTAGGCTCTCCTCTATAAAATGCACAGGACCTAGAATTTGGAATGCCATACCACTTCCATTACGCCTTATTCCAAATGTAGGCCTACGTCAATTTAAGTCTAAGTGAAGGATGGCTATACTGAATGAACAGGGATGAGAGATTGAGAGTTAAAGTTACTCTACTGTCTAGACGTGTGGCTGGCGCTGTTGCAACTTGCTATTATCGTGCTATGAATTAATAGCTGTGACTATGATAGCTATGTTATTAAGTAAGTTTAGCTAAGTTTTCAATTGATATTGTGCAAAGAAATGTTATTTTGTACAAACTTATAATACTTCGAAATCGATAATTGAAGTGGACCAGTTTTCCAAAAAACTGCCATGCGATACAGTTTATTCATCATATTATCAGTGTAAATAGGCCTAAAATATTTCGCCTAGTAGACAATGGCAACATTGCTACCTAGGTCTTACTATTAGCGTGCCGTATTTTCGTTCTGCTTAATGACAGCCCAGACTCTATACTCCATAGATTAGTTAAGCGACTGCAGTGTCCCAACTTCTATCGATGTCATCGTTCGTTGGAGGCAACGTTTCAGCTGATCAACGTTTATTGACCTAATATCTTTGTAAATGTAAACATTACATTTTACGCTTTATGCGCGACGGGAGTTTGTAGTAAAGCCAATTTGTCGTAATAGCTAATCATGACCGCGTGCACCCTCCTGCTGAACTCTCAAGATCATTGTCAACGAGTAACTTTTGTTGCACGACACTGCCGTTGTCTCTCGAACGCCAGCTTCGCGTATTGCTCGAGAATGTTTGTAATGTGGGACTGAGAGTCATACCATTTGGTACCATTTGGCACAAAATGAAGGCGTATTAAACCCCTGGCCGTCATCCCACTCCACGTCATCATTGACGGACTAAACCTCATCTGCGGAGCCCAAACTGTAGCGTTTTGTGCAAAAGGTACACAACACACATTTAATGGCGACTGATTAGCAAACAAAACATTAGTCAGCCCAGTGTTCATGCTCCTATTGATGCTCAATTAAGCGGCGTGAATAATGGGTTACGTCACATCCAGGCACGAGCCAGAAACATACATCTCGCGCCGCGCTGTACACAGTCACGTTATTTAATGCACGTTCGACTTAAAATTTTCAGGTTTATTTAATATGTGAGTCCTCTATACGCTTGAAAAATATTTAAGAGATCCGAATCAGTTTTATCAAGGTATTTAAGTTTGAAAACGGTGAACGAACTTTTGTGTCACCCTATATATTGGCTGCCCTGTGAGATCTTCCCTCCCAAACGCTCGTCTCACGAAGTTAGAGTCCAGACATTATCATAATGCAACAACTATTTTGCTATGAGAGAATTTCTACAGGACGAGGTAGAAAGAATGAGTAGAATGAATAGATGAGCAACAGGAAGTCCGATCGAACGTCGCCTTTATTTTATATTTGAGTTCAGATGACGTATACATACCTTAGATATTAGGATCGCATGCCAAAGAAGCTTCCTTAAAAGTGTCAATGTAGATTGCATGTTGGTGTTAGTGCTGCATGTTATAAACGATCAAAGTGTCAGACAAAGCATGAAGTTCATACTTCAGAATTTTTACGTAGCGAATAAAAGTCTATGAGAGCTCGTTCCCATAGATCACATTATGAATGACAAAGTCTAATGAACTAGCTCCGGTTAAAAGTTTCTGCCTTACTCCATAGAATTATCTTAGACTGGCCTGCAATGGCTGTGAATATCAACTAAGCCGTCGTTTAACCCACAAGCCGGGTTTATTGACATAGATAGATCATGTTGCTGCGTTTGTATAAGCACCGTCAGGGTGCTTATACAAACATAGGAGTGTAGGGTACATGAAAGTAACTGGGGATTGTGAAATCAATGCTTCGTAAAATGTTAAAATATTAACCAAGAGTAGCAATCGGTGAAGAGTGAATTGCTTAACTTTGCGCAAAGAACATGATGCTCTTAAACATCATATAGGCCTTTAAGATTTCTTGAAATTTGCTGCTTGTAAAAACTGGGTGTCAGACTTCAGTTGTTTTGAAATATGCAACCCGCGTTGCATAATAGATGTCCTGCAGCAGTCTGCATCCTTTCTCAAAGTCACACAGTTAAAAGTTATAATAATAGATATCTATAAATATAAAGAAGAAAAGTATGTTTCTATGTTCCGCAAAAACTGTAATCAACTCGAGCGATTGCTCCCAAATTTTGCACGAATATTTTTTAGCAGCCGACAAAAAGCGTAGTCGTATGTGGTATGCTCCAGATATGGAACTTTGAAAACTTTGTATGTTTTACACCCGGCAGGAAAATCCAAAATCCGGTGCAACCCGGGCGATGTCGGGTGCTTGAGCTATTATTTGAGATATGATTTTTATTTCAGATCTTGAACTCAGCAGGCCTGTCTGAACAATAATCCCTTACAACGCTTCTCCTACCGACCGCTATTAGGCCTACCATAGAGCCTAGTGGTAGGTAGGACATCCCTCCCCACAACCTTCGACTTCGAACTTTTTTTATTGGTATTTTGTCTGAGCCACAATGAATAATTGTCATAAGCTCCCTTGCATATTATGTTTTAGATCTCAATGATACCGTGAACTCAGCTTGTGCTATATTTTTCTTCTGTACGCTTCAAAACGTTTTATTCCTAAGTAGCCTTCAAAGATCTGAATATCTGACAGCAACAGGGTTCCATTTATAGTAAAGAAGGTCGGGGTTGAAGCCCAAGCTTTTTGCTTTCAACCTTTGCTTCTAGCCCTTTTATCAACCCCGGAGTCGATTTGACCCCATCAAATGCACTATCCACAGTCATACACCAAACGACTCCATAATAATAGTATAGTCTCCATTATGACCAAGCAGTCTGATGTATAGATTAGTTTGTTAATACACTTTTTATGGAGTTGGGTTATCCTCGCAGACAATTCAGCAAGTTGGTCCTTCTCGTTCACCGTGCTTTCAGATGTTTTCATCGATTGGCTGTTATGACAGGCACCCCATTGACAGCTATGGCCCGCAGCGTTGTTTTATGGATAATGAATCGAGTTAGTATTCATACTAGAGTGTGCAACCGGCTGACTGTCCCATCAGCGAGTTGCTGATGGTCAGTATTGCGCTGAGGCGATCAACTATTACTCTATTACATTGTTTCAGTGACGACATCAAAGTACTCCTAGTAGATCAGATAAGATAAGATAAACAGGCAGATTCTCAATCACAAGTAGATTGTAAGTTTACGTGGGAACAAGAGACAACGAGAAAACGCCATGTTGTTATATTTAGACGATGTTCCTGATATTGTAGTCAATGCAATATTTTGCCTCTATAAATAAATCTGACGACTGGAAGTGTCCTTTCAACAGATCAGCCGTCGTCTTTACAGCCTAAATAATGATTTAGGCGACGATTCTATTTTTATCTAATAGAAGAGGTCTAGTGAAGAGAAGCCCACAGAACGCCCCCTACCCCACCGCACTCTAGAGGTTGGGGTAGGGGCTTTCACTACGAAGACTGAATGAGCGGCGTGAACTTCAATGACGATAGAAAGAGCTGACCTTCTCTTGCACAGCTAGACTCTTACGAAGGCGTATGGTTGGGAGTGCAGCTGACGTTGCTGCCCTTCATTAGCCTGATGGCTGCTTAAGCTCTTAATCTACCAATTAAAACAAGGTCGAAAGTGGCCAAGGTCCATGGTGACGTCGTCGTCGTCGTCCATGTGCTGGCAATGACGCGGCGGCGGCGTTGCTTGCTTAATCTACATCCTAATCAACAGGCAATAAATTTAATGGCAATATAATACAATTTACGATTAGACCAGGTTTTATCTTATCTGCCTCGAGCTGGTACACGTCACATAAAGTTTGCAATCACAATGTTTATTGCACTTCATATTGCACAAAGGCCTCTCAAGCGTTTTATTTCTGACCACACAACTAGTCTAGGATGCGGGACACGTTTAGGCTGGCCTGAGGTCGCGACGATTGGCATACGAATCGGTTTTCCCTTGTTGAGGAGCCTCTGAGGTCACACTCTTAACAATAAAGCTACCTGGGTCAGTAGGGCAGCATCAGTCAATGAATGTCTTGACCGTGTGACGTCGTAATGTAATATAACCGATCTCCGACATTTACCAGCGCCACACAAAAGCGACGTCGAAGGCGAATGGTTGGGCTGTCAACCAACACGATTCGCCTCGCTATCTACTGCAGCTGATCGCAGAGTTCGAACCTGCAAAGAGGAATCTGGTTTGCAACCGATAGTCATTAACCCTTTAACGACCAACGGTTTTGATTATGCCTTACACCTTAGTAAACGCTTGTCGTTAAAGGGTTAAAGATGCTACGCACGCCGTATACGGTCTGGCTCGACCTTCGAAAGCAGAATAACGTCAGCTCTGGCTGCAAAGGTTAGAGGTTCTTTTGCGATTACAGGAACGTTGTCAAAGCAGCGTTAAACTGTATAATCTCACTTGTTACAATAACTACGCACAGGCGTCATTATGGGTTCTCAGAATGTCCATTGCTAAGAGCCAGCATATGTATAATATTATTTAATTAAATAAGTAAGGATGTTCTTTACTAGACTAAAAGCAAGCGCACAATAAGCGGTATAAATAATAGCATCAATTTGAAACAAAGTCATATAGTATTTGCATAATAAAAGATTTTCAAAGTCATCAACTCTAGATAGGATGAGGACATGTGGACAGTGGCCTGCATCGCATGTTGTATGGAGTGATCTCACGGGGAGGGAGTCGGTCGTGAAGGATGCGACATGGGTTCAACAGGCTTGAGCAGAAAGATACAAAGTCAGCTCTAGAGCAGTGCTCTTCAAAAGAAGGAAAGTCAACAGGAAGGAAGCCAGAATGGGTCAACTTTCGTTGAGACCATTAAGGGAGGGAGGGAGGGAGGGAGGGAGGGAGGGAGGGACTTTAGCCGTGTAACGATCATTTCTCTGGACTTAAAATGGTTTAATTTAAGAAAACTGAAGCTAGCCATGTCAAGATAGGGTCTAGTTCAGGGATGCCTTGTCGGACAATTGCTCCCCCCCGATTTTGAGTAGTACATTCCCCCGGACAATTTCCTTCCTAGTGTGAAGTATGAATGGATGATGACAAGTTATATATTCAACTGCCATTATATAAAATACATGAAAACAAGCAACTAATTATCGTGTCGTTCAGGAGACAAAGTGAGTCCAGTTCGGAATCTTTATTTATCTTGCTGGATGCATAAATCCTGCATACAGCACGTGACATGCCTTAATAAGCAGTGAAGGTCAGCTAGTAAGCAGCTACAGTTGGTTAGCAAACCGTCAGTGACACGCGATAATCATCTCCCGTTAATAAGAGTGAGAGTGGGTGAATACCTCTATATACATGATAATCTCAGAATATAAGCTGGGAAGGTTAGCTAGTTAACAGCCATTATATATCACGTGGTATGAAATTGGTTTCTTGATTCGTCAACAAACTTTGCAGGTTGGAACCGAACACGAAGAGTAATTAACAGGTTAACCAGACATTTTAGCTCCTACCATAGATTTTTTGCTCGCACTTATACTCGTCTTTTTTTCATAAAATTTACTGGTGCCTGTATTATTCCGTATATGGGATGATATACCTTTAGAGATCCGTAAGTCTCATTGTTTGGCCATATTTAAGAGCAACCTGCGTTCTTATCTAATCTCTACATACTCCATTTTGTGCACACAATCATGCATCATATGTAGACACATGCATGCATGCATACTAATTTGGGCGACTTATGGTCTACACTTGCGGGGGGGGGCAATTGTCCTAGTGGGGATGGGAAATTGTCCGGTGGGGCAAATGTCTGGGGGCAAATGTTTGGGGTGGAATGCACTCTATCAGAGTGCTGTCAATGCAGGAAGCGGCAATCAACAGGTCATTGGCATGTTTCTGGGAGACAATTGCCACTATTTTTTGGTTTAGGGCTGGAAATGACAACGACCAAATGTATGGGTCCTAACAAGAGCCTTGTACTAGTTTTTTGTATTAATGGTTTCTGGAACTGAACATGAATGACCAAAGTAGTCGTCATTCAGCTGAACCACTTACACGATAACAATCATTGTGTACTGATTGTACACTTTTTTATCAGTGACGTACTTGAGATACGCCGACGTTATTGTACCGTAGGTTGGCGTTGATATCAGACATCATGATTAAAATGAAGTAGGGCCCACGTTAGATTATACACAACAAACTAAAACAAAGTAGCCTACTCGGACATGACTATGGTTCTAGGATTGGCTACTATAATAGCCTGCCAATGTCACCCAGTTACAATAATGCATTTAATTGTGAATTTATTCGGTCGTGTGCATCGCTTATCGATTCAGTGATTATGCACAACAGCGGAAAAAGTTTTATGCAAAAGTCTAACTCAACTTCATAGGTAAGATAGGAAGGACAATAATCACCAGCATGGATACAATACTGGATGATGTTGTGAAAATTACTATGTTTGGCCACACGTTGATTGCTGCATCTAGTCAAGGAGTCCATACCCTAAGCAAGAAATGGAAAACTGGAGAAATTGCAAAGAAGAGCTAAAAAAATGACTGGTGGTTGCACGGATTTGAGTTATGAAGTAAGTTTGACAAGGCGTGGGCTAACAACACTGGAGAGAACCAGAAGCAGAGGAGACCTAGATGAAGCGTATACATGATAACTATACTGGAAAGGAGGCAGTGCAGTCGGAGAGACGTTTGAAGAAGCATACAAAATTAATTATTGAAGCAACCCAAAGGAACATTAGGGTAGAAATTCTTCTGAGAAGGAGTTGTGGACTCGTGGAATGGTTTAAATGATAGTACGGTCACTGTAGTCATCATCACAGCTTTCAAGAAAAGGCAATGATATATGTTTATAGGCCTACGGGTTAAATATTACCAAAGGTATTTGAGGTTAAGGTAACTAGAAGTAGTTTTAACAGTCATAGACCAAACTATTCTGAACCATTGTTAACTCTTGTTATCATATCATGACCATAACAATACTATGGTGTACTCTACTGTACTGCACTAAACTATACAACACTACACTATGCTGTACTAAAATACTATGCTATACTATATACTATACCAAAATGTACTATGCTATACTATGCTATGCTATGCTATATTATAGTATACTATATTAAACTATACTATACTCACTATATTGTACTACGCCATGCTATGTCATGCCATACTAAAGTATAATATGCTATGCAATGCTATGCTATATATGCCATGCTACGCCATACTATGCTATGTCATGTAATGCTGTGCTATGCCATTCTATACTCTATTATATCACAATATAATGTATAATGTACTATGCTATACCGTATCATACCATACCATATCAAATCAAATCATATATATCATATCATATCGTAATATATTACAGCTGCAATTGCATTTTAAGTTTGCGTATACATTGTCTTTTTCGATAACGAAAGCGCGGTATACGTCGTACTCTATTAAGTCTATTTGGGTGAAACTAAATTAAATAAAAACCTCTGCATTCAATGAATAGACTAAATAGAACCGAATTAAGCAGAACAATTAAGTCATGACATAAAATATCATATGATATATAGACATATAAGTAAAAACCTATCGAAAAGTGTTATAAAGATAATAGATTAGTCTGGATAAGTGAAGCGAACGAAGGTATCATGAGGAATGAAGCTTTGAGAGAAATAGGATTCGTGTGAGGACAATTACTCTAGGGACCACACTTCAGGACGAGACCAATAGAGACGAACAGACAGAGAGCGTCCTATTCGCCAGCAGAAGGTAGGAATCGACGCAGAGCCACGATTCCGCCCAATAGGATCCACTCAGCTGGGTCTACGAGAGCTCAGAGGTAACGACTGGACAGCGCAGCGACGATGCGGCTCTAAGAGGGGACGGCCTATGTAGCTCTACAGTCAGTCCTTACACAGGGCATTTGGCGTCGAATGGCTGAGGCGTAGAGTCCAGTTGGACCCTCACACGCATACGAACTAGAGTGTGTTTTGTTTGCGATCGAGGCTGCTAAGAAACGTAAACTGAAGGCATTGTGAACTGCAATCGACGGAGTCAGAGTCACAGGGTCGCAGAGGACTCAAACACAGCCTATACCTCGTCTGTGCACCGTCTGATTACCGACGCTCTGGCGTAACGCAGTCTTAGCGTCCCCCTCCTCACATTAGAATCTATGCTTGGAACTGGCACTACCGGAAAACCTGCAACAGCAGAGGTTGAATACCTTCTTTGGGATATTAATATCTGATAATAACGGGTTCGCTTAATGGAATGACAATTATTGTATGTTGACTAAGACATGTCGTAAAAGAGTGTACAGACAGACAGACAGACAGACAGATAGACAGACAGACAGACGGCTGGACAGACAAACAAGCAGACAGACACAGAGTTTTAGAGTGACTGTGTTTACGTCAGGTTATTTAACCGCATGAGTGTCTGAAAGTGGCAGACCATACTTCTTGCGTCAATCAATAATTCCTTGCATTTGTTGAAAGCTTCCTCTGAGTAATTGGCATTTCAAGAAAAGACAGCAAGCATCTCTGACGTAATGTGTCTCTAATGTATTATGGCATTATGTGCAAACGGTTGCAAAGTCAGCGTCGTAACGAGAGAAATGTCATTCTAAACCTTATCTGGTGGTCGAGTCCATTCCACCGGCCTCTGTCAACCCACTCGCCGCTCAGCCTCATTGTCCACACCTGGTAAACGAGGATACGGTATGAATTTCGATATATCTGTTTAGTGCTTGGCTCTACGACGAGTGGCTCGCTTCCAGTTCCGCGGGCAACGCCGTGCTTCTTCTGTCGTGGGTCCTTCCACTTGGAATGATCTCCCTCTTTAACTCCGCTCTTTTCTTGTGGTCCAACAACCAGGATTTGCCAAATCGCACAAGTTAATTTTCATTTCATTTTAATTGGCTCCTGGTTATAATGCTCCAGGGTAGGCTTATAAAGGGGCGCTATATAAAGGCTCTGAATAAATGAATGAAGGCAGAACAGTTGATAAATTTCAGCAGGCAGTCTGATAAAATTAATGGCTTGACAGGTCTGGGTCAATCATTTGTGGAGTAGTCGAATGTAACACATTTATAAAATAATGTGGTCAATTAATATGGGCCAATTTATCAATGAGCAAATACCAATTGGTATAATAGACATACAAATAGCCTTATGATGAGTATTGTATGTCTATTTATGTCTAGTATGTGTATATAATAATAGCAATAATAAAGCACTATAATATACACGAATAAATATGAAGTGTGTAAGCCCAATCAATGAAACTAAGCATGTGTTAATGCGTTTGGGAAATGTGCCACCATATGTTTATAACATATCATAATTGTATAGATAACTACATGTATAGCCAAATCTATAAAGCATCTGGTTGCAAGTGTACTTGAATATTTATATAGCGCCGCTCAAAGAGCAAATTAATGCAATTTGCTCAAGTCACTAACCAAATTAACTGTTATTGAAACCATAATTAAGCCAGACAGCAAAACAATGGGCAGAGTCACATGCAGTGGGCCCACGCTCACAGGTAGAACCAAGCAATGGACTCTCGTCAACAATGGCTTTGGAGAAGAACACCAACGCACGCTTGGAAGTTATAAAATATGTCACGTCGTTTGTTGTATAATGGTCGTATTTGCACTTCGTTTAAGATTCAGGCCATACATGTATCATTCGTTGAGTTTATGCGGACTGTTCCCTAAATTGACCTTTGCTCCATCTGATACATTTCCGAACATCCTACGCTCGATGCACAGTCGATGATGATGGCGTCGATGAAAACAATCGTAAACTCACCTGCAATACGATGTTGTTTGTCTTTTGTCTCTATCGCTGGCGCTTCTTAAGAAAACGCATGGAGTCGGTGGTTGTGGCAGCCGTGGACTTGCAAAGAGCAGCGGATCACAAACATTGGTTAATCGTCGGCTGCGACTGTCTGCGGCGGCTCATAGGTTAGACTGTGGTGTATTCCAGTTGAAGAAATCCTTCTAGTCCGGTTCTACTTCTCCTGTCCACATTGAACCAGACAGGTTCGCTGCAGTTGAGCAAACAACGCTATTGAAAATAATCGTACTTCGTTCGATTACCCTCTCGACTCCGTCTGTTCTCTCTCTCATTTGCGCTCGCCTTTATCTATAGCCAGACAAATAGCTAGGAACGCCCGGTACGTCCACCACCCCCTCACCTCAGCTCCCACCACCCTCGACGTCGTTGGCGTCGTCTATGCAGGCCGTACCACCGATAAATTAGAGCGGCTCACGTGAGAAGGATTATGACCTAAAATACATATAATATTAGCTTATGAATCGGCCTGATGACATCACAGGCGCGTAAGCGATATCGGAAATATTTATGTACTCACTTCGCATCATTATATGTATTGATAAAGTACAATTACGTTATGTAAACGTACACATAATGGCATCGTTATTAAATGAATGTATACAGTGCTAATAGAATGCACACGGATACGTTGAAAGTGTGCATGCATTGTAGATATATGCATCTACATGCATATGTGGATGAAGATATGGCCAATTCTGTGACATGTATGATTCGTGCATGTCTATGCATATGTAGTCGATTATCCTAAATGAGAGCAGCTCCCGTGAATAAGCTGGTGCCCTGCTCTTTCCAATGGCGCTTTCGAAGGTTGGACTTTACGATTACGACGTTGTATGTGAACATGGAAATGTGTCATGTCCATGTGTGCATGAATGTGCACTTCGTGTAAACCTACAATATTGTACATAATGTTTCTATTCTGCGTGTGACTTTTGTTGCTGGTCATAAGCTCCACCACGTTCATAAAATTAATTTGCATATGAAGCTATCAAGTTGCGATTAATGTCTTTATGACAATGTGAAGTGAAGATATATATGTAAGCAAAGAATCGCTGACACAGATCGTAGTCACATAGTTGTACAGAAAACTCACGTAATGACGGGTCAAAATTTAAGGACACCAGCTATGCTAGGCTTCATTATTATGTCGTAATACTAATCTCCAAACTTCTAAAGCGCCACTAGAAAGCCAAGGTCAGGGTACCAGTTTATTCAGAAGTGTTGTTCATAGGCAATCAGTGTCCAGTATCTAGAAGGGCTCAGAGTGGCAGGGTAGCAGTAAAGGCGGGTGTCGTTTAGGGCGAGTTTGGGAGGCGGCGGATCGGACAGGTCAGGGTATGAGTTCTTGAAAAGATGACACTTCAGTTTGAGGGAATTACCCGTGGGTGATTGGCAATGGAAAATTTGAGGAATTCAGAGAGGAAATTGTTCCAGAGGGGTGATGAAGCGAGGGATGTGACTCGGATTGTAAAACTGAGCAAAAGTGACCGACGGCTGAGATAGGATGGGAACATGAGAATGCTCTGGTAGAATGAGTCAACTGGATGGTATGGATAGAAGAGTTTTCGTAGTTGTGTGGGCTTGGAGTAGGGGCCTACCTATTGTATGGAGTAGTTGGACAATAGAATTTCAAAGAGTAATTGTTCTGGGATTAGCAAGTTTAGGATAAGATGCGGACGCTTTCTTTGGGTGTATTCAATGAAGACTCCGGGCGTTTAGACTTGTAGAGATTCATTTTACTGAACACCTCTCAATTCTCTAATTTTATTCTAGTTTTTATTGTGAGATCGAGAGGCAGAAATTGACTCAGCTGTATGCCAGAGTTTGCAGAAAACTGGGAATATCTAAAATGTTTTCGCACCGTGTGACAAATTGATAGAAGATCTTAAATTGGACTGTGTGAATTTGCCTCAACCTTCTCACTTTATTTGAAACGTGTATCAAAAATTATAGCATTATTGTGAACAAATACAAAATGCTTTAAGTTTCTCGTAAAAAAATAACGTATGTAAAAAATACCGTATATTTTAAGCATCAATGGCTGCGCTCCAGTCAGACAGACAGACAGACAGACGGACGGACGGACGGACAGACAGACACTTGTATATATTGCCCTATTATCTGTGTAGTAGTGTTTGATCGAACCTTAACAGCTAGGCAGTAGGCAGGATAATCAATGATAGCGAATCGTAATTCATAGACTCTACGCCAGCGTTCAGCATAACAAGACTGTGTCTGTCTTGTTATGTTGAGCGCTGGCGTAGAGTCTATGAATGCATAAGCTATCGACGTCGCTTCTTCTTCTTAATTAAATGCAGCTGTATGTATACCTTAATTTTTCCCCTTCAGATGAATTAAAAGCGACAAAAACTGTTTGTTTCTATTTTGATCTCAATTTAGTCTGTGCAATCATAATATCTTTCCGCATTTTTATAGCTTGTGCATGCGTCTGAGACTGTAGTAGCTCTATGTAGAATGGTCCGCCATTAAGACTGTTTATTATTATTATTATCATTATTATTATCAGGGGGCGTAGTTTAATGGATGACGCACTAACGTACAGAACTTAGTAGCTAATAGTAAGTGAGTTCGATTTCTGTATTCCATAAGATTGACTAGTCTTCCTTTCGCTAGGCGGCGTTGGTCAAATTAGATGTGTGACGTAATGAGCACCTTGCATGGCTGCTGACAACTAAATTTTACGCCTATTATAACTTGCCATCATTCGTGCACGCTCCATGTGCTCTTCACCCGTTCCATGCACCGACGCCACAGAGAGAAGGAAGGCGGATAATGTAATGTAATACTGGGATCGGCAGATATCTTCCAATGCTGAGAACACTTGACGACTCTGGGCCACTTTCAAGAATCTCCTTGGTAGGCGCCTTCCTCCAGCACGCAGACAGCTCCATTCGCAGCCGAAGCCTTCGTCGAAATACTACGAGACCAAATGTCTTCTATCCACCAGGAGTCCGGGACACAGCTCAGTCACCGGAACCTGCCTTTACCTTTGCGAGTTGTCACTTAATAGACCTTTCCGAGGTCAAGGACCTTGACATTCGTCTTCTGATCCATTCCTCTTCACCTAAGTCATCTGAACTGAATCCACTTCGTCCGTTCCAGCGTTCTGATCCAGGAATCGATAGTAATCTTTCTACCGTTTCTCACTCTACTTTGCAACGGAGCGGTCTACATCGGTTATCTTTCACTCATCTCGTTCGCAATGGCGCCCGCCCCTTTTGGACTCTTCACGGATCAGTTCTTGGGTCTCTTCTTTACATTCTCTTCACTGTAGTCATAGTATCTTTAATTGCGTCTTGTTCACTTATGAGCCATTCTCACGCAGACGACGTTCAATCTTATACGCATTGCCTAGCATGAGTAGCATCCCATGTTGCTTCTACAGTCCAAACTATGTTTCAAGAAGCCACAGATGCCCTAACTGCCTGGATGTCATATGATCGAATGCAACTAAATCCGCAGAAAGCCCGATTTATTTGTCTCGGTACTAGAGGTCTGCGAGTAAAGCGTTTTTGCTACCCGTACCCGTAACACAGGACCGTAACCGTACCAGTACCCGACCCATAATCGAAATTCCTACCCGATTCGACTCGTAACCGCGGAATACCCGTACCCGTGACGTCATTAGTATGTCCTCTCAAGGTCTTGCTGCCTGCCAGTCAAATAGAATCACAACTGACTAAGCAGTATATGCTGTTGTCGTAGTAGTAGCAACGACAATAACAACAGCATCAGTGACAGCAGCCATGGGATAGCGATGGCGGAGGGAGCAGGAGATTAAGGAGAAAGTGGATGAGGAGAAATGAGAGGAAGAAGAGTACCAGGAGGACGAGGAGGTCGTAGGCTGGATGAAGGTTAAGTGGCAAAGAGGAGGGACTACCCGTACTCGCGGGTACAGGTCGGGTACGGGTTACAGTGTTTCCCGCAGACCCCTACTCAGCACCCGTCTGTAGCTGGACAAGCTGGACTTTGGGTCCCTCTCTTCTGAATTTCTTTTCTTTGTCTTGTCCATCCGTGTCCGAGATCTGGTGGTCGTTCTGGACCAAGACATATCTTTGCGAAACAAATTCAGACGTTAACTCGTTCTTGCTATAGCATATTATTACTTAGACCTGTTGTATCCCGCTCTCTCCTCTTCTGCATCTTCTGTTTCCATGTTGGTTCATGCCTTTATCGTTATTCGATTTGGTTATTGTTCCTCTCTCTCCTGTGAGCTCCCACAGGTACGATCGCAGCCTTTGGAGGGTTTCTACGGGCAGCTGTGATTGCCGGTGTTCATTTATATGGCTTTTAGGGGAAGCTGCACGTATGAGTGCCATGTTCATTGATATGGCCACATCTCTGTGTACATGCGGGATATCCGCCACTGGTTCCGGTCCAGCAACGCATTCATTGTAGGATCTCCTCTATTGCCTGGCACTGTTGTTTAGTCAGTGCCCTGTCTATCTATGGAATCTCTTCACCTTAACTTCAGCCTGCTCTGGACGCCGATCTCTGCGCTCGGGCTTCAAAGGAGATTTTGTGGTTTCACATTCTCGCACTGCCACCAGACAGAACAGAGCTTTCTCAATTGTGGGTTACAGTGTTTGGAATAGACTCCTCTTTGCATGCGTTCTTTCTAACAGAACCTGTCTAGCATTTCTACAAACTTCTCAAGACTCTCCTCTTTGACCGGGCCTGTGTCGGGAGAATCTCTGAATAGTTATTTTGAATAAGCGCTATATACAAATAACTTAGATATATGTTTTAATGTTTGGCTTGCCATTTTGAAATTAAACGAAAATTGTAGGGTTACAATTTATAACCGCTCGGGCGTCATCGGGGCGTGAGCTACGACCGATGACGCGTAGACAAGCATTGGCTGCCAATCGGAACATCTTAAAAGGACCACAGGACTGGTTCTTGCAAACTCAATCAGACAGCTTATCATTAGGCTGTTGCTATAAGCACAACAGTTCTTGGTAATCCTTTCGATAAAATAGCTAATTTCAACGATTATGTATTTAAAAAATAAAAACATTTAAAAAGCTCATGTCAGTTGCACCAATCTCAATCTCAATTCAACGCACATGGAAACAGCAAACGATCTACCACATCCTCCCATGGCTATTTCTTCTAATCACTCGTCAGCGGCCAGCCTGCCTACGCTTCGATAAGAGAATAGAGGGCATTATTTGCCTGTACTTGAACGGTGCTACATGCAAAATTACTGCCGTCCTACTTTACCTAATATACTTATCGTCATTTGATTTGTGTTACTGGGGGTCATATAGCTTTTCAAGAGTTCCAACCGACTTTAGGCGTTAGAGGTTAATAGTGTCTTTTTCTAACAGATCTCACTTCAACCGTACCTTACTCTCCTCCCTTTTGCAATCATCGATTAAAGCCTTGCCTTTTCAGAACATGTCACCCAGCTACATGTTTCTCGTACATAGGTACATTCTAGTCTTCGCAAATTTCGCCCAGTGCCTAAGTACAAGACCAGGTACACAATGACCCCTTCGATTGCTCAATCCAAGCCCGACTACTGTAATTCTCGTTTCGACAACCATCGTCTCTCCTAAAAATAAACAGTTGCAAACAGTCCAGCCTGCTCACGTCCTCGTAATCACCAAAACACACACATACCATCACATGCGCCTTACTCTCGACTCATTTCATTGGCTAAAAGTTCCTCAGCGCATCCATAAACAGTCTAATCATCTTTCTAATGCTACAACCGCTCCTTAGTATATGCTGCATCAGCTCCAAAAGGTCTTTGCCTTTGGAACGGATTAATCTCAAAAGACTTCCTCTTTTGCTGATCTCCTCGGATTCTGAACCTCTTTCTATCAAACGTCGTTCACTCTTCTGCTTGGTGTGTCTCTCCATAGAAAATTACAGAGGGAGATTATGTTGTACGCCTTCGTGAAATCAAAACATGCGCTACATAATTATCAAAAGCTGGATGCAGTCACATGTTCATGCGCACAAAGTAAGTGCGTACATGTACATATATATATATATATATATATATACAAAGAAACATGATTATATGCAGCAGTTTTTAAGTTTTAAATATTTTGGACATTTCGGAGGTTTATTTCTTTCGTTGTCATCTGCTGGTGAGATGAGTGATATGAAGGGGTGAATCTGAGGTGAGGTTTACTGGGGAGGGGTGGATGGATGTGGTTTCAATTCGACATCGCAATGCATCCTGGTAGAATGTTGATTCCTCATATTGGCCACTCAGTGCACGGTTAGTTGATGTCTAACGATGCTATGTCATAACGAAGACATTATCGTCGCCCTACTCCTTCATCCAGCCATGGGATTGGCACTATCGGAGTACAAACAGTGGCCGATTTCTGCTACTTAAAAGTGGATTCAAGGTTTATCTACAGGTTTTTTACTTCCGCTGCAAGGATACGAGCAGTAAATACCAATGCACGCATCATAAAGGGCTTTAAAGTAGTTGTCCTGATCATGTTCGCAAGGTGGCTGCTAGTCTAACACAAAATGAAGAATTGTATAATACAGACTATATAAAACACGTAGGCCTACATTAACAGAGCAACAGCCGAACGCAAGTTTGACGCAGATCATGCTTGTTATGGATGCGTCGTAAAATAAATTTATACCAGGGTCAGGAAAGCAAGTTAATCACTTGAAATTCAATGTCATGCGATTTATTATCGGTTACATTGAAGGTAGAAACCTGTTTCTTAATTGGACGGTATTTATCAGAGTTCGACCGTACGTACGGAACGTAGGCTATTTTTCTGCTGAAATGCGTACCGTACGCGTACACTATTTTTTGGCTAAATTAATAAATAGCGTACGCTAATTTTTGTGCATTACGTGTTAGTCGAAATATTTTTGTTATTATAGAATTAACAAAGAATAACAAAAATTAAAAATTAAAGAATGGAAGACGTTTTAAAACAATTCCGTGAACAATTGTGTATTTTTATTCCAATTTTCTAACAATAAACTACGGTCATAAATTGATTAAAATACAGCAGTGAGTTTTGAATTTTATCAAAAAATTCATCTTTATCACTATAATATCAACAGTATTATAAAGAATGAATGTATGAAGTTGCAAAACTGTATCTAAATTCTAATTATCTGGAGAATCTGAGTAATCTGACTCTTCTTGTACTGAGTCTTCTGACGTATCACTGATATCATCATTCGGTTCATTCCATTTCACGTTCTCTTCAACATAATCCACTTCTTCCACTTTGTCCATTACACGTGTGTTGGCATGGATATAGACCATCTTCTCAATGGTCTTCGGATTCAGTCGAGCCCTCCTTTTATTCTGGAAGTAACCAAAGAAGCTCCAGTTCCTTTCAGCAGCACTCGAAGTTGCGGTTTGGCTTAATACGCGTATAGCAAATCTCTGGAGCTCCGGTACACCGTATCCAGAACTGTGCCACCATTGATGTGCTGGCATAGTACTTGCTTCAGCTTTTGCTACTGGGCGTGCAAATATTCCCTGACTTGATCTAAAGTTATTTAGTTGGTTTGTTATAATGACTTGCTCCTCCACTTCAGGATGCAATAGTGAGTTGATAGAATCCAGTCATGACTTCCTCATTTGCATGCTGAGCCATGTTCACATACTCCGGATCTAAAAGGAATCCAGCGGCATGAAGCGTTGTGTGCATCATGGCCCATCTTTTAGCAAATGAATCGTACAACTCTTTACGCTGAGCTTGTGATATATTTGGAAAGTTGTTAATAGATTCTTGGATTGTAAACATTTTGAAATAAATCTTTCCTGTAACAGGGGCATCACCATCAACAAGTCGTAGCAGTTCAAAAACTGGTTTGTTTATATCCAAGTATAACTGACACTTTTTCCAAAATGGTTCAGAGAGAACTGAAACAGATACTTCTTCACCCGCTATTTTGTAGCTCTATTTGCTTAACCACGCCTTGTATTCTCTGCTCACAATCATTTCCTGCAAAGCATCTTTAAGTTCCACTAAACGTTGAGTCATGATAACACAAGTGCCAAAGCGTGTCTCAGCTGGATGGAGCAAAAACTTATTAGGAGAATGTTTCTTCAACATAGCTCGTGAGCCATCATGTCCTTTTATAAACTTTACAACAGCAATCACGTCTTTCAAAATTGAAGAAATCCAAATTAATTTACCCCAGTCTTCGAGTAAAAAATCAAGGCAGTGGGCAGAACATGGACCACAAACCATTTTTGGAAACGTTTTTTGCAATTATCTGCCATGCTGCTTTACAGTTAGCTGCACTGTCTGTGATAACTTGAAGAATCAACTCGGGTCCTATTTTTTCTATTGATGACATTATTACTTTGGCAATGTAACCAGAATCCTTTGTGTTACCAGTCGTATCAATACTTTCTATAAATGTTGACACAGATGAGGTCACCAACAAAATGTTCAATAATGGCTTCTGTTGTGCATCAGACCAACCATCACTTACAATAGCACCCATCTTGAGATTTAAATCAGTAAAAATAGACGTTTGGACTCGATTTTGTACTTTAGCATATTCTTTGTCAAGCAATGTTGTTCGTATAGGATGATCAGATGGTGGCTTGTATGCTCGTCCATATTTTCCGATTTGTGAGCACATCTCCCTAAAATGTTTGTTGTTGACAACATTGAAACTAATACCTGTGCTATATATCATTCTTGCAATAGATTCATCCACTTCAACTTTCTCAATATTTTTAAACATATTGGTTAGTTTCGGTTGCTTTGCGGACGATGAGGACAACGATGTGGATGTAACCGCTTTATCTAGATTTCGTTTTCTTGCGTTTTCTTGTTTTTCAGATTGTTTAACAGCATCTGCTGCTTGAAGCATTCCAGAATTTCAACTGGCACCTTGTCACATTTGGTTACGCCTGTTGCAGTTTCAATACCCATGTGTGCTCGGATACGATTACCACCACCCCAAAATACTTTCGAACAGTATATGCATTTCACTTGAAAGTTATTGGCGGTCTCTGAAAGAACAATGACGTGATCCCACTCTTTTCCATTCATGTGGGGCATTTTTTATTTTCTGTAATGTAAACAATATTAAATAGAGAAAATCAATAAAATAAAATTCTTTTAGATGCTTATTAAGTTATTAGTTATAACCCAAATCAAATAAAAAATATTTATAAATTACAAAAATTACATTAAATTATGATTACCACTTAAAATTATATACAATTATTATTATACATGATAACATTGCATGATGCATCCGCGGAAGTTAAAACAACGACACCAAACTTCAACACTGCAGACACGAAACATAAATTGCCGCAACTCCGCTAATTTTCAAGTGCCTTAACACATTGACTGCGGCCAACATCGTGTATTATTCCTCTACAAGGCGCAGCGTGCACTCGCCATGTGCGTTATTGCCACGCGGCCATACTAACCCATGCAAAAAAACTATGAATCCGTCAGCCTGTTTTTTTTCTGTTGATAAAATAATCAAATTATACAAAATAAAATCAAAATAATAATTTACCTCCTCGCTGAAACGGAACTACAAATAAAAACTCTAAAGTGACGTAATAAAGACGAGAAAAAATCGACGAGAAAATGACGAGAAAAAATGTGACGTCACGAGAAGCAACTAATATTAAAGGCTGCTCATACGTACGGAATACGAACGTACCGTACACGTACGCTATTATTTTTAGTAAATTACGTACCGAACGCGTACGCTATCTTCTGCCCTAACGTACCGTCGAACTTTGGTATTTATCAATCCAGGCCTTCGTAATAAGATTTCAACTCGGACATGAAGGTTTTTGTTTTCGAAAGTGAGAAACATGTCATAATCAGAGGATGTTGATCTTAATCTGATAACACCTTCTGCAATTAGAAGATTAGTAAGATTACTCAGCTTACAACTTGCTACAACCCTGAGGTAGAGAGTGATACGGTAATGGAAAAGCGGTAGGCCCTAATGTCGCGGTATCCGCGATTAAACTAGTAGCAATGGTATCATATGAAGCGGCAATACCTGTAGCAAAATCTGCCTTTACAACGGTTATAACTTTGTCCACTGTTGCACTGAACGACCCATTAGGCTAAACAAAGTATGCACACAAGGTTAGGGAATCACACTATATACTTGGAATACTTGAATACTTCCACATATATTCAACAGCAGTTAATTTCATTCTGTATTTAGATACGTAGGTTTAAGTATTAGACAGAACCTTCTAACTAACATGAGCATTCATATCTTGTTCTAGCTCCTTTGGAATGGGATTGGGACGCGGTGGAGTTGGGGACAGACCCAATGGTGATGGGGTGTGGTTGGCAATAGACCTGGTGGGAATGAAGTGGTGATAGGAACAAACCCACGGAACTGGGTGGGGATGGTGCCAAATAATTTGAAAATCGGGTTAGTAGACAGATCGAAATTCGATCGATTAGTTATGGGTAAATCATTAATTTAAAGCTATTTAATTACCTAATTGATTAGCTCACTATACAAAAGATGTTGCATAATTACCACTGACATGTCTGCAATCTTCGTAAATTCGTAATTTAAATATATTCATGACAAAGTACAAATTTTATATCACTTAGGGGCTACTGTTGCAGTAAATGGTTTTAATTTTTTATAGTTAGGCCTATCATTATGGTTAGTAATCATTTTATGGTTACTGTACAGGATTTGTATCATTTAGTTGGTTTTTATTGAATACAATGCTTAGTGAAGTTGCCTTCAGGCAAAACAAAAGTGTGTTAGTAGGCCTACGCGTTACATTATATGTTTTGAGCAAAATGCGCTTTCATGAATAGGCCCACAATTCACCATGATGCTAAACTGCATCAATTCTGATGAGGAGCGAGAGCGATTATTGTTTTCACTCTGAAAAATAAAGAATAAAACATACTTACGATAATTATATCAGCTGTAGCACATCCAATCCTTCAAATGCATTCATTATTCTCCAGTAATATGAAATATTGCACCAACAGCACAGATATTTGAAACACTTTTATTAAATACATGACTCATTGAAATATTTCTATAATATGACACCAACAAAAAATGTGATACATTGTAAATTCCACAAAATAATCGCAAAACACTGTGAAAAACACATCCATTGCTGCCACTGGCAGAACTGAATCTGTGTTGATTATCTCTCCGAATTCTCTTCTATAAACCTCCGACTATCATTATCTGAAGCGCTTATTTTTTTAAATCTAGGTGGATGGTGATATTTGAGATTATTGAGTAGATCATAGTTGTGCTCTTATGGCCATTGGTCGTCTACATAACTTCGCCTCATTTGTACCTACTCCGCTGATGAAATACGAACTTCTATTTATGATTGCTTCGCACTTAAAATGACTCCAGGTAACAACGCACGTTTACGGCCGATCAAGATCTTAACAGGCATTTGACTGCAATATCCCGCAATACTACTATTGATATTATTAAAAGGAGTTCTTTAATCAGTCCATATCACCCTATGCTTAAATACATCATCTGGCTTATTGAGTAAACACAATAATAATAACAATTGAGGGACGTCAATAAATGATAATAATAGTCAGCATCAATGATTGCTTAGTAGTATACTCGCGATTGTAGGCTGATAGCAGAGTAGGCCTACTTCACATTTTTATGTAGGTCCTATGCCGTGACATGAGCTGAGCTGCTAAGGATGAAATAAAGTCAGATTTTAGACTCAACTCAGACAATGGCAGTCAGTGATTTTTACGTCATCGTAAAACCCCAAATGTCAAAAGCGCTATACTCCATTACTAAGAGTATTGCTTATTCACGGGCGTTGCATCGCTGTTCCTGTCCGATCGTGAGTTCAAACCATTAAAAGCAAAAACAATCGACAGTCAGCCAAACATACTTTCTCCATCGAGACTGTGCGGCGTCGGTAGACAAAACCAGTTCATTCGCTCGTTTTACAATCATTCGTAGCGATGTCCTGTTATTATTCAAGCATCTTGAAGAAACGAATGTCATTGAACCGGATCTCAATACACAAGCACTGTCCCAAAGACATAATTGCAAATCAACGTCGCTCTAATTTAGGCAAACACAAACACGAGAATGTAAAAATACAAGAGGACAACAGACGCACAAACAAACAGAAGCAGGCGAAATTAATTTACACGCACGAACACGGTACAATTTACCGTCTATTCCCCAATGTATAGATAAGTGAAACAGTTCGCTAAGCACTGTGATTAAAAACATGCGTACGAAACGCGTCCATGGGTCGAAGAATGGACTGAAGAATCTAAATAAAAGTGAGACCTCATGTGGTCCTTTTGTGGACGGACTTTGGGAAGAAGGTGCTCGTTTTGAATATTCTAAAAAGTTAAACAGAACTCGTATAAAGACGCTTTTTTGGAAAGTAGAAAGAAGAAACATCCGATTTTACCAGATCAGAGGTCGCCGAAAAGCATCATAACTAACAGTCGATGCCAATCCAAAGAATCGGCTGCGTTTTTGCATCAACTGTTTCAAGATTTTATGGTCGCGTATAGTAATATGGAATCTCGATGCTCGTCAACGTCCAAACGCAGCAAGAGCCTTTTATGTGTCAACCTCTTCAAAATTTTGGCTGTGCTTTTTTGGCTCGATGCTACCACAGTAGATTGATCGCAAAACGCAAGAAAACCAAATGAAACCTTAACGATATAATTCAGAAACGCAAAATTCTAACATGAATAACCTGAACAACGAAGGAGGAATTCTGTAATAGAGGTCAGATGATAAGAAGAAGATAAACAAGATTAAACAAGTCAAGTTGAATGGATGTTGCGAAGGTGCAAGGTTGATTGCAAACCTAGCTTACAAGCTCAATGTTCTGATACAAGCACCAGGAAGCCTCAGACACACGCAAACACATACATGTTCTCGCGATACCTCCACACGCGTTGTTAGTCTCTTTTATTTGGCGTTTTATCGAACATCAGTTCTTGTCGCTTCCCTAACCTTCTCTCCATTCCCTTTTAGTCCCTTCCCATCTCCTTCCCGCCCCAATCCTTGCCATCCACATCTAAAACCTTCCCAGCCCTCTTACCCTTCCCTTAGGAACTGTACGATAGTGTGTAAAGTTTTTGACATTGTGTATGCTCGAAGGTGAGTTTTAGAGTATTTTAAGTCAATAAAAGCAGTCAATAGAAGTAGCATTTATTGTGCTTCGATAGCTTTGGATGCTTTGCGAATATGATCGCACCTGAAGCCAAAGCAGCTTTTGGAAATGCATACATGTATCACATGATTTGTTCATACTTAGGCGTAGATTGCAAGTAAGCATCTAAGTTTAATAAATATAGCAGAAATACACTCTCCTTCACCCGAATTAGTAAGTATTCCCAGTATTACCCAATCAGCGCATTGGAAGGACTTGCAGTGGAATAAGGATCACTTGGCTTTGATACACATTTTGTTGATTTGCGAGGAGAATTCGTTTTTCTGAGTGAGCAACTTACAGAATCTTGGTTTTACTTACTCATTCTATCCCTGCAATTGGCGGGATGGTATCGTGATCTCTAGCTTGATTCGCTTGATAATGATTTCACAGGGTTTGGTCTCTATCCGAAAGTAAGCCTTTCTCTTTGCGTCTCGGCCATTTTGCTATGTTGTCGAGTTTTCATTCTGTGGTTGCTATAATGGTTAGATGCTGGGCTCAAGAATTAGGAATCATCTGCACATTTGAAATAGTGGTCTCCTGAACGGAGGAGCTTTAGGCCGGAAATGGTAGCCAAAAAGTTGGATGGTCCTAGACCAGACCCTGGATAATAGATGCATTAGTGCATGCATTAGTGCATTTGTTTATAAGAAGAAATGACTCCACAAAACATTTTTACTTAACTGAAACCTGCCGGTGCTTACCAAAATACTTATTTTATGACGGAACTTCTAATAATTGCACATGTAAATAATTTAGCTGGACTTTATAAGTGCAAAGCAATGCACATATTTTCCAGGTGCAACTCACTTGCGTGTAGGCCTACATGAGACCACGTGCTTGCATCTGTAAACTGCTTCTTGTACTCACTTGTGGTGATAATATCTCACTGCAGCGACATCAGAAGCATTTGGCTTAAGTGAGTGCCATGGTTTAGTGCTATGGCATAGTGTCATGGCTTAATGCTATGGCTTAGTGTTATAGTTTGGTGCCATGGTTTGGTGCCGAGCAATAGTATGGTAACAGAGATCTTTTGCTGCATAATGAAGAGCATTGTAGGTCCCATACAAAGTCCAAGCTATTTCTATAATTTGATAATAACTTATCATTTATCTCAGCTTCTCAAGTGAAAGCAAGCAAACAGTTGTATATTATGATTGTATCAGTCAAGTAGCAATCTACGATCTGTGAAATTGCTTAACCGTACTTTTATTGAAAACAATCCCAACACAAAGATATCGCTGGGTAAGGCTCGCATTTAGACATGATTGTGGTTTATGTGATATGTATAATCGTAAATGTTGTCTTTGTTTGTGTTCGTTGCCTCTGTTGGTCGATCGATCGATCACCGAATCTCACACACAGCTTTACATCTTTTATTGACGACCTGCCACTCAAAGCTAAGAAAGCCTTCAAAGAAACGAAATAATTACCTCGACGCAATATAACCTTCATTGCTGATACAGCCTCCGTATTTCCTCTTCCTCCTCCTCCTCCTCCTACTTCTACTCCTCCTCCTCTTCCTCCTCTTCCTCCTCTTCCTCCTCCTCTTCACCCTCCTCCTTCAACTCCTCCTCCTCTTACTCCTCCTCCTCTTCTTTCTCCTTCTACTCCTCCTCCTGCTCCTCCTTCTCCTCCTCCTCCTCCTTCTCCTCCTCCTAAGTATACTATCTATTTGCTGCCCATGTGTAGTATACATACAATGTGCGCTTATTTATCTGTGTATGTTGCATGATCATGTGAGTGGAATAGGCCAGCATAATGCCGTGCAGTATTTTTCTACATACAGACCGAATGCTTTTCCTTCTCCCTTGAGGTGTAGTCTGAGTCATTACGCTGGAAACGGCGAGTTATTCCTTCGTTCGCAATTGTGTATAGCGTTTAAAGGGCGACCGTTGCCTTTGTATGCGTGTATGTGGCTATGTGCATGTATGGATGTGTCTTTTTGTGCATTTGCGTGCCATAACAATCGCATTGTTTAGCGATCAGAAAACACATCTTTCATAGAACAAGTGTTCGCTGATGTCGTTTCCCACGCATTGGTCGCGATTAAGGACTCGAGAGACGCCTTGTAAATGTGCGAAGATATTTCTCTAAGTCGTGCGTGCAGTCGTTGAACACAGGCTGTGATGAAAGAAGACCAGGAAGTAACACAACTCGTAAGACGCATCATAATTTATATAGGCTTATCTTAATTCCTCAGTTATCACATGAAACAATCCAGTTCCGATGCTACGAAGCTCACATAATATTATTATTTATAAGAATCACTAACTCTTCAAGCTTCTGCGCATTTAGTATTACGCTGAACAGCCAATAACTTCATATCGAACATTTCTACGACGTCACAACCTTTCAACCTTTCGCTTTCGGTTGCTAATTACTTTGAGCATACGTTTATCACGCGCAAGCGATTATCTGGTGCGCCTTGCTGACACACAGTGGTCACTTCTCTAGGCTTGCTGAATGCGTCTAACGGTCATGCATTGCAAAGCCTGTGGGATGGTACAATGTCGACAGACGCACAACTTGGCACGTGGCGCTACAACAGGAGGCAACAATCTAACGTTGTGACTTCTTCATCATTACTGACGTCGAGTATGGGGCTACGTTGTAGGTTGGGCGCCACATAAACTCAAACATCGATGGAAAACAGTTGATGCCATCCACTCTGAAATGCAATCGATACACAATACAGTAGCACTTTTATGTCGGACTTTAAGTAATGTGATCTATTTTGAGTAGACTTAAGAACAAATCTGACAAGTGAAAGGTTTAAAGCGCCATCGATGACTTATAACTTCGGAAGTCGTAGGAAACTTCCAATCCCAGAAGGACCAATATTGAAGAAGCAATTCCTATTTTCTCTTAATTCTTATAATAACTGCTAATTAAATATTCTATTTCCATGGAACGCAGAACAAAGAATCTTATAACTCACTCTTAGCGTCTCTCTTCCATGCTTAATATCTCAAATATTGTTTGGAAAGGTTGATTTATCGTTGCAGTCTGTCATTGAAAGAAATCTTGTTAGTCTCCATTTATGCATTCTGTTCGTTGCTCGCAATTAGCGTGCTGCATGAACCAGTTTTTATGGCGTAGGAGGAGGAGAAGGAGGAGGAGGAGGAGGCTGAGCGAATGCAGTGAAGCGGAGGCGCAGCAGCAGCTGACAGTCCATCGTCTGCCAATGACAGCAGCTGTGTGCACAATTGACAGCGCTGTAGATCCTGCAACAGCAGCAGTGGTGAGTGAGATTCGTCTAATTGATCCTGACCCTTTGGTTATGGACCATAAGTCTTTAAGTCTTTGATCATCGTTCTGAGCATAACCGTTCACTACACGCCGACCAACGACGGCAGAAGCGCTGCCGCCGCCGCTGCCTTAACCAGCAGCGACTGCGTCGCTTGTCCGCCTGGCAGCAACACAGTCCCCGTCTAAGCGCTTATCGCGGCTTCTCGGGATTATCGCGTGCTCCGTCGGTCAGCGGATGCGAGAATTGTTCGGACGGATGCAGGGACGCGAGGACGGACGGCACCGAAGCCGGATTCAAGGATTCACAGACCGGAAGTCTACAGTTTCGGCTCGTTGCGCCGCTGCGTCTCGTCTCGGCGAGATCTCGTCTCCCACGAGAAACGTTTGCGACGCTAGCGATGTTAACGTCGATATAAGAATTTCCTATTCCTCTTCCGGTGATCGAGTTCCTACGATTCCAAGCGGGTTGTTTTCGTTTTGTCTCCGAAGTTTTGCAATTCTTTTGTCAGATTAAGGAAGCGTCTGAATAAGTGTACTTGCCTTTGATCGAATTACCAGTTTGTACAATAGAACTTGAATTTTGATATTCCTATTTGAAGTTGAAAACTAGGGAGAAAATTTATAGTTGTAGAGACATTGGCTCTAAAAAATCAAAGCTTCGATGACGTCATCATTGATCGTGTCTAGCTCTTCAGTGCAATGCGATATTTCCAATTTCATTGCTTCAAAACTTGGAGATTTTCATTCCAATACTACTTCTTCGTAAAGTCTTTGTCTTAGAAGGACTAGTTCTATGTATGGGTAACTCCTATGACAATTGAAGCCTGCGTGAAATAATAAGCTTAAGAGTAGACCACGTATCATACTAGTTCTGCATATTTCTAGTTCACAGAAATTCGCATTCACAGATTCCTGCTGTGAGTTCTGCTCTGATGTGCAATGGTTCAGTTCCTAATGATGAACTAATGGTTGACAGTGATTCATGGAACAAAATGCCGAAGCACTCAGAGGAGAAAGCATCCAGTGAAATCGCAGACTCATCTGACTACGTTTCCCGTTGATGCCTTCGTGGTTGCAGCGCCTGCAGACCTCGACAAGATGAGCAAGCATCCACCTTCGAGCGAAGACCGTTCGTCCCTTTGAGCGGTCGGCAGCGGGAGGTCGACGGAAGAGCCAAGGTGACCCACAACAGGTGAAACCATAGAACAGCCCTTGGGAAATACTTACACGCATTCACAGATTCTTGCTGTCAGTTCTAATCTGAAGTGCAATGGCTCAGGCGACTTCTTTTTGTAAGAGATGAGACCTTGACGGATTTTTCTGTCTGGTAGTAGATAAATAGCGCACGGTGTGAGCCAATCAGAACCGCACGTGTAAAAGTACTGGCAGGTGACGCTCTCTGCTCAGTCGAGGTGCAGATCCATCTTCGTACGTCGCTACGTATATATACGTACTCGGTTGCTATGGGAGACAATGAGATGGTACTATTCCTACACGTTCTTTCTTGTGACAATTCAGACAGTGCTGCGTCACGTCCAAGGTAAGCGATGCAAACACGTTCTTCAGGCAGCTTCGTTATCTTCTCAGTGAGTGTAAGGATGTTGAGAACAGATGCCAGAGAGTAACTTCAATGTGCAATTCGTCGATATTGTCACCACGACTGCGTTTGAAACTGTCATTCATATCATCATCATCATCATCGCCATCGCCATCGCCATCGTCATCATCACGACTATCGTCTGCATATTCAGCAGATTCATAGTCAACATTATTAATAGATCGTGAATGGACCATGCAGCCACTTCACATCTACTGACAATCCCTTTGACATGACGCAGCGCTCATTGATAAGACAACGACCAACGCGTAGCCTTAATCGCACAGACCTTATATGATTATGGTGACGATTGCGATTATTGTTGTTGCACTCATAATCATTATCACCGCCGTTGTTATCGGTTTGATCATTATCATCACGCAAGAACACCGCCGTTGCTATGACTATGGCCATTGTCATCATCACTGGCTTCATCCTCGCTGTCGTTGTCATCACCGACATCGGTCACTTGAACAGGCAGACCAGTGCGTTGAACGACGAATCAGTTATTCTACTGAACGGACGGGTAATTCTCCGAGCGAATAGGTTATTCTACCGACTGACGGGATATTCTACCAGGGAATGGGTTATTCTACCAACGAATGGGCTATTCTACCGGCTGACGGGTTATTCTACCAGCGAATGGGTTATTTTGGGTTATTCTACCGGCTGACGGGTTACTCTACCAGTCAATGGGCTATTCTGATGGCAAATGAGTTATTCTACCAGCGAATGGGTTATTCTCGAGGTAGACTAGTTATTCTACTAGTGAATGGGTTATTCTACCAGCGAATTAATAATTCTTCGAAATAATGGGCTATTCTACGTGAGAATGGGGTTTTCCACCCGCGAACGAGTTATTCCACTGGCGAATGGGTTTCTCTACTAACGAATGAGTTATTCTACTGTAGAATGGGCTATTCCACTATTAAATGGGCTATTCAACTGACAAATGAGCTATTCACGAGGTAGATGGGTTATTCAACTGGCCAATGGGTTATTCTACCAGTGAATGGGTTATTTCACCCGTGAATAGGCTATTCAACCGGCAAATGAGCTATTCACGAGGTAGATGGGATTATTCTACTGTCGAATGGGTTATTCCACTCGTGAATGGGTTATTTTACAGGCGAACGTGTTATTTTGAAGGTGGATGCCTTTCTCGATCGTCTGATCTAAGCGGTGCAGTTGGCAGCATCTTAACCTGAGAATTCGATCGTTGATATTCTAATCCTGTCATTTAGAAGCCACGAGAATCCTTTATACGACGCTTTCTTCTGAGACCGACGATCTCTTTCATTTAATTAGAATAAAAATCGATTTCTTTAATTTGCATCGGAATTCAAATATAGGGGTGAAGCAATGGGGCAACATATCTTCGATCTCTTTGATGCTCAACTAACTGAAATGCATTTGCTACTCATCCCTATCATAAAATACTGGCGACATGTAACGAATTATATTCACAGTGAATTTGGAATAAATACATGGATAATGTATATTATATATGCACGTGTGTACGTGTGTGCGCGCGCCCGCGGTTGTGTATGTTTGTGTGCGTGCGTGTATGTGTGGTTGTGCGTGTATGTGTGTGTATGTGTGTATGTGTGTATGTATGTGTGTGTATGTGTTGTGTGTGTGATAGCACGGCAGCTCATTGGTTAGAGCGCTTCCCTATGGGACGTGGAGAATTCGGATGATCCAATATGATGCACTGTAGTTGTTCTGAGTTGGTTTCAGCCTCCCCTATACATGAGATGGTTATCGCGTGGTGTGGGAACCTTGAGCAAGTCCTTCACTTACAATTGCTCCACAGATCCATCGATTTCTTATGCTTGGTAACAGTGGCGCTTGATAAATGTTTGTGCATAAATTTATGTGCATATATATATATACATGTATATATTTCTCTATTCATATAGAAAACTATATATATGTGTATTTTATGTACTGCATGAGGGTTTCTTTATCTATATCGATATAAAAATGTATCCATGTATCTATGCGTATGTGCATATATATAGGCCTATGTGTAACGATCACATGATATATATATATATATATATATGCTACGTATTGCGGAAACGTTTTCATGTATGCTTATATTTATCGAAGGGACGTGAAACGATCACATGATGATAACATCGAGTTCGTTTTACTGTCGTTGTATAGGAACGTGTGAGCTGGACGGTGGGAAACAATTCGGCGAAGACAAAGAGACGAATGGACATACACAGATAGACAGACGACAGCAGAACATAGGCAGACGTTCAGACAGACAGAAGACCAACCGATGTATACCACAGAGAAATGTTCAGAAGCATTAGTGCGAGGGTGTTCTTCCATTCCGATTATCACCCACGTCCCTCCTCCTCCTCCTCCCTCCTTCCCTCCCTCTCTCTCCCGTCCTTCTTTCCTTCCTTCCGTCTCTGCTGCCGCTGCTGCGAAGGCAGACTATGAATTTTTCATCGCCAGAGTCTCCCGCATCGCGGAAGACATTTAGCTGCTCGCTCTTCCAATACTCCCGACATCAGCCTCAGTGTTTGTCGCATGCTCTCGCAGCGAGCAAAGCATGCAACATGCGGAAGGATGAACCGCATCCGATCAAACTGCCAGAATCTGTCTGGCCTTCCACACCTACATTCACTTAATACGCAATTTATAGGCGACGTTTTTCTTAACTAACTCGTCATAGAATTTTCTTAGTCAATTTATGTTTTTCTCTCGCTGTTCTTCCAACGTTTCGTAGCTTCTGTGCCTCGTAGCTGTTTGAGCAGGGATTCTCAACTCATTTACATGCAGTGCATCAACCCATTAAATCAATCAATCAATCAATCAATCGATCGATCGATCGATCAATAAATTAATCAATCAATCATTTAATTAATTAACTAATCGATCAATTGATCAGTCAAATAATTAATCAATCAATCAATTAATTAACTAATTAATCAATCAATCAAACCTACCAGAGCGCCTCTTCAAGAAATCTACTCAGAGGCGCTCCCGGTCCAACCTCGGCCCTCGTAACATTATCAAAAGTTGTGGCGACGTCCAACAATAAAATTAATATTTAATCAATAATTATGAACCATTTTAAAGTCTTATTACTTAAATGTTTACGTGAGGTAGTTATTGAGTATTATGTTATGTGCAATTAAGTGCTACAAATTTTAACATAAGCAGGCAAATTTAAAGTTGAACATTAATTAAGATTAAAGTATGAAAACTATTAGAGGCCAACAATGCTATTTCAGTTATGACATATTAAACTCCAAGCATAGTTAAAGCAGTGTATATGGATGCTAGCAACAAGTCCTCGGCAAAGGCGAGAGGATTATGGGCTTAAATTGCGATTCCGAGAGCTACCGAATACAATGATTCAACAGTTGTCAAGTTTTGCTTTTGGTTTTTGAACCCAATATCAAGTCTGCCTTTCTTGAGGCCATCAGCTTTAAACACTAATTGTTTAGTAAGAAAATGATGCTTCAGTTTGCTAGATTTCATGCGTTTAATCGAATGACAAAATGTCATTGAAAATAACGTGGGCCTATTGTGGTAACTCAACTTCGTCTGAAAGTACTTCGGGAGTTAAACCATACCGGTATTTCAACATACGTTACTTAACTTTTACTTGACACTCGTCTCACTCTGTTTCATTTTTGGTGGTCTTAAATTTCGTAAACTTTATCAGTATTCTTCGTTAATTTTGAATCATGTAGCTCGACTATAACAGCAACTACTGTTGACCACTTCATCTATTCCTTTGTCGTCCGGGACCTTGGAGTCACGCTGGACCAAGAGCTTACTTACCTTCGCTCCTCAGATTCACCCGCTCTGCCGTAATTCATACTACCAGTTGCGTCATCTCCGAACTGTTGCCGGCTCGCATACTGCAGTGTAAACGCCATCGCTACACTCGTTCACTCATTCATCACATACCGACTGGTTTACTGCTACTCATTCTCTATTGGCCGCCCAGCTGGAGGGTTGTAGTGTTAGATCGGGTTCTGGGTTCTGCCGCACGTTCTGTCGGGCGCATTCCGAAATTGGCTACGCGTCCGGATGGATGCGTTACATTGGCTCCCCTCCAGCAACGAATCTCTTACCGTATCATCGTTTTGGTTTGGCAGATCTTGCTGGGTCTCGCCCCTACCTATGTTCACGATCTCTGCTGGTCTAACTTTAGTGCATTGGGTCATCGCCCTCCCCCGCTCTACTGAGCGAGACGTACTCATTACCCCGTTTTCCCACACAACAACTAAACATAATCGTGCTTTCTCAGTGGTTAGCCCCTCGCTCTGGAACACGCTCCCGTTGCCGTTGCGCTTGTCCCCAGTGTCGTCTATGGCTCTTGTTATATTAGCCTTAAAATTATTCTTTCTAGCCGTTATTGGGTCGGGAGCACTTCTGTGTAATAACCTTGAAGGGGCGCTGTACAAATTTATCTTCTTAATGAATGAATGAATGAACTGCATATGACTGTGTGGCATGGTGTCCGATCGGGTAGAGCGGTCAGCCCGTAACGTTCAGTGTGCGCTGAGTGAGCGGGTTCGACCCTCGTCTGAAGCGTCAGTTACTGTGTAGGGACCTTGAGCAAGTCCTTCACGCACAATTGCTCTGCAGTAGGCCTACAACTGTCGTCGAGGAGTGTGTGCACTTCTGAGCAAAAAGTGTTGAAAGAGAGGCAATATCAAATTTCAGTTGTATTGTATTGTATGGTATGGTATTGTATTGACTGCTTCGTTTGTTTAGCGAACCGGATATTGTTTTATCTGGTTTCCTATTTGCTTTGAAGGCAAGAATTTTTGCTTTGATTTAACATCGGGTCAGATGAGACAAAGCAAGGGTATAGGATGTAACTTTGCACTAGGCATGGCATAACCACAAAGCAATGTTAGGCAAGAGAATGTAATGTAAGGAATTGTAATTGTAACTGCACCCATTCATAGAGAACCGTTGGTGGCCTTACAAGACTGTTCACTGTCAGCGAAATTAGAAAATGAGTCGTGACAGAGCGAAGAAAGAACACTTTCAACTGTTTTCTGAGAGCAGGAAGGATCGCATGAAGACTATTCAAGGAATAGCTAACTTATTTTACGCCTATTTTTACAGCAGTTCTCTGAAGCATGAGCTGCAGAAGTCTATTTTTTTACTGAATTGCAAACACGACAGCAGTAACGTCACCAATTGAACAACGTTTTTTTTACGTTGGTGACAGAACTACTTGATGAACTTTGAACTTTCAGCTTTCATCTGATAAAGACCATAAGAGCCCACCACCCTCGTCTCTGTTGATTAATCAGATTTGTGAGGTTACAACGCATTGTTTCTTCATTAATATATAATTTAATTGAACATCATAAATGTATTATATTAATCAGTGGTGAGTGTAGTTAGCCATATTGGCCAGGTTATTCGAACCATCTGAGGTCAAGTCCGTTGTCTTGGTATGCATTTACATTCGATGGTAATAGGCTAATCCACCATACAGTACCCCTTGACAGCTGTGTCTACGAGTATCATCGTCCTACAAATGTATCCAATTTCATACTTAATTGCATTAAAATAACGATGGGGTTTCCGCCCCAGTTCACACTACGGCACTTCCAACTCGCTCCAAAGACTTCCAATCATTAGAGGCTGCACGCATTCAACGTTGACTCTTCCAAATTATGGCAATTCTTTTTATCAAAGCACTAGACTTTTGAAGGAATAAAATCGTTCACTGCTCTATGAAGCTATCAGTTTATCTAAATTTAGTAGTAAAAATTCTCTGCACAATGAATTAATCATGATATGGAGAATGTAGATAGCATCTTCCGATAATGAAATAGTGTAATAAGGCCTTAGATAGCAGTAATAACTCCGATATATCATATGCCCGATAGATGTACCAGTAAACTGAAAAATTATGGAAAAATCATTAATCTTCTAGTCCCTTGAAAACAATGTCTAGAAGCAGTATGGACACTAACATAGGCGCTGTCTATTAATAGAACACCGTCACTATGGTCGTCTTTGTGGCCTTCTTAAATACGAACAATTGTCTAGTACCATCCAATGGCACATATGCGCGGTGCGCCGTTAGACAATAGTTTAAGCATGCGAGCGGTCGAGCGACACTACTAATTATATGCTCGTAAGAGACAGTACTTTCATACCTAATACACAGAAAGCAAAGAAATGCATTCACATCAGCGATGCCAATTACGTTGCTGCTGTCAAGCAAAGCATCCCTCATCACGCATTGCCATTGTAGAAGAAGACTCACCTGCTTCAGTCTCTGCCACTGCTTAAGAAATCGAGGTCGTTCGTTACTTTCTGTATCGCAGAGATTCAGCGCAGACGAATAAGTTGGCCCTTTTGCAATTGAATAGATCTTCATAAAAAGATGAATTGCGGAGAAACAACTGGGCCGTGTATTACTATTTCATAGAGTTAGCGATGCGTTTGAAACGTTAAAATTCGTTAACAGATGACGATGAAGCTAATCTAGACGTAACTCGCTACTAATGATATGTTGCAAGTATTGATAGAAATGTTTATCTTCCAATAAATGCGGATCGAATATTTAAAAATTGCTATGAATTTTGAGTTTGGTCGCAAATGATTTTCAGGCAACAAATACATGATTTTGAGTGACATGTCAGACGCGTTTCTAATATTGAAGTAAATTTTGTGAGGCTAATAATTATACGCTGTCACGGCAATGAAGTTTCTCCCTTATCTTGAGCAATCTGGTCTCCCTACAACCAATCTGGCTATAGGGTTCACCATTCCCATAGTTTCTGAGATCTATTCTGCTGTCGTTAAGTCTGAGGTCACGCTTCTGGCTCTCTATAGATGATGTCTCATATGCGATCGATCATGTTACGCTTCCCCAGCGTATAGAGACCTCATAACATTGGCGGAAGGGCATTTCCCTCTGTCGGTATCGCGTATAGCTATCTGAACGAATCCAAATGATAGTCACTGACGACTCCAGAACCCAATGGGTTCACGTTAAGCTGGATGTTTTCAAGACTCCGATCTCTATCCATTCTTACTAATTCTGTCGTGCTGCTGGTAGTTTCTATGCATTTTGTCCAACGGTCCGCATCATCCCTGTTGCTAATAGTCGAGAGTATTCAATCTGTCTCTAGCCTCCGTCGCTCCTGAATGTCATCTACCCGTCTCTCCCTTAATGCTTCTTAAACTCAACTAATCTTGCTTGGCACTCCTTAGCAACTTCAGAAGCTTGATTTCGCTCTCCCTTCCAAAAAGTTCCCATTCTTCTTATTCTCTACAAGCGATCGTGATCAGTGTGTCACCCTTGGTAGTTCACTTACTTGTGTCGAACACATCTCTTATCTCAAACGTTCATCCTATTTCCATTTAAGGCATCTCCGGATTATTCGTCGCACTGTATTCTCCTCCACCTTCACTACTTTAGTTCATGTATTTTTATGTTCCAGAATTGACTACCGTAAAATTCCCGTCTCATTGGTTTTCCTAAGGTTCTAATCAGTCAGTAGGTCCGCTCAACACAGCTGCTAGACTGATGACAAATTTTCCTCGGTACTCTCGCATCTCTAAATTTATGCGCGATGAGCTTCATTGGCTCCCTCTTCACGCTCGCATAACATCGTTTAACATCCTCATTGTTATCTTCAAGGCTCTGCGGGGTCTTGCCCCAAAATATCTGGTTGACGTAATACCTCCTCGGCCTTATACAGCCTCCTCCCACCCCTCGCTTCCTGCGTCCAAAAATTTTACCTAAAATTCTTCTTATTGGAACTGCTATGGTTCAGTCTAAATCCTTTGCCTGAATAATCCATCTCTCTGGAACGCGCTTACCTGCTTCTTCTCTTGGAACCAGGCGCATTAGGAGGGCTCTGGAAGCGTTCACCCTATATACTGGAAGCGCTTTGCAAATACTTAAATAGAATACAAAACGAAGCGTTCGAATCACCGCAGCGGTTTTCATACCTCACTAAGACATAACCCCAAAAACTTAGGCTTCAAAAAGTCAAATTTTGCAGCCCTAATTTAAATTTGTGATGCGCAGTTAAGTAAGCACGTACGTGGCCTTCTATTAAATGTCAACAAACGCTCACATTTGACAAGACAGCGAATGTAGCTAAAGGTTAGAAGTCAATCAAGAGAAGCCGAGGTTCTGGCTTCTTTGTGGCATAAACTGTTAACAGACAGGTAAATGTTGGTCCTCGATCGATGCTCGCAATATGACCCAACAACGTAGGGTCACACTGCAAGCAACTAAACCTTTTTCTTTTGGCCCTGAGAGTTACATGTATATACAAAATATACACAGTATAATTAGGCACGTATGTATCTAACTAGACACGTGAGCTTGTGTACCAATGTGTCCATATACAGATATCATCATCATCATCATCATCATCTTCATCATCGTCATCGTCATCGTTATCGTCATCGTCATCGTCATCGTCATCATCATCATCATCATCATCATCATCGTCATCGTCATCGTCATCGTCATCGTCATCGTCATCGTCATCGTCATCGTCATCGTCATCGTCATCGTCGTCGTCGTCGTCGTCGTCGTCGTCGTCGTCATCGTCATCGTCATCGTCATCGTCATCGTCATCGTCATCGTCATCGTCATCGTCATCGTCATCATCATCATCAACGTCATCATCGTCATCGTCATCGTCATCGTCATCGTTGTCGTCGCTGTCGCCGTCGTCGTAGTCGTCATCGTCGTCATCGTCGTCGTCGTTGTCGCCGTCGCCGTCGATGTCGTCGTAGTTTTCGTCGTCATAGTTGTCGTCGTCATAGTTGTCGTCGTCGTCGTCGTAGTTGTCGTCGTCGTCGTCTTCGTCATTGTCATGAGTTCCTGACGCCGACCATTTTGCGGCGATGGTTATATGCCTGTGTGATGCTGAATATATTGGCTTCAGTCATTTGCCAATGAGTCCGTTGCTCCCATTTGTGATAATCCAAGTGGCATAATGTTCTCATTTATTCATTTCATCAATCTAGAGTATACATATGCTTCGTCTGCCTTTCTTTCATTTCTCTTCATATATTGAATGAACTGCATTGTATGGGATTCGGTAAACTGGCATTTTCTCTACGTCCAAACCATCGCTCTAGCAGAGTTGTTTGTCTCCTACAAATGCCTGTATTATGTCATTGTTTCTTATTTTCTGTAGTCTTTCAACTCCTGCGATCTAAGAATTCTGCTCTCCTCTTGCTCCCACATTGTCCATCATGTCAAGCCATATAAGAAATCGGTTGTATGATCGTCTCGCGTATGTTTATGGCCTGGGTTTCTTGGCGAATTCTCTGCTTCTCCATATCTTGTTTATTATTCCAGACGATGTTAAAGTGCATCCAATTGTGTTTTGCATGCTTTCTCGTTGCTGTCACCTGCATTTATTAGTTCTCCTATTCAAGAAGAAGAAGAAAAAGAAGACTAGGATTGTGCAGAGCTGTACTTCAACCCATCGCGTCCACAGATGGACGCCCCTCAGTCTGAATGATAGCTACGAAGTAAGCGGGGTTTGTAGTACTTTGTACCTGACGAATAAGTCATCGCAGACCAATAGCGGCAACTCCACCAGGGTGCAGTGGAGTAGTGAGTGAAGACAGCACCTTTTGAATAAAATGCAAATACCCGTTGACGGAGTTGTGACAAGGCGAAATCTGGTCGCCATCGCAATTAACTTGGTGGGGAGAGGAGCAGGAATATAATATAGGAGAAGGAAACTTCTGATGTCAAACCTCGCCTCCGATAATAACAGAGTCAGTCCCCAGCCTAAAAACAAGAGGAGGGTCGGTCGAAAAGGTGCAGATATGCTGTCCATAAAGGCACTAGGCTACATAAATTCAATGTAAGACAGATCGAAAGCTCTGGATATAGGGACCATCGCTGCAGTAGATATCTACAGGTCTTCATAGACATAACACATAGGGCGTTAGCAGCGGCCTTGATCTCTGGAAACAGATACCAAGATTGTATTGGACACCTACTGGTCTTCGACTGACTTCAAGAAGAAGAAGACATAATTACGTATATATATATATAGATTAAGTGGTCCACTTCTTCAACATCTTCTTCTTGGATGTTTATAGTATTGGAGAATCTTTGGTCTTCACAATAACTATTACTTCGTTGATAATTTGGCTGAATCTTCTACAGGTTTCATCAATCTGTATTGTAATATCCTGTCGTCCTGACCGACTTCTTTCGAGAAGACCAATGCCGTCAGTAAATCGGAGATTAGTCACAGCCCTCAATTAGATGTAAACGTAATATTATTGTTATGTACACGCGCTTAATATTACACAATTAATTATATATCTACTGCCGCAACCACACTATATCACACCTACACGTGTCATATGACGCCGAGCGTGTGTAGGATTATGACGAATGTGAGATCAAAAACAAATCATATTCGAAGTAAAACGATCGATGTAAGACGAAATTCGCCGAAAGACCACAACGAGTATATATTGGTGGAATGCTGATGTTGCAATCTGTGGCCATAATAATAATAATAAAGACGATATATATGGCGCCGTAACGGGGCCATACTGCTACAAGGTCGCCTCACATACAATGAACGAAACTCGTGTTAATTGGAATTAACCAATATTTTGTTACAAATTAATGGTGGTCACGGGATGGTGCTAATTGCATAATCCTAGACCAGTTCATTTCTTTCAGCTCACTGGATTAGTCCAATAGTAGTTAACGTGAACTCGAAATAACTAAGAGCTTTGCTAATAGACAGCTTACATCTAAAAATTCACAAAGCTACAGTTTTCGGATAGCGCAGCAGCAAGAACATTTCGGTTACAAATATGCAGTGTTGCAGTGATGTATGGTCTCGAGACAGTGTCTCGGTCTCGAGACGTCTCGAGACAGCTTTTTAGTGTCCCAGTCTCGGAAGCCTGCTGTATCGGTCTCGGTCTCGAGGTTAGTGTCACGAAATTTTAGAAACTGTCTTGAAGTGAAGGTCTTGTTCTGTCTGGAACAAGCAGTTTCGATGAGTTTCACGTCAAATGTCTTAAACTTTTACGCTAGAAACTGAAACCGCAATCTACGAGAAACGGTAATTCTGGTTAAACTCGGGACATATGATACTGAAATCTATTCAATTATCTTAAAGTGGAAAAATGTCTGAGAGAGAACCAGAAATTGTGAAGTTTCCTTTTACGCAATTTAGAGTTATTAACAAACAATAGCTATGTCTTGCCGTTGGTTATTGATGCAAAACCACCATAACCGAAACGATCGGAGCAACTTCGAGTTTCTCTGGGTGAGTATAAGGATATGTGCAACTTTTTAATTTCGTTTGGTATTTGGTATCGAATTTGCTGGTTTATAATCGTCTAGAAGATTTTAGACGTGTCTAAAAAGGCTTTCTTTATGTTATTCAGAAGATATGACGACGAAAAGATATCGAAAAAGATAACAGGCGGCAGTATAATAACTGTTCTCAGGAATTGGTACTACATGCATTATAAGTTTCGAATTGAAATTGCACAGGAACATTATTCCCAAAGACTGATACACTAGTATTTCACAACATTTTATATAAGATCACTTGTCTTTTACTTTCTCGTACTGTCTCGTACTGTCTTAAGCCAAGTGTCTCGGTCTCGGTCTCGGCACCTCACTGTCTCGGTCTCGTCTTGGTCTTGAAGTTTGAAGTCTTGCATACATCCCTGCAGTGTTGTATGCAAGACTTGAAACTTCAAGACCAAGACGAGACCGAGACAGTGAGGTGCCAAGACCGAGACCGAGACCGAGACAGTGAGGTACCAAGACCGAGACCGAGACATTACGTTCGAGACAGTACGAGACAATAACAGACAAATGATCTTATATAAAAGGCTGTGAAATATTAATGTATTAGTTTTCGGGAATAATGTTCATTTGTAATTTCAATTTTAAACTTAAACTTCCAATTCCCCAGAACAGTTTTTATATTGCCGCGTTTTATCGTTTTCGTCGTGTTCTATCTTTTTCGATATCTCTTCGTCAGCCTATATTCTGGAGTGTATAAAGAAAGCCTTTTTAAACACGTCTGAAATATTCTAGACGATTTTAAACAAGCAAATTCGATACAAAATACCAAACGAAATTATAAATTTACGCAAATTCTTACTCACCCTGAGAAACTCGAAGTTGTTCTGATCGTTTCAGTTATGGTGGTTTTACATCATTGACAAACGACACGCTATAGCTATTGTTTTGTCAATAACTTCAAATTGCGTAAACGCAAACTTCACAATTTCAGGTTCTCTCTCAGATATTTTTCCATTTTAAGATAATTGAATTGATTTCGGTATAATGTGACACGCGCGCTAACCAGAATTACCGTTTCTCGTAGATTCCGGTTTCAGTTTCTAGCGCAAGATTTTAAGACAGTTAGCGCGAAACTTATCGAGACCGCTTGTTCGAGACAGAACAAGACTTTCACTTCAAGACAGTTTCTAAAAATTCAAGACACTACCTCGAGACCGAGACCGAGACAACAGGCTTCCGATACCGATACCGAGACACTAAAAAACTGTCTCGAGACGTCTCGAGACCGAGACACTGCCAAGAGACCATACAACTCTGCAAATATGCGATGGCTAAGACGTTTAATTAACGATAGATCTGCAGTGGAAAAAAGTGGAGGTGTTTAGCATTTATTATGTCCCTTTTACCTATGTTTCTGAACGTTCTACATGGCAGACAAACCTCAACACATGACTCCCTGAATTAGTTGAAGCAATGAAATGTTATCATCGCTCGAACAATCACGCAACATTTCGGAGTTAAAACTTCTGGGGTTGTGGTTGAGAGATATGAGGTTCGTCGACGGCCACTCATTAATAGTTCTACCGACCGATGACAGGTCTTCGCCAGGACAGAATTTCATCTGTTTATGATTAATTATTACTTTTTGTGTACATTACCGACAACGAAATAAGTTTGGAATACAACACTGTGCGTCACAAGTTTACATTTGATCAAAGCAATATATTAAGGCTTCATGAAGAAAATGATATTGATATAGGTCGAGGAAGTGGATTCAGAACATTTTTATTTCCATTTATCAGATGGCATTCAACGTCCCTGTTGGGCAGTTCTGATGCGCATGAGGTCCATTTGTCAAGCATGAATGTCGTTGTATTCGGAAAGGCAGAGACCAATCCATCTCACAATAATAAATTATTGTTCATATGGCTCCTGCAAAACAAGTCCCGTCTCCTTCATACAAGTGGAATGACTGCTTCGATTTTGGATAATTCTGTCCCATTACTTCACACGTATTCTTCCTAATAAACTTGATTCCCTCTAGAAATAGCTCTAAAGCCAATTGGAATTTTATAAACTCAATAAGAATTCCTCCTAAACCATAATGTATTATTCACAAACGCAAAGGAATTTTGCTAAATCCCTTTAAGGACTTTCTGCAACCAACCGACTACTACCTGCGTTTATTATTCAAACACTAGATGCTTCGATGGTCTCCTGAGTACTGCTGCCCTGAGGAGACAAAGCACACGCGTGCGTCTTTTGCCATTTTTTCTTCATTTTTATTATTAAGTGCCGAGGCGTGACCTGCCCTTATTAGCTGCAGCAGCAGCGGCTACGAGGAAAAAGGCGATTGCCTGGCATACTTCAGTCTTTCTGCTAAGGTATACATCTTTGACGTCAATGCATCCGTCTGTTAGCTTTAGGTGACTACAAAGAAGCGGTGTTCTTTGTCGTGACACGAGTCACGTCACTAATGAAGGAGATTTGTATTTGGTGTCCGCAAGGCTAATCTATATGCAATTCGGCCTCAGACACTTTGCATTATATTTCCAAGCACGAGCAGAATTGCCCACAAAAGCCAGACCTCCCACTATTTATATGTGCATGCAAACGATCTGCTACATGCATATGGTTGTACGTAATAATATTAGGCCTATAATGACTATTTTGGTGTATATATAACGTCGTTTAGTATTACCCTTAGACTCATACATACATATCGTTTAAGAATATTAATAAATTAACGTATATATATATGTTTGCAAACGATTTGCTACTTGTCAATGACTGTATATAATATTATTAACACCTAAGCCCTTATATTTATGTGATTTATTCAAAGACCAATGTTGTATTTATGTAAATCAACCTAAACATGTATAATATATAAATAAATGACATAGGCTTTTGTTTCATTGTGCAAATGAAGGCGTGTCTGTTGACTTGGTCTCAGGGTTATTGCATCTCATATGAAAACAAAAACAGTCGAAAGCTATGCGATCATTGCGATGACGGTTATGGCAACAATGAATGAGATGACGACCGTTCATGGACAACGATAAGCTTAACAATGGTGATAACAGCGGCATTGTTAGTGTGATTCGTTATCTGTACTAGTTTAATTATGTAGTGACACTCAAGAAAAGTCACTAGTCATGCTTCCGATCTGACAATATACAAGCCCTCTCTTATCAAATATAGAATAGTCCTCAACCGCTTCCTAAATAGAGGCACAGCAGGGAGAAGAAGCGCATGTCACACGGAATCCTGCTGTGGGACCGACAGCAGCAAGCTTATAATAGTACATTGGAGAAGTACGGAAGATGAAATATGCAGGGCATCCTGTGTTGCTGAGCTAATGGGACATGCGACCAGGTAACGACAACACTTAAATAGATGCAAATCTCTCTGAGGTAATAGGAAGCAGAATCAGTGTAAAAAATTGACTAATCCAGTTGATTAGGCCTGCATAAATGACATTACCATAATTCAATATGTTGCTGAAATGAATTCATGCGTCAAGGTGGAAGCAGCTTTGCCATGTATACAACGATTTGCGCAGATGGTAAATAGACATTCGCGAATTCTGTTGCCATGAGCAACGATGTATTCAATCAATATTTTGATTATTAGGCCTATTATTAATATGATTAATATATGAAGAGTTATAATGAGCAACGTCTACACAGTAAAGGCGCTAGATATCGGTCGATATTCTTCGCACTTTACGAATCTTAGGCCATTCTACAGATTATCAATTTCGTTGCGACATCTTCTATCGTAGTCTACTTCGGAACAAACTGTGCCCAAATCCGTCTAGACTGATATTCCAGCGGTCGTGGCTAAATGCAAACAAACCTCTCGGTTGAACATTATCCTCCTAAAACATGGTTTTGGCATTGAATAAATAGAAATTACGAGAAATATGAGCAGCAGTTTGAAAATTGCAAGGTCAACTGTCAACCACTGACAATAAATCCTATCACAAGTTATTCAGTGTCACAGGATATAGTACCTACGGTAGCAGAATTCACATAAAGCTGTCTTCTCTAACCTTTAACTAAAATCTCTGTTTTTGCAATTTCAAAATATTTCTGTCCTAATTTTCTAGCAACGTGGTCGAACCGTGTAGGCCCTATATTAATAAAATAAGCATCTATGATTTTTCTAAAGAACCTCGACCTGGCTATTATTACCAAATTATTTTACGTCAAGGACTTGAGCTACAATCATTTATTAAATAACGTATAAATTATATATTTTTCTTCTTACTTTGTTATTTTTGTTCGTAGCAGCCTGTAATTTCTCAACCGTCTTTTACCATGCCTAGAATGAATTCACATGTAGTAAAGAGCCAGGTTATGAGGCGCGATGGTGTTGCGGGATGTTCGGTGCCTTGCAATCGAAAGATCGCATGTTCGAATCCACCTCGAGGAACTGCGTAGATACCTTGGACAAGTTGCTCACCCATAATTGTTTACCTCGCCTCTGGAACTCTGGTCGAATGGGTGCAGATACGATGGCCATAAAGGAAATGTGCACATCATGGCATCACACGGACGTCACACAGGCCAACAAGCCCAGACTGAAGAGCATTGAGAACAGTCGGTTAAATGGACTAAATTATTTTGTTATTATATTAAACAGTCCAATTTGTCCAAGAACTGATGCGAAATTCTGTTGTTTACTATGTGATAAATGTTCTCGGCAGGCTTTGGCTATTACAGGCCTAAATACACAATTAAGTAGTTGGAAAATTGAGAGTGGGCCTAGGCCTATGTGACTTGCAAAATGATGCTCCACTTTTAGTCATAAGGCGCCACACTCAGATAACTGCGCTATGGAAAAGGTCGACTGACATGAAATTCGCGTGTTGGGCATAGATAGGGTGGACTTACGGTGCACTGCCCTTCCTCTGCGCTTCCTAAGCGTCCGTGCTTGACTGCGTGAATCTTTTCAACGTTGAGGACATCTCGCGGCAAAATATTATTAATCTACACGTCATCCTGTTTTTGCGCTACATAAATATGCTGGTCTCAGATGTGCTGTTAAAAAGGCAACTCCTGCAGTCTGCGCTAAATTGGACGATGAAGAAGCGATAATCGACATGATCATGAGCATGAGTCTACAGCTCTACATTAATATTTATATGGCGCATTTCAGGGAATCTCATAAGGGCACTTAGCATGGAGATGTAAAAAGGTGTGATGTGAGATAGTTTGACGCGGAAGCGCAGAGCCAGCGAGTCCCCACAGACAGTTGAGCACAGGAATCGTCGATCATGCTGGTTGAATACAGGCACGCAAAACTCTTTTAAGTATTTTATGGTTTCACTGACTACCGAAGTTATTCTTCTAAGTGATCTTCGAAAAAATCCGGAACTGGAGGCCAGTTCAGGGCCTCTCGATACCTCGACAATTTGGCTAGTTGGCGACGATTCGGGCGTCACGGTTGAAGATGACAGAATCTGACGTATCTAGAACTGTAGCAAACATGCAGGGATAGAGTTACAACAGCTACTCTGTCCCCTCTGAACCTCTGGAAACCGGACTCTGCTCTTTCACGGACAACCTATTTGTCAGCCAATTTGATTTGACGCAGCTCTCGTGAATAAGCTGGCGCCTAGCGCTTGGCTTTCAAGTGGAGCTTTAGAGTTTGGAGAATGTGATTACTGATTTAAAAACAGGGATTGTTTTATTATTTATCGACCATTATATATGCTGCCGCGTGTCAACTCAATTGTCTTGCAAAAACGAATATTATTTGATATTATGAAGATATTGGTAACTGTGTATCCTACTCAATAAAATGATTTTGCTGTTGCAAGTGTTCGAGTTCGAGTCACTGAAGTTCGAGTTCGATCCAAATCCATTCAACTAAACTGAAATATATGCAATTAAAAGGCTCATAAAAATAACAGCACCATTTATACAAAAAATGTGTCTTATGCAACTCATCAATATTAGACATTAAAACCACTAAAGTAGAAACATATTTCCTCGATTATCTGGCTCGATTATGAGGTCGACGCACAAAATTTCCCTAAGACTAACAAGCGTTCAATAAGTGCACTCGTTTCTCCATCCATCCATCTATCCATCCATCCATCCATCCATCCATCCATCCATCCATCCATCAATCCATTTATCCATTCATCCATCAATCCATCCATTCATCCATCCATCCATCCATCTATCTATCTATCTATCTATCTATCTATCTATCTATCTATCTATCTATCTATCTATCTATCTATCTATCTATCTATCTATCTATCTATCTATCTATCTATCTATCTATCTATCTATCTATCTATCTATCTATCTATCTATCTATCTATCTATCTATCTATCTATCTATCTATCTATCCATCTGTCTACATCTTCTGCCTAATGCTGCTTTGCTGCCTGCCGCAGGTGAGCTAAGCGATCTTTACCATAATCATCCCTCTAGGCAGCGGCATGTACCGTCCACACGTGAACATTCACGATAATAGTCTTTAGCCACATCCTTCGATTGCACACCTGCCAACCGACCGACCTTCTCCACCCTTCTAGACCTCTCCCATGCATCTGTCTTTTCATTCAAACTCACCCACTCCCATCCTCCTCCAAATTCGAATGCATATTATGCAAGTCATTTAAAAACGCCGATTCGATCAATACCTTCACTTGACCATCTGGTCCAGTCTTTTAGTCAACCTTGTGCCTTTGATTTAGCAGCCATTTTGGTACCGCTGCTTTATTTTTTTAAATAATGCTCGGCTTAGTATTGATTGCAATCGGAGGGCAATGGACAATATGAAGGAGAACGAGTTTTATGATTCTTCTGTTTGAACCTCAATAACGACTAAACTGCTCATGAAGGACGTAGGTATAATGGCGGCCAGACCCTTACCGAAACATATGACGCAATATCTCAAATAGTCAGCTATGTCGTCAGATTGAATTCAAACGATATGACATTGTGGCATCACCTGTACTAAGTTACTTCTGTCATCGTTGACTATCATGATTGAAGGCAATGAGAAGGAACAAGTTTCATGTGTCAGGTAGCCTACTCTTAAGGCACTTTTGTCCACCAGAAATTACTTGACATTTTAACCTGCTACCCTTATCTTATGTTTTCACTCTGACGACTGGGAATGATGACAATTTCAAACCTAGGGTGATCTATGGTGTTTTAATTCTTTAATCCTTAACCTCTTAGGTCATTAAATGTGACTATTATTTTCTTTATTCCATATCTTAACTGCAGCTTTGTATCATGTTGCGCTAGCATAAACGACTTTGTGCGGCAGTATGGTAGTAGTATTACATGTATATAGTAGCAGCAGTGGCAGTATCAGTTGTGATATGTTTGAGATCCCGCTCCACTGATAAATGTTTTTTCTTAGGTACCTTCTAGTTTATTGTGGACTTGCCCTCACCATAATACAGCGCAAACTGAAGTCTTCGTGGTATATTCGAATGCCGCTTTAGCCGTTGAATTTATCGAAAGCCTGTGTCATCCTCAAAAATCCATAAGAACTTTTCATGTGGATCTAATCCTATGAAACGAAACTCAACCCTAAATCCATGGGATAGATGGACTGATCCGGATCGGGAAACAATTGATGACGATCGGTGTCTATTGGAACGATCAAACAACGCTATGAAGGTTCTAAGATATGATCAGAATAATGTTGTCTGCTGATCTCTCACAAGAGCTCCTAAATCTTTGGATATTAATTATTATCACCCAGGCCTTTTCTGAAATATTTTGTCAGCTGGACCAGTTAAACCATTAACGATGATCATGGTGGTCATATTGACAGTCGGTGAACCAACAATAGGGGCCTATTGGACTCAAATTATGGTCTAATACATTGTACAGCATGCGCCATACACAAAACATCGCTTGCCTATTATCCAGGATAGTCATCGAGGCGATACAGAAAGACGTAGGCCTAAAGTGAGCACTATGCTGAATAAGATAGGTTTAGTGTCAGTTTACTGAAGTCGTATTTCAGACTAGTGAAGTCTATAAGTTTCAGGCTCGTGGTCTTAACCAAAGAAGATAATTTTTTGCTAAGGACGATTGTCAGTCGTGGGACATGCAGGATCTTATCGTCAAATGTCATCTGCAAGGACAGGGAACCAGATCGTACTCAGAGACTGCGAAATATAAAGGCTTGTGAAAACGTGTCGCCGTCTGTTAATAGAACGACAAGCGACGCATAGTAATGAGGTATACGCAGAACAGTTTAGAATTGATAGGATAGTCCGATTACTCAACATAGATTGAAAATCCAGGATTGGACATCAACCGAATGCATAGCCATCGATTCAGAAGTGTCCGACGCCTATCGGAATTTAGTCGGATCATAGCGTCATGGATTTTGGTTGAGCAGAAGACTATTTCATGAACGTAGGGTGGACTCAGTTTTTAAACTGCTTAATGGGAAGCCAGCGCAACAATCTCAATATGTCTAATGAGATCATATTTTGAAGCCTTGGTTATTGCAGCGGTCATGAAACCGTGAACATATGTAAAACATGAGTTCTATTGTACGTCTTGTAGAGAAATGCCAGTCAACCATAAGCATAGCTTCGACGTCTCTTTAGATGTCATGAGACGAGGAGGCTTGTTTCCCTCTCTCCGCATTAGAGAAGCCGGCAATTGACGAATTCAAAGGTGCTCGATACCAAGTCAGCGTAGGCCCTATGCTGTCTAGAGCTTACATCGATACTAAATTATACTGCTTGGTAATAGAGGCGTGTATACTCAAGCAGTTTGTCTAGCTTCGTTGTGTATAGGCCCCCTAGGTTACGTAAAGGGATGCGTCAAGACACTTAACATAGCCCTTTTACGCGAGACTATGTTAAACATCTCTGCCAATATGCAAGGCTATATAAATGCTAAAAATGTCTCGACGGCGCTGACACGCATTTTAAAACATATAGTAGAAAGAAGACGCATTGCCTTTTTTTACTGGGCTTACTGTTTGTTTGGCACATGTTTGTTCACGCCTCTCCCAAGTCTTTTCCTTTCTTTCATCAAACCAATTTCCACTGAACATCAGCTTTGTCAAATGCGTCTCAACTAAGTCGTGGAGACAGATGGTATAACAATGAATCTCATTACGAATGTGTTGCCTGAGAATAAATGGGCGATCTGCTGCTGCTGCCGAATACGACCAGAATGTTCCTGCGGTCATATCTTGCTCTGCTGCTCCGCGAGCGTTCAGACCACATTGAGCAGATTGTCCTGTTTATATTAGGACAAGAAATGCTATTGACTTCTACAGCATTGCACGTTATGGCCATGACATCTGCATATAGGCCATCATCAATCGATAGAAGGCGCTCCTTAATTCATATGTGCATGGAAATGCCTCACATGCCAATCTGGCACGTGATGTAAGAGACCCCTCATATAGAAATGCAACACATGACGATGGATGTATTATAGATCGACCGAATGCTTTTACTGTTCGTCTGTGTATAAGAAGAGTCGTATAAAGCAGCGCTCGGTGCACTTAGACGCACAACAACCATTTCAAGATAATGCTGCCCATGGTCGACGAGGAGACATTGAACGACGGTGGTGGTCTGTAGCCAAATCCAGGCTGCCCGACGTTCAATTCCACTGTTCAATACACTGACGCATATACATCAGCTGATAAGGAGGCGGGCGGCCAGCCTCTGAGCCTCGCGCGCATCAGATAGGCGGACGAGAAGGCTGAATTTAATGCGCGGTCTTCCCGTTCCCTGAGCGATTTCAAAGGTTACGAGAAGCCAAGTCCCTTAGGACAAAGCACCGGACTCTCATACAGGCCTACAGGCGGAGGAGGGAATCCGTTCCTAAAGGACGACTCAGTGTATACGCAGTGGGCACATAATAGGAATCGCTCGGAAGAATCAGAGACAAGAAGACTACTCGCAGGAAGACAAAGCGCTTATGCAGGCGAATGCTCTTAAGACAGTGGTAGCTGATGCCATCAGATACCAGCATAGTCACAACGCAAATCAGCACACATCGATCACATTTTAATGCAGTGGTCTTCTATATGATCTTACCAGGGTGTCTGGTTGCAAAACGCTGCCCTTGTCTAGCCACATTACTACAAAGAATTCTGGGGTTCAACGATTTCTTCCATGCTTATAAATATGCATGTTATGTTTTGAACTTTGGGTGGATTAAGAATAACCCGCGGGGTGCAATGATTTACTTCGATAAATCGGTGCTCGACTTTATTCGGTTTATCTCTTGGTCTAAACATTTTCTCCACGCACCCAATTTTTGTTGTCTTCCTTTTATTGAGCAGCGATTAGCAATTTTTGGGATCTGAATTGGTGATTGTGCTTAAGCTGCCGTGCTTAAGGCACTTGGAAATGGACGATTCAGTATTGTCGACCAACGCAAATTTTTTTTATTTCTGCTGTTGTTTTACGAAGGCGCTAGAGAGTCAGATGTCAGTCAAAACTTTCAAAGACCGCCCTATTGGGTATAATGTATTACTGTATGTGTGTATGTAAGTTTGGATGTATGTAATCGTAATCGTAATCTCCAACTTTCTAAAGCGCCACTTTAAAGCTAAGCGCAGGGCACCAGCTTATTCACAAGCGCTGCGTCAAATCAAAGGGGTGTCCAAAGGATAGTCCGTGGGCGGTCAGAGTTTCGGTTACCAGGAAGTCAGCAGGGAGGCAGAGTAGCTGTTAAGAAGGGTGTCGCTTTGGTCGAAGATTGACAGGTGGGATGTCAAGTAGTGAGTCTGGGTAAGAGTTCTTGAAAAGGTGGGATTTAAGTTTAGAATGGAAAGCCCGGGGCGTGATGGACAGAGGCGCTAGGGACAGATGATGCTGCATGACGGGAAATGATGGTGAAGGAACCAAGTAGGCACGAAATTCAGGAGGAAGGTCGTTCCAGAGACGAGGTGCGGCGTTTGCTATTGCGCGGTTGGAGAACTTGAGATGAGATGTGATCGGAGGTCGAGTGAGGGTGAGGCAAGAGGACGATCGGGTAGAGCGTGTTGGCTGGATGGTGAAGAGTTCGCGAAGATATTTGGGCTGTGAATATTGTATGGAGTTGTAAGTTAATGATAAGATTTTGAAGTGAATGCGCTCTGGGATTTTTAGCCAGTGAAGTGACTTGAGGATTGCTTGGGTGTTCTGGTGACGGCTCTGGCTAATGAGTTTCGAATTAGTTGTAAACGTTTGATTTGTGTGGCTTCAAGGTTGAGGAAGAGGGAGTTGCAGTAGTCGAGCTTGGAGTGGACGATGGAGGTAGCAATGGTGGAAGCAGTTTTGAAGTCGAGCATGGGTCGGATGCGGCGGAGTTCGCGAATGTGCATGAAACAGGAGCGAGAGAGATTAGAGATGTGATTGGAGCAAGAGAGAGGAGGATCAAGGGTGACGCCAAGATTTCGGACTGGGGCATCCGAGGTGAAGGGAAGGGATGAAGAGTTAGTGGGTAAGTGAATTGCAGGGTTGGGTATTTTCTTGATTTGGTCAGGGAGGCCTATGAGGATAAATTCTGTCTTGGAAGGGTTGAGGCAGAGGAGGTTAGATGACATCCATTTGGAGTCTAAGTTTACTACATTCAGTAATTGTGCAATGGAGGTGGAGAAAGAGGTTGGGGAGAAGGATATGTAGAGTTGAGTGTCATCTGCATACAGGTGGTGGTCGACAGAGGAGGATTGTATGAGATGACTTAAGGGTGTGGTATAGAGGATGAAGAGGAGTGGTCCTAGGACGGAGCCTTGAGAGACACCACATGTGAGTGGAAGGGGTTGAGAGCAGAGTTAGGAGGCCTTGACAGAGAAGGATCTGGAAGATAAGTAGGATTGGAACCAGAGTAGAGCAGCCCCAGAAACGCCAAACCAAGAGGGTAGTCTAGTCAAGAGAAGGCTGTGGTCAATGGTATCAAATGCAGCAGAGATGTCGAGGAGGCAGAGGCAGGAAACTTGTTGATGGCCGACGACAGATACCAATTTGCTATATAGAGAGACAAGCAGAGTTTCTGTGGAGTGGTGTTTAGTGAAGCCTGATTGGTGGGGGTTTAGCAGCGAGTTTGTTGAGAGGTAGTCATTAAGGCGGGTAAGAACAATTCTTTCAGTTAGTTAGACAGAAAGGAGAGGTTGGAGATGGGACGGTAGTTAGAAAGATGTTCTTTGTCTAGGTTTGCTTTTTTCAGTAGGGGAGAGACGATAGATTGCTTAAAGACCATAGGAAAGTTTCCGGTAGAGAGCGAAAGATTGATGATTTTAGTGATGACAGGAACAAGAATTGAGGCACAGTCTTTTAGGAGAGAGGTGGAGATAGGATCGAGTTCACATTGCTTGTTGGAAAGGGAATTTAGGAGGAGTAGTACTTCTGATTCAGCGGCAGGAGATAGAATTGAGAGCGATGACTGATGGGAAGGCGGAGTAGGGTTGGGAGAAATCAGTGGAACAGTGCTGGAGGAGTTGGAGGCTAGAAGAGATTGTAGTGTGAAACGAAGAGATGAGATTTTGTCTGAGAAGAAAGAGCAGAAGGTGTCAGCGATAGAGGATGTGGAGATGGAGCTGGGCAGTGGTGAGGAAGACTTACGATGAGGGAGAGAATTGATAGCTTTCCAGAGGTGTCTTGGATTGGAGGAACTGGTGTGGATAAGCGAGGAGTAGTATTATTTCTTGGCTGCAGCGATGAGGTTATGGTATCTGTGTGTGGCTGATTTGAGGGTAGACAGGGTTTTTGCTTAAGACGTTGAGTCTTTGGCGCGCTTGTAGGTGTGCTCAAGGCGCCTGCGAAAGGTTTTGAAAGCTTGGAGATAGGAGGTGAAAAAAGGATTAGATGTGCGTGAGCTGTGTTTGATAATGAGTGGTGCATGAGTGTCAAGGAGGTTGGAGAGTGTTGAATTGTAACAAGACAGAAGATCATCTAGAGAAGGAGGAGGATTGAGGACAAGTTCGGAGTTAAGAATGTCCTTGATGAAGGCCAAACGGTCGATGGACACGATGGAACGAGATGAGTGAGTGGTTGGAGGAGGGCGAGGAAAAGACTTAATTTCAAGGTCAACAATGATAAGGTAGTGGTCGGTAATGTTTTGAATTGAGTGTGATAGCTTGGGAGATAGGTGGGAGTCTGCGGAGGTGATAATAAGGTCAAGTGTGTGGTTCTTGGTGTGGGTTGGAAAGTTGACGAGATTGAATGATGAGAGAAAGCTGAGGAAGCCAGATGCAAGAGGATCAGAGGGATTGTCAACATGGATGTTGAAATCGCCCGTGATTATGAATTCGTTAGGAGTAGTTGCAGCGATGGAGAGGAGAGATCCAAATTCGTCGAGAAAAACAGAGGGTTTGGAGGAGTTGGCAGAGGAAGTTGGAGGACGGTAGATGTTGAAGACTGTAAGGAGATCTGAGTCGAGTTTGAGCGTTGTGGAGGAGCATTCGAAGGATCGGAAGGTGTGACTGGAAGAATTTGTGGTTACAGCGGGTTCATGGACCAGGAAAGCAGAGCCGCCACCAGAAATCTTTTTAGACTTTGCCGAGGAGGTCATGCGAGGGAAGTTATGAAGGGAGTAGCCACGAGGTAAGAAATCTGCGATGTGGGGGGTAGTAAATGAAGTGGATAGCCAGGTTTCTTGGAGAGCAATGAGATCTGGTGGATTAGTGGAGAAGGTGATGTCACTGAGGGCGATGGAGTTTATTATGTATGTTTATTATACATGCATATTATACATGAGTTTATTATACATGAGTTTATTATACATGAGTTTATTATACATGAGTTTATTATACATGAGTTTATTATACATGAGTTTATTATACATGAGTTTATTATACATGAGTTTATTATACATGAGTTTATTATGCATGAGTTTATTATGCATGAGTTTATTATACATGAGTTTATTATACATGAGTTTATTATACATGAGTTTATTATACATGAGTTTATTATACATGAGTTTATTATGCATGAATTTATTATACATGAGTTTATTATGCATGAGTTTATTATGCATGAGTTTATTATACATGAGTTTATCATGCATGAGTTTATTATACATGAGTTTATTATATATGCATGTATGTATACATTATTACGTATTATTGGGTATGTGTGTATGTCCATGTATGAATGCAAAAACTGCACTATATGGGAGCATATTTGTGTGTGTATGCATATGTGTTTGTATGTATTTAAGTATTTGTTTTTGCATGTAGGTAGTATATATCTTTATTTGCATAAACATGTGTATTGTGCACATATGTGTGCATCTGTGTATGTATATAATTATATATGCATGCATGCGTATTTATGCATGTTTTGTATGCATACTAGGATGTTCTAAAAGAGCTTATGTGAAAAACTGTCTGTCTGTCCGGCTATGTATTTGCACAGTTTTACAGCTATTGCCTCAAAACCTTCGCCGTTTTCTCGGGTAATACCTGGGACACGCAGTTGAGAGGTTGGTGAAACCAGCGGTCGCCGTCTTCCTAGTAGTCTCCATGACAAAAAACCTGTCTCAGAACTACGACCCCAAGGAGACCACTTAAAACAAAGGTTCCTTCTCATTCACCAGGAGCATGTGTCGACGAAGCACCTGCTCCACATTTGCCGACATGTCCATCTGACATCTGTCTGCTACACCTGTTGTTCTTTTACACCGTCATGAATGAATGGACGGTTTGGGAGCCATCGTTTGCACAATCGGTCAGGTGGGTATGTACTTTGTACGCATCAGTGTCTATGCACAATTCCGTTTATGCATTTCCACACTTTTACAGCTATTCACTCAAAACCTTTGCCTTTCGCTAGTGGAACACCTGGGACACCCAGTAGAGGGTTTCTTGAACCCGCGACCGCCGTCTTCGTGCTCTTCAGGGCCTTAAACCTGTCTCATCCCGTGCAACGCCGGGTTCCCCAACTAGTATCTAATAGAAAAGAAGAATTAGCTTTGATATTCGAATGGTTTTGTAGTTTCTTCAAAACAGTCAAAAAGCTTTCTGTATATGACGTACTGCTTGATTCTTCTCGATGGAAGCAAAATCATTTACAGAAGTATCACTAAATAACTCTGTTGAATTATTTGTGTCAGTGGCAGTCAGCTTAAATTAGTCTCACAGCTGGCAAATCTTCATGCAGTGAAGGACTCAGACCATCCATCTGGCCATGTTCTGTGCACCAACAAGCAGTAAATGAAGCTGATTATAAATCCACTGGCAGTCTGCGGTAGCAATAGTTCAATCGTTGATCTGTATTCTTTTTGTGTCAAGTTGAAACCGCCGACTGCCTGTTGGTGCATAGAACATGTCTGTAAGGATGAAAAGGCTTCTTGGTTGAGCTGAAGCAGCATTGAAATATCAAGTCGGGTGTCATTGTGCGGATTATAGTTTCCCTGGTTGATGTTTTGGTCAGTATTGCTGCAACCCTACGAACAATCGAATGTTTAAACCTGGTTTAGACCGTCACAAGGATCCAGCAATATGGTTAAGACCTTCCAGAGAATTACTTGATGCACGTTATGTCGGCATATGAATTAGACCCTACACTAGATTCTATACATGCGCCATTACGTGGAAACCGTCGTGACAAAGCCCGTACACACGTCTTTAACTAACCAACGTGTGAGTATATAAAAAGTGTTTGTCAAGTGCCAAAGTAAATGCTGATAATTTTAATTAATCCTTCAATATCATTTCAAGCTACTCTATTGTCTAGTCTGTCAATCTTTGACAGACTCTGCCAAATTTTGGGGTGATCTTCATTATTTTTTCATTCCAGTGGACAATCAAATTTGGTTAGGGCTTATCAACTGCATGAAACTCATCTGCTTTCAGTTTTAAGCGATGTTCTGAACGTTTGCGATAAAATGTATAGAGTTAATCTGTTGTTAATCATCGTGTCAGGTTTATTGATAGTTGCTGATCTCTTCGTCTGAAACTCTCTACCTTCTCTTCTAACTAAAGAGAAAATCGCTCTAAACTGAAAATGCACATCTTCTGGTCTACACACATATGATCCGAGGTCATTGTGCACTTTGTAATTAGGACTTTATCAACTTGCAGTCGTATTGTAATGTAGGTTTCAACCTCAAACGTCATGCCAGTAGATTTTTTAGTTGACTGATGAATTACAGATGTTCGCTTCCCGATTGGCGGCGATTATGAGACTGTCTGGAACCTTGGGAGGGGCATCAACTAGGGCAACGTGTATTATTATTTCCCTCTCAATCGTCTGCATCGATTTATTGGCTTAAAACATAGTTAGCGCTTCATAAACGCGAGTTTCGATTGACACACTTTACAAATAGCGACCTTACTAAACACCGTCATAAAATAATCCTCAGTAGGCATATGATCGTTGTAATAAGAGCATTATTTTCTTGTGGCGCGGTGGCCTATTGGCCATAGCGGTCGGTGCGGATTCGATCCTCGTCTGAGACGGTTAGTTTGTAGGTCGTATAGGGGGCTACCCTGAGTAGGTCCATCGCACACAATTTCTCTGCAATATAATTTCATCTGCGTCATCTGTGCTTTTGTCCGGTTCTGAATTTGTAAGAAGAGCAAAATCAAGATGCAGCTGCGTTGTATCACATTGTTTTTTGAATGAAGGTGTTCCAACAAAAATGAATCTGTATTTGGAAGACAAAAAATTAATGTATTGCCATGGGGTGAAATGGTCAAATCGGAGATTAATGTTGAGAAGCGTTTAGGGCTCAACACGTTGTCAACATGGATAAAACATGAAGGCAATAATGTTGGCAACCTATGATTCGAGCAATCCTGAGTGACGGCTCCAGATAACACAACAATAAATTATTGCAGACATCAATCAGGGTCTTCTGGAATGCCTAGATCCAGACAAATATGGTCGCCATCGCCAATCCCATCCTTAAAATAATAATAATATTAATAAAAATAATAATAATAATATTAGTAACAGCAGTAGTAGTAATAGCAGTAGTAGTAGTAGCAGCAGTAGTAGTAGTAATAATAATAATAGTAATAATAGCAGCAGCAGTAGTAGTAGTAGTAGTAGTAGTAGTAGTAATTATAATAATAATAATAGTAACAACAGCAGCAGTAGTAGTAGTAGTAGTAGTAGTAGTAGTAGTAGTAGTAGCAATAATAATAATAATAATAGCAGCAGCAGTAGTGGTAGTACTAGTAATAATGATAATAGTAGTAGTAGTAACAGCAGCAGTAGTAGTAGTAGTAGTAGTAATAATAATAATATCAGCAGCAGTAGTAGTAGTAGTAGTAGTAGTAATAATAATAATAGTAGTAACAGCAGCAGTAGTAGTAGTAGTAGTAGTAGTAATAATAATAATAATAGCAGCAGCAGTAGTGGCAGTAGTAGTAGCAATAATAATAATAATAGTAGTAGTAGTAGTAGCAGTAGTAGTAGTAGTAATAATAATCATAATAATAGTAGTAGTAACAGCAGCAGTAGTAGTAATAATAATAATAATAATAATAATAGTAGTAGTAGCAGCAGCAGCAGCAGTAGTAGTAGTAATAATGATAATAATAATAGTATTAGTAGTAGCAGCAGCAGCAGTAGTAGTAGTAGTAGTAATAATTAATAATAATAATAGTAGTAGTAGTAGCAGTAGTAGTAGTAGTAGTAGTAATAATAATAAACATAATAATAGTAGTAGTAGTAGCAGCAGCAGCAGCAGTAGTAGTAATAGTAATAATAATAATAATAATAGTAGTAGCAGTAGTAGTAGTAGTAGTAGTTGTAATAATAATAATAATAATAATAGTACAATCAGAGTAATAATTGTAAGAAAATAATTATGATATTATTACGACTATTACTACTTATGATACAACTAATAAATATAGTGATTTTGTGTATTTTTGTGTCTCTGGGAAATTTTTTCATCACTTGATGGATCAGAACTACACGTACCTCGGGTTAAAGAAATAAAACTGAAATGATGATATTAAAAAAATAAATAAATAATGTTCTCGTATTATTAAAACCTGACAAACCCTAGTTTTATTATTAGCCAGATGACAAGTTATTACAGGAGTCGAACGTTACTGTTCGGCAGCCATACAAGACGCCCATCACGATACAAATTTGTTATCCATTAAGCTACTAGGCTATATATAGCCAATAAATGTAAACTCCCAGCTAAACTTTAGGCCATTAGGCTCAAAAACATACGAAAGAGCCCTTTAACGTTTGGAAAAGCGCTTTTGATTCCGTCCTTGATAATAATGTCATACAAATCTTGATGCCTGTATTTTCCTTTTCCCCAAATGGACAGGAGGCTCTAACGTATGCGTGAAACTGGTGTACATCGGAGACAATGCTGTCGTCAATGTCTTCAGGATATGTGGATTAAATTAACCGATTGCTCACGAATGTGTACCTATGCCAAACACTGCTGTGTGACAAATGAGAAACTGCTTGCAACTTGGCTGTAAACCTCTGCTCTTTTGGCCAGGTTAGTAATACATACATCGACCTGTGGAATAAAGGTTGCGACACGAAACTTGTCTGTTGGGCTAAGGCTGACTTCAGTGGAATCCCCATCGTTTACCTGGCGCGCCTTGTGACACTGCGCTTACTCAACAGTTTGTACTCGATATCAGGCAAGCGAAGTTTCCCGTTTTCTTCATAATACTAAATTGATCTCGGATGCTGGAAACGTACCGTAGAAGTGACTTGTACAGATTTGTGCATGTGCCGAGTGAAATTTTCGTCCTGAAGACCTTTTAAAATGGACATCCGTAATCTCTATAAAACATCGTTCCAAAATTCCAGCATCAAAGCAAACTCGAATCCATGCTTCTCGCCTTCTGTAACTTTTCTGTGTAGCCTACTGTTGCGTGAGCATCGCAGCGCGTGTCTGACAGTCGTTTTGGGACCTTTGCGTCATCAAGGAATTGTACGAGTACTGTCTAACGATGCGTGGTTGCGGAGAAGAAACTGTATATTGCTGCATAAGTGAAAAGAAGTTGACGGCCTCCAGACAGCTGCCAGACAGATACTACCGCAGCGCGTCCAACGAGGTTTAACGAATGACCTGCACACGGAATGTAAACAGCATGCCGCATTTGCTAAAGGATTTTCTGCTGAATTCCATTGTAAAGCCCAGACATATTCGCAGCATTATCTGTGTCCTGCATTTTCCCAAATTTATTTTTGCAATTATGGTCATGTACTTATCATGACTATTGTAACAGGCTGCATTTTTTCCGGCATGAAATCTGAATAAACGAAAATTAGTGATTGATTGATCCACTGTAAACCAATATTAATCGTGTAATACTACAGACTAATATTAATCGTAACCCAATGTAACATTAGATATCTTACGGCACCCGTTGCAGTACGGTCACTGTCACAGGTAGCTATTATTGTGGCGCCACTGCATTTTTTTCTTTAGTTCACTTTTAGAAGCCCACAGATTCCGGAAGCATGCTTAGTTGGCTTACATGTAACTCCCGCATTGCACCGATACATTTTTAGTCTGTCAGCGATACTCGATACCAATACTTTTTCCTACCTTAGGCTTATATTTCGTCCGCTTGATTAAGTCGTCATCAAGAAATATGAGGAGTCAATCGTCAAGCTTCAAAAATCGCCATATCGGCTACATAATCTTTGGCGCGAACTGAAAGAATTTATACATTCTTATTAACAACTAAAAGTAGGCCTATGTCCTTTTACGATCGGCGATAGAATTGGCTTGTCAAATTAAAATTTGAGTGTTTCGATGTTAATTGATATTGAAAATGAATAGGCATGTGGAAACAAAGATTGCAAATGCGATATCGGCGCAGGGTGTCTGAATAGCCTGCCTGAAAGCTACTTTTAAAATATTTCCATTGTTCCAAGCGATCCGTGGGAAATTCCCCTTACAATTAGCCTATCGGTCATGAAGTGAGTGAAGAGCGAATTCAGCTTGCCTATCGAAATGTAGTGGTAAAAGTGTTGGTTCAGGCATCGCAATACTATTAAGAAAAAGTATTTTTTGGCATCGCAATACTTTTATGAAACAGTATTGGTATTGGAATCTCAATACTTTAAATTAGGAAGTATTGGTATTGCCATTGCAATACTTTTTTCCAGTAATTGTTAACAGCCCTGCATTCCTCTTTTGTAGATTCCTTGTGGGGTGACCAAAATGACCATATTCATAATGAGATATTACGACGACTGTTCAAGCAATTACACGTTTCGTTAGTTTATGTTGACTTTGTGAGTGCAGTGTTAATTTGTTTCACAGAATGACAATGCAGCCAAAAATTCGCAATTTGAATGACAACACATTCTTCAATTATTATTCAATACGCTAGCCAGAAGGAAACGGAATATACAGATCTACATGTACCTGGTGTCGTTGTACCATATCTGTTTAAAGCAAAACCTCACATAGTAATCGATAATGTTCTACGCTTGTACATGTATTAAATTGATGTTCGTAGGGGTCATATCAAGCTGCACGCGTGGGGAATTCAATGAGTCCAGCGTGTATCAGATAAAAGTCCGATGGTAGGCCGAGCAAGTATCTTGCGCAATTTTTCTGAAGGTCTTCTGCAATGAGTATAGATTCACACGGACATCATATGCACGGAAAAAGCGAACAGTAAAGAACGACGAGTGCAGATTGTTACTGAAACGATAGCAATTACCTTAATTAGTAATGCGATCAAGAGTCAAGATTCCTCGCCTGGCAACCCTGGGTCAGGTTCTCGCGCGTTCCTGCAGTTGTGGTCAGGCAACAAAAGCGAGAGGTGAAATTAGACGATCTGATAATATAATTTTAACAGAGATATGTATAGATCATTGAATCGCAAAACTGAATTCATGTGCTATTCAGTAAAAATAGCAAATGCACAAATATATCCAGTAGGCCTATTTTAACAGATTTTTGGCAATGGGGATATTATTTCTTTCATGATATGCGTGTATGCTCAGAAATGTTTTCAATGGACGAAACTTGGTTTATCGCTCATGCTAGCAATAGAATACAATCACTGGTAAAAAACTTAAAATTAAGGCGAACTAATAAGAAGTCTGCTTTTTCATTATTTAGAAAACAATTCTCTGTGAACCACGAGACATACTGCGTGTCATAAGCACATGTGATACCGTGCAGCAGAAAAATTGAAGTTCACCTTTTACAGATGTCATTTATATAAATTAAGTACATTTTAACGTTTCACATACAATCGCAGTTTTCTGTTATTTACACAGTCGAATGCATCTATCAACATTTTTATGATTGTGGTCAGGCAACAATACAGCTCCGTAAGTGAGGCAAGTAGCTAAAGTACAGTCCATATTACTAACTTCAAGAACAGACAGAGGATTTTATTGAAGTACGGGGTAACAGTAAGCATATACGAGCTGCGTTTCTAGGTATTTGAATTGCAGATAATCAATAAAAGCGATATTCATGCATAGCTATTTCATTCATTACGCGCACTCTTTTTGGGGAGGACTGTATCCAGTTGTGATCATTAATAAGATTCAGTCTTATATTAGCTTGTAAGGTTCTAAAAGGCTTTTACAAATAGCCAGTTATATGCATATATTATGTCCATGCATAAATACATGTGCAGTACATACATACATACGTACATAAATACATACATACATACATACATACATATATCTACAAACATACAGCTAATTGCAGGTCACTATCGAAATAATTGTCCAACGGAAATTTCTTCAATACGTCGTTAAAGATTGCCACTGTTACACACTGATCTAATGCCCGCTGTTGATGCAATTTACGCAACGACCAGAACACAGCCCAACCTAATTAACTGGTCCTCTTCGAATCTAAGATTCCCAGGCTGTTCGTTTCCTGTCTTCTGTGGTCCTGCTGGATGGAGAAGCAACATGACTACGACCGCGATACTAGGACCACAGAAGCTTCATGGTACCAGACGTCTCTCCAGGCTCAATCCTCCCAGCCAATGCCGATGCGCTTTTTGAGGAAATGCTTATTTCTACCTCTGAGCAATGGTATCTGAAATGAAACAATTCCTGACGACTAGTCTTGTCAGAAACAACGAGTCTCGGATGGTTCTCCTATAACAAGGACTTATCGGACTAGTTATCACTGGCACGTGCTATGGCAGTAGCTTTAGCACACGTCATTGACTAGCTCTGTCTTGCAACCCTATGCGGCTGTCCCTCGACGAGGCATTTTCCATGGGTGCAGTTGCCTCTTGCATGAGGTCAAAGGTGGTTCCGTGGCATTGGCCGATTGGTCCTACGGTATAATCGGCCATCTTGGCACTGTTCGAACCACAATGCAGACGCAGTGATGAAACTGGCAGCTAAAAGCATCTTACTCTAGTTACTTCTTATTCTACAGGATTCTTATCTGGTTTACCTGAACTCTACAAAATTATAATCAAATATAATTATGTTGCTTTACTAGTCTCTCTCCAGTTACCTCTTAATCTATGATAATTAGAGTTGTATACAGGGTCTCGAGACAGTGTCTCGGTCTCGAGACAGTTTTTTAGTGTCTCGGTCTCAGTCTCAGTCTCGGAAGCCTGCAATTTCGGTCCCGGTCTCGAGGTAGTGTCTCGAATTTTTAGAAACTGTCTTGAAGTGAAAGTCTTGTTCTGTCTCGAACAAACGATCTCGATATGTTTCGCGTTAACTGTCTTAAATCTTGCGCTAGAAACTGAAACCGGAGTCTACTAGAAACGGTAATTCTGGTTAACGCGCGAGTCACATGATACTGAAGTCAATTCAATTACCTTAAAGTGGAAAAATGTCTGAGAGAGAACCTGAAACTTTGAAGTTTCCTTTTACGCAATTTGAAGTTATTGACAAACAATAGCTATAGCGTGCCGTTTGTCATCGATGTAAAACCACAATAGCCGAAACGTTCGGAGCAACTTCTGGTATCTAAGGTCGAGTAAGGATATGTGCAACTTTTTAATTTTTTGCTTGTTTAAAAACGTCTAGAAGATTTCAGACGTGTCTAAAAGGCTTTCTTTATGTTATTCAGAAGATATGCCGACGAAGAGATATCGAAAAAGATAACAGGCGGCAGTATAAAAACTGTTCTCAGGAATTGGTACTATATACATTATAAGTCTCTAATTGAAATTACAAATGAACCTTATTCCCGATAACTGATGCATTAGTATTTTACAGCATTTTATGTCTGATCCTTGTCTTTTACTGTCTCGTACTGTCTCGTAGTGTCTCTTACTGTCTTGAACCTAGTGTCTCGGTCTCGGTCTTGGTACCTCACTGTTTCGGTTTCGGCACCTTACTGTCTCGGTCTCGTCTTGGTCTTGAAGTTTCAAGTCTTGCATACAGCACTGATAATAATCTTAGCAGTCGCGGCTTACTCTACAAGTCTCTTACTCTACAAGTCTCTTGCCAGTTACCTCTTGCTCTGCAAGTCTCTTTCCAGTTACCTCTTACTCTACAAGTCTCTCTCCAGTTAGGTCTTAATCTACAATAATCTTACCAGTTACCGGTTACCTTACAAGCCTTTTGTCATTAACTTCTTACTCGATAAACCTCTAACCAGTTCGCCCCCTGGACTTTAAGACACCTGGTATGTTCAATCATACGGGACCGGAATTAATGACATTATGACCATCTTGAGTGGCTTGGCTATAACATGATCTAAGATCACGTAACGTATAGATAAAAATATATAAAATATATGGACACAGCAATTGAATCAAGGAACACAGTCCGTTCATATATATATATATATATATTGAGACAAGAAACTAACAGCAGAATCACAACAAACCAGGCGACATCAACCGATCTATGATGTCACTTCTGAAATTCTACAGGTTTTTTAAATGCAATAGGAGTATGCTTAAGATGTCAAATAACCAGATCGGGTAGCCAATAGCTACTCTTCTTGTCATCTATTATTCAAGTGTGTTCGTGTTCGCCTGACTATTTGATCATAATGACTTTAACATCACGCAGATCAGCGCAGGAGGCGCCTCTGAGTAGGAATCCTGAAGGGCGCCTTATAAATATTTGTAATAATAATAATATTAATAATAATAATAATATTAAGAATAATAATAATAATAATAATAATTATTATTATTATTATTATTATTATATCAATTATAGTAATAATAATAATAATGAACAGGAAGCTATTTCAGCCAAAAATGCTGTGATATAGCCTACCCTTTAATTAAACTAAAAGTTTTACATAATAATTACAAAAAAATAGCTTTGAAGTTTATCAATGTAAAAATAACTTAAGCAGGAACAATGTGACAGTTATAAGCTCATCAATACTGCATCATTTACCTGTTGAAAGTCTCATCAAAATATCAAAGAAGAAGCAGAAAATATTATAAATAATACGAGAAATTCCAAACCGCAATTAACTTTTTAGTCGAAATATTTCGTCCTTGCATCGCAGTTGATTGGCCTACAGCATATTATATGCGTTTGCAAAACGAATGACCTGATTCATCCACAAAGAGTAATCGTAATAATCAATATTTCCTTGTTTCGTTATTTTTAAATTAAGTTAATGAACTGAAGTATTACGTCAATATTCTGCAATGACCAAGAGTCAGCTAAAATTCTAACAAGGCATCAAAAAAAATGTTAAAAAAATTCAAAATTAATAGGACTTTTCAGTCGAAGCTTAGACTTTTGGCAGACGTACAAGTGAGAACAACAAGTCGTAGGCCTAAACATACACAATAGGCGTGATTAAACTGCTCTGAAAGATAAAATATAAGCAGGACCTACGTTTCGAAAGCAAACAATCCCTTGTGTCAGTTGAAGATCAAAAGTTTAAAATGTATTTGAAATGTGATCTTTAGCGGTCAAATGACACTTTTCGATCACTGGATTTGTCTTAAGTAATAACACAGTATAGGCCTATAGAAAGTTCTTCATGTACTTCTCGGTTGGAATTTGTGTCCGCGTATTTTTCTAGTTGAACTTCGATATGAAAGGCTATCTCCGCAAGAATTTATGACGGAAGCAGCTTTTCTGGCGTTTACGTGCATTTGCTCCAAATCGCAATTCGCACATTGCAAACGACGTACTGCTCACTTACTTGCTCCAGGAGATCATCCTAAGCTGAATGGCTGCAGCCGGATTAAGAGCATTGACCGTCTTCTAGATGGTCGTTACTTGGGCCGCATGTCAGGCAATGTTATCTGTCTTCATCATAAGGGACAAGCGGAGGAGCTGGTGCAAAGATCCTTAGGGCAGACAATTGACGCGGTCGAATAATGCATGAATGCACGAATTACCGAACAGGGATTCCACGTCGAACCCTGGAAAGCAAAACGCTTTCCCTATGTAGCAAAACCGAATCAGACGTACTCCTAAAGTATCGTCGTTGCTTAAGACACAATTTTTTAAAAGATCACTGAAAACCCTGGGAACTGGACAAGGAAATGAGTCAATCTAAAGGTGACTGTTAATCTAATATCAAGCCGTCAAAGGCATCGATGTACTCTCCGATGAATACACTGTCTACAGACTATTGGAATTAGCCGGCAATATCAACGTTCTCTCTATACACTGCAGACTGCGATTGCAATGAAACCAAGTTGAGTGAGATGAATTCAGAGATAATCTATGTGTTTCTAAGTGTTCTGTCATCAATAGTGTTTACTGTAAGCGGACATATTTCAGGGATTTAGGGTAGGACCGTTAACGGCGCAGCAGAATAAGACGCTGCCAACAATTGCGCCGCATAAACCGCCGCCATGTTCGACATCACGACGACGTTCCACGCGTCGTTAATGCATCGTCGGTGTCGATGAATATTTTATAGGATAAAAAAATGTTTCTTGCAAGGACATACGAGATTGCTGATAGAAAGACCAATTGGATGAACAGGGTTTCTCCTATAGAGCTATCGATCTTTCCTTTCTATTACATGCAGACCTTTCGCCGAATTCCTCCACCGAACCAGCCACCGGTCCAACCACCCAGTGCCCCATTCACGTCGGATGCCGTACCAAGCGAACTGGACAACGAAAGCATTCGACGAACCTCCACTTTGATGCCAGACAACAGCTGCCCAGTTACTATTCGTACGACCAACAATGCCTTGCCGGGTAGTCGGTCATAGACAAGAGTTGTGGCGTTTATCGCGCTCTCGCAGCCTCAGAACATACGCGAAGCAGACCCCTTCAGACGGATCTACGATTTCGCTCCACTAATTGCTCTCATTTTGAATGGGACGTTGCCTTCACACAGCGTCAACTGTTGGCAACGATTTTGCGTGAAGCCGCCATTGTTACTTGGAGCCCCGGATGTTTACGAGGCGCCGATGACCGAACCAGAAAAATCAATAGATTGGCTGTAAAGAAGTTTGATAGCGTCAGAATTAATGTAACTGTTGGAGTGTATGCGATTCCGAAACAAATTATATTGTGCCGTTTCCTGCGGCTGGTAATTCTGAAGACGGTAAACGACGTTTCGTGAGGGTCATAAATTCGATGTTAATTTGAAGAAACGCCAGGATATCTCTTATGTCTGCTGGCTTCGGAAGAGTGCTACCATAGGGAGCATTCAACTGACGTATGCTCTTACTTTGGCGTTTCGCTGATGTTTTTATATGGAACGCTCGGTAGAGACTCTGAGACAACAGCGAAGCACAGAGTGGACCGAACAGTCATTCAGAAATGTTACTGCCTCTTCATCGCAAAAATTTTCTGGTCAAGGCTTTCTTTGTGTATTTAGTAAACCGTTTTCTAAAATCGCAGCGAAGCAAATGAGGCGACAATTCATTGCAAATACATGTATTTCCTCTTCTCGTTAGGCCAGTAGCGTTGGAATGGCCCGCCTCCCCTCAGTAGGCGCACACAGGACGTCGAACCTCCGTCATTGACGATGTAATTCCACGGGGTTAGCTGAAGATGTAAGTGACGCATTGAGTGCTTTCCGCCACTGTATTCTTCTATAATTTACTCAGAAACGTTATTTTGCAACGGATGACCAGCAGTAAAGCCACGGGGCAGAGGCATCTCACTGGAGCAGAGGTATCCTACTGGGGCGTAGGTAGGCCAATGGGACAGAGGTTACCCATTGGGGCAGAGGTATCCCAATATGGCGAAGGTATCCCATTGGGGCAGAGGTATCCCATTGGGGCAGAGGTATCCAAATATGGCGTAGGTATCCCAATGGGGCAGAGGTAACCCATTTGAGCAGAGGTATCCCACTGGACCAGAGGTTTAAAAAGGTTTTGGAAAGTTGACAATTTTTTTTGGCCCCCACCCCCACTTTTTGAATTTTGCCTTCCCAGAAATTTGAAAAATGGGGGGCACAAATAAGCAAAGGTAATCTTAAAAGGCTATTGGATAAACATAAAAAAAGAACCGATTTGGGGGGACATGGGGGGGCACTAAGCATTAAAACTGGGAGGAAAACCCCCAGTTTTTAAACTGGGGGGCCGGTGCCGCCCCAGCCCCCGCTTGTTACACCTCTGCACTGGACAAAGGTATCCATCCCACTGGAGCAGAGGTATCCCACTGGGGAACAGGTATCCCACTGGAGTGGAGGTATCCAACTGGAACAGAGGTATCCCAATGGGCGGAAGCAACTCCCTGGGGCAGAGGTATCTCACGGGACAGAGGTGTGACGGAGGTCCCATTACCACTCTCACAGGCTACCAATGAGATGATTGCAAATCCTACTGTGATGATGATGAGTTCTCTATCCGTCCGTAGGCAGGTCCATTGCAGATTTGCCCATGGGTCCAACTTTTATGACCCGACCCAACCCGACCCATCAAAATGGACCCGACTTCTGGACCCAAATATCTTACTCGACCCGTTCCGCCCCATGAGGAGCATGACCCGACCCAATCCGACGAGACCCGCCTATGGTGCTAATTTTACAAATATTATTTATCGTCAAATGCTAATGTCGCAAAAACGCAACACAACCAGACCGCCAACTATGAGTATAATATTAATTTATTAGAACGTATCAGGGAAGATAGCCTTCGTTTATTTCATTTATTGTAGGCCCTAACTTACTATTTTCATAAATATATGCAAAAGAATTCCGAATATTATCAGGTACGTAAGAGTCCAGCCCGCATGTGCTTCCTCAGCTAACTAACTCGCTTGTAATCAATTCGTTGACCTCTAGGTTTCCTCTCCCCATAAATTACTGAAAAATTATTTCATAAAACAGCCTCAACCGAGTTCAGTGTTAAAAGGAACAAATCCGGTGCTACCCTATACGTTTTTGCAATAATTCCTTCGCCATTTTCAATTTATTTGATTGTAATTGATTAACAACAGGGTCCGATGTGGACTGCGGTTCGTTAAAGCGATGCTGGCTTTTGTAAGAGATTATAATCTTTTGTGCGGTTCTTGCACAGCGACCCTAAAACGTTAGGCGTCCATTCCTAACCTTATGTGCTGGCCTTACTCCTGTGGTTCTGGGGCGGTTGGATTGGGTTCTTTGCTCGGCTGCTAAGGCTTATTGGGTGATTTCCTAAATTCTCCGCTGTTTCTGCATACATGCGCGAAATTTTGCATTGGCTGTCATGCAGTGTTACAGCGAAGTTCATACCACATTGCTGCTCTTGTTTCGCGTTGCATTCATGGTTGTGCTCCATCTTACTTGCGTGATCTCTGCCGCCCAGTGTCTGACGGTGCAGCGCGTCGGGTGCTTCGCTCTATGACGAAGGGTGAGCTTCTTGTTCCACGTACTCGCTTGGCTATTAACCAGCGCCGTGCTTTCTTGGTTGTGGGCCCTTCATTGTGGAATGACCTCCAATTTTGAGCTGCGCTCATCGCTCGTGGCTCAACCGTCAAGTTTTTACAAGTCTCTCAAGACCTTTTTCTTTAGTCGTGGCTGAGCTGGGAGCGCTTCTGAGTAGGTTTCTTGAAGAGGCGCTATGTAAGTGCTCAGAATGAATGAATGAATTAAAAGTGGCGAGTGGAGGTGAACCCTTTCTTAGTTTTTCAATGCAAAATTCGGTGGGTCGAGGTCATAATTGCATTATTATAAAGAACACGACACATTTACAGACATGCTCTATCGGTCTATCACTCTCTGTTTCTCTCTCTCTCTCCTCTCTATCATAAACACATATATATTATATATATATAGTATACTGTTATATTAATTCTATTCATGTATATCTTCGAAAGGGTAGCATTAAGTTGCACGATTGACCTCTGTGTCAAGGAATCGAGCGCTTAAAGCGTGCTCGAAATATTTATCTCAGAAGGCAATTGCGCGTATCAGGTGCCATCGGTTAAGCGATAGCCTCTGGGTGTCTTGTGCTGTTCCTCCCTCACTCAGGTACCTTGAAAATCTCTTGCTAATGAACGCATGCACAGAATCATTACTAAAAGCAGAGTTAAAAATGAAGCACTGCAGAAATCGGTGGGTCGAATTGGGTCCGGGTTTGGGACCCGATATAATCAGACCCACCAGGACTTCGACCTGACCCGACACGACCCGCCTAATCAACAGATAATCGTTACCCGACCAGGCCCGGGC
>OY365807.1:48630788-48940655 GCA_959347315.1 Bimastos eiseni | reverse complement strand
ATGATGGGAAGAAGAACCATCAGGGCGGGCTTTGTGGAGGAAAGTGCTTTCAGTTTCGTGGACGCTGTGATAGGAGAGGTTTTGATAAGTTTATAATAGAGATCAGATATTTGTCGTAATGTTGCCGCTATGTTGTTCCAAAGAGGTGGAGCTGCAATGGCTTCGGAGCAATTTGACATATGGAAAAAGTCGATGGATATATGCTTGTATGCACAGCACACGTGTGATATGTTCATATGTATATACTAATTTGTTTATTGTTATATAAATTTCGTCCGCAAATTAAGGTATTCGCAGTGTCAATTAAATAAGTTCAGGACCAACTTTGAAAACTGACAGCAACTGACTAGTTGGAAATAAGAATCCGATTTGCTTTGGAGTTGCCCAACACTCCATTATGGACCCGCTTTTGTTCATTATATGAATAAATGACCAAGACTGTTTACCAAGACTCTTTTTCATTCATTTTGCAGATGACAATAACTTATTTGCTTCTCATTATTCTTTTAAGTCACTGGTAAATATTGTCGTTGCTGAACTAAGTGAAATTACCAACTGTTTTTGTGCCAATGAAATGACGCTGAAACCTTGATAAATCAAATTATATGTTATTTGCATCTCTTCGAAAGCCTCCTTCCTCTCGGCCTTCTGCTTGTACTCAAAATAATGAACACTCCTGTCACTCAGACGTCGTCGTCTAAGTTCTTATGGCTATTGCAGACCAACACCTCTTCCGGAAGGAACACATAGCAAAACGTCTCGTCGAAAATAGCTAAAAACTTGGGTATTCTATCCAGACCATATATAAAAGTACTATGTTCGTTACACCCTCAATAATTACTTCCTCAACTCTCCATGTCTGACATATTGGACTATTCTCTGGGCTTCTGCATTATAGGTAAAGTATAGGCTATATCATTAAGACTGGCAACTAAGGTTCCTTACAGTGTAGGTGTATGTCTATGACGCACTATGTATATTTTCCGACAGAGAGATATGTCTCTATGTATGCAATGCATCTGTAATATATATATATATATATGTATGCTTATAATTATGTATGAATGCAAGTGTGTAGCAGTTTAGCCAATGCATATTACTATGCATTCATGTTTATGTATGTATATAATATAATATATATATATTAATGTATGCCTACGTAGACCTACATGTGCTTGTGTATGTACGTGTATGTAGGTTCCCATGTATAAATTTCTGTAAGGGCGTATCTGATAGATTTATGTACTGCTTATGTGGTAATGTTATCTCAAAGAGATCACGAATGACATGCGCACGATGAGCTTTTTCAGTCTGGAGTGAATTATGTAGGCGTAAATAATTATTATAATAATTACAGTAATAAATATTACATTCATTGCATTAAGCGGTTGGGCGCTCGACCCTCAGCCTGCTGTATGCGTGGACGATGTAGTCTATCTGGCAACAGTAATTGCGTTAAGACCTTAGGGCTTCAGCAAGGGCTTCATGCACATTTAATTAACTCAATGAATTAATGCCTGACAGTTTCTTGTTTTTTGAGCTATGCAGAAAATGACAGCTCTTTTCATTCAGAGACTAATGCTTAAGGTGAAACATGCCAAAAAATATTAAAATTTTGTCTAAATATTACAATTCAATATGAGTTTAGATTCTTTGCAAGAAACATTGGCAACTAACGGCCTGCGATTCCAGACATACGAGGTTTTCGACATCTGTTTAGTAGTTTTTCCTAACAGTTTTCATTACAAGACTCCCCATTCAGTCAACGGTACCGGTGTTAATTTCATTTATTTTCTTCAGCTAAATCCTTATTTTAATGCGTGCAACGCCCCGCATTCTGAGGCAGTGTTGCTGATTGGCCTATTTGGGCACAACCTTCAATTTTAAGTAATTATCAATGGCTTTTAGATTTTGAATCGTTCTGCAGAGCAAGTTCACGACAACCTTGGACTGGGAACGCTGTATCAAAGGAATACTGATGAATCTGTGGAAATTATCCTGCTTTTCCTAGAATCAGTTTTCCGGTTACGTCATACCGTCACATCTTAGGCTTTTCTTGGTGAATAGTAGCTTTGGTACTTACGCAACATAAAACAAATTATACATTCGCTCTTAATGTTTCCTTCACACGCGATGCATAACGAGGTAATTAAAATGGAAAGCACTTTCAGACCTTGAGCGACGTAATGTTCCCAATCAGTGTTGTATACGTTCAATATATTCTTTAGAGCGTCACATGACAAAGTTAAGCGAGCCGTCCCACATGATGTGCTTCTGCATTAATGCCATTTAATTCGATAGATGTTTCTGATTTATTTCCAGGTAAGTTATTTGTATTCATTAATCCTGTCTATGGGGTCAACAAATAACGAATATATTATATATTTCTGGATATAGACCTAGCCAAGTGTTCATTTGCATATATAGCGACTCTTTAGATAACTCATCAGTTATGTTCAGACCTAGACCTGACCATATAAGACAGCTGCCGAGTCAAATGGTCTACAAAGGCGTACAAAGTAAGGGAAAAAGACAAACAGGCACATGGCTCAGAATGCGTCGAAGTTCTCCAGGGTCAATCCTTGCAAAGCCTTCACGTTTCATTGATTGAGTCGAAGAAACAATCAGACCATCTTGTGGTTGGAACGAGGTGATCTGTGAATAGGCAATGATGACAGTGGGGTCGAAAGTCCTTTAGCATTTTTTCAGTACTAAAGTAGGCCTGAGCTATATTTGGAGTCATGTTCCATGCATACGTACATACGTACATGTAGGCCTACATCGCAAGTTTTGTTGCACAAAATTCTGTCTGTCCGCTTTGTCGCAGGTGACTCTAAATTTGTCTATAATTTAAAATTATATCTGTTTGATATGGGTTGTAATATTTCCGCACTATGTAGAATTCTGGATAATAACTTAATTCTCAATAAAATAGTCTATGATAGCAATTAATATCGAAACGATTTCCATTTGTACGGTACTTCAACCTATGATAGCCAAGTTCTAACCACAACATTGAGCAATTCCTCGCACTTAACCCAGTGCAACACTACAAAAATGATACAAATAACCTTGACCATAACCAACTATTTTTATTGAATGCCTCCAACCGACGAAATATGAAAACAAATGCTATTTATATTACAAATACACGTCATGGATTATTATAATTACTGTGGCAGGCGGCAAATACAGAGAGGCAAGTCGATTTACGCAGAGCGTGACTATACTGATACTGCCTGGAGTTTGTAGGCTCAAGACTTGATAGATTTTTTTTCGTTGGACTGTGTATTCTGTAATAATCGGCCTTTGACCTCGTTACATGGCTTCCTCGCCATTAGTCTTAATATGCAAGGAAGCCAGACGACTTTTGTGGCGTTGGATGGCGTCCTCGTCGTCGTAGTCGTCGTCAACTAATGTTGGGAAGCGTAAACGGTAGAGTCCAGAACGACAGACTCTAAGCAGATGCAGAGCAGCATAGAGCAGCATAACAATTTAATACGTTACAATGGGAAAGTAATATATATATATATATACAGGATAGAGATAGTACCCATATATCTGCAAATATGCATACGTGCGTCATACAAAGTCATACACAAGCATATGCAGACGTACATAAACACATGCGTTATATACGTTGCGATGAAAGTGTAAATGATAAGGAGAACTAGGAGATGAAGCCGATCCGCAGACAGGAGACGTCGGAATGAGATAGCAGACATAAGTTTGCACAGTAATTCACATTATATAATCCAGTTGAATTCTATGGACTGAGACAGCAGCGCCTATTATTGTATACGAGGGACAAGGGGAAGCCAGTGTAGGGCATTAGTCATGTAGATAGGAATGTTGGAGCATATCGAGAGAGACGATCAGAGTTGTCTATTTTGTAATCGGCTGATGGGAAGGGATAAGCGTGCTTTGGGAAGCTGCCTTGGGAAACCCAGCAAATAGTGAATCGCAGTAGTCAATGCGAAGGCAAATGAATGAAGGAACTATGACCATTCAGATGATATGTATCGACTCTCTCTTTGCGAAAACGCTATTATTTCCAATGTGAGATAAAATGACCAGTTTCAAAACCAGCCTCTAGGAGTGTTGTTCATTTCAGTGTGTGTGTGGGTTTGTGTGTGTGTGTGTGTGTGCATGCGTGTGTGTTTGTGTGTCTTTGGAAATAGCAGGCAGTCCAATTAGGTTTGGGAGCACAGTAAAACTTTAACCTGCAAAGATTTAGACTAGCGTTACCACCATCAGGTGAATAGCAGACACTGACTTCTTGCAATTGGCTGCCCTCATCTCAACCCATGAATGGCTTCAATCTGACCAACTGCGAGAGTCTTAAAGGCGCTGCGCTTTTCTCATTAGCTTTCGTCATCTTCTTCTTCTTCTTTCTGTGTGTAGTTATGATGTTGTTTTCCCCGGTCGACAGAGAGGATGCGAAGTCTACGCAAATGGAACTGGAGCCGGTTTTAGACGTCACAAAGACAGACTCCTACGTCTCACCGTTGGACGTAGATGAGTCTCTCGCTTTCCTCTCCTAAGCTCTTCAGTTGCCAGTGGACGATGGCGTTTCTCAACACATAGGATTAATAGTAATGGAGTGTCTCAGATAACGTTTACTTCTCAGCTCAACCTGATACCAAATGTAGTGCCTTCGTGAGGCTCTTATAAGGCGCGATATAAATGACTATATGCATGCATGCATGCATACATGCATACATGCATACTGTGGCTTGGCTACATCGTGCTGTGTAGACTCCGTCGTAAAGCCCAACGAAACTGTCACTGTAGGCTTATAACTAAGTATTGATCCATCTCTGCCTGTTTCTCTGTGTGTCACTCTGTGTCTGGGTCGCTGTGTCTGCTACTCTGTATCAATGTATCTGTGATTTTCTGTCTCAATTAGTTTCTTCAAACCGATCGGTACATGGTCATCAGCCAGACGGACGACATATTTGAGATCTCGTAAGACAGAAGGACATGAGACACACACCGTGAATTGAAGCGATTCATAAAAATCCGATATCCTATATTTATTATCCCATGTATTTGCATGTTTGTGAACCGAATTCTAAATTCTTGCCGAGTCCGAGTACCGAGTATTACGAGCTAAATTTGTTGCTGAGTCCGAGTTTCGAATATTTAGAAATGCCTCATTCTCTTGATTTTTAGTTTATCAGTTTGCACAACTTCTATGCATTTATTAATTTTGCCTTAATTTACACTAGGAAATAGTAACTAGTAAGCACTACTAGTAGCAGTATTTCTTATTTCTAGTTAGGTCGATTGTCGCTTTGTACATTTTAAAATCCGATTTTCGTTTTAAGTGCCTCCAAGTCGCTGAAAGTGGATATCGCTTGCCTCGCTCCTTGCGATATTATTTTTGTACGGTAATCCCCACATTCTAATAACCATCACCATAACCAAGTGCTTTATTGCTCCAAAATAACAAGCACAGGTACAAAAGTTGATAATTTGCTAGTAGTCAATAGGGACTAACAGAAACCCTAAAAAGACACAAACATCCTGTAATCCAGTGTTTCCCAAACTATGGGTCGCGACCCAAAAGTGGGTCGCTGCATCTTGTCAAGTGGGTCGCCATGCTTCAGGTCTGTTTAAAAATAGAATTAAATTCAAAAAACAAAATGAAACTGTTCTGTTGACCTTCTTTGTTGTATTGTTTACTATGGTATACTCCAACGTGTAAAGTCTAGTCTAGTATCTTCATTCTATCAAGTATATTCAATGCATGCATTGCAAATTGAAGTTGAAGTGCCATTTAAATTTTAACACAATATTGTTCGCTTTTGTGAGGTGGGTCGCGGGCATTCAAAGATTTTCGGAAGTGGGTCCTACGACCAAAAAGTTTGGGAAACACTGCTGTAATCAAGGTCACCCTTACAACAGATTGGCAGTTACAGCAGGTTAGGTATAAAATACATTAACAATTGATGATTCTTTTTATCACTCAAACTAAATTGGTTTTTCATTCACTCTCATTACGCACAACATTTAATAAGTGACATGGATATGGTATCACTCAAAATAGTTCTGAACTGCGCATGCTTTGCTTTTAGTATACTAAACAAAATCCGTTCGCAACCGGATGTTTTCTGGTTTGAAAGACACGATTACGGCTTTAATCTGCCTAAGTAACAATTTAAAATATCGATGTTTTAAAGTTAGTCATTTAATAATAAGGTGCTAGCATCGAGTCATAGTTACAATCACTGTCATTTGTGTTTTGTTCTGTGAGCATTTGCATTGTTGTTTTAAAAAGTGTGGACGTTTAGTTCTGAGATGTTTGAGGATGCATCCTATGCGAATCGTTCGCTGTCTAAGAGCACTGCCGTGCACTACACAATCTGGGGTACTACTTTTATTACAATAAACCTGCCACTGCTGGAGTGGGCATAAAATATTCATCATGACTGACAGTATTTATCGTTGACATCTATGCAGATCGAGCGGACTGCCCACTTTCTTCAAATGAGCCTAATATCTTGCCGATGGATTGACCGCCGCCTCCTCCGCCCCGAAAGCTGGACCGTTGGCCGAGCGGTCTGCACATCGATTTGTCCATCTGAAACACCTGTCACATCGGACCACAGAACCGCATTTAAGACGTCCCTGTTCATCGCCGTCCATGAATAATTCGACGGACACCTCGGACGAATGGTCGGCCGCGCTGCCGTCGCTCCTCGGCTGCACGGTCGGTCGCTCGTCCGATCGCTCGGTCGGTGAACGAGGGCTTGGCAGCGGCGGTCGACGTTTAAGTAAGTCCCACGAAATGAACGCGATGCGATCGGGAAGCGAACTAGCGAGAACGAAGAGAAATTTTCGAATTACTCCGTCTAAAGAAGATCCACTAGTCCGTCCTTTCGTCGGTCCATCGGTCCTTCCGTCCGCTCGATGGAAGGCTCGAAGATGACCGAGTGTACAGACCGAGGAAGATCGCAGAGTAGATCGCCTCCTCCTTTAAGTGGAGAGAGAGACAGAGACAGAGAGAGCGGTCGGCTGGCGGCCGTGGAGGTGGAGACCGATAAGGTCGAAATGACGTTTGCCGGTGATTTCTCACAGGAGAAATACATTTCTTTGCGGTTTTGACTGCTGCAGCCCTGGCAACAGATAGAGGCCACTTGAAGTCGAATCGTAATGACAATTGAGTGGATTATATACAGGCATATAATGAGTATATATACCGCGTATACAGAGATACATGCATGAGTAAGGAGTGATATAGGATTGTCCAAAGCTGCAGAATTTAATGGCGAAAGAGGAATGATTGACATCATCCTCAAACATGATTTATGTTTATGAGACTTATATCTAATTAAAATAGCCTAATCCTTTCATCTCATTGCATATATTATATATTAATTGATTTATGTTGATGAAACTTACATCTAAATAAAATAGCCTAATCCTTTTCGTGTCATTACGTATTATTATGCTTGAGACATACGTACAACTGCAAGGACAAGAACGCAGACTATTGATTACGTATATAAGACAGAGTAATTGCATCTCATGTATGACGTTCCGAGATTCATTTTGGAATGCCTGTGTGGCAATAACATCAATTTCTAGAATAAGGTTCATGCTTTAACAGCCGCTAAGACTCATAAAAGTCAATTGGCTTTGAGTTTTACATAAATTCACGTCAATGGTGAATATTTTGCACACACATATATATTTATGCCGTTCATGTATAGATAACATTGCAAGCTGAACGGGTCTTTTTTTTATGATGCTACTTTTTTTTATTAAATGTCAGATTTGAAGTTTCTCGAAACCCATTATAATTATTGAGTTATTTCCTCTTTCACTTGAAGAACAGGACTCAACAGAAGTCGCCTAAATGAAAGGATTGTAACGAGCTATCAAGACGTCCAAGATGTGGCATTTGTTATTGCAGGAAAGGTAAAGAATGCCTCATTTCAACATCTTCCGACACACCAAAAATAAAAAAGCTATGATCATCATGAATATTAAAGTACTCATTCTCACAATATCAGAAGGAGAGGAACTCAAATATTCAGTTGAGTGACAGAAAACATTCGGGTGATAGATATTCAAAAGCCGTTTCTTGACAGAGAAAGAGTAGCAGCCATTACTACTTTGAATGACCCGAGTGGAGAAACAAGCGAAGTGAACCAATGCAGTTTCTTTCTGCCTTCGGGTGCGATAAAATGCTCGTAATCAATCTGAAAGGAAAAGCAACTTTTGTATCTCTTCCGTTGCAGCGTGGATTAAAATCAGCCAGGAATACACTGGGATCAGAGATGACCACCGCCACTGCCGGTTGTATCACTAGTCTGAAGCAAGATTTCATTAAGGGAAATTCAATGCGAAGAATGCTCACGAAGAAAAATAATATATGTATCGTCACAGCTTTTTCTAAAGGAAGCAGTTTTAATGACCATTATCCAGACAAAGTAATGCCAACCATAAACATACATTCACCCTGTCACCTGACGCCTCTCAAAATCAGTTCCTGTAATTATTACACCATCCATTATATTCAGCACCGTTAACGTGTTTGACCTGAACATTGTTCCTTTACATCATCCATTGATATCTGACTATTCCTAGCATTTAACCATCAAAGATATCAGAAAACAGTTTTACACCTTCAAAATACAACATTTCCTAGACGCTTAACAGGGGCCACCCCAAGTAGAAAGTCACATAGCAGCATCTGTAACGTGCTTTTGTGACATACAAACAACTGACACGACGCCCTTCCCGTGCACCTCAGTAATATTATGGAGCTTACATGGACAACAGTTAAATAAAGATATCGATTTGGCTTTCGAAATTCAGATTCACACACACACACACATGTCACTGGCGGAAATGCGGGAGAAAACCACGGGGATTGACCATAAAATGTGTTCTCTCATCGACCGTATAGTTTGTATATATGCATGCAATTATACGCCTAATAATTTTATCGCTCCTTTTAGTGCTTCATAAAATCGGGAAGTGAGCGCTTTCCTTACCATCTATCAGGATGCATTCGGGTGAGATTTACATTACTTTAGAAAAGCGCTGTCTGCTCTCGTCTGAGCGCTTAATCTCTAGGCAAATGAGGATCGGATGATTAGAGAAGTCATTCCTATATAGTTTGAAATCCGCGCTTTCCTCTAACGTCGAGGTCGTTAGACTGAAGCAAGAGCGTAACTTCAGGGCAATGGTGCTCAGAGAAAATTCCTGGCGATGACCTTTTCTGCCTTGACCAGCTTGTCAATATTGATTTGATGATAATGGAATGAATAAAAATGGGCTTCTAGAACGGTCAATAGTGCTTGCAGACAGCAGGAATTATTATAGACAGCAAACCGATGACAGAATGTCCCACAGTCTTGCTATAAAGGTTAGACATTGTCTTCAACCTTCAAAAGCTTTTTGGCTTCATTACTTATTGGCTTTATTTGGCCTGAAAGGCAAAAGATTGATCCGAAAAGGACTGCTTAAATGGCACTGTCAGCGCATTTCACCAGTCGAATATTACTGAGGAGACAGCGAAGATGAATGCTGGCCCTATATATATATATTATATATATATAATATATATTATATGTATATAATATATATATATATTATATATATATAATATATATTATATGTATATAATATATATATATATTATGCCGCAGAGAATTCATTGCCTTCGATTCGCATGGAACTCGTCGCGACTCAGGTCAGAGGAAAATATGAACAGAACGGAACCGATGGTAACACAGCTGAACCAATGAACAGATGGGACACAGCAACGTAAAGTAATATTATACAATGTAATTGGTGATATATATATATATATATATATATATATATATGCAACCACCGTAGGTTAGTCAACAGATTAATTGCGCATGCGCCGCTCATCTTCTATGATCTTCTATGAGTTTTGATTTTGGCATGTCAGATTGTTTGTCCGTTTTAAAGTCATGCCATCTTGATTTTCTAACTTCTGAGCACGCATTCATTGGCAAGGGATCCTCCAAGTACCTGGGTGAGGGCAGAAACAGCAGAAGACGCACAAGTCTATCGCAAAGTCGACTGAACTGATACGCGCATTTGACTTCTGAGACAAATAATCGAGCTCCCTTTAAGTGCCCGACTCTTTGACTCAATCGCACAACTTGATGCTACTAAGTCTTTCGTAGATATTCATGAATAGTCATTGAACACAAAATTAAGGTATGTATATAATATATTATACATACATACATTATGTGAGAGAGAGGGGAGAGAGAAAGAGATACAGAGAGCTATAGAATCATATTTGCAAATGTCTCGTGTTCTCTATAGGGGCCTTAATTATGGCCGCAACCCACCGAATTTTTCATTGAAAGCCTTAATGAAGCGTTCACCAACGCTCACCGTTTGAATGGATGCCCAGCCTTATGGGGTGCCTGAACAAGCCTGAGATTATATATCTTACATAAGTCAGCATCGTTTAAGCGAACCACGGTCTAAATCGGACCCTGCTGTTAATCACTTTCAATCATATAAATATGGTGAATTAATTGAAGCATGAACTTGGGTAGCACCGGATTTGTTCCTTTTTCCACCGAACTCGGCCCCAGCTGTCCTATGGAATAATTTCTCACGAATTTAAGAAAAAAGAGGTAAAAGGATTGATTACAAGCGCATGAGTTATCTGAGGATGCAACGATGGGACATTCGGGCCGGACTCTTACATACCTAACAATATCAGGAATTCTTTTGCATAAATTCATGGAGAAAGTAAGTTTAAGCTATTATAAATGGAATACACGAAGGGTATCTTCTCTTATACGTTCTCACGAATCAATATCATGACACTATATCATATATGGCGGTCTGACACTGTTGCGTTTTTACGACATGAGACAAATAATAACTATTCGTAAACCTCAATATATGCTGGCCTCCCCAAGTTCGGATTGATCGTTTGGAGCGGGTTTTACGTGCGGCTGCGCGACTGATTGGTGGGATTCGCAGAACAGGTCAGGTATCCGAGTACATACGGGATGTCATGCCTCTACCCCAGCGCATCTTATTTAGGGCATCTGCCTTTGTTTGGCGCTGCCTTGGCGGTAGACCTACTGCGCCTGCTTATTTGCAGGAGCTAAGTCGCTCTATCACTGCCAGTAGTGGTCACCTCGCTCTGCAGTTTATGGCTACCTGATTGTCCCTTTTTCAGGGCCTTTTGCATGCACTTACATAATGCAGAATCGGGCTTTCTCGGTCGTGGGACCTACAATGGGCCTCCCATAGAGCTCCGTCTCCTACCTAAGAACTCCTCATCTTTATTTTACACCTCTCTTAAAACTGTCCTTTTCAGCCGAAGGTTAGGCAGGGAGCACCTTTGAGTTGATATCTTGAAGGGGCGCTATATCAAGTATTTATGTTTGATTGTTTGTTTGATTGATTGATTGCAGGCGGTTCGGATCGGTTCAGATTGGGTCGGGTCATTCACGTCATGAATCGGGTCAGGTCGGATCGGGTCAGATATTTGGCCTTTTCCATTTTCGATGGGTCGGGTTGGGGTTGGGTAAAAAAAATTGGACTTAATGACAACTCTGTTTACCACATAGAGATTACTTTACGATGCATCATTCAGATTGCCTTACATGTAGGCCTACCTTACTTCATACAGATTGCTTTGCCCTACTTCATTGAGATTGCTTTGCCTAATGGAGATTACTTTACCCAATTCTGATAGAGATTAGCATACGGCACCTTACCTCATAGAGATCACTTCAACATACAACACAGAGATTATTTAATGCAGGTAAATGTGATTTCAATGGTATTGGATTCCGAGGAGACGAGAAGCAGTGTCGCGTTCTTTCATTCAGCATAGGAATGCTAGGAATGCTAGGAAGACGTGAAACTAAAGGTCTGAACGATGAGAGCGGGAGAAGATTGGAAGAAGGAAGAGGTGGTCGAGCAGTAGGAGGGTGAATGAGGAAGGGAAGAGGAGGCGTGGAGAAGAAGACGGAGGACAAAGGCGGTTCATTTGGTTAGGAAAAAATTCCGTAGCATGGGGACATGTAATCGATTAACATGAGTTTTGCATTAATTACTTGGCTAAGATTGAGGACCTTTGACGAGTTGGATGGACGTGTCAATAATATACCCACACACTAGCAGCGCCTTTCATCAATCAGAGGATCACTATGTACTCGTCACTTCCAATTGATCTTCCGACAAATTTTGCAATAAATCGATCATAAACGAAAGTGACATTCCGATCAGGCACAAAGGTCATCTGTGATACACAATGTAATATAATGTAATGTAATGCAATGCTTAAGCTTCTAATTCCTGAACATACATGATACATAACAACAGTTTCTCTGGAAAAACAGCTTTCCTTACCCCAACCTGATTAAGTTTGCTCAAAACAGTCGTTGCTTACTGCTGCCTCAGTTGATAGTCTCCTCGCATGTTTTGTTGATGTGCTACTGCTGTGCGCTAGAGGCAGATTGACGACCCGATGGCAATACAGTGCTTTCAAAAACTTCAATCATGGACCTTCCTCTTCTCATTAATGCTACCCATTGCTCCAGTTTCAACAGAACATTTTCTTTTGACCTTTGTAACCAAACCTGACCATAATTTTATCTCTCTCACGATTTTATTTTTCAGCTTGAAATGAGTTTATGTTCACGCATTAATTAGCTCCGGTGACATCGCAGACTACTCAGACGTGTTTGTATTGCGTAGGTTATTTCCTGGCGATGATGACCGAGGGTCAGGTTCACATTCTGAACGAAGGAGAGCCTCTTGTGCTCGAGTGTAACTTTCACGCAGACAACTACAATCTCTTCGAATATCCAGTCGTTTGGCGGAAGGTGCAGCGCGGAGAAGAGACGACGATGAATATGATGGGAAACATAAACGAGCCGTTTGCCGCCAGCAACCGATTCGAAGTGGCCTTCACTTCGCAAGACCCACGATACAAGTTCGAACTGACGATCATCGGTGAGTTAATCAACAGCACAGCGAAAGCTAAACGGATCTCAGGTGCAAACTGTCCTCATTGTCTCTCTAAGAGTCACCCGGAAATACTCCCGCTTAGCAATACCCCACCCACCAATACCCCACCCACCAATACCCCACCCACCAACCGCCATAAAACAAAATAAAATAAAAACTATGGCGATTGCATTTATATTTAGTTTTTATGACTGGGAGGAAGTTAATGATGCTGATGGTGATTATCGTTGATACTGATATAATAATAGTAATAGTAATAATAATAATAATAATAACAGCACAGTGAAAACTTAATTTCTCCCCTACTACTACTACTACTACTACTACTACTACTACTACTACTACTACTACTACTACTACTACTACTACTACTACTACTACTAATAATAACAATAACAATAATAACAATAATAGCAATAATGATAATGATGCTAAAAATGATGATAACTATAATAATAATACTAATTATTATCAGTATTACTATTGTTGTTGATTACATAATTATATTACCAACGCCTGGCATTGTCAGTTTAAGGCCATAACGCAGTTGCTTTTCAAAGCACTTTCTTTGCGCCAGAACTTGACAAAGAGTGGTCGATCTAGATGTTTTTTGATTCTTTAGAATTAGCATCTATGTCTTATAGATGAATCATACGTAGGCCTACGCTGGGACATTTAAAAATAAATACTACTGCCCTGCTTTTTAAGAATGACATCTTAAGACATCCTTTTGACAATCACTACTAAGTCTTGTCATTGCTGACATTTCCCATCACTTGTCTGGCTTCCATAGCAGACATCCGACTGTGTGGCAAATGCCTTTCCTGGGACGCCAATATTACCAAACCCTAGTTAATCATACATCGCCAGATCACCAAGGTCGTGTGTGTCATTGCAGCACCAGCAGATCCTCTGCTGGTGCTTGAAAGCCATCTCGCTCTGCCCGATCATTCACCCATCTCACTCTCTCCTTTCCCCCGATCACTACTAGCCTCAATGTCTACAACCAATCCGTGCCCCATAGTGCACCTCGACTCTGGGACGAATTTCTCATGAGATCCATATATTGTCAGTTCCGCCACTAATACTCCACCCACCAATGCCCCACTCACCAATACCCCAATACCCCAACCCACCGTTGCCACCAATACCCCCGACCACAAATACCCCACTTACCAGTACCCTACCCAACGATGCTCCCACCAAACAATACCCCCACCCGGAAATAAGTTTGTGGTCATGGTCATAATTAAGATAATTATGTATCTCGAATTAAATATTTATAAGGACAATGAGATTGATGTTAATAGCATTGCTACTAATAGTAATTTACTACAATTACAGTAATACTATTCCTAATAATAATAATAGCAACATGACCGAGCATGACTGCGCAAAAACAAATGCTCTTATAATGAGAAGTGCAGAATCTGATACAAGAGAACAGAAAGTTCCAATCAACATAATCACTGGAATCAAGATGGTGGATACTCGGTCAAAAGCAAAAACAGTGGATGGTTGGGAATAGGAGGAAGAGAAGTTCCTCGCAGTCCAATGACGCAAGAGGATCGTTGGAGAGGAAATGAGAGGAAGGAAAGGATGCAAAATGAAAGAGAAGAGCGGGGTAGGTTGAGTCAGTCGAGAGGAAAGGATCAGACAATCAACGACAGTTCATCGAAGTGGAAGGATGAAAAGAATAGGGGAAGAACTGGACAAAAGAAGTTCAGACGAATAAGCGAAACATCCTAAGAACGGAAGAAAAACAGAAGATAAGCAACAATGGTTTTGCCTGTTAGTCTATTAAAGGATTTGCTTATCTTACTTTCTTGGCGTGTTCCCGCTTGTCGTTTGACATTTGGTATAATAAAACCCTTTGAACTTATGTACTTCAGTGACGGTTATAAGCCGTTACGGCGTTCAGTTTCGTGTCGTTGTCTACATGTTTTAAGAACTAGAGGGAGTCTTGCTACCTCGGCAATAATATCATTATAATTAATAGTAGTAGACTAGTAGCAGTTGTTGTAGTAGTAGGTGGAGTAGGAGGTGGAGTAGTAGTAGTAGTAGGGGAAGTAGTAACAGTAGTAGTAGTAATGGAAGCAGTGAATGGGAAGTAGTGGGGGGAAGTAGTGGTGGTAGTAGTAATAGGTGGAGTAGTAGTAGTAGTAGTAGAAGTAGTAGTAGTAGTAGCATGATTCTCCCGAAGCAATTGATTTCTCTAGAAGAGATCACTTCTCTCCTCATTGACATCAGAGAAAGTGTCTCAGAATGCAATGACATTGTAGCGGGAAAACAAATGGAAAGATTCTGAAATAGCATTTGCATCAACTTTGCATTTCTCAAGTGGGCAACCGGATTTAGAGGAAAGAGACGACCTTAGTCGCACATATATTCAGTCCCAGAAGAGTTAATTGGACGAAGGCCCTCCAGGGCAATTGGTGCAAAAGATGTGTACATGTATGCGAACAGCAAATTTGAGCAAGGCAATTCGCTCTGTTGCGGTTGATGTTATTGTGTTTCTATTGATATTAACATTATTATTGTTATTGCTATTATTGTCAGAAATATTACTATGATTCATTATTTGCTATTTATTCTTACTGTGGTTTAGTATTAGCTGGCTAATTATTGCTGTTGTTACTGTTGTCAATATTCGTCAGGGCAAAATTTCCTCGCAAGGCAACAGCATTGAAGCGTTGAATTGTGATCGATGGTATTATTATTATTTTATGCCGTGAGGTACTTCGTTCCCCATGGACTTAGAAATTTTATTATTATTATTATTATAATCACTATTACTATTGATGTCATTGATATCGTATAATATTTGTTTGGCTTCATATCCCAGGAAATGACACGGCAAATATTCCCGGATAAGATGGCTGTTTTATTCTTAATATTTGAAAGACGGCTTCAAATATGTTCGGCGACAGGCATAACAATTTTCTTGTCAGTCCACGTTAGCCTTTCTTCGACATCTGTAGATTTATTTCCGACAATCTGAAAAAATATTCTCGCAAAGACAGACTGTCTTAAGGAAGAAACTGCGACAGATCTCGATGTTAGCTCAGATAAATTCGACAAATCTGATTAGTCTGCAGTTGTCTAATGTGTCATAACATCAACCGACGTTGGTTGAAACCAAACACCTAGAACAACAACCTGTATGAAAAAGATGCAGCGATGAAATATCAAAGCTCTGAAGTTTCGACTGTTGTATGCTCAGACAATTGCGAAGTTAAACCGCTTCATCTTTCTTCTATCGTCCGTTCGTACGCGGACTGTTTCCATTTGTCAAGTGATTTCCAGTCAAACTGAAAAATCAAAGCCAATCTCTGCTAAACTTCTGATGCGCCTGTTACGTCAATCGAAAGGCTTACATAACTTAAACAGACTCTTTGAACAAACACTCATTTGGTCTGTTACACTCATCCCATGTAGTATTCAGAGTTATATCAAATTAGAACCAGCGTTATGTCTAATTATAAATATCCTGCACGAAATGAAGTTTTCTCAGATCACTGAGCGGTCAGTTATAGATTCCGTTTTGGAGCAACGAACCTGCATCTGTTATTTTTGAAAGACATTGTAACAGTTGCTGGATTGCTTGAAAACGGGACCGGATTGCAATCGGTTCTGAGATAATGGTCTTCTCTAAGAAACGCCGAATAAATGTAATTATTACCATAGCGCTAATAGTGACAGAATAAAGTGAGACGGTGATGACTATTTCGTGTGCTCAACTCATCTGAGCACATGACATAGTCGTCATCGTTTCCAGTCGTTGTAAAAATACATCAATGGAGACTAAAGAAAATGAGCAGAGGGAAAGAATAACGAAGCCATGATTATTCAGCCAACTGCTTGGCTCCCCATCTCTGAACGTGACCAGGAATACACACCAACAGCTGCCGGTGATATAGTATACAGACGATCGAAATGGATACATCCGAGCAGAATGAGATAATGTGCGCATGTTCCATGATCGCTATCCTCATCATCACAGTCATTATAGTAATCATAGTCAACTTTATAATAACGGTTAATCATTATCAGCATCAGAAGGAAACGTAGGCCTAATCACAGTCGTCATATTTACTAATTATATTACTAATTATCACCATATCCACCAGCACCAACCACAAATCAGTAATCTTTGCAAAATTAATAAGAATCTCGAATGTATCTCGAATGTACCGTAATCGCCTTTCTAATTAAAACGTAGTATGAATCCTATTAAACGCGCGAGGAGATGTTATTTAAAAGTGCGTCAAACAATTACACACTCCTGTTTTCAAAGGTAACTAAGTTGAATAATTGAATAGATCCGTCTAAAATGACCTTGCTTATCATCAATATATAGTTTGAATATTGCGTTTCATTTATTTTTTCATTACTCTACTTTTAGAGGTAACTCAAACAGAAGGGGATAAATTCTCTTCTTTCGACCGACACCATAGTTATACTCTTACATGGCGTTTATTTTCAGAGGTAACTCAGTTTGATAGTGGCAACTACACGTGCGAGATACGTGGTCCGTACTCAACAATTCTCGGCTCGTCAACACATTACGTCTACGTCAGAGGTATGTCGTCATCCTAGCAACTATGGACTGAACGTGTCAGGTCTGTCAGACGCCAGACCTCCCCCAATCCAAAAAACTAAGGCACATTCATCTCCAAATAATAATAATGCACCTCTTCCTACTTCTACCACTCAGCGGAGGATTGATAACGCGCTTGCTTTTACTTCTACGCTCCGGACTCAAATCCCCTCGATGCTTGGGAAAAGTCATATTGAACATAATTCGCTCTAAGCGTGAAGCCTTAGACCATCCTAACAATGCATCTGAGGACTATTATTGTGGAAATGGTGCATGATAACATTCATCGACAATGATTCATCAAATTCTCTTACAAACAAATTGAACAATAGACCTACAATACGATTGAAATTTGAAATCGCCCTTCTTCCAATATTTTGTTGCTCAGAAGTGCACATGCCTCGACGACGCAACTGCAGTTGTAATGCAGAGCAATTATGCGCGGAGGACTTGCTCAAGGTTCCTACACAGTGACTCCTCGGACGGGGATCGAACCCGCTCACTCAACGCACACTGAGTGTTACGGGCCGACCGCTCTAACCAATCGGCCACCATGGCCACAGCAGCTCTGATGAACATGGAAATCTGATCGATCCCTCGATGTATGATGCTTCTTCATATATTTTGATGCATCTTCAATAACAAAATAGGACCTATAATAGATTCACATCTTAACTTCAAAACCGGAAATCGCCTTGGAAAAAAACAATTCCTGCGGTTGGTCAATATGATTCGTTCTTGAGGCTTCGATTTAGTTCTCAGACGAATCCGAATGAGGCTACAAGAGTTTTGCATCTCCCTGGCGCCAGATACTGAGGCTGCTTCCGAGAAATCCGTCGAGAGTAAATTGCGACAGAGTTGTGTCTTAAAGGCAGACTAATCAATCAATAATCGTCATTTGCGTTCATCAGCCAAAGATAGCATTCAAAGGACAAGAACTGGATTGACTAGAACAATCTAACAAACCAAAATCAATTTTTTATGAAGACCGAGACTAGAATCCTGAGTGTTGTGGTCTTAAGTTGGTTTATGCCCGTCCACAGCCTTTTGTCTTTCCATCTGCAGGATAAATATTTTGATATGTTTGTGCTGCTGAATATTTTTTCGTTTTAAGCGGCTGCATTAGGTCCCATTAATATCTCATTGCAATGCAGATAACAGAGTCTGAGACTCATAGCGCTGAAGTGTGTAAATAAGTGAGTGGTAACGCAGCTAAGATTCCAAAGTACACATAAATAAAATGTCACCCAAGAAGTTAAGAAAAGTACGGACAGAAAATAGGACGAGGTAGAGAAACACTTCGCCGAAAAGAGTGATTACAGGCAGCTAGGTTGACAGCAGCTCAGATGAGAAAAACTCATATGAGCGCCTGAAGTTTCTCATCCCCGTCACTTTAATGCTGTTCCTAATAGATACATACGATAAGTTAGTTAGTTATAACTTGCTGAGTGACGACCCACACCATGCGAGTTGCGAACCAAATTAGTGACCAACAGAAGATCACTGGAGCCATTATCAGTGACCGAGTTCACTAAAGAAAACAGGTCAACCCCACCCATTGCAAGGTCCTCCCGTCTTCCTACTAGTGGATCAATTTCAAAGTAGGTCACCAAATGAACCAATTGGAATCGACCATTGCCATAGCAACAGCTTGCTCAATTTCTTCGTAGTTAGTGTTAGTCAGTCAGTCAGACATCATACAGGAAGCCTGAGTGGCAGATATATAGAGCAGCCTCCTGAAGACATTCAATAGTTACATCAGGCAACGAAGGCAAAGTTCTGACTAACAACCAGAGACACTGATGCTATCTACTTGGACGGATTAGAGTGCAACATTATTCGACGTCAACTTTATTGTGCTCATATTTTCTCGTATGGTATATAAACGTTGAGGAAGACGGTGACAATAAAAGCTGAAGAAACATTCGTCTTATGTTCGTGGTCCCTCTAAGCCGACAGTGCAAACAACTGTGTTAGTAATATCGTTCAGTCCATCACCTGTTCGTTTGCCTACTTCTTAATACATGCAGTTGTCTGCTTGTATGTCTATATCTCTGTCTCTGTGTGTCACTGCATGTTCGTCTGCGTAGATCAGCAGATCTGTTAGCTTTAATTTCTTGTCTTTTTATGTGTTTTACTCTCTGTGTCTCTGTACGCGTGAGTGCCGCTGCAGTTGTTCGCATTATTTACATTGAGAGCTGCTTTTAATCGGATGTCGGCGGCGGCCGAAAGATGCGTCTCTGTCTTGTTTTCGTAGTCGACCGAATGGCTACGAGTTTATCCGAGGCTGTCTCGAGGCCCGCCATACGACTATAAGACGCAAAGAATTCCGCTTAGCAGAGCAAGCACAATGAATGTTTAATGGGGCCGCATTAGCGCCTGCGGGCGACACGAAGGGCCAGATGAAACAATTCGTGCCTTAATAAGTCAATAATTGCAATTTAATGCAGAAGACGAGAGATGAAGATTCGAACGGCGCTTTCCCTTCAAATTCAATAGATAAGACCACAGACACAACAAAGACTTCCTCTAACCGCTTTCCCCTCAAATTCAATAGGTAAGACCAGAGACGCAACAGAGACCTCCTCTAAGCGCTTTCAATTCAAATGCAGCAGGTAAAACCAGATAGACGCAACATAGACTTAATCTAAGTGCTTTCAATTCAAATGCAGCAGGTATGACCAGAGACGCAACAGAGACCTACTCTTAGCTCTCCTTTCAAATGCAGCAGGTAAGACCAGAGACATACCAGAGACTTCCTCTAAGCACTTCCAATTCAAATGCAGCAGGTAAGACCAGAGAGACGCCACAGAGACTTCCTCTAAGCGCTTTCAATTCAAATGCAGCAGGTAAGAACAGAGACATAACAGAGACCTCCTCTAAGCGCCTTCAATTCAAATGCAGCAGGTAACACCAGAAACGCAACAGAGACCTCCTCTAAGCGCTTTCAATTCAAATGCAGCAGGTAACACCAGAGACGAAGCAGAGACTCCTCTATGCACTTTCCTTTCAAGAGCAGCAGGTGAGACCAGAGATGCAACAGAGACCTCCTATAAGCGCTTTCAATTCAAATGCAGCAGGTAACACCAGACACGCAACAGATACCTCGTCTAAGCGCATTCATTCAAATGCTGCAGGTGAGACCAAAGACGCAACATAAACCTCCTCTAACCGCTTTCAATTCAAATGCAGCAGGTAACACCAGAGATGCAACAGAGACCTCCTCTAAGCGCTTTCAATTCAAATGCAGTAGGTAAGACCAGAGACGCAACAGAGACCTCCTCTAAGCGCTTTCAATTCAAATGCAGCAGGTAACACCAGAGACGAAACAGAGACCTCGTCTAAGCGCTTTCAATTCAAATGCAGCAGGTAACACCAGAGACTAAACAGAGACTCCTCTATGCACTTTCCTTTCAAGTGCAGCAGGTGAGACCAGAGATGCAACAGAGACCTCCTCTAAGCGCTTTCAATTCAAATGCAGCAGGTAATACCAGAGACGAAGCAGAGACTCCTCTATGCACTTTCCTTTCAAGTGCAGCAGGTGAGACCAGAAACGCAACAGAGACCTCCTCTAAGCGCTTTCAATTCAAATGCAGCAGGTAACACCAGAGACGAAGCAGAGACTCCTCTATGCACTTTCCTTTCAAGTGCAGCAGGTGAGACCCGAGATGCAACAGAGACCTCCTCTAAGCGCTTTCAATTCAAATGCAGCCGGTAAGACCAAAGACGCAACATAAACCTCCTCTAAGCGCTTTCAATTCAAATGCAGCAAGTAAGACCAGAGACGCAACAGAGACCTCCTCTAACCGCTTCCCCGTCTACGTCGTCTTCGACATGTGTCTAGACTGTTACATTGTATGACGTCCGTGAGGTCAGCTGTAGCACTGTGTCTGCCTTTTCCACTCCAGTTTATACGTCAGTGGACATTCAGATAGATCTATTCCCTGAGTGATACAATCCAGAGCATTTAAATGTCCGACTATTATGTGTTGGGGGAGTTCGTCAGATGATTGGAATGTGTAGCCCTAATAACAACGATGATTATTACAAATGGAGCGAATACGAAGCTGATATTGACGAACCAATGACCTCGACTTAGCTTATCTGCACGGACGCCATAAGTGAGCTAAAATAATGTAACCTTTATAGTTCCATGTTAGGCTTATTTAGAGCCCATAATAATTTATGGATGACATTTAATGTTCAAGGACATGATAACAGGGTCGGTGATTAAGACATTTCTAGATTACATTACATCTCATTACGCTTCATTACACGGAAAGCCACGAGAGCATTGTAACAATCAACGAAGTACGATATAGGCTTACAGTTTTTTATTTTATTCTGGGAAAACAAATCATGCAGCTTCAGGACAAGCAATTTACTGATTAGTCGGACTTGCTGGTCAATAAAAAGATGAAACCGTTAGAATATAATGGTATCTATAATATATATATATATAGCTCGAGTGACTGAAGAAGTGAATGAATGAATGAACGAATGAGTGAATGACTGAGAGTAACTGAATGAATGAATGAGTAAATGATTGAGTGAATGAATGAATGAATGAATGAGTGAATAAATGAATGAGCTCAAATGCATCTACCGATTTATCTTACAGATTATCAGTGAAGCATAATTTATCACAATCCATACAATAAAATACATCAGCTGTCTGACTGACGATGAATTATTAGGGTCTGTATTATAAGCGTGCATGCCAAACTGACTGATTGAATGAATGCGTGATTGACCGTTGACAGAATAAATGAATTCATGATTGACTGAGTGACGGAACAAATTCATAGTTGAACGGATGAATGACTGATTAAATTAATGCACGATTGACTGATTAATTGACTGATTAATTGAATGAAAAAACATGACGCATGACTAACTGATTTATTGATTTTGCTGACTTATTTAATTATGTCGTAGAGTACGTAGACCGTTTGGCTAATTATTTGCTTAGGAAATCTCACTCAGTGAATGTACGAGTGACTTATTGACTTATCGAGATTAAATCTTAAGACGAAACAATATACTGACCGACGAATGGGATACTAACTGATCGATGGGTCGGTCATCAATCAAGGGTTGATCTATCTATCGATTGTCCTTAGCCGCCGTTCACAGCGTGAAGATTCTTCTGACGGATGGAGAGACAGAGGGCGAAGGGAACGAGGATCGAACCCTACACCTCACGGAGAATCACGCCACTCGAATGCGCTGCATCGCTTCCGGTGGCTATCCACCGCCGAGCCTCGAAGTCTTTTCCGGTCGACGTGACGTCACTTCCGAGTTCTTCTTCCGCAACGCTGTGTCGCTGAACGGCAAAAGAGGAATGCGAGAGATCGTTTACAAGACAGAGCGATGGTCGCACTCCTATCGACCCAGGGCTCAGGACGACGACTCAAGGTTCAAGTGCGTCGCCACTGTGCCCGGCCTTAAGTCGATCGTCACATCAGCCAAGCTAGACATTCAATGTAAGCAATCTATTCACAATAACATATACATATATTAATATACTAGTTGGGGAACACGGCGTTGCACGGGTTGAGACAGGTTTTTGACCGTGGAGAGCAGGAAGACGGCGACCGTGGGGCTGACCAGAACCTCTGCTAGGTGTCCCATGCAGGTGTTCCCGAGCGAACGGTGAAGGTCTCGAGTGAATAGTTGTAAAAGTGAGGAATGCATAAACGGAATTGTGTATAGACACTGACTGATGGCCAACTACTGCTACCTGTACGATATGTCTAAAACCGTAAAAGTAGAAAAGGTGTGTCAGAGAGATATCTCGTGCACCGGTCGGCAAATGTACAGGAGGGGTTTCGCTGACACGATCCTGGCGACTGAAAAGGAGTCTTTCCTTGGGGGTCCTGAGACAGGTTTTTGGACATGGAGACAAAGAAGAGGACTGCTTCAGGTTTCACCAACCCTTGGACTGCGTGCCCCATGTGTTCCCCGAGCCAACGGTGAAGGTTTAGAGTCGATAGCTCTAAAACTGTGCACATGCAGAGCCTGACAGACAGACAGACAGAAGCACACACAGAATACTCTCTTTATATATAGAGATCGCATTTAGTGTTTATATTATGCACTGTTTCTATATTATGTGTGACGTAGTCAGACGCCAATCGATTATCGGCTATGAACACGAAGAGGCCGGCGTGAAGGCTGCCACATATCCCTCGGCCATGACCCAGCTACGGTCCCAGAGGTCATGACCCGATCACAGACTCATAAGACCCAGAGGTCATAAACCGACCTCGGACATAGAGGCCATGACCTGGGCGCGGAGCCAGAGCATCTGCATGATGTACTGGTTACCTGTGCCTTGTCTATGCTCGCCCTCCATTTTGAGCTTCGTTCTCTCGTCAACCTCGACAAAATAATATGATGACAACAACTGAAGCTTGCGTAAGGGACTGTCAAAGCGTGCAACGGAATTAATATCTTCCTCGTGTTATTTTCCTACACAGACTTAATATGTACAGAAACACGTCCTGAAAGGAGAGTAGTCTCTGCTGCAGCTGCGCCTTGTCTGACACAAGCCATTCTCAGACCACATTCCACAGACAATTAGGAACGCTGAATAAAGCTGCGATGATTGACAGCAGCTCTGTCTCAGCGCCCAATGGACTGCGCAACCTCGTTTATAATAGCCGCGGTGTTTCATCCTTTGCTAAATATCGAGACGAATCGATGGATCCTGGTTGACGGTTGCTGTAGACTTAAGTGGTGCGTACATTGTCTAATTTCCGGGAGACTTTGACGAGTGACATACAGACAGCGAGCGCCCTGTGTTGTCCCTTAATAACTATGTGCGGTTGAAGCCGACGCAGTTGCTTCTGTCGCAGATGACAGCAAGAAATACTTGCTTTAAAACGCACAGACTATCACACTTAAACACCCACACGCCCTCACACACGTACAACAAATCGACCTATGTTACGAACTGAGAAGCCAACCAATTGGATTGCAACAATGAGAGGCGTGGAATGAAGCCCGGTTCTGATCCATGGATGAGGGTACAAGGCGAAGCGCGTCTGCTTAAGAACAGAATGACCTTTTAATTCTCTGTCGAATTTCATTTTTATCATGACATAAAGTTGTTGATGAAGGCTGAACACCATAATTATGCAGCTGCTACATAAAAACATTTACATTGACATTTTACCTACACTGGTAGGATTTACATCATATCAAAGTGATTTTCATATACATATAAGCCTTGTAAGGCAATCGCAGCACATACCGGTAGATAATTTCAAATCAAGCAACCGTGTTTGTAACAAAGCAAAAATGTCAGATAATTATCTTCCATGATGGTTATTGACTGCAAGCACTTAAGTAGGCCTAAATACCAATCCATTCACAGACTGTGGGCATCAAAGTAAAGACCAATCCATCCACAGACTGTGGTCATCAAAGTAATGACCACTCCATTCATAGACTAGATCAACTGAAGTGAAGATCCATCATTTGACCTCAACATTTGAATCTTGTTGCTCTGCGTATGCTATAGAATAGAAGAATCATTGTTGAGCGATGCAAAGCATGATGTAACGGCCAGTTCGGTCAAAAAACTTCGTTCTAACCATTGCTCTGCATGGCCTTGTATTACAACCAACATCTTGACACTGAGCTTAAGACTTCATGTTTCGGTCACTCAAACGTTTTGTTGAACAGCTGGAAAATGACCGGTCATTTACTCGGTTCTGACCGTCAACGTTTAAAACAACATGGATGATTTTGCACCACAGTGCAGACGCATCGTAATGAGAAAACAACGTCTGCCTCATACATCATCTCTCTGGCGCCGTCTGATGGACGTTACAAGTCTTCACAATGCCACACCACCAGATCCACTAATTCGTTCACGCAGCTGATTACAAGGCAACCTCTCCCTAAATCCTCTGTCTTCTTCTGACTTTCGGCGTCTAATCTGTCGCCGCCCAGCGTTTAGTTATTGAACTGCTTTTAAGCCTGAACCTTTACAGCTGGTAGTCATACTAGCGGACAAGATACGCATAAGCCAAATGATCTTCTCCAAACCAACAGCTTTGGCAGAATCCATAAAAGTTCAATCAGTGGGCCAACCATAATTATTCCTTCATCATGTTGTAGATAATCTGAACGCACAGCTATTCTAAATTTCTATATTGCAACTTTATAGCAGCGGCAAAAACAACAAACTTGGTCATAATATGCATAAATTATTAAATAACAACAATAATGACAATGGTCTTATCATTATCAATAGTAACATCGGATAAGAAAAATATTGGCCTCAATATAGTCCTCTCCAATGAAGCATGGTGGCCTTAAGATGTACTGTGCTTCGACAGAGGCTGCAGGTGATTGATACCTTCCTGACTTCGGCTGCGAAGTCCAAGTGAATGAAAGCTAAGCAAACAAACTGCCACCAAAGAGAATTAGATGGTCACTGGGGTTCTTGGCTTGCACTATCCTAAGTAATGTTAAAGTCAATATGATCAGTTATTCAAAACTGAACACAGTTCGAAAGACGGATTACTCCTACAGAAGAGTCACCAATTATGGTTAAGTTCTGCCCACAAGGAGTCACTGCCAACGGATTTTAATCCTAAGCTAGTGCTGATTTGCTCGTTATTCAAAGTTCCTGGTCTCTGGAACGTCAAAGAAGATAAGTGGCGACAAGTGACGATCGGATCAACACACGCACCTAGACACGATGGCAGTTTCTCGCAGGTGGTAGGATGCGTTGCATCCGGGTATTCCTGTCGATCTGCAGAGGACGACACTCTAAGCAACCTGTAAGCGATGGAATAGTGTCACCGACAGCAAAACGGAAGACGCCACAACAATTACCCAAGGCCGCACAATTAGATTAAGAAGTCAAGACGTTTTGTTTTTTAACCTAAAACCTCAAAAATCAAAATTCTAGCTTGTTGTTTTTTACTTTTGAAGTCCAGAGTTCTTAATTTTTTTTGGAATGATGTGATTTGTGACGTTCACACGACAATCTTCGCTCACTGGATTGTCGTTAGCCAGATGCATGAAGGTGGACTTAGTTGTGTTTATAATTCAATATTATAATGAAAACGAATCTAAGACCTGCATTGGGAAGGCAATGGGAACTTCTTACAGGCTTCTCGCTTGTTATTCTGAATCCGGAATGCGACCTTGCATAGGTTATAAACTTTAAAAAAACACAAAACAACTTTATAGGTCGTCGTTTTTCAGATAACAACCTGAAACCCCTCAGTGGGCGAATCCATTTTATCGGACGGTGACTTGTTCGCGGCTTCGCCGACAGGCGTTAAAAAAATCGTCCAAAACATCAAGAAACAACAAACTCCGCCACTGGTAGTACTCGGCCAGTGCCAGTCCCAAGCCTGGATAAAGGAGGAGGGTGACGCTAAAGGTCTTTGTTACCACACAATGTCGTTGAACTGCAACAACCAAGTAACAACATCTTCCTTGTTGGTCCGAAAGACATAAATTTTCATACCTTGCGATAGCAAACCTCACCCTAACAGTCATGAGCCAATAATTTATCTTTGTGTTTATGGCTAACGGATCAGGTCATTTATTCCGACACTGTTACTATAGATGAGGTTATCCAGACATGAACGGTTCAGAATCTAGATTAAGTTCTTTTCTACATCCGACTCGTACGCTGCTTCATCCTGGTCTGCATCGTATAGAGTGCTTGTCTCTGGTGACTTCTGTACTGTCTAACAGTTTCTATCGTCATGCAGCATTGGATTCGTGGTCGAAGGTAGATTGGGGCATTCAATGGATTTATCATTCTCAAAAGAGGAGCAAGATTTCCATCTGTTCTTTCGCCATGCTATCGAGACTGAGAATGGCGTGAGATTCAGTGAACTCTGGAATAAGGTCTTAGATAGACTGCACCCAAAGGCATCCACTGACTAAGCAAACTCTTATTTTCGATTTTAATAATGCGATTTAAAAATGATCTCAGTCATCTTCATGCCAAAGAAGGTTCCAATTGAAAAGCAAATTCAGTGCGGTAACTCTAGATTTATTTAAAGTTTAGGCAACTAAAGCATCAACCCTCATAGACATGGCGGCATTAATTAAGAGGCCAACATATCATAAACATGGATGTTGCTACTCTTGCTTGTTAAGTGTTGCGTGCGGCATCAGCCTATGTATCGCAATATTATCGCAATATTATCGTAACCTAAATTGCTACTTTATAGCTAAGCGACTGTCCCCAAGAAGCTAGAAGACAGATAAAGGTAAGATTTCTTGAAGCTATTCTTCATGGCAAGGACAAGTATCATCTTCGATACCTGTAATACATTAGGTCATGCATTGGTCAATGTTTAGCCTAGGATGTAACAGTGTCCGGTGCATCCCGTGATTCAACGAACAACAGATGTGCTTCCGCAATGTATTTCATCAGACCAATTTATGCACAGCCTTCGTTCGTTCTGTCGTTAATTCTGCGATAGGAAGCAGCAGCAGCCACTTGTTCGTTGAGAGCTGGCAACAAGATCTATTCAGTGACAGATGACCCGCACGAGACCAGAGACCTGATCATGTAGCCGCTCAGGTGAAGAGAGTCTCTGTCGTCGGACTTAGACGAGAAGAGTCGAAAAATCCCAGAATCCGTAGCAACGGAATAAATGAATATCTAGAATATTATTTGTTTAATGAATTAAGGTACAGCCTAATTACTTGGTACTGTGATTACTTATTCCCTGCATATGTATGCATTTCACTGCTATTACTCATAAACCACTTTCTTATCTTCATTACTACAGCAAAATAGCAAGTACTGTTACCACCCGTATTATATCACAGCTTATAATACTAACGCTAGAAGGAGGTCAAATAAATGGCACTTATCATGCTGCTATAGTATTAAGTAGGTTTCTTGGTATATATGTTTGTCTTTCGGACAAAGGAAGCAGGAGCTCTTATTTCTTGAAAATGACAAAACGACGGAGGAAGAAGTAAGTTGTTTAGTTGGGTGCAAAATGGCGGCCGCACGCGATTCATTTAGCGTCACAATATCTGCACCTGAATTGGTCCGCGTTAATGCGCTGAAAGAGTATGGCGTCGTTGCACGAGTTTAGATCTTCTGCAAGGAACATCTCTCTTGTGTGCAAAAGCATAGGAGCCGTTGTTTCTATGTTGTATTCAACCATGGGGATGCTGAGGCGAGAGCACAGGTGCTTGCCCTCCCCCGTATCCACTGCAACCCTTTGCATCCCACCCACCTGTCACTTCAGCTTTTGAAATATTCAAGACCGCTTTCAAGACGCTATCGTGACCACATTTCGCCAGCGTTGACTGTAATTAATTCGCTAATTCGGGACTAATTCGTCGCGGGAATTGTTCAGACACGCTGTTCATCATAGGACGTGCATTGCACGCGTAGAGAACCAAACACATTGGAGGACATGTAATGGGGATTGATGTCTTCGACCCTATATACCTCACGCCGTTCCCGTCATTTGAGCATATTTTGTCATGTGCCATTTGAGGGCATGACCCTGCACTAGTTGATCTATGAGTAAGGAAGGATCATCACGCGAGACTGGTTCCGTCCCATTACCTCCTTAGATCCTTTTGCACTACGTCAAAAGCTGCCTAGGCAACTGATTAGCAAAACTAACCAATCGACGACGCTCCTAAGAGCCTGTCATGTTAGAAACAGACTTTCTATGTATCCTATAGTTACATACGTTTGGATGCTAGCTTGATTGCTATCATACAGACTCAACCGAGACAGCGAGAGGCCAGATACTGAACGGTTGTTGCTAAAACTTAACGGCAGAATAAAGATTAAGATCTTCAATAATTATTACTATATTATTATAAGACATGCTGTAAACCGCTCTATGTAACCGCGAATTGTGGTAGCCATTACTATGAGAGTCAAATTTCAGAATAAATTAAGTAAATAAAATATAAGAGAACTAAACAGAGTTGAAAACATCTTTACTAGATTCGCCGAAGGTGAGCTGCAATTCGACGACAGCTGTCTTGGAAGACAAAGGGGTCTACCTGCGCTGCGAGGTCAAGGCCAAGCCAAAGTTCACGTCACTTCAATGGATCGTTGATGGAAACGGAACAAGGCTGAGCAAGGACACAATCTCATCCACCCACTGGATCACGCTCACCGTCAGTATATTTAAGCAATATACTACATACAGTCGACACTACTAAAGTAAACGTCGACATATTACGCTATAAAAATAATATCCTCAGAACATGCACCAAAGTTTGGTACATAACTTCCCAAGTAATTTAGAAAAGTAGGACAATATGGATAAGGGTCTGTAATTTGTAAAATCATCTCTATTTCCCTGATTGAATATCGGTGTAACTGTAGATCTCTTCATTTCACTAGGTACTACAACTGTTAATAATGAAAGAATGAATTTATGTACTCTAACTGGGCTGTTACAAAAGGCAGTAGTGGTCCGACTATACTTGGATCGAGTTGGTCCGGTCCAGAACTATGTGAGAGTTTATACACGCATACATATGCACATCTACGCATGTATATATTGTATACACGTAGAATAGGTGTACTTACAACATAATTAAGTGTAGGGGCCAACACATTCAACTGCGTTGTATCTCTTGCACCATCGCCATCGTAAACATCGTACGTTATACTTCGCCGTCCAAATCGTTGTAGCCAGATCGACATAATTTTCTGTTTATGCATATTATTTATGAGAATTGGCAAACAGGCGAATGAACGAGTGGCAAATAATTCATTGATTAAGCAAACGTTCGTATATTGATGGTATCTACAGTTGAGTTATCTGGTGCAAAAGGGTTGCGTTTAATATCGCGCCGGTCCATCAGAGGCAGTCTGAAGTATTGGGTGGAATACTGAAGAGAATTGAATTAGATGAAGATCATCATTCACCTCATTCTCTTCACCCTCTTCTCTGCCACCACTGACCACATCCTTCCAACTGACCGGCTTCGAATTGCTCGATGGAAACATCCCTCCATTGGGGTGACCAAAGCCCAACGGCGGCATTCCAGTTACCCAATGCAATTACTGGTAGCTGCGTTGGCACTCATCGCGGGGGACACATGGCTCAGCAACTTGGTTGCCAAGGCAAGATTTTCACCGTCCTTGAGACAGTGGAGATGGGCTAGAGAAGAGTGGGGATGGGGTCAGCGCAATTGCTTAGTAATGCTTTGAGCGAATGGATGACGGCAGATGGAGCAGCAGTCTGGATTCTGGAACGAATGGCTCTGATTTATAACTGACCGCGATTCTTGATCGCCTATATTTCTTTGGCTAGGGCAACGGTTGAGAGTCTAGGGGGAAATGAGTGTTAGTGGCAGTCGAACTCTTCCTCCTTCTCTTCCTAGGCATTCCATGAGGGGTAAAACAAATCAATTGGCAACGTCACTGTCAATCTTGCAAAAACACTGACATTTGCATCAATTCAACGCTTATCATCATCATCATCATCATCATCATCATCATCATCATCATCATCATCATCATCATCATCGTCATCAACATCATCCTCAGCATCATCATCATCATCATAATCATCATCATAATCCTAATTTGAGCATAGTGTTCATGTGCATGAATATTGCCAAAAGCTTCATTTGCTTAATTGATTTTGATAATCAATCATCTCTTTTAGCTTTCTGACTAATCGCGATTGTTAATTTCGTCATCTCTCATTATCGTCACTGTGGCTTTGTATAGCAATATTCTCATCCAACCATCACGTGAAACATCACCGTTTTTTCGTCTAAATTCAGATTGCCCACGCGTTTGGTCATCATCTGAGTTTGGTCATCGTCTGATAGCCATCATGATCTTCTAGCCATGATGATGTGCAAGCCATTGTGGTCTGCTAGCCATCGCCATCTGCTAGTCATCATGGTCTGTAAATTCTCATGGTCCGTTAGCCATCATGGTCTGCTAGACATTATGCTCTGTTTATGCAGCATAAAATGTCATCATTCGGGTCAAATATGACATATATCTCGTGAGACATTGACTCAACAGCTTTTCCTCTTAGGATGATAAGCAGAGGAGATGGAAGGGAGAGATGGAAGCCATTCCGTCTGATCATCATCATCCCATCTGCTCCAATGAGTAGGAACGTTCGTCAATAGGAATAACTATTTTACTTGCAGCTCAACTAATTATCCGATTGGACATTTGTCCGTCCGTCCGTCTGTTTATGTCCGTTCGTCCGTCTGTATGTCAGTCCGCGCCCGTGTGTGTGTCTGTTCGCCCGTCTGTATGTCTATATATCCGTCCATATGTCTCTATGTCTGTCCGTCCGTCCGTCTATACGTCCGTCTGTATGTCTGCCCTCGCCCGTCTGTGTGTCTGTCCGCCCGTTTGTATGTATGTATGTCCGTCCGTCTGTACGTCCGCATGTATATCTATCCGTCCATATGTCTCCATGTCTGTCTGTATGACTGTCCGTCCGTCCATCTGTATGTCCGTATGTATGTCTGTATGTCCGTATGTATGTCTCTATGTCCGTCTGTCTGTCTGTCTGTGTGTAGGAGAGAGCAGATGGCGTGGTGGAGACGTCGCTCTATTTTCATCGTCTTCGACCTCATAGCTTTCGTCGATACGTCCTCGTCGTTCAGAACTCCGTGGCTGAGACTACAGCAGGTGTCGATCTGCATCACAGTAAGCCACAGTTGTTGCTTCATGCATCTCCATCTCCGTCTCTATTCTGCAGAAAAGGCGCCACATAATTGTAATTAGTAGCCTGCGTTTATATCGCCCTGTATATATTCGTTTAGCGTGTCTGAATGTCAAACCGCAGTCAGTTACAAAATATGTAAATAAATAATTATAAAGTCATCGTTTGTACAGAATTCTAGGAATGTAATTCAAAACATCTTTTTCCGGAGGTGCGAAAATGTGTGAGCGTGGCCTCAAGCTAAGGCACACACCATCAACCGATGTCGCACAAAAACAAAGCCGAAAACAGGTTAAGTTTTTATTGGGGATTATAAAACAATTGACGTCTCAGATGTCAAAGTTGAGTCAGAGAAATAGACAACCGACGATGATGATAATGATGATGATGATGATGATGATGATGATGATGATGATGATGATGGAAGATGATGATGCGTGTGGCACAGTGGCAGATTGGTTAGAGCGGTCAGCCCGTAACGTTCAGTGTGTGCGTCCGAGGCGTCAGTCACTGTGTAGTGACCTTGAGCAAGTCTTTCGCGCACAATTGTTCTGCAGTACAATTGCGCTGTCGAGGCGTGTCTGTGCACTTCTGAGAAAAAAATGTTGGAAGAGAGGCACTATCAAATTTCGCTAATAAAATAAATTATTTATATTGCTAATAAGTGTAAGAAGAACCGATTAACTGAGGGTACTGCATAATAAGTGCTGGAGACGTTGGACGAGACTATAAATGTGTCTCTTATTCATCCTCTTTTCCTTGGAGCATTTTCCCGTGCGTGTGTTGGATGTTCCATGTGCGGTTGATCTGTTTGATCCTTTTGTCTGCTGTCCTGCATCTGTTTCACCGATGTCTCTGCCCATCTCTTCGCACCGTACTTGTAGCCAATCTTCTTAGTCTTTTCTTGTTGATTGTCTCACCTCATTGCAAAGGCGTCTATATGGCTGCTGTCTCTGCAGCTTCGATACTCCTTTTTCCTTTGCCAGTTACAATACATCTTCTGTGGTCCACTGCTTATTTGGTCTGTTCTTTTCCGAAACCGCCTCCTTCACCGCCTGTGAATGATATTCTAACCTTCGGATTCTGTCGTTGAGCTCCGCTGGTTGGTCTGAGCTCTTGTCACTCTTCCTTCGAATTCCATTCGTACTGTAGAGGTGCTTGGTGCCTTGATGTTCACTCACCGCTCCCATCCTTGCCATCAAGGTGTTCTCTATTGTCTCAGCTTATTTTGCACAAGACTAAACTGTGGTCAGAGGAAATGTCCGCTCCCTGGTATGTTCTGCATATATATATATATGCGCATTGACGTCTTCCATCGTCTTTCGATAGCACCAGGTCCATCATGTTTGCATGTTTCCCATCAGGCGCCATCCATGTCCATTTCCTTCTGTTGGAATCCTGCGTTGGTAATGATCATGTTTGCAAAACTGCTACAAGGAAATAGGAAACAACGAAGCGCTGGACGGAGAGTATACTTTACATAGAATTAATAGAAGTCGTTATGATGAAAGTGGGAATTGCGAGGAAATGGTGAGGGAAATAGAACAACATACACCATCTCCTAAGGACGATGAAGATCAGAGCATCCCACATGAAGAAGTGGAAGCAATTGTGAATCGACTATAGATACACAAAATCCCAGGAATGGATGGAATAGTGGAAGAAATGATCAAGGATGGAGGCGAGTGTTTGTATGAGATACTCGAGATTTGCAAACAAACATGGTCAGAAGGAAGATTTTCGGAAGAATAGAAAAAATCGATAATAATAACTATACGGAAGAAAGAGACAGGGCAGAATGCAGCAATAACAGAACAACATCTCTGCTAAATGACATGGGAAAAGTGTTAACAATCATCTTGCTGGAGAGGCCATGGAAGCGCAAGTAGAGCTCTACTTATCAGAAGAACAGGCGGGCTCCAGAAGCTGGAATAGTAGAAGAAAATTGTCATAAAAGTATTGGACACACAGCCTACGGGCGATGAGACCATGGAGCGTTGGATGGATGGATGGGTGGATGGATGGATGTATGTATGGTGTGAATGATATTAATAAGCAATTCGTCTATGCAATAAAAGCTTCATGTCATTGCTTACCTCAGCTCTACAATCATAATAATGTTGACCTATACGGTCGGTATATATGGCTGCAATATGAGTGACGTCTCAGTCCATTCTATTCCTATCTTTCTCTCTTTCTCTCGTTTTTCCGTCTGTCTGTCTTTCTCTGTTTGTTTGTCTGTCTGTCTCTCTTTCTGTGTCTGTGGGTGTCTGTCTCTCTATATGTCTGTCTGTCTGCCTGTCGGCTCCTCTCAATCGATGGTCAATTGTCCTCTGTTTTCCTGTTCTGCTCTCAAAGTAGAAAAATTACCATGAAAATTTATAAGCGCAAAATGAATCCTCATTTGCATATAACAGCCAAGACTTACTAAAATATTAGCAAACCATCTGAGGCTTACTTTTTGTTGACCCACCTTGCATATACATGCACATTGTATATGTCATCATTATAATTATAATTAACTCCAATCGAGCCATTATCTAATGCACAAGGGACCAAGTCGCACCGAAACCAAATCGTCATCAAATAATATCGACATTATCAGATAACGATGGATATATACCATGCACTCATCCATGCATCCATCCGTCTATCAATTCATTCATCCACACATCTATCCATTCATTCATCCATCCATCTATCCAGTCATTCATCCATGCATCCATCCGTCTATCAATTCATTCATCCACACATCTATCCATTCATTCATCCACCCATCTATCCATTCATCCATCCATCTATCCAGTCATTCATCCATACATCTATCCATTCATACATGCGCCTTTCATTCATTCATTCATATAAATATCCATCCATGCATCTATCCATTAATCCATCCATCTATCCATTCATCCATCCATCCATCTATCCATTCATTCATCCATACATCTATCCATTCATCCATCCATCTATCCACCAACCAATTCATCCATCCCAAGCCACCTAAAGACCTTGTTTCCAGACCGACCCCATCCATCCATCTATCCATTCATTCATCCATACGTCTATTCATTCATCCATCCATCTATCCACCAACCAATTCATCCCTCCCAAGCCACCTAAAGACCTTGCTTCCAGACCGACCCCATCCATCCATCTATCCATTCATTCATCCATACATCTATTCATTCATCCATCCATCTATCCACCAACCAATTCATCCATCCCAAGCCACCTAAAGACCTTGCTTCCAGACCGACCCCATACATCCATCGATCCATTCATTCATCCATACATCTATTCATTCATCCATCCATCTATCCACCAACCAATTCATCCATCCCAAGCCACCTAAAGACCTTGTTTCCAGACCGACCCCATCCATCCATCTATCCATTCATTCATCCATACATCTATTCATTCATCCATCCATCTATCCACCAACCAATTCATCCATCCCAAGCCACCTAAAGACCTTGCTTCCAGACCGACCCCATTCATCCATCTATCCATTCATTCATCCATACATCTATTCATTCATCCATCCATCTATCCACCAACCAATTCATCCATCCCAAGCCACCTAAAGACCTTGTTTCCAGACCGACCCCATCCATCCATCTATCCATTCATTCATCCATACATCTATTCATTCATCCATCCATCTATCCACCAACCAATTCATCCATCCCAAGCCACCTAAAGACCTTGCTTCCAGACCGACCCCATACATCCATCGATCCATTCATTCATCCATACATCTATTCATTCATCCATCCATCTATCCACCAACCAATTCATCCATCCCAAGCCACCTAAAGACCTTGTTTCCAGACCGACCCCATCCATCCATCTATCCATTCATTCATCCATACATCTATTCATTCATCCATCCATCTATCCACCAACCAATTCATCCATCCCAAGCCACCTAAAGACCTTGTTTCCAGACCGACCCCATCCATCCATCTATCCATTCATTCATCCATACGTCTATTCATTCATCCATCCATCTATCCACCAACCAATTCATCCATCCCAAGCCACCTAAAGACCTTGCTTCCAGACCGAGCCCCTTCCATCCATCTATCCATTCATTCATCCATACATCTATTCATTCATCCATCCATCTATCCACCAACCAATTCATCCATCCCAAGCCACCTAAAGACTTTGCTTCCAGACCGACCCCATCCATCCATCTATCCATTCATTCATCCATACATCTATTCATTCATCCATCCATCTATCCACCAACCAATTCATCCATCCCAAGCCACCTAAAGACCTTGTTTCCAGACCGACCCCATCCATCCATCTATCCATTCATTCATCCATACATCTATTCATTCATCCATCCATCTATCCACCAACCAATTCATCCATCCCAAGCCACCTAAAGACCTTGCTTCCAGACCGACCCCATCCATCCATCGATCCATTCATTCATCCATACATCTATTCATTCATCCATCCATCTATCCACCAACCAATTCATCCATCCCAAGCCACCTAAAGACCTTGCTTCCAGACCGACCCCATCCATCCATCTATCCATTCATTCATCCATACATCTATTCATTCATCCATCCATCTATCCACCAACCAATTCATCCATCCCAAGCCACCTAAAGACCTTGCTTCCAGACCGACCCCATCCATCCAGTTAATCGCCCACCCACCTCGTTATATATATTTTGGCCGATCGAAGCGCTCCTAGCGGCAGAGAAGACGCCCTTTGTTTATTGTCTTTTTCAGGACCGCGCAAACCTTATCACGTGCCACTCTCCGACTCATCGATGAACCTCGTGACTAACAGAACGACGTCACGTGACACCAGTCGCATCAACTACGCCAACAAGATGTCGGTCGATGAGAAGATGGTTGCGTCTGGAGTCAGTCTGGGACAGACGTCGAAACGAACTCCCATTCTCACGATCTTTCTCACGTTGCATTCCAGCTTTTTCCATTTAGTAGCCTCGTCTTTATCTATCTGTCTGTATTTCAGCGTTACATAAAACGGCCACGTAAATTCAGCTAATTTCTACCGACTCATTCAACTTGTGATCGGGTTGAAGAAACGTAGGGTTTGTCTTCTTCTGTTTAGCCATAACTTGCTTCCGGTCGAGTGACGTGAGCGATAATATGATGCAATTGGCCACTAATACCAGTCACCCCATAACTCGCGGAATCGCGACCCGAACGTCTCGGTTTAGGTCACTGAAAATGTGCAATAAAAATGTGTTACGTTCATTCTTGCATAAACTATGATTCTCCGACTTTTGTCTTTGAACGAGGTCATTAGGGTTCAAGTGGGCAAATGGAAGACTAAAGCTGTCTTTTCCCAAGGACATCGGTGAGGCTTTTTGCATAGGCGTTACATGAACCTTTGAATAATGACTAAAGACCCAAGAAAAGCACGGACTTGTCGTCACTTTGAGATCTGATGGACAGAGAAACGGAGAAGCATCGGCCTTTGACGGCGCCGCTTGAAGGGCCCGCGTGATGCGACTTCCGAATGACTGCACGAGCTACTATAAATACGCGGGTATAGAACCTCAGCCTACGAATAACATTTGGTTTGAGCGGACTTGTAAGGGTCGAATTTAAATTCGCTGCTCCCTTCGTGACGCGCTGTTAACGATTCTGGCCTGCAGTGACTGGAATAGAAGAGGCTTCCGAGGAAATGGTCATGAACGCAAATAACTTACAGACGTCGTCTTGACTAGGACTGTTTCTTCTGGTTTCCAAACGTGTATTTGAATTCCATGATGAACAGACTTCGTTATTGTATTGTACCTATCTGCTGTTCGTGTATACATTGCAACTGATTATTAAATGTTTAGCAACATCTCCGCAAAGTTCAAAGAACAACGCAAATTGCGGTTAATTTGCAGTTTGTTGACGGTTGTATTCACGAAACAAAAACATGCGACTCGTTGTTGACTCGAATACTGTTTGTTATTGTTGAGCACGAAAATCAAATCCAGTCTGCATTGAAATTGATTAATTTAGCAGGTACATATAGTCAGTTTATTGTCACTTCTTGGTTACAGTTCTTGTTGGGTAATATGTTTGTTACTTAACGAAATTGATGCTCACCACATGTATACAGTAATTATTGTCATCTGACGCTAACCGTTTTTCCAACAACTGCTTATATTTGCGCGGATGGTTTTCTTGTGATAAATTATGCAAAATATGAGCTTATTCAAAATGCTGTTAAAAGATTATGCAACCTTACGTAGAATTGCAGTTGCCACGTTATCCCAAGAGGCAAGAGCAAGACTTGCTAGGTTCTCGTTGCTTTTAGAGTAACACTTATTATATAGCGTATACAAATAGTTGGACAAGTGGCAAACTGACGAACTGCAACCAGGGCTGATTGGTTACATGCAAGTATTCAGATCGAATGGTCGTGAGTTCAATACATCATAATACATTGTCATCGTCCTCGTCACCATCATCATCATCATCATCATCATCATCATCATCATCATCATCATCATCATCATCGTCACCATCGTTAACTGATCATCTCAGTCAGCAAATTCTTGTCATTGTCTTTGTGAAGGCCTGTCGCCAATGACCGAATCGTGACTATCCTGATACAACGTACTAATAATTATGAGTCATGTGTTTGATGAGGATCAAATGATTAAGCTGTGACGATTAAGCGTAGCTATGATTAAGCATAACTACGATTAAGCGTAATTATGATTAAGCGTAGGTAATTCTGCTGAAATCTATACTAACAATACTCAATATATAACAATACTCAAATATCTCGTCGGTATCAAAGCTCGAGTTTCGAATATCCAGTAGGCAACATCACCACGTGACTATGATTAGAAGCGCGTTTCATAGGAGACCAAGCTATCGTTTGGTTACATTGAAACTCATATAGGCTTTCCATAATGGCAATCAGTGGCTTCTGTCCATAGAGGCAATACGTCACGGCGAGGTGCCAACCTTTACTGACGCCAAAGTGGCCATATATAAGTCATGCGAGGTGAATTGAGAGCGTTCTTTGCACGCCCATCGTGGCTGCACGGTCAACAGCTTCCATCGCCGTCTAATCGTGTCTACTAATATACCAGAGATCTTTACGATCAGAGTTCTTTTCCACCGCACGGCGGCGCCACAAATTGTTATGTCCTTGAGGAAATAGTCGGGCAATGGTTCCGCCCCACCCGTCGTAGGACCCATAGAGCTACTCGTTCGTTCGAAGGGAGCAATGCATGCATGGGGCGAAATAGACCGGCCAGATTCGGAGATACACTGGCCCATACGCGGTGGTCATATTCTTAATGGACCAATCCGTATGTGGAGGATATCGTCTAAAGCTGCGTGGAATTAAGAGAAGCCTTTTAATGTTGGTTCCAGCGATCAATCAATGAGTCTCCGTTGGTAAATTATTTAACTTGTGCCGCATGTGGCCCTTAATCCTTAAATATTTGGGTCATCCGTCAAAGCTTCGACTTGCTCAGCTTCATTTCATCATTTTTCCCCCTCTGACCAGACACAGCCGCGTGCAACTTCGCTAATTCTAAACCCGACGAATCTCACCGGGCAGAGAAAGATTCGTGCTCTCAAAGACGTGCATGTACTGCTTAGCATGAGAAAACGGAGTCTAAGGACGTACTGCTTGGAATGAGATAATTGTAGTCATAGAGAATTAAGAGACTGATGCCCTGAATAAGCGAAGCCCAATACATGGAGAAGAAGCAAGAATTGAGAAGGATTATCAAGAGTTCAAGGAAAGCAGAAGAAATAGAGAAAGAATTTGCTAGGGAGCAATTAATTAGACACGGGGTGAAGAAGGAAGCAAGGGCTATTGGGAGAGAAGCAAGGGATATTTGGAGAGAAGCAAGGATTATTGGGAGAGAAGCAAGAGAAAGAAAGGGAGAGTAAGTAAGAAAGTAAGTAAGTAAGATGAGTAAGAGAAAGAAAGGGAGAAACTGAGTAAGAGAAAGAAAGAGAGAAACTGAGTAAGAGAAAGAAAGGGAGAAACTGAGTAAGAGAAAGAAAGGGAGAAACTGAGTAAGAGAAAGAAAGGGAGAAACTGAGTAAGAGAAAGAAAGAGAGAAACTGAGTAAGAGAAAGAAAGGGAGAAACTGAGTAAGAGAAAGAAAGGGAGAAACTGAGTAAGAGAAAGAAAGGGAGAAACTGAGTAAGAGAAAGAAAGGGAGAAACTGAGTAAGAGAAAGAAAGAGAGAAACTGAGTAAGAGAAAGAAAGAGAGAAACTGAGTAAGAGAAAGAAAGGGAGAAACTGAGTAAGAGAAAGAAAGGGAGAAACTGAGTAAGAGAAAGAAAGAGAGAAACTGAGTAAGAGAAAGAAAGAGAGAAACTGAGTAAGAGAAAGAAAGGGAGAAACTGAGTAAGAGAAAGAAAGGGAGAAACTGAGTAAGAGAAAGAAAGAAAGAAACTGAGTAAGAGAAAGAAAGGGAGAAACTGAGTAAGAGAAAGAAAGGGAGAAACTGAGTAAGAGAAAGAAAGGGAGAAACTGAGTAAGAGAAAGAAAGGGAGAAACTGAGTAAGAGAAAGAAAGAGAGAAACTGAGTAAGAGAAAGAAAGGGAGAAACTGAGTAAGAGAAAGAAAGAGAGAAACTGAGTAAGAGAAAGAAAGGGAGAAACTGAGTAAGAGAAAGAAAGGGAGAAACTGAGTAAGAGAAAGAAAGGGAGAAACTGAGTAAGAGAAAGAAAGGGAGAAACTGAGTAAGAGAAAGAAAGGGAGAAACTGAGTAAGAGAAAGAAAGGGAGAAACTGAGTAAGAGAAAGAAAGGGAGAAACTGAGTAAGAGAAAGAAAGGGAGAAACTGAGTAAGAGAAAGAAAGGGAGAAACTGAGTAAGAGAAAGAAAGGGAGAAAATGAGTAAGAGAAAGAAAGAGAGAAACTGAGTAAGAGAAAGAAAGGGAGAAACTGAGTAAGAGAAAGAAAGGGAGAAACTGAGTAAGAGAAAGAAATGGAGCTGCAGAGAGTTGAAGAGCGACTCAGAAAGGAGGCGGAAATGTCGATGACGAAGCATAATCAGCAGCAATGGTAGTTATAGCGGTAGCAATGGTAGAAGTAATTAAAGTAGTAATAGTACTAACAATTACTGTGGTGAGTGATGATATCCTAACCGTTCTCCATCCAGTCTTTTGTAGTTGTTTCAACAACATCCTGAGACTGAGTGTGTATCTCAATGCAATAACTTGCCAATAAATGTTTTGAAATGCAATAATATTTCGAGATGACAGTATTATGGTTGATTCTATCGACTGTTTTCATTTTGACGATTATTTAAGTCTAAATGCGAAATTTACTCAGTAGCCTTGAACATGATGGAGTTTTCTAATGATAGGTTTGTGTAAAGGAAATATTAGTCGGCTATTGCAAGGATTAATGCGTCTGAGAGGCATTTTGTTCGCAAGATACCTAGGCCATATGACTTGATCAGACCATCCCTTTTGATGTAAGCGGTCGGATATCGCCGTACGCTTGTGTTCATGCACCTCCTGCACCAGCCGAGCGATTACCCCTCAGTGGAGAACGAGCAACGCAGCCATTGGAGTGACCTTGACCGACAGTCACGGATGGCTATTCAATCTATCGACCATGCCGTGCCTATTCGACGCCCTCATTATACGACGAATATCCGAACGCGCGTCATCTCCCATGAGCGAGGGACTATTCGTCGACAACGCGCCGTGTCTGCGATCGACGTTGACACTAGTCGCTCTACTTAAGTATCGACGCAACTTTGCTCAGAGACTCTGAACATCCATACCATCTGTCAGCTGTCGACGGGAATCCGCTGGTTGGTTCCACGCTTATGCGTGGGCCCACCACCAGTGACTCCTTTCAGCTTACTGTGCATAGTTTTGCTAATAGATAAATTTTTGCTTGTTAACTGTGACATTTAACATAATTAAGGCCAGCGCAGGGGCGCTACATAAATGTTTGATTACATGATTACATTATGTTATCTGTCGGCATATTCTGTCATCAAATGGTTGCGGAGGAGGGCGTTTGGATCCGCACTAAGTCAAAGATGTTATGTAAGTAGAAGACATCTCTTCAGGACTTCATCTATTATGCATCAGCGGTCAAATGTATGGCAGGTCTTCGCTCTCTACTATCCTTCCAGGAATACGAGCATTTCAAGCTTCTTCTGAGCTGCATATTATAATCCTTTGGATCCTGCATCTAGTTGCTAGTGCAGGTATATGCAGTTCGTGCCTTTGGTGCCTTAATTTTTACATTCATTCGAAATTTTCTGTAGGGACTGTCTGTCTAAGAATGCTGTGTAGTCTCCATCTATCATCATCGCTATTATCACCATCACAACTAAAACAATCATCTTCATGTCATGTCATTCGATAGCTTCTCCAGTTATTCTTCTTCCTTTCTTTCTCTACTTCGTCTTCTTCTTATCTTCTGTTCCTTCTCTTCTTCTTCTTTCTCTTCCTTCTCCCTCTCCGCTTCCTCTACTTCTTCCTTTTCGTCTTCCATTTTCTCTTCCACTTTTCTTCCTGTTCCTGTTTCTGTTCCTGTTACTCTTTCATTTCCATTATCTCTTCCTCTTTTTATTCTTTTCCTTCCTCTTTTCTTCCTTCTCTTTTCTTCTTCTTCTTCTTCTTTTTCTTTTTCTTCTACTACACCGACATCTATCGCTACTACGACCAATATTTATAACAGTGATAATGACAATAAAAGTAAAATAATAATGATGCTATTTATTTATTACAGCAATTTTATATAGCGGCCCTTCAACTATGCCTACTCAAGAGGGCTCAATAATGCTAACAACAATAAAAAATATAAATAAGAGCAATAATAATAATAATTGAATTATTACTATTATCATTATTGGTGGTGGTAGTAGTTGTAGTAGTGGAAGCAGTAGTAGGGGAATAAATTGGTGTTGTAGTAGTAATAGTAGAAGTAATAATGTCACTACCATCATCGTCATCGTCACGGTCATCGTCATCGTCATCGTCGTCATCATCATCATCATCAGCAGCAGCAGCAGCAGCATCATCATCATCATCATCATCATCATCATCATCATCATCAGGAAGCAGTAACGTCAATGGCGCTGGTGTTCAGTGCACTCCGGTCGTCAGCAGAGGATAATGCTCCTGATTGAAGCCATACATGTAACAGTTTGTAACACAGGACAACATCAAGAAGCCGTCGCAGGTCTCCGCATGCGTTTGCTTTTCTGTGTTTTGTAGATGGACACAGTTGCTTCATGTAAAACTGACAATCTGCTTCTGAAACACGTAAGCTTATAGCTTAACCATCAAGTGTGTGAAGTTCAAAATCTGAAATAGATTGCATAAGCATAGCACGTTTTTCTGGTGAAAATCAATCTGACGTCTGAACCTATAATTCAAAAACAGGTTCCAGTACGTCTATGACACGTTAATTGTGATGGCATTATAGACCACTGGTGATGGCATGGGTTATTTTAGTGATAATGGGATGTGAGAATGATAGTATAGCTTGGGAGATAGAAATCGTGACAAAATACTGTCGCTTATGCATCTACAGTTACTGTGGTTGTTTCAGTCTATCGATACTGCGCGGTATCAAAGATCATTTGCGTCACCCTCATCCTTTATCCATGCTTGGGACTGGCGCGTCATCTCATTCTCCTTTTTGATCGGCTGTCTTCTTACATTCGCTTATAATGACTATTTCTCCAGGAAGGCACGGCATAGATCCCGGTAACCAATTTCAGGGCATATTTCCTGTATTATGTCTCCGTTTTCTTTTCTTACTTTTACGTAATTCAAATTCTCTCTGCATTTTAAGCGATCGAAACCCTGTGAGATATGATAGTCAGCGACTTTACCGACATAGCGACTAATCGCAGAATTTCTCTGCACGCTGAGCGTTATTGAAGCTCCGCTATATAAAGCTTTCATTGCATAATTTCTCTACGACCACGGATTGAAGCTATCGGCAATCTCTTGGAATCTCTCGAATAGACATCAGATGTAGTAACGCTGCGCTTATTGAATCATCGCGGTATAAAAGTCCATTTCATCCTCACACGTGTGACCATCAGGAACCTATAGCATTTGCCAGACGATCGAATTCCTCTGTCTTTTATAATAACAGGGACTTATAATATAATAGATGAATATGTATTGTCTACATATATCTATAATCTATATATACACGGTATGATTAAAACTATATGCATGAGCATTCTATGCATAGCATATCGTAGTATGTATGCATACATAGTACATGCATACTATGTATACTGTCTGTATAATATAAGGGAGCAGAAATGCATGCGTATCGTGCATGTTCACTTTTGTACACATTGTTGTATGCAAGGCCTTGTATACATGTAGGACGATGGAGATTATTATGATGGACGGCATTGCCACTGACAGCGACTGGGGCGAATACACCCATCTTCCTCCGGTTGGCCCAGTAAAATGGATGAATGTCGAAACCGTCAAACCATGGGTAACAAGGATCCGTCCATCCTTTGGTTGGGATGGTAAAGGGGTGGGGCGAGTGCGAGACGGTGGGTGTGATAATCTACCCATCCATTTTTAATGATTAAGTGGAACATAATCGAGTCTAATTAAACAGTCTATCCTTGGATCTGAAGATAGCTTGATGTCTTTACGAATAATACTGAAACATTTGACAAATACATGTGTCTATTTACACATTGAGGGACATAGGAGAGAGGGACACAGAAGAGAGGGACGGAGGAACGAGGGACAGATGGAACCAATTGTAAGACAGGAAGTGTGAATGGAGAAACAGAGACAGATGTTACAACAGAGATGGAAAGGAAAACGCAGAGACAGATCAAGGGAGACTTTGAGACAGAAGACAGGGATATGGAGACGCTGTGGAGAGAAGAAAGAGACCTATAAACATGGTACATGTAAGCCAAACATAGATGCAGATGGAAGACGTGGAGAGGTAGAAATGGATTCCTAGAGACACAGAATGTGATCGAGAGAGGCGCGCTGTCCTAAATTGATTCCTGCAATGATTCTCCAAGCTAATGATCCGCAATGCTATGGTCAAGTGAACATCAGTTTCTTAGGACCACTATCGATGCTTCTCACGCTTTTCTACTTCATCATGATCGAAGTTCGGAACTGATCGATTACCCAATTGGTCATCTTCTCATCCTCCTCCTCCTCCTTCTTCTTCTCCCTTCCATTCTCCTTCTCTTCCTCCTCATCTCCTCCTTCGTATCTTCCTTTTCTCCTCCTTCTCCTCCCTCCGTTTAATCTCCTCCTTCTCCTCCCTCCGTTTCATCTCCTCTTCGGAGCAGATACCGTTTTTAATACAGGGGTGGACAACCTTCTCTGTGCAGAGTGCCTCATGAAAATCATTTTCTTTGGAGGGCCACGTGATTATGCTCTGGGAATCTAGACTCTAGAAGTTAATACATTAATATTAAAGGGAGCCAAGGCATTTTGCTAATCGATTCTGGCAAGGATATTGCTCATTAGAATCAGACGTAAGTGACAGAAATCTTGCACTGATGGATATATATAGAAGCATTATATAGAGATACATGTAACTTAGATATCGTTGATGTTTTTTCGACCGTCGAGTTAAATGGATGAGTCATCTGATTATCTATGGATTTTAACTTGCGAGTGGTCTTTGGTGTGTTGCTATGTTACATGACGTACATGTAGGCCTGTGTAGGCCCCTATAGCGTCACTGAGCTTCAAGGCTAATTTGCTTGTAATTGATGAGACTGGTAAATGTCTTTGCCTAAACCACAGGACACTAATTAACGAGTAGTGTTGTTCTAATAATGTTTTAATTTCAGTTTTAGTTATGATTGGTAGTCTTCAGTTTTAGTTTTAGTTACGATTGTTTGTCAATTACAGTTTTAGTTATCGTTGTAGTTTCTATGTCAAAATTTTAGCTTTAGTTAGTCTTAGTTTTTTCAATTATATTTTTAGTTAGTTTTAGTTTTGTCAAATAAAGTTCTGGTTCTATTTTACTGATTTTAGTTTAAGTAAGCTAATTATAGTTTAGCTTAAGTATGCTTGTTACAGCTTTAGTAATTTAATATCAATTTAGGCTATAGCAACAATTCTTTAATTCTAATTTAATTCTAATCGAACGTCAACGGTAGACCATAACTATTATGGTCTACCATTGAAATTCGTCACACGTGAGGCCAAAGACGAGAGAAATGAAAATTTCAACATTTCTGAATTAATTAAGTGAAATTTTCGCAGTAGGTATTATACACTTTTGCTAAACAAAAAAGATGGAATTCGAATTTGCGGTATACGGTAACCGGAAGTAGACATATCCCATTCTCCTCATGTGTCTTAGAAAAGGTACTGTATGGTATAACGTCACATCATCTGCAGAATTATGTACAAATCATTCAAACATCAAATAGGCGCCTAAGTTAGGAACATTTTCAGGCAGAAATATTTGTTTTTTTGGTTAAATATCGATTTATTTTTCTTTGCATCTATTTTCGTTTCGTTTTAGTTTTAGTTGCCACAAAGTTCGTTTTAGTTCTCGTTGCCGTCGAATATTAGTTTTCGTTTCAGTTTCCGTTAAAGAAAACTTCTACATTTCGTTAATTGCCAATTTCATTTTCGTTTTCGCTAACAAAAACAACACTATATAACGAGTTCGCGTGGCATTGATTGAGTTGCATTTGCAATGTATTAAGATCTTAGCATTAGCTTGTCCATGGCAGAAGCTCTTGCTCGCCACCTAGCGAATAGCGTGGTCGTCAAATCAGTTGTCTTTCAAAAAGCTACACACGTACTGATGACGTATGGAAACGTGAGTTGCAACGCACATTAATTACGCGGAGTTGGTGTCTGCAGACCTAGGCATACACAGCCAATCAAGTTACCATGAGAGACGATTCTTCAGTTCTTACAATTACGTCGTATGACAATATATGCCTTCGCTGTTGTGGTTCTTGCTATTGACGTAATCGTAATACCTACAGTAGTCGTAATCGTAATCTCCTAAGTTCTATATGACGACGACCATGATCACAACGACATCAGCTCTCACAGAATAGGCGAATTGAGCATTGAAAATCAGCGAAGGTGATCGATCATTAACTGACCAACGCGTTTCTTAAATCTTAAAGCTGCAAGCGTATCAAAAGATTAACTTAAAGCATGCTAGTTAAATGAATTTTAGTGCAGCTCATTTTTACTAATTTTATAACAGAAAGCTTCACTCACAGGCTGCTCAAGTTGTCAAATTAAATGGCATTAGGAAAAATCCAGTTCTAGCGCTATAACTATCGATATGGTGCTCACGAACCTGAAAGCTGTAACCGGCGATTGGTAATATAATTTTTAAAGTATTTTCTAAATACAAATTAAATATAGCATTTTAATAATATATTTGAAAATATTTTTCAAAAATAATTTTGAGACATCAATATTTTATACTTTCATCGCTATTTGTTAGTTTGCGCGTTGATGTTGCATTAGTGATTTATGGTTTCCTATGAGTTGGAGCATTGACAAAGTAGTTACTAACAGCTATTGCGCTGATGTATCTTAATTGCAGAAGGTATCAAGCGATGGCACGCCAAAACCACGCCATGATCAGGTTAATGATAAATCTGGGGAAAAGAACAGCCTTTGGTAGAAAGGCAACTTATGAACTCTTGGCAGCTTCCACTAGCTTGACTCATTAATACTATGCAGTACGATGTGGATCTGGCAGTAATCTATAGGCAACTTAACGCCTAATTCGGCATAATCCTTAACGAACATAATATTAAAATGGATTTCAAATAGGCTACTGATTCCATGAGCGGCCTAGGTTACGAGCAGCGATGAGAAGCACCCAGTTTGAAATGCTGATCCGTAGCAGAAATTCATTCTACGATGGGTTAAGTAGAAGTTTGTTGGCCGCAGCGCAATGCTGACTCATCAAAGAGAGCAGACAACAATACAGACCGTCGAATTAAATGTAGATATGACTATCATCAGCATATAAATTATATCCCAGTGAACGGACCAGTGACTCTGATTCGATGCAACGTCCGTGGATAATCTGGTGTCCTGCGCATGGCTTTCCAGTGGCTTCTTATTAAAATTATTTTTTTAAACTTTTGTGCCCACATAACAGGCTTAAGATTGGATTTCTTATCAATGATTATATTTATTTCACCTGAGATTTTGCAACATTTTCTTCGCGAGGGTTGAATTCTAGAACATCTTCTGGCAGTTCATTATCGTCTAGCAGAACGATCGAGCTACTGATGTCTAGTTAAGTTATCGATGTCGGTAAATCTGCGGGGAAAACAAGTTTGTGGAGCCTTTTGCGAGCAGTTGGTGCAGTGAGAATCATCTACACAACGCTATGTTGACCGGGTTATAAGTTTATTGAAAATATGTCGAATATCGGTCATTTGACAAAACATTGAAGCAATTGAGGTAACTAGTGGGCGTTGAGTCTCTTGATCGGGGCTTACTGCTCTAAAACGGTGAATCGCGGTAGTGCTGCACAACCACTGTCGGTAGAAGTCCACTGTAATCCAATAGCAATTATGTGAGACCCGGGCACATGTCTTGTACCATATGCCTGGAAACATGTCTTACACCATATGCCCGGGAACATGTCTTAACACCATATGCCTGGTCACATATCTATAACAGCCTACCATGTGCCGGTCACATGTCTTATACCATAAAAAAATATGACTGAGCACGTGTCTTCTACAATATACGACGGACTGCTTATGGTCTCCGAACTTCGTTGATGTCGTCTTGTATCCACTGCGAGCTCCGAATCAAATCCGTCGGTTGGGTATACATGTTTGCGGTTGGCTCCTCGGTCGAGCTTTTAGTCAGCCAAATCCGCTTCTTTTTGACACTACAGACTGAGCTATAGTGATGAGGGTGTGCCGACAGTTAATCTCGTGACATATACATGTAATCGCGCGACACTTAAACAACGACTTCTAGGTCCTTAATTTAAAAATATTACTAAGTATTCTGTAATGGTCTGGTAATGGAAGAGTCGAAGTACGGCAGAAGGTTCTAGTACTTCATGGAAGTATTCGGGAGGGGTGACACCATGATTTACCGCATGGGCTGACACCAGCCCTAGCGACGACACTGTCTACAGTGCCTCACAATGCGTACTTCGACTCTTCCATTAGCAGACCATTACAGAAAACTTAATAATAAGTAAATTAAGGTCCTAAAAACCATAAAGCCGGCTTAAAATTACGAAGAACAGAGCAACAAAAAAATAGAGTCCGTGGTAGGCTTAAATGCGTTTAAGAACTAGGCTACATAAAAAATCAAAATTATGTTTTCAATTCAACATTAAACGTTACTGTTACATGATGTGAGTTTCTCTGTTGAAATTACACTGACATTAACGGCCCAAATAACAACTTAAATTAATCCTTACATGTAGGATCATAGGCATGACATGTACGAGTGTTCATTACTGCTCTGCGTCGTGGTTTTAGATTATCAGTCTTTATTAGAACTTTCCTTTCCTTGCCTTCGAAACAGCGAATTTGTAAATAACTAATAACTTCATCGAAATCAATACCTCTTGCTAGATCACTTTCAATTGAGAAAATCGCAAGATCTGAATTCCTTGACTGTCGCATGGTAGCTCGCGAATAGTTTTTCATAAGTCTTAGCTTTGAAAAACTACTCTCACATGAAGCCACAGAAACACAGATCGTGAGAAATGATTGTAGTCTTAATGACAGGATTGGGAGAGATTCAAAAATTTCCTTTCAAACATGAATTTCAAGACATCAAACACTGACCAATCTTCCCCTTCATCAAGATCAATATCTACTTCCAGGTGCCTTCTCAGCCTTGGTTTTTCCATAAAAAATGTACATGAAATACTTTCTACACCGAATTACTCATGATAATTCTGTTCATTATTGCATCCATCACACTCATAAGAGACGGCAGACTAGCAACAAATCATCATCCGACTTCCTCTCCGTCGTGCTTCTCTCTTTCCGTCTTTTGAAATTTGATCATTTTGGTGAATATAAAATCTGCTTCCATTCAGGCCAAGGGGCCCGGATTTCGGTCACTGCTTTGCCTAAGGAGGCTATGGGCACCGAATTTCTGTCAGCGGCCCTGAGTCCATCTGTTCGGTTTATTTAGTATTAGTAAATATATGTATGTACATTATACATTCGTTTTATCTATGACCCATATTTGCGTTGTGAGGGTAGGTTAGCCGGTTAGGGTCAGGTTATTTCAAATTTCAATATATATGATGAAAAGAAATTCTCTATATTTTGCAATGTGCATGTCTTATGAGCTGAATGATCAATGAAATATTGTACAGTAATTTCAACGCGTGATATAGAAGATGAATTATTTTCATTTGCACTATGGTGTCACCCCTTGAGATGGTGTCACCCGGTGCGGTCCGCACCTCCCTCGCAACGCCACTGACTGCAGAGGAGCTGCATTCGAGAAGATGCGAGGCAATAATTATTCGTCGGAACCATTGACACGTTGTAGCTCTCCGAGGAATTGTCTTCTTGTTCTTTGAATGGTTTCCGGTTGAAGCTCAGGCATGACCACACCATTCTTTCATTCTTATCGTTATACTGCATGCACTCTGCTTTATAATTATCTCAGATTTACTGACTTCGGTACGTGCATATAAGTGCATGATTAGGTAAAACCAATGACATACTAAAAATCATGTAGCTCTAGACCTTATCTGACCCTACCACCCGTTGCATTGCTATAGAAACCACAAGAGAGCTTTATGACTAGATGCATTGTAGTATTTCGGAAGCCATTATTATGTAGTAATTCATAGGCATCGAAGAGAACAAGGAGTGGCGCCAATGAAAAGCTGACCAGGTGCAGGACAGAATTTATGTCGTATGTTCCTGCAATATCTGCATATTTATGACAAAAGAATGAGTCTTCAGAGATGTGAAATTTATCTCCAACAGCTGGACTCCATGGATCGCCTAAATCCATTAACAATCTTCGACAAACAGTTGTTCTAATCCGCGTGACAGGCGTATATCATCGGATCTGTTTTCATTGCTGCGATATATTATACGCTCGGAACTGACGCTTCCGAAGGCAAACCTTTACTGATAGACGGCTCTCGCATGCAATAATGTACTGTTGTCGTTATTGGTGCATTTGCCAACACCGTGTTATTACTTTTATTACTTGGCTGCTTCAGTAGACTATGACTCGCTTAATGACACGTTTAGAGTGATGCGACTAAAAGCCTTTTTCAGTTGACACAGGAGAATTTAATTAGAGACTATAACGAACGATGCAATCTCAATGCGTTTCCCATCTGCGATATCAGTTATACCTAGATCATAATTCTGTTCACACATCGGTGTAATCATCTTAGGTTCAATAGTTCGAGGGACTAATTGCAATTCTGCTCTCCAAGTATTGCTGTCTTAATCTGTCTCTGTCTCTGCTGTACTGCATATGTATTTACGCAGTTAGGTAGAAAGACATAAACAGAGAGATAAACAGACAGCAAGACAAATTGGCTTACAAATGGGCTACACAGGCATGTAAGCATGTGATATAGACAGACGAAAAGAAAGAGAGGCATTCATAGAGCAGAACTGTTAGCTTCACAGGTCATTGAGCAGAGACCGATTGAGTGACAGGCGGTAAAGTGAATCAATGGCAGGACCACTCTCAAAAGGTGGAAGGATATGGCAGGACCATGGAACCTTACAGTTCACACTCAATCTCGGAGATTCAAGTGTCTTGTAGTATAGATATATGCCCAAGCTTTCTTCTTATCAGCGCCCATCATAGTATCCAGAAACACACTGCACGCGGCGCAGTCACCGTCGATATAATAATCCCCCTCGCAACATTGCCAGAGCCAGACAGCCGCCAGCATCTTGCAACCTTATAAATATTCATCGTGAAACTAACACACATTTAGGTTGTCACAAAAGACTCCAGAGTGTTTAGTATATCAAAGTTCCATTAATGTCAGAATTCCAACCCAAATCATACGGATATGCATTATGCACAGTGGTTAAATTCAGCAGGATCTCACCGGATCTGAGATCCGACACTTCGGTTTTGAGATCCACCACCTCATATATGAGCTCCACCACCTAAAAAATGAGATCCACCACCCAAAAATCTGATTAGCGCTTTCGGTGTTCACTTAATCCTAAGAAACTACTTACGTACTTACTAAAGTTGCCGCGGCTGTTTTATTAATTTGACAGTACTTGCGGATGATAGCCAACGCATTCAGTCTCATAAAGCGCACAGGCAAGACTCGAAACAGATATATATATATATACGTTCATATATATAGGTCTCTCTCTCTATATATATATATACACACATATTCGAAATGATTTCAACCATGACGAGCTTGCGGCTGGTTGTTGTTTTTAGTAGATCTCTGCCGATAACAGCCTGTCATCTTAAGCTCGTGGTCAAGACGTTTACATATATATATGCATATATGTACACACGCAAATGTTTAAACTATAAACATATATAATTGACACTGAGTGCATTCTACGACTAAGCATGGTATACGGAGAGCCCATTCCCAGTCGCAGGACCAGCAAGTCAGCCAGCCACTGGCAGCCAGTCCGAAAACGAGGTACAATAAGTTCAGTAACTGTTTTACACTCACGTTCTCTTGAAAGTGAGCACTGACTATTCGCCGTAAAGTCACGTAGTTTAACTATTATCTTATTATTAGTTTGCGCGCCGTAGAAAAATTCATGAATTGCATCGAATTAGCAACCAGCAATCGATATCCACTTTCTTCAAGTGTCCTAATGCTAGAAGGTATAATTTACTCAGTTTATATACTGTAACATAATCTATGAGTGTTAACACGTTTTGTTGACAGTAATTTAAAATATTTACAGTAATTTAATTTAGAGATAATTTGCCCGACATGCTAAGTTAACTATGTTATAGGGTATACTTGTGTGTCAAGGTTTTTTAAAATTTTATTAACGGAATATGTTTAAAATTTTGTGAACATAGAAGCGCTTTTGTATAAAAGCAATAGGAACGTAAAAGATTATTTTTACATCTATGTATTGTAGACTGCACGTGGTTGCTTTATATGATTTTACTCTAAAGGTAGGCCTAGAGGCAAAATGAGTTTGTATCCAGATTATTGATATCTTGCTGAGATGACTTGCTGGTTCATGACGATATGAATGTGGGAACCGTGAACACGATGGCTGATGGAAAGCCCTTAACCGTTGAGCCATGCACCACAAGCATTGGACCTCCAATCTGCGCAACATTTATAACATGAGCAAGTTTTATGTTTATTTTTAACTGCGACGAATAATCGGAAATAAGACACTGTCTTTTGTGGAGTCCATCACGGTGTTGACTTGTTTCTGCTTTTATCTCTTTCTCCAGTTTGGCTCATGCGGAGTCATGCCCTTATCGTTAATTAATTGGAAATAATGTCCCTCTTGGTACTGTGGACTCCAACAGGTTTGATGTCCCCAGCAGCGCATTCATTGCCAGGCAATCGCCCCTATAGCCTGACACCGTGTCCTCGACAATGTGCGTGTTTATCTCTTTACCTTAACTTCGGCCTCCAGAGGTGACTTTCTGATTCCACATGCTCGCACAGAGTTACACTGCCACCAGACACAATTAATAGACCTAGAGCCTTCTCAATTTTGGCCCAGGGTTTTTGGAAGTCTTCCTTTTTACCTGCGTTCTCTCCGGTGGGACCTGTCTTGCTCTTCCTATAAACTTCTCTTTGAATGGGGCTGGGTGGGAGCACCTCTGAACAGTTCCATAGAAGAGGCGCTATATAAATTACATGGATAGATAGACTTTTTCCAGAGTCTGAGAAACCCACCATTGAATGTGTCAGCATTTTAGTACCCTCTTATTGACCTTCAACTGCTTCGTCAGAATATGGGCAAAATAAACTCAAGCTGGCATGTATACAATAAGTTATTGGTACCATGCACATACTAATTACGAATTGAAGCAGGACTATAGAGGCTTCAAAGATGTAAAGGGAGCTGAGTTGTCTTTTCAGTGCTATCCACACAATGCCTGTTAGCAATGCTGAATGAACTTAGTTTGCACGCCTCTAAGGCAGAGGCGGCGATCTCGTGGGGAACACCCATAGCAATGAGAGGGGTAGGGGATGTGGGATACACACGTATAACGTGTCCATCTCTGCAAAAGGTGGGGGACCCCTCGATCCACTGGATCGCCACTCCTGCTCTAAGGTCATGCATAAGCGTTGCACATAATCTCCTCTCTCCTTTTCGTAACTGTCATTGAACCGCATTTAAGTGAGTGGAATCCATTATCTTATATATATGCAGTCATGGATTGATAAAGGTCGTCATGCCGCAACAGATTTAAGCAAGTGCAAAGTACCAAAAACATGCACAGCTACGGAAGCACATAGGGCTGTATGGAAATGCCTCTAAATGTGCTTGTTGTAGAACGGATGGTAACTTGTGCTGGTAGAATTGACTGTATTGAGAGCGCTGAAAAGCTTGCTTGTGAAATTGTTGTGCAAATTTTTTAAATTGCTGTATTTGTTGTTTTGTATGTAATAAATAATTGCATAAGGAGATGATGATATTGATGATGGCGATAGGGGAACATAATTTGCCTCTAATTCTAATGGTTTCAAATGGCAGCTCTCGATTAATGTCTGGGTTAAGAAAGGGATAGAGCTTAACTGCTCTCAATACATCAATACTGTCAGTACGTTGCTGAGAGCAGACCATATCCTGTACGCTAAGCTGCAGCAGATGACTTAAGCAACTTCTGTGGGCGCCGCCCCCTCGCCTCACGGCCGTAGACCCATTCGTAGGGGCCAGCGATCGCAGTCGGTGGCTCTTCGCAGTCGGTGGATCGATTGGTGGCGGTCGGACGTCCAGAAGGAAATGGATGGGTTGTCCGAAGCCAACTCGCACTGCAATAACTCCATTTGTCCGTAATTATTTCCACAACGAATAGAAACGGTGGACGGCGACGGGGTTGGAGAAGGAAAAATCACACAGCAGAAGCCATAGACATTTGCCATGGTTTCTGGTTACGCGTGAGGAACACTTACGAGCGCAGGTTTTCCAAAGTATTATGGTCTCTGGAAGTCTAGAAGGATTCACCAAAGGTAAGACAAACAAGAGGTATTTTAAAAATAGTTTACACAATCAATAGGTGATCGGCTGATTGTTAGTCATCATGAATCATCTACACCATCAACATCTTTAATGTAGGTGGCAGCAGTAGCAATTATGGCAGTAACAGTAGCATCAGCAGCAACCTGCTCAGAATTATTATTGTTATTTTCGCAATCTGTCATTAAATTTATATATTATCTATTCATTTAGCTCATGCAAACAGATAAAAATATAAAATCTATATGTTCATTTTGTTTCATGTCATAATTTAATGCGCAAAGTCAGTAAATCTGAGCCTGAAACATGATCGCCTGCATATAATTATTGGTCACCGTTATTAAAAAAGAATATCAAGTTGTCATTGCAATCAATATGATCAACTGTCGATGTTGCTGATAAACCAACGCTGTTGTTCCAAGACTCAGATAATATTATGCATTTATTAAGCATTGCTATGTTTGTTTATGGACACTATTCCATGTTCAAAAGAGGTCATCACAAGAAATTGGTGTGATGATAAAAGACCTCTGTTGAATGAATCATTGGAAATCAATGGACCACAATTGCTGAATAAATAGCCACTAAGGCACTATCCAGCTAAATGTTGCTTTAAAAAGCACCATTCAGATGTATGTGCATGTATGATAATGTATGTATGCATGCATGTATGTATTTAATTGAAAACAACTGTAGCCTATTTGTTCTCCAATCCAAGATAGACCTATAGACAATGAATATTTGTATCTTCATATAAATACCGGTTACAAATGATTCTCCCATAAGAGCTGCTTACTTATCATTATTCGTATATAAGCAATAAGGAAGTAGTCAACATGATTAGGTAAAAATTGCAAGGCACCAATTACATTTCGACATGACGAATGAGCCAGGAAGCCAGTGCAGAAAACGAAAATAAGATGCATTATAATGAAGGCCTTGATAAAAGAGAGCAAGACACATTCCTGCAGTTTTGGTTCATGACAATAGTTTGAGAACGCAGCGCACATTAATGGAGACAATAATGACATTGAATTGTAGAATTTTATCTTGTCAGGACAGAGATGATAAATTCACAGAAGATAGATGAAATTTTGTTAATCTTCTTTGGAGAAACACGGCTTTATGTTGGCTTATATTCGAGCAGTTGAAAGTCTTCGACTTTTTGTTTTGAAGTGAGATAGAAGGAGACACAGGGAGCAAGACAAACAGAAAGACAGAGATCTGGACTATATATATATTATTATATATATATATATATATATATAATTATCAGACTAGGTGAGTTTGGATTAGTCAGGGTATAGTTAAGAAAGTAGTTCAGGTGATGACGCTCGACAACATGGAACCTGATGATGACAGACTAGTCTATTCTCGAGCTTCATAAACTAACAATGATGTAAATTGATTATTAAATGCAAATTTCATTTAAAGTTTGCAGAGTGCACTTTTACGTGAAAAATTAATAGTTCAGTTTTGAAATAGTCAAATAATAATTTCTTTGATTTTTTTCATGGGATGTCACGATGTGACAGCCGGCAATGCTTAATGCTTCAAAACTAAAATTTTATTAATTTATGTTTCATGACAACGATAAAACACTTAATGAAGCAGCAAGATTAAGTTAACCCTAGAAAATAATATCTCTACCGATTATTGTTTTCAATACGGATTTGTTGTACTTTTTTAATCGATGATTCTCATCTTTATCATCGTTATCATCATTATTATAATGATTCGGCCTTAAATCAAGCCAAGAAATATATCTACTGGTTATTATTTTCATTGCTATTTTTGTTGAAATTGGTGTCATCCTTATTATCATTATAATCCTCATCAGCACTCACCAGTGTGATTCAGTGATCACTTATGCATCTATGAATCTCGCCACTCACCCATCGCCTCTTAATGGTCTCAGAAAGGTGCCTGTAGGTCTCATTCGTGACTTTGGTTTTATGCATATCTCGTTATCGTCAATCTGATCCTGCTTGATACATTCCTGCACGTAATCTTTTCTTCCTCACATAACGTTCCAACTCATTTGTTCTCGCAAAGGCGACATACAAATCTTTCCTTACATTTGATTGCCATTCCAGATGTGAGAAAAGCCAGTAGCACAGTTATTGGTCGAGATGGAAGCGGAGGGAGCTGATCCACCCTCAGCTCCTCGACTAATTCGAGGCATATATTATCTTGTATCATGCAGCGGGACATGCGAGTGTTCTTTCCGGTCACTCGGTGCGATATAAATCAGACTTCGCGACATTTAAAGAGGATAGTAAATCTCGTCTAGTTCGAATTCCAGGGACTGCTTGCGGCGGCGAAGTCTCTTAAAACATCTCTACCTGGAGTAAGGATGAATGGGTTCACGAATCCAATCAGGCAAATGAGCATCTGCGATGATGGGCAAAGGCAGATATACAGTGAGACAAGGAGTAGGGAACCCAGGAAGGTCGAGAGGCAGAAGAGGAAAGGGGCAGAAAGAGAGATAGATGATTATTTGTATGGATGTCCTCCTCATCCTCCTTCTCCTCTTCCTCCTTTGAAGAACCCTGCTTTACTATTTGCTGTTCTTTATCGACATAACGAAATAAAATGTCAACTCGTTTCAGCGTAGTTTCGTACAAGCGAGCTCTTTTCTAACTTCTTGACATTGCAGACTACCTCACCAGGTGAGAAAAATCGAATGTTGGCGCACTATCGGCAAAGGTCAGATTAAAATCATTATGTGAGCGCAATGTCTCTTGCAACTTCAGTGGAATATCGTGAGTTTTCTTGCAGGATCTGGGGCCGACAACTCACTTTTGGGCAATTTTACCACAAATTGAAGCTTATTTATAGAAAATTTCATATAAAATTTACATTTTTCGCATTCCGCTCAGCGACATATGACGTGCCACTAGTGGTATTGCATTGTATTGTATTTTTTAGGTTTACATAGGCTTTTTACTACACGTCCGCGCACCATCGCTTAAATACCCGTTGTCGTATGCAGCCTGTGCAGCGCCGTACTTAGTATTATTGGGGCTGTGCACAAAATTATGATTGAATCAAATGTCTCAGTATATGTATTGATTACTCTGGTGGAGAAGAGTACTCTGTATCTTGGCAGATATCTTAAATTAAATTTATTATTGCAGTATCTGATGAAATGACAATAATAATTGTGTCATATGACATAAACGAGGAAATTTTGGGGCCCCTAATTTTTCGGGCCCCACGCGTATGCACACAGTTGCCATGGTTATATGTACATGCAGCCGGAACCTTAAATATAGGCCTTAAATATTGGACAACGTGACATTCTTCGTCACGTATATCGGTACAGTCTATTTGTCTGGAGTTGATATATTATGATATGATTACTACTGTCACAGAGATCTTGATTGATGGCTTTTCGTGTTGAGGAATACTGTTATCGTGTCCAATGGTTTATGATGGACCTTTTTGGGTCCTGGTCTGGAATAAGGAATTGGTCTAGCACGCAGGATGGTAGTTGAGGTCGATACTCAGTCAAGCGATCATGTGCATCGACGCAGTCGATGCGTGGCCAGAAGCCCCATATGGAGCGAGAGTCCCATTCATCCAGTCTGTTTTCTTGCTCTCTTTTCACGTGAATGTTTTCTGCTCTTCTTTTTACTTTCATTGTGCACCAGGTTATTTTCATTCTATTTATTATTTTTCTGATTTGTGTTCGTTTTGTTATGTTTTCTTCTATTTTGTTCTTGTGTTCAATTTATTATTTTTTTCATTTTGTCCACTTTCTTCCTGTTCTTGCTGTCCTTGTTTCTTTTCTATCTGGTCTTACTTTTATTTCTGCTCTAGTCTTAGTTCTTGTTCTTGTTCACCCTCTTTCTCGAATTCTTCTTTTCCTTAATATTTCAATTGCTGTTGTTGTTGTTCTTTTTCCTTCTCTACTGTTCCCTACGTTTAGACTCTCTTCCCAGGGTGTTGTTCGTCATCCCACTCCTCTATCTTTTCTCCTCCTTGTTTTCCTCTTTTCATTATTGCTTTACTTCTGTTTTCCTCTCGCTTCCTTTTCTTCAACTCATTTCGTCTTATTTTCTGAGTGTTTTTATTTCTCTCTTTCGCCAAACGCATCTTCTCAATTTTTTTCTTTTCACTTTCTTCTAATTTGTCATAAATCAAGAAGACTTGAATTTTTCAGCATCGAGACCGCAATCAGAGACGATTTTGGGCTGTTGACCCGTATACAGAGGTGATCATCTCTATCTTCCTTGTGGCAATCGATCATCTTGCATTACTCTCCGTTCTGACACTGTCAGAAAGAGATTTCCATTTCTTGATTATGAACAGGACTTATGATTGATGTCTAATGTAAGAATGTCGAGAAATGTTCGGCTTTGCAACAAATCAGTGAAATGATTAACACAGAGGACTTAAAAGCCATGTCATCACCTGCATTCGTCAAGTTGTCTATAGCTCATTATTTCCATTAGTTTAGCGTCTAGTTCTCACCTTCTTCTGTGTTATGCCTTATAGCTGGCATTTCTTAATGGACCATTTCACGCGCTCGTCTTATCCTATGAGAAACGCTTCGTGTCAAGTTCCAGTTCACACAAAGGCTGACTGGCAAGGAAACAGACATAATTTTATGATATAACAAAGGGCGGAGATATCCAAACAAATTTTTTTCGAAAGCCAGTTTTTAAACTATTCTTAACTATTTGTAGTTGGTAACTTGTTCGTTAGCTTTAAATATCCTACAATTATATAAAGTGACCAATATTAGTTGTTAATCGACGACAAGATGGAGACCACGTGTGTTCGTAAGGTTTTCGCTGTTGAGAAAGAAGTGAATTGTAACTGCGTCTGATTTTGGAAATTTCTTTGAAGCAACAAAAATGAAACATCGAATTGTTGACCTGTTAGTGTGATTGGTTGGCACAATGCCAAGCTGGCGTTGACAATGAGTAATGCCCACATCGGTACACACATTAAATTACAGTTATGATTTTGAGGAGTCAGCAGTGATTCAGAGGTACATGTATGTCTAGTCTTGTCTAGTCTTGTCTGCTGACTAGGCCTTTAAGTAGATATCTTGAAGGGATGCTATATCAAGTATTTAGGATTTTATTTAGGATATAAGGCGCTAGAAAATTTGTTCTTAGGGAAACTTCTCCACTGCTTGCACCCTGACAGTGCCAGTTTCAAGCCTAGATAAATGAGGAGGGTGTCGTTAATGATTTGTTTACCCTACAGTGTCGTTAGATTGCAGCTGTAACTACTGTTCGTAGGGAAAGCGGAAATAAATCTTCTGGAGATAGTCCGTCATATCGTTGACTAACCGATATAGAATAAACTGTCTGTCAGTGCGGAAACTTTCCGTCGTCACTTAGTCCACTGTTGTAAATGATTTGTTCAGCTGATTAATTATTACATATAAGAAAAGTCTGTTCTCGTGTTAACGCTACGATATAAATCGACGGTCTACGGTTCGAATCCGATCGTTCGATTGGGAAGATTGCTAAGACAAAGTAGATGAACAAGTCATAGGACAACGGGATCGACTCTACGTACATGAATCGGCTGAGCAGAAACAGAAGCCGGATGCGCCGCAATTATTGTCGGTTTTTTCATAAACATTGTGTTTTATCTTTTCACGTTTTCAATGATTAGGCCACAGAGTTTCATGGGGTGTAATTAAGAACTTCAAAAGGAATTTCATTCGGTAAAATAGATGGCGCCAAGACACATACTTTGCCAGGAGCGTCATTTATACCTAGCACTGTATTCGTTTATTTAGACACAAAAGAATCTGATAAAATACAGAAATACTAGCATGACTCACAGTTGACAATAAATTTAGCTAGAATTGAACGAAAAGCTCATAAATATTTTTATTTTACGATCTACTATTGACAAATCGAGAGTTATCTTTAGGTGGGAGAGAAATATGATTGTATGCTCGAAGTGTATAGACCTACGTGTTGGTCTTAATTGGAGAATCGATGGTGGACGGAGTGTAAGTATATGAATTGGCGAAGAACTTGCTTGTAGCTGTGTAATATGGATAAAAGGAGTTTGGTATCAACTATCTTAGCGAGTGCTGAGGCTGTTTGGAAGGATTGTTCTAAGCACACAAATGCGTTTTACTCGTCTTAGGAGTTTTTCCAGGCGCTCTTTATCGCATGCTATGGTAAGAGCACACCAGGGCCCATAATGGCAGTTGCTTTGACTATGTCGTGGATAGAAGAGAAATAAAAACATGGGTCTTGAATTTTTTGATGGCATTAAAACAAAGAAGCAAATTGTTGTAAAATAGAAATTGCATGATGTGATTAATTCTTGGTTTGCTGTTGTGCATTGTGTGTAATAAGCTTTACACTGAACGTTACAGACATACAAACGCCACCAGCAGAGTGAAATCAATTAGCAGAATTTAGTTATTACTGCATTCAAAAAAAGTTCCATAAAACCAAAAAGGAATCTCAAGATGGATTCTGTGTAAAAGTGAAAGAGGCCGAAGATTCTGTTCTAGTCTTGCAAGTCATGACAACAGCTGTCGTTGTATAAGAATGAGGAATTGATTAAATCGATGAGCGACATAAACAGAGGATAATACGAAGATTGAGAAAAAATGAACAAATAGGTAAGAAGGTGAAGCGAGAGAACGAGGAAGACGTTATGGTAAGACGAATCGAGGCAGATGAGAAGGAGAGCCAGGTGGAAACGAACGGCAGTATGAAGAGGAGAGACAGACATAGAAGTAGGAGGGGAGATGGGGTAGATATTGATAGAGGTAATTTGCCTCGCAGGCATGTAAATCTGCGCATATGCCACATGTCGGAAGGAAGAAGAAGCAGTGGACTATTTTTATGTGCGAAAGATTAGCTCCATCTGATCAAGGCAGACGACTCAAGCAGCAGCTGCTTCGGCAGACGTGCATGTGGCCATGTATGACAGCGGCTGATGGGAAGGTCTGCCCCTATCATTCGCTCATAATGCGCTTAGCTTAACGTTAAGATTTTAAAAGCAATGGTTTCATCAACGGCATTGTCGTCTTCATCGTTCACAACACAACCACTACCACCACCCATATACAAAAAATATAATCAACACGATTACCACCTCTACCACCACCAACAACACCAACACACCCATCATCACGGTCACCAATTATAGAACCGCCAATAGAACAACCACCAGCGCGACCAATATTAAGAACTTAAACACCAGAAATACCATCACCCGTACCTGCTCCATCATCATCTACAAAGTGCGAATGGAAAGACAGTCAGTGTCCTAATAATTATGATTGGTGACCGTAGTCATGGAGATAAGAGTGATCATAAAAAGTCCAGGAGAAGCTGGTGTTCTGCGCTCATCTAGATGTGTATCATTTTAGACTCTCTAGATTACAAATATCATGGCATATGCATAGATAGAAAGACAGTCTTAAAAAATTACATAATCAGACTAAAAAGGTAATACAGAACGAGCACAGCTACATTTTGTATGTAGTAGCACTTTGTAATTTAGAGGTAACAAATGTCATGTTTTATGTAATACTTTTGTGTATAGATAGAAAGGCTGTCCTTAAGGATTGCACACTCAGAAAAAAAGTAGCACAGAACAAGTACAGCTATGTCACTAGATAACAATTTGCCTGCAGAACTGTTTTGTTGATTCATCGCACTGATATTAGATTTCCAGACAAACAACTCGTCTTGTCTGGCCTCTGTTTGCATCCGTCGAATGCCATTTCTTTCTGGATCAGTCTTTGCTTGACCTTTACTCCGCCTCCACACTGAGTCGACCGAAACGGTACTCGCCGTAGTAATGCTTGGCGCTGTGGAAATAATTTCTTGGGACTGAATTGAAAAAGGCAGCCTTCTAATAAATTTTTTCATCATGGTGATTTTTAAACTACGACCGACTACGAATACGAGAGGCCTTGTCCACATACCATCGTGTGTGTATTCATGCATTTAGTGCTTTGACGAAGGCATGCATGCATTGTGCAACACTGTAGTAAATGTATCTAAATATAATTATATGCATGCGTGAATGCGTTTGTGTGCGTATTATTATGTATTTGTATGTATAGAAATCATTTCTTTTCGCACTAAATATTTGAAATATGAAGCCTTGTATTTGGTGCACAAAATGCTCAAGAAGTTTGCAGATGATGGATGATATGTATTTTCTTGTATTGTTCAGTGTAATCCTTGTTTACTTATTTCGATCTAACCTCTCTTATCCTGACTTAACTTTTTGTAGTCACGCCCTTTGACCCTGAAATGGTCGTTATTGATCTTGTGCTGCTATGAAAATACAGTACAAACCATGTTTGGTTTTTTTGATCTAACTACCTTCATTTCCTTAAAAAAATAACCTTACAGAGTTTACTACTCTTGACCTAATAACCTTTACATGAATTTATTTTTCCTTACTTTCCTTAGTATAACCTTACCTTGCTATAGTCACACGCCATAGTCTTGTAATGTACTGCATCTTCTGCTTTGAAAGAAGTTACCACTTGTTGATGTATTTTAAAGATGCGGGTAAATATAGTTTTGCTTTGGATAAATGCATAAATGAAACGGCGGGTTACTTTAACATTGATTTATTAGAAGCTGAAGAACACAAACAAACCAGAGCATTTAATTGTTGTGTGACATGGCATAATAGCTTTTCCCTACAATTTTAAAGCTTTTAAGAAACACCGAGGTCACTTCATCTGCCAGAAATAATGTATTCACAAATAAATTGAATTGTGCGATAGATTCCTCAATGATGGTCGTTGATATGACTGACCATCTTCCAATAATGATCGGATCAAACTCTGAATTGTCCATTTTATACAAAGATGACATCTTTATAACCAACGGAAAATGAGTGAGCACTGAGCATAAAGAGGAAAATATTTCAAACGGCGCATACTGCCACTGATTGTCTAAGATATATGCAGCATGTGCAATCGAGGATTCTAAGATGGCCTATGATATATTCATGAATGAATATAAAAATGAAAATAACAAAGCTTTTCCTTACTGCTCCAGCGCTGAAAGTAATAAAATTGAAATTAATCAACGCTAGATGATTTCTGGTCTTTTTGAAATCCTGTATAAAAAAACCCAGATAATAATTAAAGTTCATCGACCAGCCCAATGAAATCACTCAAAAAATCACAAATAAATTAAGAAACTCTAAGAAAAAGCAGAGCTGCATTACAATAGCTCAAAGGGCAGTGGCAAACTATAAGATCGAACCTAAAAACGGATAATAAAAATTATAGAGTTGACCTATTAGATGCATATGCTAATGAGACTAGAAGCAGAAGAAAATAGCACAGAGTGATTCGATATAGTTATCAAGCGGGGTTAAACGAAATTAAGATTGCAGTCTTACGTTTGGTGCAGGCTCTGTTTTATTGTTTTCTGCTAAACAGAGAATCAGGCTTCAATTTGCGTCAACGTCAACAATCGCAATGAAAGGCGACGACATAATTAATGACATCTTCAGCTATGACGCCATCAACGACACTCTACTTGAAGAGCACCACCTGGCGAACGAAACGAGCGATGAGACATCGATTCCGAACGACCTTCGCTACGTCGTCGTTTTCTGTTTTCTGGCCAGCTTCGCTTGCGGTCTCCTTGGCAACGCTTTGGTCCTGTACGTCATCGCGAGATTCGGTGACGTCAGGTCGCGCTCAGTCAGCAACTACTACATCTGGAACTTAGCACTGGCCGACCTTCTCTTCATTCTAACGCTTCCCTTCTTCTGCTTTGCCACCTACACCGGTCACTGGGTGTTCGGCGACGTCGTCTGTCGCGTTGCCTATGTGTTTCGCGAGTGCAACAAGATCGCCAGTGCATTCACCCTCATGGCTCTCAGTGTCGACCGATTTTTGGCCACTTTCCACGACCTCAGCAGGTCAGTGTATGCAACGACCTCCAAGCTCAGACACCTCTTACTGTCTCATGCACGATTTCAGACAGTCAGTCAATCTGCTTGTCTATCTAGCTGTCTCTCTGTCCATTCGTCCGTCCGTCTGCATGTCTGCCTGCCTGCTTGTCAGAAGGACAGATCATTTTATTTTTACGGAATGCAAAATGTTGTGACGCTTTTGTGACCATTTGACTGAATATCGCCTCATTTTACCTCACCGTAATTAAGTAAGTAAGCAAGCAAAGTAAGAATATTCTTTATTAGACTACCAGCAAACGCACAGTAGCTTACAAAAGGTATAAACAACAGCATCAAATTTAAACAAGATCATAGAACATTCACGTACTGAAAGTACTCTTGACAAATTAACCACATTACCCATTCTCTTGGACCTAGCTGATGATCGAAACCAGGCTGCTATAAATCATCATCATCATCACCGTATTCGTCGTCGTCATCATCATCATCATCATCAACGTCGGCGTCGACGTCATCATCATCATCATCATCATCGTCATCGTCGTTGTCGTCGTCATCGTCATCGTCATCGTCGTCATCATCATCATCATCAAATGACCATCATCATAATCCGCATCGTCAGTTGGATTGTGAAGCAACAGACTATAGATCTCCTCATCGATAATAATCAACCTATGACCATCATGTTGAGTCTGACTCCATTTTATCATAATAGCTTTTGGTTCCGGATTTAAATGAATTTCTTCAGTCGTCTCCTACGTCACTCATCAAACGTTTCAATTAAGTTTTTAAAAATGTCTTGCATTGACGTTTTTAGCAAGTAAAAGTTTATCTTTTGGAGAATGTGTTTTGAATCCAACAGACAAATTCTCAGGTTCGAGTGCATTATTCCACATTTTAACAATATTGACCACTATTAGTTTATCTCTATTCATTGTTCGAACTATTCTGCTTCCATTTCAGACAACTTTGCAATTAACTAAATGCCAGAATTCAGAGACTCGTGTTCATCTGATTTCCCGTGGAAGTGTACTTCAATCTGTCAGAACTCATTTCAGATCACGCCATCCTTAACTAATGCAGTGCCATGTGGCGGTCTGTCATTCTGATGATGGAACTAGTGGCACGACCTCCACCCATTAAATCACCATCAATCGAAATACTCATAAACAACGCGGATGACGTCGGGTCTTGATTAATTGGCTTAAAACTCTCTCTAGTATTTTAATGTCTCAGCGAGATTTAACTGATTTTTTCGGCAATGTCGCTTGAAGAAATTGAGGAGATAGACTTTATAAATCGTATCATTAGAGACATAATTATTATATTGACTATTTTCAATTCAATCAACATTGAAGAATTCCAGTCTTGAAAAATAAAACAAACCACTAGAACCAGACCAATATGTCATATCATTGAATCAACAGGTTGATAGATAAAGAGACGGACAAACAACCTGCACGAGTGGGAGTGGAAATCAATTCCTTCACTGCCATTAAGCCCTGATCACTTTCATCCGATATACACGGTGATTCATTAAAAAACGTACCTTACATAGGTTAGCATAACTCAGGTAAATGACCATTAATTTTAATGAAATTTCAGAATAATGATGCTTGATATTCTATTCAAGTGCTACATAAATCATTTGACACACCAAGCTAAAATGACGTAACGCGATTGACGAAACTAATGACGTCACGAAAATATCGCGAAAAAATGGTGTTTACCGAAGAGGATAAACAATTTGTTACATTCTTACGAAAGAATAAAAAGTACAGTGCAAAACGTTTTCTAAAGAAATTTCCTGATAAAGAGTGGACTCTTGGTGGATTAAATGCGTTACTTTCAAAGATCGACAAAACTGGGTCTTTCCATCGTCGACCAGGCAGCGGCCGCCCGCGTACGGCAGCAACAACCGACAATGCTGAAAAGGTTGAATCGCTGGTGCTCAGCCAGGAAGATATGCCGCAAACGCATCGCACACAGAGACAAATTGCTCGAGAAATAGGAATCAGTCAGACATCAGTTTGGAGAATTGTCAAGAATGATTTACATTTGCGATGTTTAAAGAAACGACACGCTCAAGAACTCACAGCAGCCAACAAGCAAGCAAGATTGACACGTTCCCGTCAGCTACTGAGGTTGTATCCTGCAAGCTTAGTGAATTTCATTTGGTTTACTGATGAGAAATTGTTTACTGTGGCAGCACCCAGTAACAGTCAGAATGATCGTATTTATGTCTCAGCCGGTACAAGGAAGAGAGACGTTCCAGCAAATCGTCTTTTGCGGACTCGACCAACTTTCAGCAAGTCCCTTATGGTATCTGTCGGGGTATCTGCACTCGGTCGTACGAACATCCATTTCATCGAACCAGGTGTTAAGATTAATGGACAATATTACAGAGATGTTCTACTAATGCAGGGTCTCTTGCCTGACATTCGTGAGATAACGGAGTATTTCATCTTCCAGCAGGATAGCGCTCCTGCGCACAGAGCTCGGGAGACCGTTGCGTTACTCGAAACTGAAACACCTGATTTCATCCCGCCTAATTACTGGCCACCTAATAGCCCTGATTTGAATCCAGTGGACTATAAGATATGGAGCGTCATGCAGGAAAAAGTCTACAGAAATCGAATACATGATGTCGACGAGTTGCGTCACCGAATTGTGGAGGTATGGGATGAAATGGATCAGCGCATCATTGATGAGTCAGTCAGGCAGTGGCGTAGGCGTCTTCGCGCGTGTGTTACTGCCCGAGGGGGTCAATTTGAACATAAACTGTAACTTTCTTCCTATTCAGAACTGATTCCTCTATGTTCACTTAAAATTTTTTTGACATAAACCGATATTTGACGGAGTTACAATTAAATATCTAGGGGTACGTTTTTTAATGAATCACCGTGTAATTAATGCCGTATACATACAGAAGTATGACACTGGGCGCTTTGGGATAAGTAGAATTAGACGCCAATGTGGTGCGAAGGCGGAACTGATATCAGAGAAGAGAGAAAACACTAATCAGTTCAGATCTAGTCTCTTTTTTATAATATTATCAACTACATGTACTGTGTAGGCCAATTCGGAATCATGTGCATGTACATTGGTCACGGCTTCTCTGTCTAAGTTATTAATGTTAGCAAGAAACATTTGTTTATTATACATGTAAGTGTACCTCAAAGTGTCAATGCATTGAATAACACAACATCAGTTAGAAACATATTTAGAATGTATCTTTTATCTATATTCTTACAATTATATCTGTGGGTGTATTATCTAAAGATTCTGCGTAGATCTTAACTCTGGTTTTTGATGTCATGCATTCCATTCATGTTGCCATTGACATCCGTAATCAGACGATTTCAAAGACAGGTTTTATGGCCATTTTGAAAACTTATCTCTGTGTCCTGACTGGAGCTGGGAACGCTACTGAGTAGTTCAATTGAAAGGGTTCCTCATTTTTGAATGAATTAAAATGATTGCAAAAGTCAATTCGAAACGACTTTGTGGTTATTCGAGTACGCCTAAACAAACCTAATGAGTAGAAGCTGGTGATGATGGTCTAATCAGTAACTTTTGTCATTTGTACCATTGTCACGTAAATCTTTGTCATGTAAATCGTTGTCATGCTAATGGTTGTCACCTTTGTTTTCATACCTTACCCGCTTTCAAAACTCTTAATAACTGGCACAAAATAAATTTCGTAGTTTGTCGACGGCTGTTTCTGACGGCAATCGTAATTGGTTTTCGCCAGCGTTGAAGGTCAACAATCAATCAATTAGTTGCCATCATCAATCAATCGCAGCATATTCATTAGACTCTGCCGGGATTTTGCTTGCAATGATCGTTCATTCTTTCTCTTACCGGCGCATTCAAACAATGCGGTCATCCATCCATCCAGCAATCAATCTACTTATCTATCCATCCATCCATCATCAATATATTCATACATCATCCATCCATCAATCCATCCATCCATCTATGAGCCATCTATCCATCCATCCACCCATCCATCTATCTATCTATCCATACATCTATCTAACCATCCACACATACATCAATCCATCTATCCATTCATTTATCCATCCATCCGTTCGTCCGTCCGTCCATCCATCCATCATACATACATACACACATACATACATACATGCAAACTTACATACATACATACATCGATGCACCCATCTATCCATCCATCGTCCATGCATGCATGTATCCATCCACCTGGTTATCCATCAATCCATCCATCTATCGTCCATCCATCCATCTATCTATCCATTATTACTCCATTCATTCATTCATCCAACTATCCATCAAGCCGTCCATCTATTTATCCATCCATCCATTATCATCCATCCATGCATTATACATTGATGCATCCACTCATTCATCGTCCATTCATCCGTCCATCCATCATTTTCGAATGACCGTGTCGAGAGTGTAACTGAGCTTCCTCAGGACACATCCCGCATCTCTTCGGCATTTGACTGAGGCACCGGAAGCAGCAGCTGCTTCTCAATTCAATTCGCTGCACGAGCTCTATTAATTTTCAAATATATTACTCGATGAATTGTTAATTAACTGGGAAATAAATCGCAGCGTCGATATTTTTATTCTGAATTTGTATCACTGTAGATAAAGTTCTTAGGGTGCATCTGTGAACATGATAGATTGACCTTCACCTCATCGTCGTTAAGGGGTCAACAGATGAGCCGAAGAACGTTTGCTGAGGTTATCTCTGTATGGGACTAAGTATTTACAGAACTACCGTATCTGGTGTTGATCGAGTCATAATCGTAATCATAATCGTGAATTTATATAGCGCCACTTTAAGAGATACTGATCAGAGGCGCTCTAGGCCCAATCCACGATCGAAAGCATGGCGTACGCAAGAGAGACCAAAAAGTTAATTACGGAGGTTGCTAGGCAACCTATTCCAGGAAGACGGGCCCACCACAGTGAAGCTTTTACGGAGCACTGTGGAAGTTCGAGCCATAAGAACAGCCAGGTTTCCTCTCATGGCATGGCGAAGGAATGAACGGCCTGGTATGAATGATATCGCCACACGTAGCTCCATTAGCTAGACTGGGTCTCGGCCTTCGAGACACTAACGCATAAGCTGTAGCATCTTAAACTGAAGGCGTTTTTGCATAAGCATTAGGCAACCCCTGCAGTGCAGTTCCTCCCGTATAAAGCTAGATGTATGGACGACTTATGTCTACCGTCGATCAGTCGGCCGGGGCCTTTAAAAGACATTTCGGCTGATTGATGCTCCATTGGGTTTAACTTTCATAGATTGAATTCCAACAGATAACTATGCACTTCTACAGGCACGATGATAATGATGTTGTTGTTGATGATGATGATGATGACGATGACGATGACGATAATGATGATATGTTAATGATAACGATGATGATGATGATGACAATGTGATAATAATGTGCATGTTGATGACGATGAAGAAGATGATGACACTATTGAAGATGATTACGATGATAACAATGTTCAGGTGACTATATTGATAATATTGTTATTATGATGACGACGATGAGAACATTCTTAACATGATGATGCAGATGACGATGACAGTGTCGAAGATGACTATGATAATAATATGTTTATGATAATGACGACGATGGTGACAATATTTTTATGATGATGACGATGCTGTTAATATGTATTTGATGATGATGATGATGACGATGATGATGATGATGCTGCTGATGATGATGTATGAAATAGTAATTCCGATGGGTAAGCGTAATCGTAACCGTAATTTAATTATTTCGATGGCATTCCAAAAATGATGAGATTGACACACCCTGACCGCTTGTCATGAATTTTCACTTGAAAGACGGAGATGAGAGGCAGATGACGGTTGTTCTGCAACTCTGTGTGGTTTTGGTCTTTCTAAAGAAAATTGAATGTGAGTTGCCTTAAATTGAATTAAACCTTACGATCAAAAGCTTCAAATTGAAAGTTTCACTTCAAATGGAATCAAGATCGCTGCGAACGGTAACAAAATGAAACGTAACTTTGAACTCTGCCTCCGTCGTCTGCTGAGTACACTTGATTGCCTCAGTTCGACACTGAATTATGTCCGTCACTCTACATTTAGTGCAGAATAATTCGAAGAATGTAGGATAAAGCCCTCCCTGGTAATACACTCCCACAAATATATCTCTCGGCCAAAAAACCCTCCAAGATGGCAACGCATAGTAAGACACCCAACGACAATAAACTACGTAATTGTGTTGATTCATTGGTGTCAGTTAAATAATTTATCCTACAATTCATACGATTCGTCAGAGGACAAGTTCACTAACAATTTTCTATTTCACTCTAAATTTGAATGTATAATTACTGAATACAGTCAGTACCTCGCATTATGATCTGCTGCTAAAAGCAGTCTTTAGCCAGTTTTTTAAGAGCTGAAGTGACGCGCGTTGCCATGATAACGTCTTGTTCGTATTTTTTTACGTATTTTTAGGCAGTTTGGTGAGTAACAGCTCTTAACCTAACCTAGTGGGGCTTATGTCCCAGTCTAGGGGCTTTTGTCTTAGAGGTTTCTGCCCGGAGGCTTCTGTTCATGGGGGCTTTTGTCCCGGAGCTTTTGTTGTTGTGGGCTTTTTTGTCCGGGTTTTTTTTTCCGGGGAGCTTTTGTCCGCTGGGGCTTTTGTCCGTTCCCAATGCTCGGGTCATGAGATGTCAGGACAGGCGATGCTGAAGCCAGTTTTCTAGAATATGCCTTAATGTACGTAACATAAACCAGAGTATGCATGCGTATAATTATTCACATGTGCCTATAATTGTTCACATGTGCCTGCATGTTCTGTCAGTGCATTTAGCTATGCTTATTGCATACGTACGTACGTGCGTATGTGCGTACATACGTATAAGATATATGCTTTGTACGGTTTGAACATGTATTAAGACACTTAATATAGTGCATGTTGTACCTCATATGAACGCTGTAGACATAAGGGACCTAATTAAATTCGTTCTAAGGTAAACAAAGATTGCTGAGAGGGGTTCCACTGCAACTGTAACAATCGGTATATGCAGTGAAAGCCAATAGCCGAGAGGTTAACACAGACTTTCTTTTATGCTGATATTTTCCTTCAGGTACCGACAGGTGTCATTGGGTGTCTTCCTGTGCGTTGTCATCTGGTTCGTCAGTCTCCTCAGCAGCGCTCCCTACGGCATTCTTGGTCGCATCTACCAGTCACCGGTCGATGGTCGCATGAGCTGCCGCGTCAGCTGGCCAATCGACGACGACCTGCTCTTCCGTAAGGCCTGGATCTACCTCCAGATGACCCTCGGATTCGCCATCCCACTCACCGTCATCGTCGTCTTCAACATCCTCCTCCTCAGACGCGTCCATTCGCTCGTCACCGTTCCAGGCACGACAACGTCGACCGCGACGTCTTCCGATGCATATACGAGACGGTCACGCATGAGTTGGACGATGACTCGCACTGTCCTCGTTGTTGTCGCCATCTTCGTCGTCTGTCAGGTACCATATCACGTGGTCGAGATAGTTTCTCTATTCGTCGCGGAGCGCGCCCTTCTGGGCGACGGTGGACGTCCTGGGAAGAGCATTACGCAAGCCTTCCTCTACTTCAACATCGCGTCGCAGATCCTCGTCTTTGTGTCTAGCTGCTGTAACCCCATCATCTACGGCATCTTCAACAAGAACTACCGTGAGCTCAAGTGTTTCCTGTACATTATCAGCTACATTGCATCTCCCCATTTGAATTTGGTTCCCTCAAATGCAGGACTCATTAAGCATTAGTCTTTTGCAAATGATTATAATATGCATCAATTTCAGCGCTTTATCACGTTAAGGTTACCTCCAGTTGAGATACATTTTTTTAAACATACACCTTGACTTACATGTGCATCTGTAAGTCCACTGGAATGACATTGCTCGATCATAGGAATCAAACTGTTCTTTACTTCAGAAGGCCTCGGTATGTGCCACAGATAATGTAAGCGTATGGTTTACTCTTGGGTAATGGTAGGAATGAGTTTGATTCATTCAGAAATTTATACTATATAGCGCTTCTCAAGGTAACTATTGAGAAGCGCTCCTATTTGCAGCCCGGACAAAGTGTAAGATTTCAAATGGCTAGTAAAACGTATCAGTACATGGTCTAGTGAACATACGTACTTCCCGAGGGGGCCATTCCAGACCTTAGCGACTTCCACAGAGACTGCACATTGTTACATGGCTGTCGATAGTCCAAACCGAACCAGAACCCCTTTCACCGGGGCTTCAATAACGGCTGACGAAGGTTTATTAGGTAGGTTGGCATTATAATTATACAGCAGCAGACGAAGGACAAAGTCCAGGGGAGACCATATCATGCAGAGTCCCATCCAGACCTTATATTCACTTTCATTCATTCGCTTTGTTACTCACTCGATAGATCACTCGCTCACGCCGTTATAATTATGTTCGAATTCAATCACTCAATCACTCACCAATTTGCTCACGTTCAGTCAGTCAATCATTCGCTCGCTCTCTCACTTACTCACTCACTCACTCATCGCTTGATACACTTGCTTAGTATCCCATTTGGTTGTAATAGTTTTACTCTTTGTCTGATCTTCTGAAGGTGACCTGTATCGTCACGTGCTGTGCTGTACAGTCAGTGAACGGCGTCGGTTGTCGTGTACTAACGAAGTCCAGATGATTGTCTACCTACGATAGACCCAGCCGAACGTCAACAGACACAACGACCGATCCTATCTACGTCAAAACGGAAGCACGCATCTAAGTAGGGTGTTAGGATCGAATGGTACTTTGACGACGCCGATGAGTATTTTGTCCGATTCGAGATATTCAGACACACTCTCTGTCTCTCTGTCTCTGTCTCTTTCCATGTCTCTGCCTCTGTCCATGTCTCTGCCTCTGTCTCTGTCTGTGTCTGCATGGTACCGACTCAAAAGACGATCCTTAGATTGTACAGAAAATTCTGATTCATAGATGACATCATATTCCCTATCTCGGTAATTCTCTAGATTCCATGCAGCGAGCAGTTTTGAGACGAGCTATTGGTCATTGGAGTCCAGTGAAGAGGAAGAGACTACTTAGGCTCTGGTCATACACCTAAGACGATACATGGATCAAGGGATTAGTACACAGCAGAGTTGATCCATAGGAAGAGAGACAGAGACAGAGACCGAGACCGAGACCGAAACAGAGACGGACACGGACACGGACACGGCGAAAGAGACAGAGACAGCAGACGTATAGATATGAATGCATGGATAAGCAGATGACGTTGGAGATGAAGACTTTGATGAATAGACAGAAAGACGAAGACGTGTGTCAGAATTGAGTTATTGAGCAGATATGGCTAACAACACTCAGACATGGAAGCCAATGCACGGCCAGCAACATCTAAATCGAAAATAATTTTCCTTGACTTGCTGTCTCATTAGTTGTTTATACTGTTCTATGTTAATTTATGAGTCACTGCTATACATCGTTGTTTATATACTTACAAACATTATGCAATGCAGCCTGCCATTTAAGAACGGGAACATCACTGCTGTTATGGTCCCGATGAGCCATTGGGTTATCCAGTGGCAGACCCAGGACGAGACAGGCAGTGAACTAATGGATTAATGGATAAATGGATTCGTTTTTATATGGAAACCTATAAGCTTTTATGAGCTTATTGCATAAGCAGATATAGTTAAGTCAGCAATACACACAGCAGATTATGGATAAATATGAAAATTAAGTCGATTACATTTTCTACCCGTACCTGGCAACAGGGTAGCTTGAGGAACGGCTCCTCTCTTTTCAGCAAAAAAAATAAGCCAAGACCTGTTACGTGAACTGTCACATATATACATTTATGTCTGGACAGATATAGACCCACGTTTATGTTGATTATGATATAGGCTAATGTGATTATCCTTGTAGTCACCGAATACTAGGCTTAATTTTCACACGGGTATAGTGTGTGTGTGGGTGTGTGTGCAGCTCCCAAGGTTATCACTTGCTTAGTAATGTTGCTGATGTCTAAGTTAACCATGCATATTGGTTATTATTTTAGAGCTCTCCTTCTGCTGCCTTCAAAAATGTATTGTTTTCCAAAATTTTGAAATATAAATAGTGCAGTATCTGTTAAATGTGTATGATTAGTGTAATGTTTGAGGACGAGAACTCGAATTGTGAACTTTAGATCTGTTAATTCAGTTACTTTCTTATAATTTTCTGTTGATTATGCTCATAATGTTTTTATTTTAAATATATTGATTACCAAGATAGACAACCAGTTGACATCAAAATTGTCTAGTCAACTCAAATAAATTCTAATAAGGAAAAGTCATCCACTTGATTGCATGAAAAGATTGCGTTTAAAACATGTAATATGAGTGATGCATTCTCTTTTCATATTTCTCTGGCTTTATTATTTATCAATAACCAATTAATCAAATGATCAATTTTCTTGTCACGTGCGTTGTGTATAGTTAGTAGACTGGAGAACAAGACAGAAACAGAGACAGAGACAGGGACGCAGCGAAAAGATGTTCAGAGGGATAAAGAAAGGGATTATTATTATTATTTTTCCTGAGGTAATTCATTCCCCCAGGTACTTAGAGATTTTTATATGATTCAAAATTGTCTGGATGGTCAGGCCTCGTCATCAGGGTTTGAAGAGAAGGTACCCTTAAATGCGACAAGATTGTACCGCTGAATGGTGATAGACAGTCGTTGAAAAGGAAGATTGACTCTCGTTTGTCCCCACTAATAGAATTATTATTATTATTATTGTTATTGTCACTATTATTATTATTATTATTATTATTATTATTGTTATTGTTACTATTATTATTATCATTATTATTAATTATTTGTTATTGCCATTATTATTATTGTTGTTATTATTATTATTGTTATTATTATTATTATTATTATTATTAGGCCTACTTTTATTATAATTATGCATTTTAAGCGCTACCTACCTAAGTGTGACCTACCCTTAATGTAAGTTAATCTAAGATGGCAATGCACAACTGTGAGTGAAAAACTTGCTCAAGGTGGCAGCACAACAACCGTTTCAGAAGAGATAATCCAATTAAATAATCTCTGTGATTATCCAATTGGATGTGTTTCAGAAGAGACAATCCATTTGAATAATCTCTGTGATTGTGTCTTCACGTTGAATTATACCATTCTCTAGCTTCACATGTTAAGATTCAATGAGAGGACAGAAACGCACTGATAAACATAGCGTCTCTCTCTCTTTTACTTAGTTCGCCGTTTTGTCTTCATAGTCTCTCTTTCAGCCCTTCTGCTGTTGTCCATTTCTCTTTCCATCTTTGTTTTTGTATATATTATGCTTCAGCCACGGTGTCTAAATGGATTGTCGTTCCCTCTGGCAGTCAGTCGCATTTTGTCATCGTTTACTTAAATACGTTCAGTATTTGCCTGAATCGGTTTTCCCAGTGTGGTTTCCTTCTTTACGGTTTTCCCAATTCATTTTGATTCTATTCATCTGATTACAAACGGAATTCCAATGCGTTGGTTGGCTGCCCTTGCTTCCGGCGTCGGATTTTCCGTTTGCAAATTAATTCAATGGAAATTATGGACAAATAAGGCGACCATTTTCTAAGACGAAATTACGTGTTTCGCGTACAGACGTTTCGTAAACAAATTGGCAGTCTGTCGCCAAATAATAAGAAGCTGAAAGCCAATAAATTAACTGTTAACTTTTTCCACTCTTCAATACCAACAGCATTTTGACTACATCGTAGTTTTTTGCTTCAGATTTACAGTTTTCATCAGGCCATTTACACGTCTTTGAGGATCTTCTATAAGGTAGATTTAGAGTAGGCCTACTCTGTTCAATCCACGAATGCATTGTTCACAATCAATCAATCAAAATTTAAACAGCGCCCCTTTAAGATTCCTATCCAGAGGCACACCCGACGCAAACTAAGCGGACAGCCACAGTCTTAAGCAGTTAGCGAAACTGGGATCAGGCACCGTTTGGAAGGTGTCGTAGAGGAAAGCTCGCTCCAGGTTGTTGAATAAACCACCGAATAAGGTCGACTCTGCATCGTCGCAGAGCGGGCGAATAGGACCGCCAAGACATATTGTGGACACAGGAGCGCAGTGCACTACTGCTAGTGCAAGATGAAAGAGAGCAGTTGCGCTCATTCAGGTGTCTCTTTTCATTGACAGATTCTAGTCTGCATAAGCTAGTTTAACACTGACGGGGACTGATAACGGTTTACTTGACTTTCTAAGTTGCTCAAGTGTGCTGTAAGGATCGTAAGGTGCATGCATGCATGCAGTCCTTCATGTACATGTATAAGCATACATACATGTACACGTGTCATTCTGCAATACACGCCTGGGTATGTCTATCTTTGAGGGAGACATTTCAGCTGCTCACAGAATATCTCCTAAAGAGATAAAACGTGAAGGGCAAAGTGAGAGAACGTGAAATACATCGGTCATCGAATCAGAAATGTATTCTATGCAAGCCACGCATATCTCTAAGAAAATCGTCCAAAGGCAATGGAAACTCTTTATCATCTTCATTAACGAACTTCTTTCATCTCTAAAGGCTCAGATCATATGCACGGGTCGAAAAGCTGATCAAAGATAAAAGAGTGTCCTCAACCTGGACCTCTAGAGGTCGAGTTCGCATTCGGATGTCTGAGGACTACCACGGTGAAAAGCCTCGATGGTTCACCTCACTGAAAGACTGGGACAACTCAACGCCACACCCCATCATGGGCTTCTTAAACTACTTGTCATCTTCAGGACTAATGAGATCCTCACACTGTCTACATAGTTAAGTTCATTAAAATCATTATCTTGCATCGTTTATGAGAGGAAATTGCACTTTTGCCACTGGATTGTATTTAATTCCTTCCTTTTGTTTCTTGGTTTATTAGTTTCTTGAGTATTTTCATTGTTCAATTCAATCTCGTTTATTGCAGCCATAGCAAACAGTATATACAGTTAACAAACAATACAGATTATAAACTATAGGCTACAAAAGGCACCCCAAAAAGGATCGAAATCCCGCTAGCAGGGACACCCAAGTAGCAGAAATTAACAAGAGGTAAAAGAAATAAGATAGCCGTCAATCAATATTAGTCCTATTTCTAACTCGAGGGGCTAGGATCATCGAAACAATTAGACAGTCATAAACACAAACAAGTAACCAATTAACCCTCAGGACCAAACAGAATCTTAAACAATTAACTTAACTAAAGCGGGTGTGAGCCCGGACGACAGGTTGTGGACCAAAGGCGAGCGAATGACCAACTGCCTCGTTTGATAGTTGTGGAAATCATATCATCGAGCCAATTCATTTATTAAAAATGTACGCAAATTATTTTTAAGTGTATAAAGGATGATGGACGAACGAATTTCAAGCGAAATAGCGTTCAAGACCTGCGGACCTGAAGATTTGAGACAGAATTTACGGAGATTTGTTCGGGCTCTATCATAGCGGTAAGCACGGGAGTTCCTTGTGCAGTAGGCATGGGTGTCAGAGCCCACGGAGAAATAATTTAGGAACACTGATGGGAGTAGACCGTGCTCATATCAGTAAAAAATATACCTATTTGAAGAATCCTTATTTTATATAATTTTGGAAGAGATTGTTATGTGTATTCAGTTCAGAGTTCATTGAATAAAAAAATTATACGATACTTGTTCTCAAATCGTTGCATGGGTAAAATGTTGCATATTTAATTGAAGTTGACCATACCTGTATAATTTTATTTCATGCATCTGTGCAGTGTGCCAATCAGCACATATATACCAGCACGACCAATCAAGCTTTGTTCGAATATGCGGCGTATGCAACCTAGTAATTAAAGAATCTATCTATGTAATAACATGCTTGATGTATGGTGGTGTTTACCACTCCAAGTGCCATAATGAAACAATTAATCAAGACGTTTGGTTTCTTGAGGCTCCTACGTATAGGAGAATTGTTTGTTGATAATTTTGAAAGACATGTTTTTTCCCGAATGACCAAGATGACCATACATTCATTAATAACATAAATATTTTGCTAATATATCTTGGAACAGTCCCTATGCCACCCACCGATGCCTTTAAAAGAAAACCGAGAAAATCACAACGATGGATAATTCTGGTTTCAATGAGTCTAACTTCTCAGTTCTTCATATTAACAGTGGAAGTACCGCATTCGAGTCCCGTAAATTAACTGAGATTTAAGACCTTTTATAAATACGAATATTGCCAAAATATACAGACACAAACCCGCAAAGACACACCCAGACATACGCACATGTGAGATCTGCCAAATTAATCCATCTGACAAATCGCCGGAAACTGGCACCACACTTTCTACGTTAAATTTATGGTTGCTTTTACTTTTCCTCACCAAATTTCAAGTGAAGCCTTAGATATGTGTGTTATAACGTTGTCATCAAAATTTTTTATGAAAATCATAGCAACAACGAAACTGGGCTTTCAATGTCAAACGGGACCTAGTGTGGGAGGGCGTGCTCGTGTGAGTTAGAGTGTATGGCCTCACTTAAAGGTATTATTGCTTATACTGCATGCAAATGGTGTCATGATCACATTTCGTATTTTGCACCATTCACGCTAATCGAGTTAGGAGTGTGACAATCTTTGTCTATTCAGTAAACGTAATTTTAATGTCGAAATCACTACTCTAAATCTAAGCGCAGGGCAGCAGTTTCTTCACAAGGGGTGCGCGTCATTTCTCAGGTGCGAGTCCAGTTGCGAGAGAGACCATCCGAAGAGAGAGTGATACAGAGAATGTGAAAAGAAGGAAAGTAGTAGAATCAAAATTAGTTGGACTCATTTACGCTTAGTCACACTATATAGTTTTAGTTAATGGCTACGTTGCTCGTCCAGAGGTGGATCTCCGGAGTTTCTCAAATCTATAGCCTAAGCTCTACTGATCAATCTTTAAATGATATTCAGTATTTGCTACTCGGAAAACACATACAATGTGTGTGAAACAAAAATGTATGATCCATTAGTGTAACAATGGAGTGCAAATCTAGGTGACGAGTCATCTCTTTTAGGCGGTGGATCTCAACTCTGATTTTACTAATCTCAGATACGACGACTTCTGGATGAATATTACGACTTATCTTAATTAGGCTCATGCAAAGCGCAGCACGAATGGCATTGTGGATTCATATAGCGGTTAAGCATGTTGCCGTCGCTGTGTGTGTGTGTGTGTTGGAGAATAAAGACTCCTCTTCACGCCTCAAAACTTCTATTCGGTTATGCTGACTTTGAGTTAATATCCAGAGCCATATGGTTTCGTGTTAATAAATTGACTCTTGATTTATACTAAACAAACTACATAATCTTGAAATCCCACATGAAGAGTTGCTAAACTGAATACCTTAGGCCGATAATTTGCGTCGAAGGCATCTCGATCACACAGGTAATATATGCATTAAGATTTAGAGGTCAACAGAAATCATAATTTTTCTTGAAGACACATACATGTACGAAATTATTGTACCAAATACAATAGCCAAAGCCATTGGAATATTATGTCGTACCTCCAAGCTAGATAGTACTATCTCAAATTCGATCAACGTTGTAGTACGGCTGTATTGCACCATCATTTACTCCTGACTCACATTTGGTAACCTAGTTTGGGCCTCTACTTGCAAATAAAGTCCTAAAAGACTAGCAATCCTCTAATACAGAGTAATCCCTTGTGTAGCAATATTCCCTAAGGAGCCTCTACTGACAAAATATTTCACGGGTACATCCTACTCAATATTGACCATATTAGGAGACTTCAAATATTGGAGTTAATGTTTCGATATGATCCAGGTCTACTACCACCTGTAGCCTATTATTAGAAATTCTTCCGCCTTACTACGAAGGTTTACTTTAATCGGACCGGAAGAACTGATTCATATCACCTGCCCTTTGTAGATCTGCTGAGACCACCATCTTGAAAAAGATTCCCGTTCACATTAGACAGTTTCCTAATTTATGGTTTTCAAATTAGGGCTACGCTCCTTACTAATAGGCAACAAAATGTGGGCCTCCTAAACGGCCGTACATTGTAAATCTAACCGACCCCATCTGGGGTTCAGACGATCGTCATTTTAACTTAGAGATAATTTATGTACTGTATACTTGTGCCATTTGAACTGGGATTATTCTTAATCCTCTGGATTAATCAGAATTCAATTAAATGAGTGCTTCATACTTTGTAATTATTTACTGCAGACTTGTGCTTCATTAATATATTAATTCTGATGTTCTGTCATTAGTTAAGTTATGTGCTATTTTAAAATTGAGCATAGGCCACGATTATTAAAAATATGGTACTGGTACTCGGACGGAACAACTTAGCGAGGTCGCAAGGTCCCATGCGGGTGCCTTGTGTAACCAAGAACGCGTCAAGGTCTAATGGTAGCATACTTTGTATATTCCTTTTGATTGGTTGCAGAATAAATGATTTGATTTTAATTAGTTTTTTCGTCGACCATTTGCAGTACCCATGCCCATACTCTTCATTTGTCCTACCTTCTCCATATCTACTTCTCAAGGCCTCCATTTTGCCATTCTAATCAGTAAATTACATGTAGCTGCTTCATGAGAAATGCCTAATTTGTAATAAATAACCTAAGTGCTAATATTTCACGTATAAGAACCATACTGAACTGTTGCTCTAGTCAACTTCGGCATAGCGCACCAGTCTTCGTCACCATATTTAAGTAATGACAAAGAGTAGAATGACGAATATGTAGCCTACCAATGAAAGAAATTTATTTCAACGTTCTCAAAGATAAAGCTTTTTTACACAGCATAGATAAACGAAGTATATATGATGCAACTACTCTCAGCAAGATATCAAAATTATTAAACACGAATAAATCCTCATCGTTGTCACCCTGGACAGTGTCGTCATTCCTCTGTGAATCGGAAGATGGTGAGAATACTCGTATCGTTGTCGGGGCCAACAGGCAAAAAACTCATCGCCTCATTCCTCTCGCAATCGTAGTGCAATTTTCTCGCACTCAGATGCGGACCAGTCAAATCCAATAGATTCAACTCAGAATCTAACAGTCTGATGGTGTCGTTCGCCTCAATTGTCGCAAATCTTCCAAAACATCAGCGAAATGAACGCCACACCCAATACTACTTAATGAACTGCATCGTCGTTGAATGCGGCCAGTTGCATCGATCTCCATTATTTCTCTTTTTCTTTGGCCGGTGCTAACAACCAAAACAAGGTTTCCATCTGATTTTTGAATTATATTCTCCCACATTCCGAATCCATGAATATCTGAGGGTAACGTTATTCCTTGGTGCAAGTAACCATTCGCGTCGTATAGACTGACTTCGTAAGGACCATCATCTGATTGCGGCCCTGACAGGATCATTAGGCTACCATTGGCTGATACGGCTATACTAGAATATGGTGTCACAGTTACATCATTAATCCACGGTGAAATGTTAAATTGATGATCTTCGGTTTTCGTTATGCGGAACACTGAAAAGCTGTTAACGCATACGCCCATTGCGCAGACGCAGTTTGAGACGTTGCAAGCTGCTATGTCGAACAGAATTGTACCTGATGGGGAGATGGCATCGTTCATCTGTGACATAGTGTTGCGATTGTACACTACAATATTATTTTGTTTGCATGTCATAAAGATTTCATCTTTCGTTGTAGCGACTTTGAAGACGTAGACGGGGATCGGATATTGATGCAAAATTTCAAAACGAATCGTCTTCTGAGCTAAAAAAAAGCCATCATAAAACGTGGTGGTAATTGAGACCACAATGAAAGAGTAGAATACACGTAATGACATCATTATTGCATCAGATCAGTCACACACACACACACACACACACACAACAGACCTCCTCGTATGGTTATCATAAGAATTGCGCTGTAAATGATGATGATTATGATGACGAAGACCAATAAAATGACAATGATGATGATGATGATGATGATGATGATGATGATGATGATGATGATGATGATGATGATGGTGACTACTCAGAAGATGATGGTGAGGTCAGAGATGGCGACAAAACAGGAAACCAATTTAGTTAAGTCTAACAATAATACTCCCTATTTGCGCAAACTTTGGTCTGTGGTTAGACCTATGTTGTATCGCGTAAGTACACAGATCTATGTACCCTTATATACAATGCATGTATGCTGTAGCTACATGCATTGTACATTAAAATTCTGCATTGAAATTTATTTAAGTTGGAATTTGTGTTGATTAGCTTTCCTAGCACCGATGTTAGATTTATAGCAGTGCCGTGTGTTTGTATATAATGATACAATGGTAGTGTATGCAGTTGGCTGAAAAGCTGTTGAACATCTAACTCTTCGTATTTAATTAGCTGGTCGTACAGTCGTTGTATGAGTCGCATCAGTTTATTTATTTAATTGTCTGACCTGTTCTGTGAAGCGTTCTGTGAAGGTCGTTTCGAAAGAAGTTGGTCGTAAGTATGCTGCTCCAATGCGAACAGACCGTTCTAAGTCTGTTTATCACAAGATCAACTTTTGCTTTCCACACAGCTTTGGCCATCTTCATATCCCTCACTTCCAAAGTTACGACTTGAACGAGGATACACTCAAGTAGCTCCATTGGTAGATCTTGTAGCTACAGGTAAAAGATATCGCATAATATGATCACATGGTTATGTAGAACACCAGCGCAGACTAAATGAAGTGGATGATCATTCAACCGATTTGTAAACATCTAGTTCTACATGTAGAAAAACGGAGACAACGACGAAAGACAGCCGAACGAGGACGATGGATTAGATCACACAGGTAGCGTGGATTCTTACCAAAAACTCTCTAAAGGCAAGGAAGAGATTACTTTTAACCGAATTCAAGCAATGAGCGGAAGCCAGTTAAAGTGCATGTTCTGTCATGAAAGTCGCGGTGCAGTTACGCTATGTTGTTAGGTATGTAATGACTTCGTGTTGCTACTTTAGGCGAGAGCAATAGTGCCACGAAATCTTAATACTTCCTTCTTTGTTATGTAGTAGTAGTAATTTTATTTTGACGACCTGTGTGATAAAATAGAGTCATTAACGTCGCCCTATTCCTTTACCCAAGCAGCAGGCTCAGGATTGCCACTTCCGAAATGCGAACAGTAGCGGAGTTTGGTTATGGTTATGGCTATATATATATATATATAAGATGAGAAACGAGCAATCATGAAAACTGGTGATCTTGACAATTTCTTTCATTCATTCATTCAGTGCATAACCTGAGTCTGAAGTGTTTATCAAAAGTGTCCAATCACCGACACAACGCGACGTTACATTGTAAAAGAGTTTCTAAAAGTTAACAATTATCAGCAGAGGAATGAAGATTTCTGCAGTCAGCCAATCGTGAATATGATTTTATTAATACAGTGTCATTCAAGGAACAGGTCTTCTCGTGTGCTTGACAACTACCTGCCTCGACGGTACTGAATAGGCCTATGCAATAGTAATCGTAAACTACAAACTTCTAAAGCGCCACTTGAAAGGCAAGCGCAGGGCACCAGTTTATTCACGAGCGCTGCATCAAATCAGAGGGATATCCAAAGGGACACCAAAGTCCATTTTTCAGATGGTCAGAGTAGGTATAGCATAATAGCTGTTAAGGTGGGTGTCGTTCTGATCAAGGATTGGAAGAAGGACGATCGAGTGAGTAAGGGAAAGAGTTCTTGAAAAGGTGAGACTTAAGTTTAGAATGGAAAGCCAGAGGAGCCTGAGACAGATGAAGTTAGATTACACCGATGATGGAGGAACAGAAAAACGTACAAAATTCAAATGGAAGATAGTTTTAGAGACGTGGTGCAGCGTTGGATTTGGCTCGGTTGGAAAACTTAAGATGAGAAATGACTAGGAGTCGCGAAAGAGTGAGAAAAGCGAAAAGAGAATGATCGAGTAAAACAGGTTGGCAGGATGGTGAAGAGTTCGCACAGATAGTTGGTCTGGGAATAGGTCTATTGTGTGGAGTTGTATAAGTTAGCGATTGGACTTTTAAATAGATGCGCCAGTAAAGACAAACCGTGCGATGGATTAACTAAGAAATTCTGACAGGCAATATAAGATGTTCGTCGTAAGAAATAGCTATATGGTAAGTTGGTAACTGAGACAGTGAACAATTGTTGAGGAACTTCCTTGCATCAACTTACGGAGTGAGTCTTCATCGTTTTGTTCGTCGTTATTGGAATCAGCATATGTTCGTTTCTCGGACATGGCTTAACGGAAGTAAATTTGACAGGAGATCTACATAAGAACAAAATACAATCGGCTTCAATAGGGTAAGAAACCAAACTAATTCGGTTAATGCTGTGCAAATAGAAAGAATGTAACCAACACAAGTATTATTATTATATTGTGAAAGCAGTCCACTTACAACGAAATTTATAAATACTCCAGAAGATAATTATTTGTAACTGTATTAAAATGAAAGTCGTTTGTTTGTCTTCAACATGGCGCAAGGAAGCTTTCGAAGCTGTTCAATGGATAATGACGTCAGTGAAAATATATATTGTGACGTCGTGAATGATGTACAGCCTTTGATTTCATTACAGATGATCCATAATAACAATCAATCAATGAAACTATTAAAGGATCTACTCATCTATAGGCGCTTCAAGTCCAACCTCAGCCAAAGAAGGCAGGTTTAAGATTAGAATACAAATAGAATAGAGAGTCCCAAGGCAAGAGGCTAAGGGGATCCAACGAGAGGCCATTCCAAGTAGTCAGCCCACAATCTAAAAATCATGATACTACATGATAATGGTCATACTATTTCCAAAGATGGTAGAGATTGCTATTATATTCTATTATGATAATTGATTGTAGGCACGATAATGGCCTACTCAATTGCTACAGAAGTCGCATCATTAAATTATAATTTTTATTATCATTGTAGATCTACGATTAATATGAAAAATAATAGCTTGGCCAAACGTCAAATGCGACATGTTGGTCTATGAATCATATTGGGCCTAATGTCATAACTACACATAATAAAAACATTGGTATGATGTCTCTTATTTAGTATAATCTTACCGAGAAATATTGCCATAAAATTATAATATTCACCAATTATATTCCTGCATATCCTACTGTAATGTCACAGGGACTCCAGTTTACTCTACTCGCTAAACTAGCCTCAAAGTAGGCGGAAGCTTGTCGTTTAAATTTTATGTCAGATAGGTCTACCTTCTATAGTTTCAAGTCGGTTCTACTTTTCTTGTGTGGGTAGACCTAGAGTATCTTTTGAATGCATGAATAAATAATTAAAATGCGTAGGCTATTTACCCAATTTATCCGTTTAATCAAACTTAATGCCACTGAATTTTACAAACTCGTCTTGCAGGAGTCGGAGATACAGTAGTAGTAGTAGTAGTAGTAGTAGTAGTAGTAGTAGTAGTAGTTGCAGCTTAACGACACTATGTGATAACAAAGACCATTAGCGTCACCCTCCTTCTTTATCCAGGCTTGGGACTAGTACTATCAGAATACGAACAGTGGCGGGGTGTGCACACCACCATAGGGAATTAAAATGTTTGAAACAGAGAACAACTACTTTGGAATGCTTTCCCAAATAAACTTACTCGTCTACCTACGATAAATAGGTTTAAACGGAAATTAAAGATAGAAATAGTCACGTAGATACACATCATATCACTCCTATCCTCAAATTACTTCACAGGCTAAAACTCCCATGACGCATCGTCTGCTTTAATTGCCAATCAAACACCATAATCTGCCTAACTCTTTGATCCATCACCTTGCGGGGATTTCACTTGAAACTATGTCTAACCTCTTCAAAAACTATCCACCTTTCAATTGTCGACCTTAATGACACTCGCTTTAACAGCTACTGTGCCTCCTCTGACCCATGGAAACCGGACTAAGACCTCCTTCGGACTACTACTCTTCAGACAGCCCCTATGACTTGACGCAGCGCTTATGATCTGGTGACAACTTTATAGGTGAATACAATTTATGGTGCGCTATGTTTTCTCAGAGCAATCGATTCCCTTATCAATAATGACGACAGTCCTGCATCACTACCACACCACTGGTTGGACACACGGCTAATAAATGAGAACTGGATCTGCCGAAAGAACTTGCTTATCAGACGGATAACTGGCCAAAGATCTCGAAAGCTATCAACCTATCGCTTAACGCACGCAATCTGTTAACAATTCGCTTATCGAATCGTTTGAATAGGCATCATGCCCCACGGAGTTCATAATATGGACTCCATGGAGCCTATATGAGAGCCGTATACCCATCTGGGAACCGTACAGAAATGTCTATCAATATAATACAAATAATTATTATTATTAAATTTGTAACGCGCACAAGGTCACACCTAACTGTGAATCTGAGGCGCCGAGAGTCAGTCGCTAGGAGAAGATGCAATTAGATTTCCAAATCCTTGAAAGCCAAAGAGAAATAGTGAGTTTTGAGTCGCTTTTTGAAGGAAGGAAGTGAATTTGAGCTACGAAGAGAGAGTGGCAGTCGATTCCATTCCCTAGGAGCAGATACATGAAATGCACGAGAGCCCATAACTGTTCTGCGTCGTGGTTCAACTAAAGACCGGTACTTGATGATCGTAAGCAACGAGGAGAAAAGTAAGACGTTAGTAGAGCATGAATAAAGGTAGGTGCACTGGTGATGAGGGCTTTGTAGGTCAAACAAGCTAATTTAAATTTGATTCTGAATTCAACAGGGAGTCAATGCAGCTGGTGGAATAGGGCAGAGGAGCATGTTCGTAGTGGGACACGTAGCACTACTCGAGCTAACGTATTTTGGATGCGTTGAAGCCACTTGAGTTCAAAGTCTGAGAGACCGACAAAAAGAGAATTATCATAATCGAGGCGAGAAGAGACAAAGTGAGCAGGCTATAGTTTCAAACATATTTTGAGTTAGAGCCGACCTTATGTGACGTATTGCCCTGATGTGGTAGAAACAAGATTTACAAAGGCTTGTTATGTGAGGTCGAAATGTAAGCTTGCTTTCGAGGGTAACCCCAAGTGTTTTGACAGAGTCTGAAAGCGGCACAGCAGTGCCCGCCAGTTCAATGCTAGAGAGCATAGGGAAAGAACGCAGGCGTTGACATGAGCCAAATACAATTGCTTCAGACTTGTCTGGGTTTATGGCCAAACCATTGAAACAGAACCATGCATATATGGATGACAGGGATTCTTCCAGTTTTAGTTTACCAGACTGATCAGTGTGTGACAGAGCAATATGGAGCTGAGTATCATCTGCATACTGTTGTAATTGAATTCCAAAGTGTTTAGCTATACGACTGATTGGGGAAGTAAAGACTGTAAATAATAAAGAGCCGAGGATAGATCCTTGTGGCACTCCAGCAGTGCAAAGTGTGGGTTCCAATCGAGCAGATCCAATGCCAACCTGCTGATTTCGGTCAACCAGGTATGAAGCTAACCAGTGTAAGGCAGACCCAGAGACACCCACCAAAGCTTTTTGCAAGTCTTGCAAGGAGTAACTGGTGGTCTACAGTGTCAAAGGCTGCACTAAGCTCAAGACACACAGAGAGGCAGGCTTTACCATTATCAATAGATGAGAAGATGTAATCCAGTGTAGGGACAAGGGCAGTTACCGTAGAGTAGCCTTCGCGATATGCTGACTGGTAGGGACTGAAGTTGGGAGAGGAAGTAATGTGTCTCTTGATACGCATAAGAAAAAGACGTTCAAGGATCTTGAAAATGTTATTGAGGTTGGAGATAGGTCTGAAGTTAGACAAATTGCTAGTGTCAAGGCCAGGCTTTTTAAGTAAAGGCGTGACTAAAGCAGAATTGAAGTATGAAGGAAAGCACCCCTCAGCAAAAGATAGGTTGGCCAAGTATGCAATGAGGTGAGAGAATACATCAGAACAAGAGACGATGAGTGATGTAGGTATGAAGTCCAATGCTGATGATTTAGGAATCGTAATTGCAATTTCCAAACTTCTAAAGCAGCACTCAAATGTAAAGCGAAAGGCACCTTCTTATTCATGAGCGCTGCGTCAAGTTATAGGGGTTGTACGAAGCATAGCTCGAAGTAAGTCCGCGTCCAGTTTCTGGAGGGTCAAGGAATTCAGAGTAGCTGTTGTAGCGGGTGTCGTTTTGGCATGCATCTGTCATTAACATACTCAGAATTCTTTAATCTGTTTTCTTTGTTTTCCTCCAATGTAAATTGTTATGAAAACAGTCTCCTTTCTTCACTTATCTGCAATGCCTTCGCCGTTTTATTTTTATTTTTATTACATTATTAATCAGCCATTTTTTTCTGTGTTAGCGTCAGTCTTGACGACATTGAACATCATATTGAATGATCGTTGACGTGAGCAGTGATTTTGTGATTCACAAAAGGCGACGTCAACCTTGAATCATATATTATCTATTATGTCGGTCAACAAAATCAACTGCACAGTGTACACTTATCCTTATCAGCTGTATTTTTAAAGTAACATTAGTGTTGTAAAAAGCAGCAGCTTTTTTGAGAGAACTACCCGACTTTTAACCGGTTACAATACTTTACACCCATACAAGGCTCCACCTCTGCCAGCATATGCTATTAGCAATTGATAGGACCGACGTGGACCCTTTGGTCATAAGAGACGGAGAGAGGATGAAGGACACGAACTGAAGTCCGCTGATCTGAGAGTCAGTTGGCAGAAATGGCTGATTGACAGGTGGGGTGAATGATAGATGTCAAAGGGAGGTAGTTGGAAAGATGAATCTATAAACTAACGGCTAAGCCAGCAAAACCACGATGGTCGACATATGAATTAACTCGCGCATCTGATAAACTAGCTGAACACGCAATTAAATTCATTTACCGAAGCGATTTGCGGACTTGTTTTGCTAAACTTAATCCCAGCAAATATGCTGTACACAATGTTATTAGTTTACAATAAACTTAATGTTATTTTCGGATGAATAATAACGCACCCGCCGCGTCCCCTGCATCCCTCCCTCTCTTTCTCTCTCTCTCTCGCCCTTTCTCCCTCTCTTCATCCCTCCCTCCCTCCCTCTCTACCTCCCGCCTTCCCTTTATCCCTCAGCTGGACTTCAGCACCGTTTGCAACCAAGAGAACGAAGGAGGTTGTTGTTCGCCTTCAGAAGTTTAATTGACGACAGACAAGGACATCTTCAGTCGCTTCTTCCAGTTCCATCTATAATAAAGCCAGCCTCGTTTATGCCGAGTGGTAGAGGCCACGTCTGCGACTTGAGATGCATTGGGATTTACAAGCCGTTCGCCGTTGCCTTGAACTTTGAAAGGCAATAATACTTACTAGAAGGGATGTACATGTTCATATTGGACCAAAATAAAAGTCAAATAGTACGGGATACAAATACATCGTCAAATGCAACAGATCTTAGAACTCCGCTCCACTGTCTGCACTCTGACAGTGCCAGTCCAAAGCCTGGATGAAAGAGGAGGGCGACGCTAATGACCCTTGTGATCACACACTGTCACTCAAACGGACAGCTATTCCTAATAGATGCATTAAAAAGTGAGTATGGTCGAAATCATAGGGTGATTACGGTAGATATATATCTATCTATTTCGTTGTGAAATTATATCTAGATGTATACACGTTTTCCACGTGTATATATATTTATATATATATATATACGTGGAAAACGTGTACACATCTAGATTCAGTTAGTTTTGCATAAAACTTTTCACGATCGGGAGTAGTTGTGATTTCAAAGAATCCTGACAATGCAATATCTTTAGCTTCATTCCAAAGAATTGATAGACGTCTCTGCTTGATGACTGAATCAAACAGGAGCACACCATCCACACGAAACTGCATGTATAGTGAAACACGTTGTGAAATTATAGGATTTACAAAATAATGTCCAACGGGTGTTGACGCACACAAACCCCAACATACAAACACAAGGTATCACACACACACAAACACACACACACAAACACACACAGATACCCACACACATACAAACACATGCATGCACGAATACATACAAACACATACAAACGCAGATAGACCGACAGACTAGCAAGGGCAGCGAACGATCAAGCTCCCAATTGAAATGATGAGATCTGATGATGTATACATTTTGTGAATCTTTCATGGCCTTAGGCAACTTTAGACATATGGATAACATCGAAGATGACTGCAGCGTCTGAAGCGAGTTGAACAGAGGAAGACTATTGCAAGGACTGGCATTGAACGTCGCTTAACCTAATCGAGTGTATACGTACATGTAATAAGAAGTGGGTATTTCAACACTGCACGTGCATCGGTCTTGAAACGGTGCAAGAAGGAATCGTTTTTCCAAGGCTCTCTCCCGTGTTTGTGGAAAGGCACCAACTCACCGAATGAGGTCGTGACAATAACATATTTATTACGCATCGTTTGGGTCATGCAGAGGTTTTTTAAGGTTACTATTACTTGACGTGCTACACTACACGGCTTCTTACGTCACCCTGTGCGTTTGGTTTTTTCCGTGGGTACCGATAGCCTATCATGCTTCCAAGCGGCAATATAATGGAAGGAGATAGGGAGTAACCGGCATCGCAGCTCCAGTGAGATTTGGGCGAAAGGGTGCACGAGAGCGCGTGAGGCCGAGTCAGGGTCATGCGAAGTGCAGCTGGCAGGCAGTTAATAGACAGAAGGCAACGTCTGAATCTGGTTTTAAGCGAAAGCCGCCGTTAATGAATGCAGAAACAGCAGAAAAACTACATCTCTTCGGCGTCGTCTATATTAGAGGCGGCAAACTGAGGTCGTTCAGAAGTAGATTTAGAGAGGAAGAAGTAGGGACAACATCAGACGAAAGATGACGACCTCCAAAGAACTGTCGCCGACCAACGAGTCAACCGTGGAAGCGAATTCCACTGCTAAACCAGGTTAGCAACGCTATTCACGAAAGAGTTGTAACAGACATAAAGACATAGAGAGATGGCTGCAGTAAAGGACTAAATCTGTGGCTTCTATGGCTATCAATTCGAACAAGCTTTGTTAAGATAATTAGCATGTAAGTTTGCTGTGTATAATAAGGTCTAATGATGCAGATCTAGAAGAAGCCACTGCGTAGTGTCGCTAAGATTTGTGTCGAATTTAGAAGCTTTAAAATATGGAAAATATGATTTTTTAGATTATGTTCCAATCTCATTCAAAGCCGGGTTGAAAACTAATGAATGGTCTTGTTGAAGTTGATGCTTCTGATGATGATGAAGATGATAAATGCAGTGATGATGGTAGTGATTGGTGTAGATGATGATAATTCAAATGATGATGGGCTGGTGATTATTTACTTAACGAAGCCGCTCATTATTATATAGCCTTGTAACTGCAGACTAATTGCAGAAGTTCATGTAATGTTCACAGACTCACACACTGTTTCAGACAACATGTATATATATATTTATACATGTATAAACATGAACATAACATACGTCTGTACAATTATTCACATATAGGCCAACGTACATAGTTTAGGTTTCTAATGCAGGCTGTGCAGTCAAACCACACAAAGTAATAAAGCGATGAGCCAGAGCTGAGCTGAGGAATGTCATCAACACCAATTATTGTGGCATTTTCTCTTCGCCGAAATTGCTTAATTTTCCTCATTTCCTGGAAGCGTCTCTGCAACTACTTGTTGCTAATAATATTTTCATGATGCAATAAATAACCTTATGCGCAAAGTTGATTGTCCAAATTATCGGGTCAGCTACCGTTGTAGGTTACTATAGGCCTATATGTACTGTATATAATCGCACGTATTGTGTACAGATTAGTTAGTTATAAAAATGACGTCTGTTGAGTAACTGACAATGGCGCTGCTGTCCTCGTAAGGTTAAAATGACGTCTAAGTTCAAAAACATTTTCATCACTGAACAAACTATTTATACGACCCTCGTACCGCTACTGCTTCATGCCTGATCTTCGTTCGTATACATTGGCTAGCAATAGAGGGAGCCTCACACTAATGGAGAGGACACTGGCGTGCAGAGCAGAGGACGTGAGTCCAATTTCCCCTACGTATCCCTACGGTTGCATAGCCCTTCTTTCTCTATGCGGTGACGTTGGTTGAGTTAGATGTATAACGTGATGAGCGTCTTACGTGGCTGCCGACAGCTAATTTCGACTCCTGTTATTACGTGTCATCGTACGGTCATACTGGACTTGTGATCATAGGCCTACTGCGGTTTGTCAGTTTGAAAATAAACAACGAATCTTTATTATAATTAGGCTAACTGCCTGTGAGCGTGTCCGCTTCAGGCTTGCACTTTAATGTACAGAGCAAGTTCAGCGTTCATCCTACATGAGTATCTTCCCATGTCATATCCTGCATCTCTTCTCCCTTTCAAACAGAATCTGTTGAAAAGTATGTTGTTCCTGGTGAACGTCTTGTTTTTTGCCGGCGTTCATTCACAGTTGCTTAATTGTCTCTCCAACTGGAACTCTCTACTTCTTCATTTTCGCGACTCTCTAAGCTGTATATAATCGTACATATATACGTATGCCAACATGTATATATTATATGTACATAATTGACATGTGTACATACATAAAATGAATGTTATTATGAACTATAAATGAAGGATCAGTGTCTATAGGCATTTAGAGTAGAATGCAGTTTAAATCCAGTCTAGCGTCTTTCTGCTTCTATATTTAAAACTACGCTGTAGGCTGTATCGTGCGAACACAGTGTTTTATGGCCCCATACATGTTTTACCGGTTGCGCAAACATGCCTCCTGTAATAATACCTCCTCATAGCTGAAAGCTGGCAGCTAGCCACAAATAATTGCCTTCGTTGGTATTTGGACGAAGCCCCTCGATTCTAAGAACTATCAAATTTACAACAAGGACACCTCTGCAAGCAAGGCTTTCGTAATGAAATAGTGCAAACTGTTGTCATAGGCTATATTAGTCGCTCGAACTACTCCTGGTGATAATTAATTCCTTGCAGAGGTCGCTTGGCTTTATAGTCACCATGTAGGCTTCAACATGTATCACCGTCTTTACCTGGTTTCCCATCAACCAATCAATTCTGCCCAAATTTGTGCTTTCGTAATTTGACGCCTCTGACAGCGCATGCTCTGCGAAAGGCTGACTGTATTTCAGATGTTTGTGCAGTGTACATTTCAATGTAATTATAGTCTGGAGCAGCCTAGAGTGGACCATGCTCCACCGAAAGACGCTGGGAGACCCTATGTACTACAAGCTATTTGCTATATTGAAGTCATGTGATGGAGTCAGAGCATAACGTACACTTCATTGTCGTCTCATTCCAGTCACATGACTACCCAATGATCCAAACAATGAGCATCTTTAATACTTTACAGCGACGTCAACCTTGAATTATATTAATTATCTATTATGTCGGTCAACAAAATCAACTGCACAGTGTACACTTGTCTTTATCAACTGTTTAAAAAAAGTAACACTAGTGTTGTAAAACGCAGCAGTTGTTTTGAGAGAACGACCCGACTTTTTGCTTCCGGTTATCCGTGTAACTCTATTTTATCGATTGGCTGGATGTGAGAGACTAGTGTCGCGTACATGTAACTAACGCCTTGGTGAATCATTGACTTCCGGCTATTGTGCATATTCTGGAAGTTGGCATAGCTATGCAAGCATGGTTTCGAGGGCACTTGACAATTTAGCTGACTGTTTTTGCCGGGTTTTTGCGTCAGAGTTTGCTCTGGTGTAACGACCTGACCTCTGGAGGTCATATTGTGAACTTGTCATTTCCTTCGGTAATTTCGGTAACAAATCTAGCACCTCTGTTTCAGAAACTTGTTGTTGGAGCATATGACGAGCATAAGAAGTTTGAATTAAATTTATTGATCAGTTTTTTGTATAGTTTAATCGTTAAGTACATGTTATTTCGTAGTATTGAGTTATTCGAATGCCATTTTGTGTGAAACATAATATTATGTCGATTGAATTTATGTGATCGTGGCGAATTTCAGGGCCGAAGCAACGCACCACAATCCAAGTGGAAGCTGGGCTGCTAATTAAATTATTCTGAACGATAATCTCTAATGACTTCTCAAAAGCGCTGTGTTACTATGCAGAACCCAGTGTCTCCTGACGTACATGTATGTTGGATTATTGCCAACAAATGAAGCACCTGCTAGAAGAGATTATCCTGAACGATAGTAGCTGGTCACAGGAAGCAATGTAGCGTTTCTCTAATATATTCCGTAAAATGCAAATAATTCAGCTTTATGCTTGGTATCGAGCGGTATATTGGCAGAATTCAAGGGTTGAGTTTCAGTAACTCAGACGCGTCGTAAAAAATCTATGAAGGAGAATCACAAAAACCCTAAATTATTACAGCTTGCGCCTTCTGATAGAAGCATAATGTGCAACGAGGTTCGAATGATCAGTCGTAGATGAATCTCTATCCAAAAAAGGTCCTAATAGTATTTCTCTCATTACCTACTCTTTGTACCTTTCGCTGTTTTTATTTGTGGGAAATGCAATCCTATGCTACCGTTAGAGCAGATGATGTCTGATCAACGCTTCTAACTTCGACCTAACTGACTGGGTTTAAGATAACCTGTCTACTAGGAAAGAAATCATGTCGTCCCAATGTGTCGTCGCTGGAATTGACCTCTTTTCTGGCTTTCAAGGTCACCGCATCTTGCAAGCTTCTGTACTAACGAACTATGACGTCGTTGTAGAGTGATGGCCTATAAGAGAACGGGGCTAACGCGGCTTGTTATTAAGCATAGCCAACTATTTGAGGAATAGTAATAACAATGATGGTGATGATGAGGATCATGATAATGATGATGATGATGATGATGATGATGATGATGACGTGATGGTGATGGGTATGGTGGTGGTGATGGGCATGAGGATTGCGATGGCGATGACAATAACAACGATAATCACTATATATATATATATGACTATAACATTCATAATTATAATTGCATGTTCCATGTTGTGTACAGAATCATCTGGTATAAAAGACGTATGTTCCATGCTGTGTACACATTTCAGTGTGGTACCTCGAAGTGCACTCTGATACAACCTCTCGTTTGTGTTCTAGTCCCATGGATCTGTACTGCTCGAGTGGCGCTGGCTCTGATCGGTTGTCTCGGCTTCGTCAACCTATACGCCATGAGGATGAACATGAGTGTAGCGATGGTCTGCATGATCAACCACACAGCCGTCGAGGCAATGACCCACACGCACCCTACGAACCACCTCTCATCACGAGTTCAGCAATTCACCAACGACTCTTCCGCTGTCGAACAAGCATTTTCTTCAGACTCCTGTTTGAACATCAATCTGAACAGAACTGCACAAAAGGTATACGTAATCTACAGTTTACTACTTCCTTTGGTTATCTGCTTTCCTATAGTCAGGTTCGTACGTCCAATGTCACCTGTCTTCACATTTCCAGCTGTCTCTTTCAACTCACTGTATTGTCCAGTCCATTCTCGATTTTCCTTTTATCTTTTCACCTTTACAGTCAGAATGTACTTGTTAACCGTATATTTTAAATTGAAAATGAAGTAAGAAGACAGTTTAAATGGGCCTTATTGTATTATCATAGTGCGATCTTAGACATGTTTTTGAGTCATGGAGTGCGGGCTCTGCAGATCCCTAAGATTTAAGTACATTTTTAACCATGCGTTTTTGAACTTGAAAATGGCCGCAATTTATTTGTAGTTCAATGAGTGCAGTTTGTGTTTTTGTACAGGACGGTGAATTTGTGTGGAGCAAGCAGACGCAAGGGTTCGTCCTGGGAGCCTTCTTCTGGGGTTATCTCATCACCCAGATCCCCGGAGGACTTCTCGCTCAGAAGTTCGGCGGCAAGAGAGTTCTCGGATACTGTCTCCTGGTTGCATCAATTGCCACCATGCTGTGTTCTGTCGGGGCCCGTGTCAGTCCTTACCTTCTGATCTTTCTTCGGATCATAATTGGTCTCGGTCAGGTAGGATCGCGTCATTTCACGACCATTTGTAGAACCAAAACACATAACATTACGTATATTACTGCGCTACGGCCCACGTGACTTTTCAATGTAACACGTGTAGGCTACTTAGTTATTCAGACAATTGTTCACGGTCATAATTCTAACATAAGCCTAGATAATATTTCTGCTTCTATATATTTGAACACTTTGGATCGATTGACGTGAAAATTGATCTGAGTGATTGCGATTCCAACCTTTTCGATCATAAAACTTTTAGATTGATTGATTTCCCGTTGACTCTCCAACAGAGAGATCTCACGAGCGCTTCCGAGTAGACTCCTTGAATGGGCGCTATCCCAATTTCCATTGATTTATTTATTTATTGAGACACATTCTCTGTTTTATTTAGTTTGATACTTTTAGAGTCCGTTAATGCTGTGCTCGTTACTTTGTCCTGGAAGAACTCGCGTCATAATAAAAAATTATAAAGTCAGTGATTCCTCGTATTAGAGAGACTAAGATTAAAGGTATTAACTTTTTCATTCCTATTTCTCGTATACACGTAGCGCCTCTGTAAGAGACCTACTCAGAAGCGCTCCAATTCATCCACGACTCAATATAAACTGAGAGCGAATCATCTAAATGTATAAATAATTTTGTCAGTTTCATTTCCCTTAGTTTGATTATTAGGCTAATTACTGATCGTTTAAAAAAGAGTCGCATGTAAAAACATGTACATGTAGCTCCATTAGAAACAACTGATACTAACGTAAAGCAAATTATTGATCATAAGGCCTACATAATATTGTGAGAGTAGAAAAGCAACTGTTATTACACAAACGATGAATGTTATAAAAAATTCAACATGAATGACGCAATAACAGCAAATATTGATATCAGCACTTTAAACTCTACTTCCAATACGATAGGTATTTTTTCTCTTAAATTCAGTGTAAACTTAGAAACCGAAGTACTTGATTACATGTATGAGTACACGCTACAGTAGTAACGGACGATGAAAGATTTATTAATTTAGCATGGCTGCTGCGCACGTTGTCTTTATGTGAAACGCATTTCTTCGTTTTTTGATGTTTTCTCCTTTGTCGGAAGTTTCTTTTGTCAATTTATTGTATTGGAATTTTTCCAGAGTCTTATTAAATAAGACTATTACATAAATTTTATATAATAACCAACGTAGACCCACATCATTTACTTTTATTGGATATCTAACTTTCATTTTTTATGTTCTTTGTACCTGAATGTTCTTTGCTGCCGATTTTCAGCATGTTAAATAAACGAAGATATAATAATATAACATAATCAACGCAACAATGTCCAATGGAAGAATTAGTCAACCAGAGCCAGCAAGTATTGAACCGTGTCTTTCTGGTCTTTGTGCCAGCGTGTAACCATTCGACCATCTCCCTGGCATTTATAAAAAGTTTGAATTAAATTTATTGATCTATAATTTAATCGTCAAGTTGGCCTACTCGAACGCCATTTTGTGTAGAACATAATACATTGTAGGCCCTATGTCGATTGAATTTGTGTATCTCCCGGACTTGGTTTTGTTATCATGTTTGGATAGAGCTTTATTTTCTGACATTACGTTCATACAATTGTTTAACGATGTCATTTTTAGAGAAGTTAACTTCAGTTGCTGTCATGACGTAATTTGTTGTCGTATTGTAGGGTGTTGTCTTTGTGTCAATGCATGATCTCTGGTCAAAGTGGGCGCCGCCTCTAGAAAGGAGCAAGTTGATTGCATTCACACAAGCAGGTTCGATGATGTTCTCTGATTTATAAACTAAGATATTTTGGGCCCTCTAAGTGCAATTTACATACATTGTAGATAGTGATTAGAAAGGTATGTCTTTAAAGCCAGTACAGAGAAATTTATTTTATAACAGACCTCAATAGTTCGTATTAGAAATGATTTTGATTACTAAATCTGAATTTAGTTCAGTTTGCAGAGCGTTCTGTGCACTTGATGCTAATTATTTAACTGAATAACTGTGGACCTCGCTATCTCGTAGACCGCCTTCAGATGAGACCAAAAGGTTGCGGTTACGATCATCAAAATCCTCTGATGTTTACGTGCTTGAAGCCAATAAAAGAACACTTCCGGCTTTCAAGAAATAGCTAAAAATGTTCTTTCTATGTGATCCAGAGCATTAGTTTTTTTAAATTTGCGCTGACTGGAATAATCTTGCGAACGCACCCTAGAAGTAGCTTCCTACCGACGTCGCCTTATAAAATTAATGGTCGTAACTGCAATTATAATTGCCTCTTCTGCAGCCATTTTCGCGCTGTTTCGGGAAAAAATTTATTAGGAAAAACTCGTGTTACCTTACATTAGCCACGCACCACGAAAAATGCCAAAAGATGTCCCTGTTTTTAGAATGTTGCACCAGCATACTGTTTTTCCCTACAAGATATTTTTGTTCTTAGGTTAATCGCAGATGTGCGCCAGCGTTAAAATATTACTTACATGTACGAGCCTCATCACGCAAACGTGTAAGACTAAGCTTACATTTATTTTCATACAGACTGCAAGGCCTGCCTGATTGCTTAGCTATTTTAGCTAAGCGTTACAAGGTGAGTATACGCTAGCATATTCGTAAGTGCAGGCAACAGTTTTCACCATTTTTAATAATTATTGTTCTTGTGATGTACGCTCTTCGTTATTCTGCGTAGGTGCTCAGATCGGAAATGTATTCGCCTTACCGGTTTCTGCTCTGCTCTGTGACATTGGTTTCGACAACGGATGGGGCTCAATCTTCTATGTGTTTGGTGCGTACATTCATTACGGACAGTTAAGGCTGTTTGAGGGTTTATTCTGTAGGTAAATCCGTCGATGGTACCAAGATGGCTCAATTCGCCTGTACTTTCCAAATACTTTGGTTTTGGAGCTGGATATGTGCATCGTGAGCTAGTGTAGAAACGCTGTCAGTTTGAACTTGAATTGTTTTATCGATAGCATAGCCGTCCATTCGATTGTTTTATAAGTGTGAACAATAAATAATTACAATCTTGTAACAATTTACTGCACGTAGATTGAGCAGAGGTCACTAGGTCAAACCAGATGGCGCTACATAAACGCATACAGGACTCGGCTCGTATGTTTAATTGCTAATTATGCTGACTATATGATTCGCCTTAATGTAATATGTAGCAATAGTGTGGGAATAATATGATGTAATATAACCAAAATTTCGTAGCGTCCACAGGGGAACAAGCTTATTCACAGGCGCTACACCATATGAAGTCCGCTATTGCCAAGTTGCTCTGTTCGTTCCGGTGCCAGGCCTAAATCCGAGGAAGTCAAGCCGAGGACATAACTAAAGACAAGGCTGTATAATGTATATAAACGGTTGTTCCCGAGGATGCAGACACACAGCTATGGATTTCTTCGCAGGTATAATTGGGATCGGATGGTGTATTCTTTGGATGGTTCTCGTTCATGATTCTCCAGCTAAACATCCACGGATCACAATTGCTGAACGCCAGTTCATAGAAACGAGCATCGGAACGAAGAAACATCACCAGAGTGTATGCACCAATGCACCAGTTTAATCAACCTATGTTAAATCGGGTCATTTTGCAACATTCGTGTAATAAGCGTTGGATGAATTATTTACAACAGATGATGATATTGAGTTGATCAACAGACGGCGCTGAACGACAACTAGTTGCTTACTTTATATTTTTTAAATGAAGTGTTTTTATTGCCTCCAAATAACAAGCAAAAGTACAAAATGTTTAAAAATAGGGACTAACAGAACCCTTACAGGACAAAAAATCCTGTAATCAGGGTCACCCATATAATAGAGTGATAGTTGCATATATATATATATACATATATATATATTAATGGAAGATATATATATATGAAATGCTCATTGATCGCAATTCCTCTGATTTCCATCCTAGGCAATCTAATTATAGGGCTTAGACATAGAAAGAGCATGATATAACATATAACATATATGATATAACATAGAATCTGACGAATTGACTTAATGAATGCATGTGACTTGGTGTATAGTTGAGTGAGACGCCTTGGCTGCAATTCGCAAAGTCGATGCCTGTGTGGGCGATTGTCGTGGGCCACACATGTTCCAACTGGGGCATCTATACTTTGCTGACTAACATGCCAGCCTATATGAAGGAGGTTCTCAAGTTCGATATTAAAGCGGTAAGCAACAGTTTCCCATTCAAATCGCTATAAAAATTATTAGTTTGAAGGAAGTTACAAACAGCTTTGATCAGTAAGTCAGTCAATCAGTCAGTTGAAATTCTGTTGGTGAATGGTGAGTGAATCAGTTGATGAGTCGTTGAGTCGTTGAATTGATCGGTCGGTTAGTGAGCAAGTGAGTCGGTGAGTCGGTCGGTCTATGAGTGAGCAAGTGATTCAACTGTCAATAAGTCGGTGAGTGAGCAAGTGAGTGAGTCAGTCAGTCAGTCGGTCAGTCGATCAGTCAGTCAATCAGTCAGTCAATCGGTCAGTGGGTGAGTGAGCAGGTGAGTCAGTCAGTCGATCAGTCAGTCAATCGGTCAGTGGGTAAGTGAGTCAGTCAGTTGGTCAGTCGGTCAGTCAGTCGGTCAGTGGGTGAGTGAGCAAGTGAGTCAGTCGGTCAGTCCCAAATAATGTGACCGATTGTTTGTGACGTGTAGAACGGTCTGTTCTCTGCAATTCCTTACGTTCTCTTCTGGCTCTTCATAAATATCGGAGGAGTGACAGCGGATGCGTTGAGGCAGAGAGGATGGCGAACAAGGGACGTTCGCAAGATCATCTTCAGCTTCAGTAGGTGTCTCCAAATTCTCATCTAAGTAGCTGTAGCTTTACCAGACAACGTACCATAGCACTTCTTATAATTCATATCTTGCGTAAAGTATTATACTTATATAAATATGTATGTATATATATATAATTATTACATTGTAACGCATCGCCATTCCAGCATCTATCGAGGAGAGATGCTGGGTTTTGTCCGGGTCCCTTGGAGCCCCGAAGAAGTAACTTTCGTACCAAGAGGCCTGCTCTTGTGGTCATGTAGTCCTATATGATTGGCTTCTGTTATATTGCTGGAGGCTTCAATAAAAACAAACCAGATCGTAAAGTTTACGATCAGTTCCATCGGGTGAAATAAGAAAATCGACAATAAGCAGAAGTGCACCGAGATCGTGTGTCAACAACGCCATACCGCAGCACGGTCTGAGTTGGGGCGGATGACGATGACGATGTTTCAAATATATGGGACTGTGGGTCTATGTATTTTTATAAATGTTAGAAGTATGCAAAATAAACACGATTTTAAAATATGCACCTTTATAACAGTGACAAATCTTGCTTTTCAACACTAGAGAGAACAGTCATATTGCATGTCACTGAAGAGCAATTTCTGAGACACGAAATATATCGCTTTCGCCTTTGCTACCCATTATAATTTATATTGATATGCCTATACAAGTATGTATGTATGTGTGTATGTATGCATGTATGTATGTATGTATATACAGGAGCAGTCTTTTCTAAGTGCGCATTGGTCACCTGTTTGCCATTTCCTGTTATCCATACTTGTTCTCCGGATGAACATGCAATTTGTCACCTGCATCGCATTGTTCCTGACAATCTCACGAAGACAATGCATACAAAAACCAGAAGCTAACCTCAGGGCAGTTTTCATTGTTTGCATGCACTTTGCTGATAGGAAGGGGTACAATGTGCGATCGTCTCTCCCGAATTTGTTTAATTTTATACTTGTCTTGCTCTCCCTTTAACTTTAACTTTCTTCATATAACTTGCATCATTTGCGACGAATACATGTATGTTCCGGCTACGAACTCTAAAATTGTGGACGAGAGTTCATAGGTTTAACACTCTGTGTGTGTGTGTTCAACCAGGTTAACCGACTTACTTATTTATTTAGTTATCTGAGCTCTGCTTGTGATACCCGATGCAACATCTGTTTTGATGATACAAATTTATTTCTCATTGTTAAGGCTAGTGGAGAGAGATATCATCTTTTAAATCAGCCCTTAATAAATTTCGTAATAATGATACAATTACTTAATCAGAACTTGGCTCGAGTTAGCTGAGCTTTCTTTGCACTTAACGCTAATTATCTCACCCTGATCATAGACTGGAACGTGTGTCTGTGTACCCAGGTTCCTTATCTGGACTGCTGTTGATCGCAGTCGGTTACATCAGCTGTGAGCATGCCTATCTGGCTGTTGCTGTGCTATCCGTAGCAACCGGATTCTGCGGGCTGCAGTTCCCCACTGTCCTTGTCAATCACGTCGACATAGCCCCGCCCTTCGCAGCAGTTCTGCTCGGAATCTCAAACTCGGCGGCTACCATACCTGGCTTTGTAGCACCCTATGTCGTCAAGAGTCTCACTCCAAACGTAAGTAGCACCCATGGTCGCTTTTTGGGGTTCACGGGTTCAAGCCCAGAATTAATTCATTACTACAATACAACTCGGCATTTGTAACGCGCTTTATCACGATAAGTCGTGCTCGAAAGCGCGCATACGTCTCGGCGACGCCCCTGCAGTTGTAATGCAGAGCATTGTGTGTGAAGGACTTGCTCAAGGTCCCTACACAGTGACTCCTCGGACTAGAGTCGAACCCGCTCGCTCAGCGCACACTGAGCGTTATGGGCTGACCGCTCTAACCGCTCGGCCACCATGCCACTACTATAAAAAACTACAAATTTTGAAAAATACGACCATGTGCAAGGGAAACTACCGAAAACTAAAGACCACGAGAAACGTTTTCCTGCTTGTTACGACGACAATGTGGAGATTACACCCAGAGTGTCCTGGGTGTCCAATTGGTTAGAGCGATCGGCCTGTAACGTGGAAAACACGAGTGATAATGTTGATGATGATGTTGTTAATATGACGATGGTAATGCTTATTTGCTGACGATAGGGACGACTAAACAAAATTTGATGGTGTCAACGAAAACAGGGTCACAATGGCGTTTGTAGTGATAAATCGCCAGCATAATATACAATCAAAGATCCATAAAAATCAGTTTGCAAAATGGTGTCGGATACATAGCGTACAATAGGTTTTCAGATGCGAATATTTTAACAGACGAAGGGAGTATCTTGACTCGTTCGTCTGTTTTGCAGTCTACACAAGAGGAGTGGCAGCTGGTCTTCTATATATCGGCCGCCATTCATGTCGTCGGCGTTGTCTTTTACTGCATCTTCGCTGACGGAGAGGTACAGGACTGGGCGAAACGTTTTATGGTCAGCGATGGTGCTAGTCTTGAGATGGAGGGCAACGGAGGCGGGGAGACAAAGACAATGCCGACCGAACCAGAATTAAAAGACGACGAAATAGACAAGAACAACTGATCCTCGATCACCCTGAAAGCATTCACTGGTATCACAATACGACTTTGAGGATAGCCGCCGACCAATTAATCTACAGGATAAACCGTTTTATGCATAGAATGGTGCTACGTAAACAGCGCAGAAGTAACAGTTTGCTAAGATATCTATTTTATACACTATGTTTGTGATTTACGCACAATTCAAGTGCCTTTGCGGGTTTTCAATTAAATGAGTGCAATGTTTGCTATGAATTCACGCGAGGGGTTTATAATAGACAGGTAGAATTCGTCGTTAAGTGCACGCCTTGTAAACAATCCAAACGTATTGAGATTCATTAGGATATAAGCCTACATGTAGTTTTGTCGCAGAATTAGTTTAGATTTTATTTGGGTTGAACAGATAAATAATTCTTACAGCTTTTCAAATACAATTATTTTTAGTTGGCAATTTAGAAATCGTCTGCTAATAATAACGACTACGATGACGATGATGATGACGATGATGATGACGATGACGATGATGATGATGATGATAACGATGATGATGATATTCGTTTCTTGTTATAAGCACAAAGTTACGAATGGTTTGTTGCTGATGTCTTATTTTTTTATGAAGTAAGGCTGGGTCTTCAATCGCATCTCTCACTTACATGTATGTAGAGGTAGACATACAGAATAATCATATACATGTATTGTATAGAGGGTTGACGATGCAGAATTTAATTCTACTAATGTGCTGCCAAAAGAAATCCCCAAGTTAGGCCAACTACATGTAGACTCCTTCAATTTGTTAGTCATCAACGAAAGGCAACAGTGTTTTTCTTGTCTTTTGAAAATCTTTTCATTTGATTCGACATTAATTCAACGATGTCTCGTTTTCTCGTTAATTTTGCTCGGAAAACTGGACACTTCTCTTCGACGAATCCTTCTCTTGCTTCTTTTTACACACCTCAGTTGCAGTTCTTTGTCGATAATCCTTTACGCTGAAGTTTGAGAAATGCGCAACATAATTTATGCAGTAGATCCTGATGCACAGTACAACTTCTTCACTATGCTGCGGTTTCTGCGTGATTCTATTAAGTACTAATTGTGTCCAGCGGAGTGGACAAATGGGTTGAAGGCAGGAGTAGATCCGCTCGGAATACAGAGCAATGGAAGAGACGAACGAACTGCTGTCTGATCGTATTTCTTGCCATCTGTAGATGTCACAGTTGGCGGGATAGTTTGAATTGCGCCTGATTATCATCGAGGGAAAAAGGGAGAGAGCGAGGAAGAAAGAAAAATTGGAAACATATGAGAGCGAGCAAACTATGGGCATAGGAAGAAGACAGGCATGGGCGTCCACAGAGGGGCGCAAGGGGACGCATGTGCGCCCCCCTGGATTTTGCGCATATTTGCAGAGAAATTTGATAATTTGGTTACAATGATTATTTTAACACATTTTTCAACGTGATGATCGGAAGACTTTAAAATCTGTAGGCAATTGTTTAAATTTAACAATATAAACGTAGAATTAATAATTGGTAGGCCCTAAGGTGCAGGCTACCAACCGTTAAAATATTGGCCTACAGCACGCTGTACAAGTTGGACCTAGATGTAGGCTAACATGTATATCTTTGTGTTGGCGTTTTTTCTAAAGTTCAACGCATAGACTGGAGTCCTATCTTGGTAATATGGAAATTCATATTGTCAACTCATAGGCGGCCAGATGCTCTCAGTGACTCAGTCATATCGGATATACATGTTATTGGTATCGCATTTCTTTTACCAGCGACTCTCGCGTTGTTGACAAATCGTTGTTGATTTTAGCAGATGGCGTTGAATCGCGCAATCAGTACATTATATATATATATATATATATATATATATATATATATATATATATATATATATATATATATATATATATAAACATACATAATTGACCCTGGCAGGAGCGACCGTCCCTGATTAATTATCCATATTCTTCCATAACACGGGTTCTGTCAAACATTTTAGATATAGGTCTACCTCCCGAGTCCCCACCAGCTTTGAACTAGTCCATGCACGGATGAGGGAGGAATGTAAATCCGTTGACCTTCGTTGTCAAACGGGTTGTTAAACTGAAACGTAGGCCCTATAGTGCTAGTCTTTGTGAGTTACACGGGTAACATCATAGGAACTGAGAAGACGAGCACTTTTGATTAGGACAATTTCGTAAGATCTGTGAAGGTCGACTCTTGAAATTTAGCGCTCAACAAAGTCTACCACGTCGCCGTTTTATGTGTCTTGTCTTGCTGTTCCTGAATTCAAGAAATCGATTCTGCCTTCGACTGAGAAGGTAGCCTTGCTCATGTTATGCCTACTCTGAGGGATTGAAATAGAGTAGGCCTAGGTTAATATTTGTGCCAAACTCTACTCCAATTCTGAAGCTGGGTGTAATAGGCCTTTTAACTTTGAATGCAAGAACATAAATATATAATAAATGTAATACATGTCTTGCGCGTCACCGCGAAGTTTATTGTGTGCGCGACGTAATGGGTGCACACGCATAATCATTACAACTGGTGAACTTCTAAGTACGGTCTATAGTGGCAGCTGGCTGCTTACGGTACTTAAATTAGGGAGCGAGGAAGCGAATATCAAAGGTGGAGTGTTCGGTTGCCCTCGACATCCTATTTAGGTCCAACGAGTTAAGAAAACTATTTGAAACTTTGCGCTCCCCTGAAAAAATTCCTGCGGACGCCCATGAAGACAGGCGAAACGAATACGAAGCAGGCAGGCAGAGGAAAAGGCTTACAACGAGGCAGCTAAATAGACAGACAGACAGAAAATATACAGGCAAGCTGAAGGACAGCAGTAAGACAGTTAATGAGATTGACGGAAAGACGGAGATGTTGGCTGACAAAAGGCAGGTTCGAGGCAGCGAGTAATGTAGGCAGACATAAGTAGAAGGAAGGTAACCAGCAGAGGTGTAACAAAATTTTAAAAAGTTGGTGGGCATGATTTCTAAAAAATTGTTTGCCCCCTACTTTTTGAATTTTGCCGCCCAGAAATTTGAAAAATGGGGGCGAGGGGCACAAATTATTTTAACAAAGGTAATCTTAAAAAGCCATTGGATAACATAAAAAGAACCGATTTGGAGGGCACATGGGGGCACTAAAACTGGGGGAGCTTTGCCCTTCCAAGTTTTGAAACTGGGGTCCGGTGCCCCTCTGTCCTCCGCTTGTTACACCCCTGGTAACCAGATACATGTAGGCTGGCAGACAGTGGACAGGAAGGCGGTCAGTGAGGCAAACATGGAGACATTAGGAGACGAATAGGAGGGAAACAGGAGGCTAATGAGCAGACACGAAGACAGAGCCAGAGAAAGGAAGACACAGAGGGAGGGGAGATTCCCACACACACACACGCACACACACACACACACAGAGCCGCATTTATTCTTATGGGCCCGAATACAAATTGTGTTTGTGTCATAGTATTGGGGTTTCTGTTCAAGTTATAATTTTAAAATAGCTCTAGACTTCGAGTTATTAGGTAGTTTATTTATAATTAATTTTTCGTGCTCTTTTGTCGGAAATATCTGCTATAATTATATTATTGTCTTATGACAATGACGAGGTTATTTTCTTGCTTATTCGATACAATTTTGACCCTTAAGTTTGTGGAGGCCTACGCGAACACATATTCCTCGTGTGCTTATATAAATGCCTGTTCTCACATGTCTGTTCGAACAAATTGACAAATCGAAAAAGCATTGAGGCTGAGTTAACGAAATTAGACGATGCTTCAGAGGATGCAGGACGATCTGGTCATCTGATCGTCACGCACACGACCCGATGACCATTCGAACCTAAAGCCACGCAGGCCTACATCAATAGGCTACATTAAAATAAAATCTAAACACAACACCATTTAAGCAAAGTTTAATTTATACGCTTCTTGTGGATCAGTGTTTAAACTACTTATCAATAATTACTATAGTATTTTGCTATTTTCTACTGCTCGGGGTTCAAATTGACGGGAAGATATTGTAGCTAGTCGCGATTTCATCATCATTTTGATCCATGAGCCGAAATAATGGTAATAGTTTTCTCCAAACTTCTAAACCCCCGCTCAAAAATTAACTGCACCAGCCAATCCATGAGGTCCGTGTAGATGTCAGCGCACCTATTGCTGTACGTTTGTCATTGCACTACATTTCCTTCGTCTGTTTCTTGATGAACGGAGCTTTTGAACCCATCTGCTCGACCTTCCCATTTATCATATGAATAGAGTCTCAGGCTTTGGACTGGCTCTGGTATCCAATATCTTGTAGGACTATAATAGGCGACGTGTCTTCCAACGTTAGCCAGGTTTTTTAGGGTTCCTGTTGAGTCTGCTCAGTGTACACTTACACTGTATCGTAGATTGCAGGACAGCCTAGAACTTTGCCACTGACGGCATAACTCAGGCAGGCATTTCCTACTTAGATGTTTCTACAGCTTCACTAGCTGAGATGTAGGCCACTTTGGGTTAACGAATCAGTTTTCCATAAATTCAGACGATTGCTGAAATCCTGACTGTAGATGGACTGTTATGAAGGCTTGTAAGACATTTTTGAAAGTTATTAACAGTCACAAAGCCATAGGCAAAAGTCTTGAAGCATTGTTTTAGAGAGAATATTAGAGTAAGTAGCAAGAGGTGATACTTTACAGATAGATGTCGCCTCTTGTGCAAATAAAATTTTCTCGTTATGTGGTGAGAGACAATTCTAGGGTCCAAAAGCGTAAAAACAAACCTGTGAAGTAGATTTAAATAACCATGATGCCTGTCTCTTAATATGCGTAAAACTGTTTAGACAACCTGACTACCACGACTACATGTACAACCGGCTTAAAAACACGGTTCCTGTCAGCTGTGTAGAGCAGCTACAGTGCTGGCCGATGAGTCGAGGGTTGAAATCCACGTATGAGCAGAAAGACATTTTGAGAGTGGCCGTCAACCGGCGCCTCTAGCGAACTTAACTATAAGTTTATTGTGAATGCAATAACCGTGTTGGAAAAGGCGGCAAGGGAGAGGACTACACACCAGCTGTCATATGCTGAGGCTGAGAAATGTGAAGTCTCCAGCATTTCAGACCTGTGGCTGCTCTTACTCTTTTTATCAATACGTGTACTTTTCTTCTCCTCGCTGCTTCTCCCCGCCTCCTCATATAACAGGGTGACACAAAAGTTCGTTCATCGTTTTCAGACTTAAATATCTCGGTCAAAATTATGCAGATCTCATAAATATTTTCAAGCGTATAAATGACTCACCTATTTAAAAATCCTGAAATTTTTAAGTCGAACGAGCATTAAATAACGTGACAGCGTACACCACGCCAGATGCATTGCTTTCTCGTGTTTGTATGTGACGTCACTAAGAGTCACGCCGCTTCGCTTAATTCTGCAAACATAGGAGCATCGACATCGGATTGTATTGTTCACCGATGAGTCGCCGTTCAAGGTGTTTTATGTACCGAATGCACAAAACGCTACTGTGGGGGGGGGGGGGGCTCACAGGACGAGAACCTTCCGTCTGCTCCACAGAATAGTAAAGTTTAGTCCGTCAGTGATTATGTGAGGTCAGGGGTCTCACACGTCTTCATTTTTATAGCCCCGACTGATACTAATTCAATTCAATTTTATTTTATTAACCAAAAAACATGAGAAAATGACGAGCAACAAGTTAACAGAAATGAATATTCTGGTTACACAGAGGAAACTAAATGGGTCATAGACCCCGCTAACCAGAGGCCCCTATGTAGAATTTATAAACTGGCAATGGGTACCAATATTTATAACACTCACTCACATATCAGGTAAGTAAAAATAGATAGAAGTTAATCTTAACTAGTGCCTTAACTAAGGGCTCATTGCATCCACTGAATAGACAGAAATGCAATCACTCCATCCTTAGAGTTGTCTTCAAGCAAATATAGGTGAAGTTTATTTTTGAATAATATAATATTTGGCTGGTGTTGAATATATGTTGGGAGAAGATTCCATAAATGGAATCCAGTACATTGAATGGAAAACAATCGATTATTTTTGTGTGCATAAGGAGGGTCATAGGATGTCGAGTTTCTTGTTTGATAAAAGTGGCGATCAGAGGTGAGGCCAGAAAGTTATTAGGAAAATGTGATAATAAACCATAATTATAGCGATACATAAAGTGTAGCATTTGCATCCTCTTGATTTTATCAGCACTCAATGGCCCATATTTTTGAAAATACTGAAAAGTGTGTGCTCTTTAAGAAATGTATGCAATATATCTGACAGCATTTCCTTGAAAGGTGGTGAGTTTTTAAGATTAAAACTATAGGTGGAGGTCCAAGTTAGATTGCAATAAATTAACAATGGATAGATGAGAGAATAATAAAGTGTATAGTCCGGATAGAGAGGGAAATCAATTTGGACTAGCGAAAAAGTATTCCAATATTTTACATTACTAACATTCTTAAGCAATACGCGTTCGAGAGACAACGCCAGGGTTATGCAACAAAAAATATTTTGTTGGGGGGTATTTCAACAAGAAAAGTAGAGCTAATGACTATGAACAACAAACTGGAGTCAACATACCATCTCAATCACTTTAATGCAAACATTGAGCCTGTTTTGATTTGCATAATTTTTAAGTCTCAGGTCAGAATTTTTATCTATTTTAGACGCAAGTCTGGTTCAAGTTCAAGTTTTGATCTGTGCTTGGTTTTCATTCCAAACACTCCAGAAAGGCCGGTTTCACAGAGATGTGAAGTGCTGAAAAAAATCAAATTGTCACAGCGCCTCTTTTCAGGGAGAAATCCCTCAACAAGACCCTGTTCAATTCACCCTTTAATCCACCATCACAAAGAGGAATCAAATTCGATTCTCGCGATCCCAAGGTTGACTAATAATTAGTTCGATAGGCGGCTGGGTTGGCTGAATTAGATGTATAACGTTATGGGCGCCTCGCATAGTTGCACTCAGTTAAATGCTACTCGTGTAATAACTTGTCATCATCCGCTCATACTGTACTTGCAATGATGATGCTCAGATTGTGACGAATTCTTTTGTTTGAAAAACCCACCAGTTGTCGAACCGCAAATGATTAGAAAAGTGAGATTTGCCTTGATGAGGGATACTACACATAAATTATTATTGTTCAACATAGTGTGTAATGATTTGTAATTACGCTGTGACTGTATCAGTTTTAAACTAAACAAAGACATAAAATAGCATTATTATTATTACTACCATAAGAGGAGATGAAAGTTCAACTGCTCAATCGTTCTACCAATGCTGGAAGACCGCCTAACGTCTAGGACCTCGATGAAATTCAGTATTGGATGCGTAGTATTCAGCTCCTTTCAAATAAGACTTAAACTGGTGTCGCCACAAAGAATGTGTAGCTAATTGGAAGATTTGCACCACTATTAACCGACAATGTGAGAACATATAGTCTACAGTCTACATACTCTTAGGTTAAATGAGCTGAGGTGGGAAAAGAATGCCAAATAAAGTTGCACAATACTTTTTCTGGTGAAAAAAGGTAGTAGGAAATCCCGCTATCTGGCTCATCGGCCATAATATTGGTCAATTCACCCACCTAATAGGTTACCAAAGTGTATTATTAACCTATAACTAGGTTAAAATAACCAATTCATACACAAGCCTAAGGCCTAGGTTAAACATCTACCAATACAGTCTAATAGGTCCGGGGGAATTTCCAATAGTTTCGATGATGAGTCACAATTTATGCACAAACCAAAGTCCTAGGTCAAAACATCAACCAATAGGTCAAAAGTCACGGGAATTTCCAATAGTTTCGATGATGAGTCATAATTCATCCACCAATAGGTCAAAAGTCACGGTAATTTCCAATAGTTTCACCGAGTCAGCAGTTTCGATGATCACGTGATCACCAAGTCTTCATTATCAACCCAGGAATTAAATGACTCAGGATAACCCAACCATTTCACCAGCGACTTGTTTCCCCGTTTCCTGATTATCTTTTCTATTCTAAATTTCTTGAGTAGTCTTCTGTAGCTCCTGCTCATAAAATGAGCCCTGTGTTTCCTCACCATTATAATCAGTAATCTTATAAGTTGGTGGATCCGTATACTGAACTTGTGCAATTGTGAACATTGCCTCAGTCCATCTAGGTGCATATCCTTTTTCAAATATATTTTTCTTCTTCGTTATTCTAACTTTATCGCCTACCGAGAACTTAGGCTTAATGGGTTCTCGAATTTCACTTCCATTTAAGTTCATCCATACAGCCTTTTCATTCATTTTCAAACTAGCTTTAGAGGGTGTCATTTTAATGGAAGAATGCCTAGTTTCATTATAATTATTAACCCTTTCATCCAACACATCCATATATTTTCTTGTTGAACTAGCTGTAAAGTGCTTAAACATTTTCTCTCTCATCGTTCTGTTCCAACGCTCATCAACGCACGACTTTTCTTCATTCTCCGTAGAATACAACTCGACTAATTTCTTAACGTCGTTATTATAAAATTCTTTACCCTTATCAACCCAAACCTTGTCTGGTCTTCTCCCGCTCTCTAATATTTTAATGAAACCACTAGCCGTAGATTTTCCACTCTTATCATTTAATGGTACGATCCACTCGTACTTGGAAAATAAATCTATTACGGTTAGCAAGTATTTCACGCCATCCTTATCTTTAGCGAAAGCCTGCATATCGACTAAATCAGCAGCCCATATTTCATCTATTCCACCAACGTGCACCTTTCTCGTCCTAAAACGTCTTACTACAGGCTTATGTAACTCATCCGCGAGTTGGTCAGTCCATTGTAATTTTAGGCTTTTTGAACCTAACCCGAGACTTGCTTTGGTAGATAATATAGGTTTGACAAGACTTCTTTCTATTCGTTCTCGTAGGCTAGGATTAGGAATATTATTCAACTCATTAACCATCACTCTATCGGCGACATTCCTCGAAGCTGTATCGGATTGCTGGCCGTAAGCTAAATTATGATGATATGCAGCGTTGTCGACTCTATTGACGGGTTTCGACCAATCCTTAGGAGTTCCATCGGAATTCAACCTCAAATCAAGTCTAGTACCGGGACCAGTAAACGAATGTCCCGGCAAGTGCATCTCACCTGGATATTTAGCCCACGGCAGCTTAATACCGCTGGCAACCGAATTTAAAGATCCGCCTAAATCACCACCTTCAGAAGACTTCACGAATTGTGTCTTTCTCTTTCCACATATATCACATGTTCCTCTAAGCATTGACCTTCCATTCTTCGTTGTCACATTTTGAATATTTTTAGTTTCAGTACGAGTTTCACACTTTACCCAATACATCCTTTTTAAATACAATTAGATATATTTAAAATGCAAGTCAAAGATTTATCGTGGAACAACATATTATCTAGGAGATTCAATAATCCTCTTTTACCTAGAAGTATAATAGGGCTAATCATAGGAAAGTCTAGATGCGGTAAGACGACTCTATTTTTGAGCCTATTTCTAAGACCTGGATGGTTAGACTACGACGATCTGCAAGTATTCGGAAGATCTTTCTTCAGCCAGAGTATAAAATACTCAAGCAAGCATTTGAATAAAAAATACCGAAAGCATCCATCGTCAGGCTATTCGGGTGCCAAGACAAGATCGCGAGATAAAATGTACCTCCGGCATTCGTCATTGAGATAATGGCTAAACACTCGGATAAAAATCTGACATGTCTTCCAAGTTCTTCGAATCATCTGAAGATGTGCCAGTTCCGAGAGATTTGAATCGTGAAAAGAAGAACCTGATGATTTTCGATGATTTACAGTTCGAAAAGCAAAATAAATGTGAGACGTACTGCATCCGGGGAAGGCATAGTAAAGTTAATTGCTTCTACCTCGCTCAAAATTATTTCAAACTACCTAGACAGACGATCAGAGAGAATGCAAACTTTCTCTGCATTTTTCCTCAAGACCAGAAAAATATTAATCACACTTACAACGATCACGTAAGTACACATGCCTAAGGATGAGTTTAAGAAACTATGTAAAACAGCCTGGGAGCAACCTCATGGATTTGTAGTGATAGATCACTCTAGTAATAAGAATAACGGCAAGTATAGATGCGGTTTCGATGAATTCTACATTTCATTATAAACAAATCTTTTATATTATAAAAATGGAATCACTTCTACAAAAGATTGCAGACAACACCGCTCGTTACACGGAGCCAAAGTTATCGTTTTACATATTATTAAGTGATAAGAGTTCGCGAATAAGGACCAGATTCAATCCGTTGATTCAGTTCGATAAAGGCAAAAAGTATGAAATGGCTCTTATCAATCTGGATACATATTTTTAATTCCCTAACATCGACGCGACTAACAACAACTTTTCGTATTCGCCGAATGGTGGAGGTATGTGGGTTACTATAACCATTCCCGAAGGTTGTTGCGAAATACAGACATTAACGAATACGTCCAGAGAATCATGAAAGAAAACGAGCATTATGATATGGTTAACGAAGAATACAATATTAAGATAGAAGCAAATAGCAATACCTTGAAGATTGTTGTGCATCTAGCGGAGAATTACATGGTCGATTTTTGGGCGTTGAACTCTATCGGAAAAATCATCGGTTTCGATAGACGGCGTTATTCAGCAGGGTACCAAGAATCGGAGAATATAGTGGACATAATGAGTGTCAGTAATCTGAGAGTAACGAGTGATATCGGGGCTTCCTATAGCAACGGAACGACTGATAATATAATTTATTCCTTTTTTCCCGAATGTAGGGCCTGGCTATAAGATAATCGAAACGCCGAAGAATTTGATATATCTTCCAATCACCCTATCCACGATATCGATGATGGAAACGTCTCTCACCTATCAAAATGGCCAACTAATTAATCTGCGAGGTAAGGCATTATCGATACGGTTTCATATAAGAGAGGCTTAAAAAGTTTTATAGTCTTATATAAAATGAGTCGATACACAAATGTCAAAGTTAATATTTCAGGAGGACAAAAAGACAAAATCAAAATATCGCTACAGGCAGGAACCGGTGTTAGCATAGGATTAAAGCACAACCTTTTTAATTGGAAACCACGTGTTAGTTCTTACCCAGGCACAGGTTAAAAAACTTAGCCAAAGCGTATCACGGTGGAACGGGTGCGACTATAAAAATGAGTTAACGCAGCTAATCCATAATGCCAAAGTTGAAGGTGGATTTATCGGCGCTATATTACCATTTCTGGCAGTTGCGGTCAAATTCCTGCTATCGAGCGTATTACCAAGCTTAGCAACGGTTGCATTAACAGGAATAGGTGCAGCGGCTGGATCAAAAGTCATAGACAAAGTCACCGGATCGGGTGGTGCAATATATCTCAATAGTCGAGGCAATAACTACAAGAGAGTGCAACAAGGGCATGGTCTTTACTTGAAGCCATACCAAGGTTCTGGACTTGATGGTGTAGGAGAAGGTCTGTTTCTGAAAACAGGTTCTGGATTCGTAAATAGTGAAGGGTTTATCCTTGGACCAGATTCACCGTTTAAAGACATTTCACTTCTCGGACTGTTACTTTAAAAAATAATATAGTATATAAAATGTCTCAATTTCCAATTCATAAAATGGGATGGACGAAACCAATAATTGTTCCAGAAGTAAGAACACAACCGAGATCCGTCATGTGGAAGGTGTGTGAAGGTATGTGGGATGTTAAATATAGACCGCAAAGACAAATGGGTGGCTTAAGATGGGAGTTTTTTGCTCAATCTACAATAACCATTCATTCTCATAAGACGGTTGTTTTACCGTTAGGCTTAGGTGTCCGAATGACGAAAGGATCTTGCAAAGTTTCGCTCCATCCGGAAGTTATAGAAGCGGGGTGTCGCCTGCTGAGCGATACCGTTACTGGAATCGCGGAAGACATTTTACTCGATATTAAGAATTTTAGAGATCTTGGACCTGTCACCATAAACGAAGGAGATTCGTTATGTTATGTTGATTACCGCGTCAACGAATAAAACTTGAATTCCATTTTATAATATTCTTCGATAATATAAAATGGAATTGAATAAAGCAGACACCTGTCGCCTTCAGAAAATATATGAAATTCAGCAGGAAATATTACGAGAACGGGAAAATAGAGAAATAATTTGTAAAACATATCAAGAGCGTTAAAGTAGTTGGTGCGTTGGGAGGTTTGTTTGCCCTGACATCTTCTGGACTCGGTGCATTAGGCGCAACTTTTCTAAGTACCGTCGTAGCCGCGCCAGCTGCAATAATCGTAGTATCTTTATCCGCTGGAGCTGGAGCTTTGTGCCTGTTAGGAAACCAAATTCGCCGGATAGTATCGCTGCGGCAAGAAAAACATGCAAAAGATCAAGACCATAGCCGAAGGGAAACTCAACTCAATCAGCAACCTTGTTTCGAAAGCTTTGGATGATAATAATATATATCTCAGGCTTGGAATATTCTGTTATTCTAAGTGAATTCGAGAAATTTAATCAGATGAAGGAAGAGGTTAGGAGTAAAAGCAATGTCAACACAGATGAAGCGACAAATCAATGGTCGTAATGATCATTCATTAGGGAAGAGGTATTGAATACAAAGTGAACGCAAATTTACGTTTTATGTTTTACGTTTTACGTTTTTATGTTCAAATATTAAGTTTCCAAGTTAAAAATGTTGTTTCTAAAAATCAAAGACCCAACCAAACGTGATTTTATCGTTGAGAACTTTCTCAAAATGAAGCAAAATATTAGACAAGACTCATTATCTGAGAAAATGGGGGACATTGGGCTACCATTACACCGACCGATTATAAGGATTCATATCCACTATTCGTTTTCGATATGAGTAAGCAATCTGAACGGCTAAAGTCATCAGTTGTCGATATCCAGATCAAGGCTACTTTCAATGCTGGGGTGCCGGTTGGAACGGAAACTGATGCAGTTGTCATTTCAGATAAATTGCAAAACTTCCAATCAGGCGGTCAGAAGATGAGCGTTGTATATTAAAGAAAATATTTTCTATAATTAAAAAAAACATGAAACTCTCACAACTGAAATCGCTATAAAAGGAAAATGGAATAAAGCCAAGTTTATATAAACAAGTACTTCAGTTCTTTCTACTAATACAACATCCTCTACTCCCAATGAATATACTGCATGATAAATCTAACACGACACTACACGGTTCCTCGGATATTCCAAATCGACTTCTAATTTACACGACGTTCCTCTCCAATCGCTTAGCTCATCGTTGCTCATCCACTGGAACCCAAGAGTTGGTAGATTTTTACACATACTGCATCCGTACAAATTGTTTGCGTCTAAATATGTTATAAATATTGAAGGCTTGCCATCGTTAAATGGTTCTCCCATATACTTATTCTTTGCCTGTCCGTAGCGATGTGAAATGGTGCTAACACCACCTCTTATCCCATGCTTAACCATTAGTATCATATCGTAATCATTCAATAACTCCAACTCTACTCCAGTCCACTTCAATGCGGCATCCCAAGCAAGACCTGGAGAAGTATAATACCAAGCGGGATCTAGACCATAGTTCTCACTGCTTATATCTCTAAGATTCTCAAATACATCAGCAAGCAGGAGAACATCAGTCACATTATATAAATCATGGTATTCTCTCAACGTCTTGAATCCGAATTCATTCCATACCGTCTGCGCCTGGTTTTAGTCTTCGTCACTAATTCCTGAATCGTTAAGTATTGAGTAGAATGCTGACTTTGATGGTAGTTCTGTTTCGTTCAGCCGGTCGACGTCATCAGCGTAATCGTAAGGGTACACTCCTTTTTTTCTAAGTATGAGGTCGAGTGGACTACCAGAGTAGTGTTTGCTTACATTCCTACAATGGTCTTTCTTTAGGTTCCCCGATAAAGCGTTGAGACTCGATGCCATAAATTTAAAACTATCGATAAAGCGCAATTTACGTTTAACTAATGTTTTCTTATTTTCTTCATTCGCAAATTTATCGACTACGACTTCTCTGCTAAATGAGATATACTTTTCTTCGTTTCTAGGAATGCAGTTATTCTTTTCATTATCATCGCCTCGTAATTTCTTTACGAATAGATGACTGTCGTAACCGGATAGATTATGAAACAATACTGGAAAAAACTTGGGGACTATATAATTTAGATTACAATTCTTATGAGCAGCGCCTCTATATTTTCCAGTTAAATAGCAATGGGCTCTAACTCGATCTTTACCCAGTTCGCCTTCGCATATGTAACAAACGGCAGCGGAATCGAATAGCGCCTGTTCTTTTTTTCCGAAAGTCATTTTCTTAGGAAATTTAAATCGATTATAAATATTTTTTATATTTTCTACAAGAGTATCTATGAATATCTGTGCTACATCATCGTCTTCGCTCTATGCTGTGAACGTCACAGGAGCTTGCGAAAATAGATCATCGTCAAAACATTTTATATAATAACAGAAAGAACTTGGGACATGTTTTTGGTATCTGTTGGTGTAAGACATGTTGGGATTTGGTTGACATGTGTCTATAGGTTTAATGAAAGATTCAAAATCGGCGTACACGACAAAGGGAACTCTCATCTTTCTATAATATTTTTTAAAACTCAACATAGTTCCTGGTTCTGGAAGTTCTATCTTTTGAGCGGCGTGTTGGGAACAGTACTCGGTGTGTTTTTTTAATGACTCTAGCTTTTCATATCCTCTCAAACATCTTTTACAATAGTGCATCGAAGTGTATGAGTTTGCGTTATGAACCGCCATCAGTCAGTTGAAGTTCTTTATCCAGCAATGATGCTTCTTTTGTTCGTCAGAAATGAGTAATAGGTCTACACTGATATCGCTCTCGTGCTTCGATAAATATAGTGGGAATAGGTAAACATCTCTCTTATGACCAAAAACACTAATACTAATATTATGATTTCTCTCAAACTTACTTATCACGTTAGCATCCGCTGCGACTGGGAATTCAATGCTGGACAAATCAAGTTCCTCATACTGTTTGATTAATTCTTTCGTAAGTCTTTCTGAATTTTTATCAACAGGATTTAAGGCTCTCGTTACAGACCACTTGAAGCATTCTTCGCTCTTCATATTGATAATACCCTTTTTACTCGCAAAAACATTTCGGTAGTGGAATGTAAGAACTACCCTTCAACGGTTTATAAACAACCGTATTGATATCCAGCTTTACAACTGCTCTGAACCTTCAGTTACTACCACGCATCTGGAAGGTAGCCATTGATTCTATAATTTTATCTTTCGCATTGTTGTAAATTTCACTGGTATCAGTAGAGTCCAAAACCACTTCAATTATCGAGCGGAATGGTATATCTCTGGAATCAACTTCACCAGATTTCATGTCAACGCGCTCCATTGATCAGGTGAGGATACAATTGACCTTAGTCTGTCGATTTCTTGTCAACAGGTCTACCACTTGTGTTTGAATGATGTTAAGAAAAGATGTGACGTCAATTCCGTTTACTCCTTCGATCGTGTATTGTTTCGTGAAGTCCTTGATATCTGTGGCCGTCTCTTTTATTTCGCGTGTTTTCATAAGAATTATACCGAATATAGAATTCCCTTTGGCTTTCAGTTCTTCTATATTCTCGTTCACCTTTCTCTTTGGTTCTTCGGGTATGTACCCTTCAATCCACTTTGCGAATGTATTAATCGCGGATTTGGTCTCATCAAGGACTTTTCGTACCGCTGAGACCGATATAGGAATGAATGTTGGTATTCCAATGTTGGAAATGGGCTTGTCAAGCAAACTGTTCTTTTTAGTATCGGATGAGATCGGGGCAAAATTTGAGGTGATGAGTGTGTTGGGCACTGGCTTCAATTTTACTAATCAAATCTGCTTTACGCAGTCTCGTATAACCAACCATACCTTTCTGTTTCGCAATTTTTCTTAATTCGATCACAGTCTTCTTCGAGTATTCCATTTTATCTTGGGATGACATTTCTTTATGCTGTTGTGAGGAAATATTTTCATTCATTTTATATATATATATTTTTGTTTGTTTGTTGAATAATGACTCATCATCGAAACTGCTGACTCATCATCGAAACTATTGGAAATTTCTCGGACCTATTAGACTGTATTGGTTGATGTTTAACCTAGGGCTTAGGTTTTTTTATCAATTAGTTTTTGTAACCCAGTTATAGGTTACAAATACGTAACCTATTAGGTGGGCGAATTGACCAATATTATGTTCGATAGCGGGATTTCCTACTACTGGCAAAACATAAAGTGGGGTTGGAATTCTTCACGTAGACTAGGTCTGGAAGATTTTCAGCTAAGCTTGGAACCGGCGTGAACAGAATAGCAACGAAAAGTCTGCTTAAGGCGATATTGCGCAGGTCTGAAAAAAACAACCGATCACAACCTAGCATAGGATTCGTCATTGTTGATTGCTATTAGCTACAGTTCCTACTGGAGGTCATCCTGAGGCATGACACTCATAACGGAATATTTTAATGTTCAGTTTTTATTAGATGGGACTGGTTGGGAGGAGGTCATGGAGGAGGTCATGAAATAAAGTCATGGGAGGATGTCATAGAATAAGGCCATGGGAGGAGAGAAGACTCATGGTAAGCGGGTGTCATTTTGGAGAGAGCAGTTTGAGAATATTCTAAAATGTCCGAAGACAGCGGCATTTTGAACTTTGCTGCTGAAGAAGCGGAAATCCGCTGATGAACCAACAGACATTTTATGAACATTTAGGGATGCAATTTCGAAATGGAAAATAAATAAATTACAAATGCAGCATATCTTCACCGTTGATTTAGAATTTTTTTTACTTTTATCTCGTAATAAGTGAATAAATGCATTGAAAAGTAAAATGATGGGTGCGTTTCTGATGGCCGCCCAACCGCAGCTCGTATTAGAACTTCACGATAAGCAATCACTCGGTGTAAAAATGTCTTTAAAAAAATTTCTCAGTTGATGCCAGCCCCTGAAAGCATTTTTGGCACAAGATTATTAGGTCCGTTGGATCCTGAAGAGCGTGAATTAACTTAGGATAAATTCAATGCTTGGTTCTGTCTTGATCAGTCAAAGTATTGATTTGTATTCGTCGTAGAATCTGTACAAATCACGATTATTTCTTTACAATCTTCGTTTCTATTGATCATTGGTCCGTTCTCTCATTTTATTATCTGATTGAAGTTTTATCCTACATCAGAGATCTGTTCTGAACCGTTAACGATGGACCTGAAGAGCAACGATTGGTTACTCAGTGAAGCGAATATTTCATTTGAAGGAATGGCTTTGAAATAGACGGAGCCTGGCTATCAATGGGATCTTAATACATGTATAATTATATAGTGTCCTTTGAAGATATCTACTCAGAGGCATGATCATCAAAGGCCGATGTCGTTCGGGAGAATCCGTGAGTTTTCGTAGTAGATGTGACGAAATATCTCTCCGACCGTACTGTTCAGGGTTCGAATGCTGATTGGATTGTAGTCGACGTTGTGCTCGCGATACCACAGATGAACGGCATAGTTTTCCGACCAGTCCCACAGCTTTCCGTCGCCGTAGAGCCATTCCCTCTCGAACCAGTTTGGTCTGTTGATGGAGAACCACTCGACGTGCACTAGGTCTGGGTGATCTCTGGCCAGTCTCATTGGAACCACGACGGAGTGGTAGTTCCACTCGCGGTCATCGAAGCTCGAGTACGTCGCCCTCCACTGAGCGATGAAGCTGGAATTGCGGCGTGCCAGTATGAATCCGCTGCCGAGCATGTCGGGGGTCTCGGCCCCGAGGGTGACATCGTAGAGCAGCAGAGGGTCTAAGGAACGGACGACGATCACATCCAGATCCAGGTAAAGGCCGCCGTATTCCGCGAGAAGCTCAAGACGGGCGACGTCCGATTGATGTTCCGGAACGGTCACGGTCCTGTTGAGAACGGACTTGGGACGTTCGTAGGGCACAAGGAGCAGGTGAGCCACGGACTGACGCACAAACACCCACCACGGACCAGATGGCTTCTGGTCGTGCCAGAAGTAGATCTTCGTAGGGCGGAAGAAGCGTTGAACAGCGAGAAGGCAGATCGCTTGATGAAACCGGAAGTCAGTGTCAACCGGATAAAACCACGTGACGTGGACGACGCGGGGCACAGGTGCCGTCGACCGCGGTCTACCCAGCATCCTAGGAAGGGCGTCTCCACCGACCGATCCAGCCGCAGCGATGTGCCTCAGAGCAGCCGGATGACCGAGACCTTCTGGTCGGGCGGCGATCGACTCGTGCGGCTGGCGGTAGTAGGCCGATTGAATCGTCATGCCAATATTCCAGATGGTTACGCCGCACAGACCCCAGACAAATACGACAAGTAACTGTCGGTGTATCGACCGCGGTCGCAGGCAGACCGACGCCGCCGACGCAAAGGCACCGTATCTCGCGCCCATCCCCGTCACAGTGTCTTCACCGAGTCACGTATAACCACGTTTATTGGCGAGTAACGCTTTTCCGTTGCTGGGCGGCTTCTATCTCTTCAAATGGTCCTTTTACACGTGCAACAAACATCGATACGAATGCCGCGCCATTCGTTTGTCAATTCACCACGCGATGTCAGTGGTTAGGCTATCGTTCTTCGTCACATGCATCGCATTACTGCGCTCCAGAAATTCTTTCCCCGCTCGGTGCGATTGAGTCGCTTCGGTTATACACCGCGCTCCAATAATTGAGTTCGCTTCTAGCGTTGCGCGATGACGACATCGGGAAATGCGAGACTTGTCCCCTGGAAGGCGTAAATAAGACTTGGTCCGATTGGTGATCCATCTGTTTCTCCATCTCACCAAACGCCACTAACTATCCATCAACGCTTTCCACTCATTCGTTCCCCCACGAACGCTCCCTGTCTGCCTTCCTCGTGTCACAAGGCCCACGTCGCCCAAGAACTCATAAAAAGCCGAACCGGTTAGAAACAGCCACAGCAGGGTCCAATATTTCCACGAATTTACGAATGTCAATCACGTTCGAGTGTGCACTGTGCGTTCCTGCGCTAAGCCATGATCTGTTAAATGTGCATGGGAAGATTTTAAAGACATTATCGCCGCTGACTCGCTTACACCGCACGACCGAAGCCGAATCGATTATATTAGACAGGATTCACAGCTCACACGGCGGCACGAAGTCCAAATACGTGGCGTCGTCTGTCGACGGATGTCGAATCGTAGAGCGAAATTACTGGACGCCGCCGTTTCGTAATCGAAGCAAATTGGAATACTGATTAAAATCGATACTGAGTCTGATAAGCCACTGAGTCGAAGATCGCCAACGCACGATGAACGGAGGAGTAGGAGAAGAAGGAGGAGGTCTATTCAGCCGACGTTATCGTCTCAATCTCCGGTTTCCTAACAAAGCCAGCGAAACTGAAATAAAACGTTTAAAAGCTTATAGAGTTGACCGTTGCAATGGATAAAAAGTGAACGATTCGGTCAGCGAAGGATTTGAGAAACAGATATTCAGAAAAAGCGGAGACTCGGGTACAAAGACAAGCAGATAACATGCTTGGCTTATAGTCTAAGCCGGCTTATAACGAAAGCAAGAACATGTTATTGCACCGTCCTTTTAAACCAAAGTCTTGGTGTCTATCTGCATGCCAAATTGTCTGTCACAGACAGATAGACAGCTAGACAGCCAGACAGTCAGGCAGGCAGCTAGGCAGTAAGATCCACAGAGTCATCGGCTTGTGCAGCTAGCTTAAGGCAATCAATAATTCTGAAGCGTAGAATTGATGACTCTCGAGTCAGAAAGTCTTAATTTGAATTCCATTAACGAGTCAACGAAATGAATAGAAGTATACAGGACAAGAATAGGATTCTGATTACAACAACAGAAACGGCTTCGGCTGCTGCTGCTGGTCGGCACCAAGCAGAGAATGTTGACGCTAATGAGGTTCATTGTTCTGCCTTCAGCAGCAGCAGCACATTGCAACCAGCCATCACCCATATCAGACACTTCAGCTGCGGCAGAGGATGCATCTCGATCCGGACCATCGTTCCCTTCAACGTTCGGAACGCAGCCTGGGATCTCATTACCCGTTTCTTTGGTGTCAGTTCTGAAGTCGTCTTCTCCACATTACTTCTGCTTTCTTTTTATGCATGGCAACGATTATGCTGCTGCTGATGATGATGATGACGACGACGACGACGATGACGACGACGACGATAACGGCGTTGATTATGATGCTGATGCTGATCATAACAGCTGATGCTGCTGGATGCTGTTGCCGCCGCCGCCGCTGCTGCTGCTGCTGCTGCTGCTGATGATGATGATGACGATGATGATGATAATGGTGATGATGATGATGATCCCGATGTTGATCATCACAGCTGATGCTGCTACTAATGTTGCCGCTGCTGCTGCTGACGATGATGATGATGACGATGATGCTGATGTTGATCATCACAGCTCATGCTGCTGTTGCCGCTGCTGCTGCTGCAGCTGCTGCTGATGATGATGACGATGATGATGACGATGATGATGATGATGATGATGATGATGATGATGATGATGATGATTATAATGATGTTGACGATGATGAAGCTACTGAGAATTCAATAACAATAATTCTGAAAATGATGAAGTTGCTCCTTGAGCCGCTCATTGAGATCACCGTAACAGAAATGAAGAGTGTATCTAGAATATGCAATAATATAAATTATATGCATATAAATATGTACGTATATATTGCATATATTGCATATATTGTATATATTGCATATATTGCATACATTGCATATGTTGCATATATTATATATAGTGTATATATTGCATATGTTGCATATATTGTATATATTGCATATATTGTATATATTGCATACATTGTATATATTGCATATATTGCATATATTGCATATATTGCATTTATTGCATTTATTGCATATATTGCATATATTGCATATATTGCATGTATGAGTGTTTCTTCTGACTCCAGCTTTTAAACATTGCTTTCGTTGAATTTAAACCATGATTGTTTAATTGAGTGTACCATTAAGCGTTGCACAACACGAATACAATTTAATAAGATCTCAACGAAGAACGACATGAAACTAAACATCCCAAAAAGACCGTAGGATAAACAAAGGGATGGGAAGAAAATAACAGTAAGTATTACCATTGATGAAAAGGAAAGGGAACATTCTGTTAGCTATGAAGTATGATCACAAATGATGCTAAGCGCCAAGTAGAGACAACGAAAAGAAAATCTATGAGAAACGATGATTTCTACAAAAGAAATGAATTTCTGGGCTGGAGGCTAAATAAGAATCTGAATAAAAGAATAATCAAGTCTATGATATGGAGTGTCGTGTTACAGTTATACGAATCGGAATCATGGACGATGAGGAAGGAAGACTTCAAGGATTTCAAGCTATATTCGACAGTTGAAAATGGCGAAGGATGCATGGAAAGAGTCAGTTTGATGGAACGATTTACATATAATTATTATGAAGAGATACTACAAATGGTGAACAATAAAATATCTCTGATGGGAATAAATATAACCCGAAAGCGAAAATGGTTCAGCCACACAGTGGGAGAGACTCCCTCCTAAGAACTATTATTGAGGGAAGAATGGAGGGAAGGAGTAAAACTGATAATGTCGTTATTTGTCTGGATGATGAAAGAGTGCAACAAGTTGAAGGAGACGAATCGCGAAATTGGACATACGAACTTGTCTAAGCAGTAACCAAGAGTCGAAGCAAAGCTTATAGCATATCATGTATCAGGTAGCGCGCAACGTTAATACATACATACATAGGCAATATATTTACACACATATACATAATCAAGTATACATCTATAATATAAAATTTATGTATATATACTAACATATCTAGACATACAGAGGAAAATATACATTATACAATATACAATAATATAAAAATGCACCTAAAAGTATACACTGGTTCTTAAGAAGAGAATGAAATATCCATCTGTTTTGTCAAACCTTAGACATATTTCAGCGATAACGTTTTCTACATCCTGATCCGATGTTGCTCTCAAAATATGGTCAGCATAGTCACGCAATATTCGCGGAGTGCCGTCAACTTCCCATGTGATGATGTCACATCATTTATACTTCTTGTCCAGGTCATTGAGTAATTGCTTTACTGACTGTAAATCTGCACATGCAGGTGCACTTTTGTAGTATATATGGCTGGATGTCTTGTCATTTACTTCACATGGACAACAATAGAGTTCCATGGCGTCGTTAAATGTACCTACAGAATAAACAGGTCTGATCTGGGCCTCGAGTCTGTGACCTTCATAGGACTCTTGAGTCAAGGATGGCACTGGAATCTCATGTCACCAAAATTGCATGAACCTCTAGTTTACCTATAAGGCTGCTTCGACTTCAAGATGCAACCAATTATTGTCTTAACATGTCATGACTATTGAAATTCAATACAGATGAATTTGTCTTAGTATTTATCGCAGGTCTCCAGGTCAGAGATTTAAATTGGAACTTACGATGGCTGGCGCTTGTTTTTACACAGGTCGAGTTTAAAGTTGGCTTCCTTGTAGGCATAGAAAAGGAACTTCGCGGTCTATAGCAGGGAGCACCCTTACCTCCTTTTGCCCTTACCTCCTTCTGCCCTTACCTTCCTCTGCCCTTACCTCCTTCTGCCCTTGCCTCCTTCTGACTTCTAAACAGTTCTAGTATGCGTAATTGGAGCTATTCTCTCTCTCTCTCTTCGACGTTGTCCGTGAATGATCTAGACGGTGTTCGGACTCTTGTTAACGAGGTTTAACGTGCACGCATGAACTAGATCGGTTAAGGGGTTTCAGGTAATGAAATTACCAATCTCCATTTGGCAGTGTCAAGTGAGTCCGTAGTATGATGCCTAGGCTGTTTTGAAGCCCTTCTAACAATTGCCATTTGCGAAGACTCGTATTCCACAGACCTAGTGACTTAGAGATGCTCGCTTTCTACACCATCTGGGTGCACGGGTCTGCGAGGGACTGCGAGGAACTGTGAGTGAGAGCGTCGGTCCATGGGCTTCGACTACTGCTAGTCTTTTCACCCATCGTCGTTATTTCTTTTCGACGCTACGTGTAGTTCATGGACTTGTAGCATCGTGACTGATAATATTATAAGTAGCATCTGGATGGAAAATGAGAATATGCGTCAGTTTGGCTGAGCGCGTCTGCAGGATCTCTCGTGTGGTGACTCCTATGGTTTTCTGACCACGCTCGCTTATTGATCAAGTCTCGGTCTTGATGGCATTAACATCATTCAGGTAGACATTCAATGTCGTAGGCAGCACTTTTTGAGCCGCCATAGTACGTGTCCACATGAAAAGATCATTGAAAAGAAAGTGGATCATCAACTGCATGTAGCTTGCCATCCGGAGAGGAACAACCTCCTGCGATCGTTTTAGTCGAGATTCAGAAGGTTCCATTCGACGGAAACACTCCTGTTTCGTCTCCTATAGATCTGGCATCTATGGGGCTATTGATCGTTCAGAGCTCATGTTGCTGGCACTTATTGATGTTAGCGCAGTCTTTGATTCTGTAGACCACGACATCCTGTTCAAGTGGTTGCATGCTACGTTTGGGCTGAGTAGAGGTTTCCACGAATGGCTTAGTCCCTTCGTTACTCGGCGTACGCTTAGTGTGGTTAATTACTCTACAATTCGTGTGGCTGTGTACCAGGCAGCAACTTACCAAGCTTAACTGGATGTCAAATCTAGTAAAATTCAGCTTCTCTTGTCCATGCCTTCATTACAGCAAGGCTTGATTACTGTCTAACCCTCTATTCATGTCTGCAGGTCTTCTCCTGATCGTATGCTGTGATCTACAGCAAGCCTTATTGGAAACATAGGTATGTATGATTGTATTTAATACAGTAACTTCACAAGATATAATATATCTTGTAAAATGATTGTATTAAACACAATATCATGTTGAATGGTCTGCATTGGCTTCTTGCATGACTGTGTATTTATCAAAGAGTTGTCTCTCTCGTCTGGCGATTCCAACTTGGTCGTGCACCAGCCTACCTAATAGACCGTTGTCAGCTGTTATTGAGGACTCCCTTCACTCAGTAGTGGGGCTTCTTGTCGCTCCATTTGCCCGTACAACAGTCATGAAAAATCGTGGTAGGCCATTTATGTTATGGAAAGGCCTTTCTTAAGAGTTGCATCTTTTCACTACAACTTACGGCCATTTGACATTACGTATGCGAACGTGATCAGCCATTTTGGTCGATTAACGGCCGCTGCGTCATTTTGACGAATGTTTTAATCAATACGCAGAATTTCCTCAGTAACTTCGATCATGTTGAAATTCTCTAGTGCTGGGTTATACATACTGGTCATTTTCGTCGGCTTTGACAAATTATTTGTGCATTTAAAAGGCATTTTGTTTGTAAGTTGTTTAGGCCATGTGACTGCATGCAATCGAGTCTTACATAAACGGCCGTTGCATAAATGCCCTCTGTAGCTGGGCGCTTTCGTTTCGGTGGAGGTTGACTGACGCGGCCATTTGAATGACCTCGACCGATAGTCACGGGTGGCTATTCAATCTACCGACAAACACACGACGAAAGCCTCTTCTACATCCTCCTTGAACCTCGACGAATATCCGGACGTGCGTCATCTTCTACCAGTGAGGGACTACTCGCCCACACCGTCCCCCGTGTTTTGCAAATCAATCTCGGCAGTTGTCGCTCTACCCATTCGGCGCAGCTTGGCCCAGAGACTCTGAACATCCATGCTATCTTTCAGCTTTTGACGGAAATCCGTTGGTTGGTTCCACGCTTGTGCGTGGGCCAGCCTTTGGTGGCTCTTTTAGCTTACAGTTCGCTGTTTTCCTAATTGCTCTAACAGTCGTTGAAATGACTATTATTAACTGTTGGTCGTAGAGCAGAGAGCCCCACTAAGTAGGTCTCTTGAAGTGGCGCTGTAACAAGTTTCATTGATTCATTCATTGATTCCTTTGAAAACTTACCTTCTGAAATTGGGAGCACTTTGAGAAGTTGCCTTTAAAGGGCGCTATATAAATTACTTAGTGAATCAATGAATTGATTTAAAGCCACATCTCACTGTATTCAGAGCACGGTATATGTGTATTAAGGAACTGAAGTAGTAGTCCTACCTACTAAATTCTGAATGAGAACGTACTTACATAAGTTCGCGAAGGCACTTTCCTCCACGCAATCGTCCGCCATTGAAGTAATTGCCAAGGAAATCCGGTCTGTAGACTGGCGTTGCTGGAGCGACCTGCGACCTGCTGCAGTGCTCACTGCCTGCACTGGTCGATCGAAATTGACCGACCAACGGATCAACTGCAGTGGAAGGAAGCCGTTGAAACGATGCCTTTTATAAACAGACGCATGCGCAGAGATTTGAACGCAACGGCTGACAACGCAACGGTCTGCTATATGCGACGGCGCAGTCCGTATGCCTCTACTCGGGAGCACGATATTAGGGAAGAGGGCAGCTGTGTTCTTGATGGTTGTGATCGTAGTGTTGGTAGTTTTGGTGGTGGCGGCAGTGGTGGTGGTGGAGGTAGTGGTGGTATGGTGGTGGTAGTGGTGGTGGTCTTTTTGTCGATACTAGGCCGCGTGTTGGCATCACGGTCGTTCGTTATCCATGGCGCCGTCTACAGCGTCGGCTGCTGTGACGTTCGTCGGTCGGTCGGTGAGGAGTGGCGTTGTAACCCGATAGCCAGCATCATCGTCTCTATGTGCAGACATAGACAGACAGACAGACAGATAGAGAGAGAGAAGGAGGAGGCTAGACAGGCAGGACACGTCTTCCGGTTTGTCTGATTGTCACTCGACAGGGAGCCATACAGACAGTGATACAACGAGACATATAAAGACAAAAGGAGAGAAAGGGAGAGAGAGAGAGTCATAGAGGATTAAGGATCGAAACAGTCACACAGAAGGGAATAACGAGACTGGAAGAGGCCCCGGCTTTTGAGGCGGGATACGGACTTATAACCAGAAGCACCGTCATACACACAGACAGACTCAGAGTCACAGGCAGACTCACAGACAGACTCAGAGTCACAGGCAGACTCACAGACAGACTCAGAGAGAACGCTGCATGCACAGGGGAGTCAAGACCGACCAGAGAAACAGCGCCAGATTTATTAAGACAGATATAGGAAATCTGCGCACGTGTGTCGCACGTACAACTAGGACCAACGAAGATCAGTATACGGTGGTCTCTGGTGAGGGACAGGCGACGAGATGACAGTCATACAGAGACAGATACAGAGGAACAGACAACCAGAAGGAGTGACACACGTTCGCCCTTAGAGGGAATATTAAGCGCAGATGTGGCTAAATATGGAAAAGGCGGTTCGGTTTGGCGAGGGAACAGACACGGGCCAGGCTGGATCTTGCGTGCTCGCCTGCTCGGTTGCAAGCAGCAGTTCTTCTGCTTCATGCAATCACACGCTGTGTCTGCTACAGTGCGTGGCTGAAATTATTACTTCATTCTATTGGTCAGCTAAAAGGAATCAGTCAGTCAGTCAGTCAGTCAGTGAGGAAGTAAGTCATTCAGTTGTTCAGTGAGTGAACGGGTGGACGAGTTGGTCGGTGGAGGGGGTTTGGTGAATGAGTAATTGGGAAGCAAAGTGTGTGAATGAACGTGTGGCGTCTAGGTTGGGCGGTCGAGTTGTGGCATTGCATTCTACAGAGTGTGTTGGGAATAGTGTTCACCAATCTGTCATCCCCAACTGAATATCATCTACATGTACTACATCTACCTCGTCCAACTCCCAACACATCTCGTCGATTCCATTGCGTACCAAGATAACCCGATCCACTCTTTCCCATTGTACGTGCTTACTATATTGCACTTGACTCTATTCAGAAACATGAAAGTACATTTAAGATGATCTTCAGAAAAACATGGCCTAGGTGCACGTACGCTTGAACGAGGAATTCGAAAGAGTTGATCATTACATGAAGCGATGATGGGCCAGTGTTACTAAATTATCAAAAGCTTTGTTTGTCTTAATTAATCAGCGTAAGAATGTGTTAAAAGAGATTTATTTAACTGGTTTCGGTTTACTGATAGCAGTGCTATGGTGAGACCGAATTATAGGTAACTGACTACTCACGCATTCGAGAGTATCTAGACTGGTTACCGTGGTAATGCATACACTAGCCAATGATATCTTTGAATGGGATCTTTAGAAATCAGAGACTGAGTCTACAAGAAACCCTGTAGTAGCGGTCTGAAGTCTAGGGACACTAGAAACGTCAATGATAGGCAATGAGTTTTTCTACACTTTAGTTGAACTTCACAGGTATACCAACTATTCAATTGGCATCGACTAAGGATTCATAGCGGATTTCTTTCGTTCGGTATTTGTAAAAGCGTAAAACAATCATGCCAGCCTATCTGTGTTCGTTTTATTTTAGTTTTATCAACGTCGAAAGAGGAGTTATCTTCAATATTCTGTCAAAAAGTATCGAAGTTTTACAGGTAGCAGTTTATTTTTTAATTAGACAAATACAGTGTATGCTGTTGATTATTTCGTATAAATGCAAACGTTGGATATACACCGCATCTTGTCTTTGATTCTGTCTTTGATCTAGTCTTTATCTTGCCTTTCATCTAGTCCCTTATCTTGTCTTTTATCGTGTTTTTGATCTAATGTTTGATCTTATCTTGGATCATATCTTTATCTTGCCTTTGATCTTGACGCTGGCTAATATTAACTGTTTGTCAGTGACCTGATCGCGTTGCATATAACAAGTCACATGCCGTAATGTATTGACGGATGGCGTGTCAGCACAGCAGCAGCAGCAGCAGCATCCTATTCGGCAATGGAGAAGAATCTCTTCTTCGCCATCATTAAAAAAGGTTGGAAGCCAATTATTTGGGTACCTGAGGCTAGAGTCTACTGTTTATCGCCGCTCATCTTCTACCTGTGCAGCAGGCGACTCCCTTCTGTGTCACATATACGACATGCATTTCCACTTTTACCTTTCTCGATGTAATGCATCAATAACACATATCCACGGTTCCCGGACAATTCGGTGCCGGACAATTTGGCGCCGGGACATTTCCGCCGGGACAATTCCGCCGAATTGTCCGGCGCCCATATCCACCTCTCGTTACATATTCATATGTTACATAAACTGTGTATAGAGAGATCAACCTTGAAACCAAACCGAATAACCTGAGAAAAATTTCGATTATCTAATTTTAACTAATGATAGAATAATAATAATAATAATAATAATAATAATAATAATAATAATAATAATACAGTACATATGTAATTCGATAATACCTCCTTACGAAACATTCAGAAGTGAACGTCGCAGTTGGTCAAGCATTAGGATCCATGGGCAGACTGGAAGAGGTAGGTTTACCACTGAGAGTGAAAGACAGTTTCGTTGAGAGAGGTTCAAACGTGAGAAAGTTTCAGATGTTGGGACCGGCAGCATTGAGCAATCGCCGGTCGAAGACGAAGTGTGCATCAGGAGCAACATACTTTCCATTGCATCAGATGCTAATCGAGGAGAGGAGCAGCCTCCAACACAGCTGCACTTGTGACAATGGAAGACAGGTGAGACGGCTCTGTATATAAGGAGTGCCCGCTTGAAGCAAATGCGCTCACAGACAAGAAGCTAGTGTAGAGTATACAGCGAAGAGCAGATATGATAATTATGGTCTCGGTAGGAGAGTCCAAGGCACAGTCTTGCAGTGTGATGCAGTATTCTAATTAGAGGATACAGTGTGCATTCGGGGAGGCCATAAAGTACTGAGTTGCAATGGTCAAGTCATGTAAGAACGAGGCAGTGTATCAGTGCTTTCAGTGATGTAGAGTCAAGAACAGAGCGTTGTTGTTGGATTCACCTGTGATGAAACAAGCACGCACTGGAGATGGCAGCACTCTGAGGCTTGAGGGAAAGTGTTGAATCGAGTATGGCTCCAAGATCCCGAACAGCATGGAAGGTGAAAAGAGCAATGAGGAGGAAGTAGAGAGTGAGGATTCAGTTACACCAATTGGTTTAGGTCTATTCGTCTCTCTGCTCGTGTTCTGATCAACGGAGAACATTTCCATCATGAACTGCATAGATTAACAATCTTGACCCATATAAATTTTTTTTTATATATCATCAATTTTTAATCTACAGGGTGAGCCAGCATAAATGGTCCGACTTTCCAAGCAAATAACTCCGCCAATATTTGGAACTTATTTATACATGATGCATGAAATTAAAATTATTTCACTCTAGTATTAGCTTAGCAAAAAGTTGAACTGGTACTAGCTTCTATTTGAATAAATATTTGGAGCAGCACGAGCTGCCCTATTTTGTTGTCGGGAGTGACGCAAAATGGCACCTTGTACAGACCATGATCGAGTTTTGATCAGAATTTTGCAAACTGATAAGGAATTCAATTCATTTCAAATGATTAAAGAGTTTCCTAACAGAGGCTGGAATAAAACTACCCTAAATAGTATGATACGAAACAGGAGCTACAAGTCATAAACCACGCAATTGGTACGCACGGCGAGCACACCCGCTAACATTGCTCGTGAGATAATTTGCAGTAAAATTGATGACCCGGGTACAAGTATATATCCCCGGAAAATTCAGCGCGAAACAGACCTTTCGAGCAGCACCGTAAAACGATTTGCAAAGGATGACCTGTATTTAAAGACATTTCATCGACGTGAAGTCCAACAGCTCTCCTAGTCTGACGCAATGAAATGATTTCAAGCATGCAAGCGTCTTAAGCAGTGCACTACTGTTGATAAAGTTGAAAGGACATAGTTTAGTGATGAGAAGATATTTATGGTACAGACCCCTATAAACACCCAAAATGCTCATGTTAGCGAAATACGAGATGTAGGCCTAACACACGGACGGCGCCATTTTGCTTCACAACTGACAAAAAAATATGGCAGCTCGTGTTGTTCCAAATATTTACTTAAAATTACAATTAGTATCAGTTCAACTTTTACTATGCTAATTCTAAAATGAAATATCTTTAATTTGACATATTAAACATCGATAACTTACAAATATTGGCGGAGTTATTTGCATGCAAAGTAGGATCTTTTTTGTTGGCCCACCCTGTATATGTATATTCTTGAAGTCTTACTTCTGAAAGCTGTAGAGTTGTTTGTCCTGTATATAACTATATAAATAATCATGTTTCTGCTTATACGTCGTGATAATACAGATGAGGATGATACAGTAAGAAAAGAAATATGTTCGGAAGCGAGGCCGCGGACATATCTCCACAGGTGGATGAAGGTCGACCCAGGCGACTTGAGACTGAAAACCAGAGCAATGAGACACGTTGATGCAGCAGGAAGTCAGCGCAGCGTCTATCACATAATTATAATAATATTGAGATGAAAGATGAAAGATAAAGAGGGGGAGTCTTCGGTGGAAACATGATCGGATCAAACACCCGGGGTTCCAACTAAACACCCATCAGACATGCAACTAGACATACGGACTGTGCGGCCACGTCTTGCGGGTGACTGAAGTAGTTGAATAAACAATGATGAGCAGACAAACATCGTCTGTTTCTTCTCTTCTAGCGTTGTCTGTCTAACGGTGGGGATGGATGGGTGGGTGATTGAGTGGATGGCTGGATGGATGGATGGGAGGGGTGGGTGGCTGGGTGGATGGTTTGGCTCCCTTCCGTCTCTGCCTTAGCATTACCACGATGTACTGTTAGTGCTGGTCGTGTCCCGAATGGGAGACGATGGCAGTGGCCAGAACACTGCTTTAGTGACTTAAGGAGGTTAAACGGGTGGCGTCGATCACGGCACCGTTTCCTATGTTGGTCTAAAGCCAGATGTCGACTCCCTCTCTTCCACAATGTCCGCTTGCGTGTCATGAATTTCACTCCTGGCGTAGCTGCGAAATGAATGAGGGAGGGACTGACTGACGACTCATCGCAAAGGGCATACAACCGGTCATCTCGTGTGAATTTTATTTACGAAGATGCCATTAACTTCGAGAGACATAAAGCTGCATACTACCCAATTGGTCTATTTCGATTCAGATCAATCTCCTTGCGTCTTTCCAGATGTTGTTCTGATTTCTGCTTCATTTCTCCCATCCTTCTCCATGGCTTTCTGCTAGAATTCACAGACGATGAAGTCGTGTTTGGCCCTTTCAGACCACATGGATTCCTTCCAATCGATTGCGGGAACCCGAAGAAACATCTCCCACTCATCCAGTCCTTCTCTGGAGGAAAGTACAGACACAACTTCTACTGAATGGGAGTCGTGTCTTCAATCTCATTGTGTTTCTGGGTGAACTACAGACTTTACTGCCATCGGGTGTATCGACGCCATTGCACCTAATCCTCTGGTCACCGAGGAAACACACTCCTGATTCTCATGGATGAAATACTAGCGCCCTCTATTCACAAATAGATGGACCGGCGGCTAAAGAAATTGCCCAAATGGCAACGAAAATGCAAATGAGAGCTTAACGGGGAATCGTCAATCGTTTGGCAACGGATAACCGGAGTCTTTGCTAGTATGACTTCTATGGACGAACTGCAGGACCGAGCCTTTCAATGTCGTCTATAAATTTATACCAAATGTTGGCGCACGTCCTTCTGATGCTAACTTTAACTACTCCAGAACCATGTCGCTGCCTTTCTGTGCATTATCCTACGTGTATAGACTCTTCTTTGATGATCTCAGAGTAGCATTTGAATAATTGTTTTCTGTTGTTCAGGGCATCGATAATTATTAACTAATTGCTACTTCTCTTTTCGTATGAGCTGCTAAAATTAAATAATTGTAAAGATTACTTATGTCTAATTTGGTGGGTTTAATTTAATATCAGTCTGTTTTAATACTGTTTTGACAGCTAACCCTCCCAAATTGTCTCTTTGTCTTCTATCAAAGACTTAGTTTATTTTGTATAGTCTGATTATAGTTTAATTTGCATAGTGTGATTATATGCCAGCGAATTATTCGTTATTTAATAATTTAATTATTAAACAACGGCTATAATTATAATCAGACTATGCAGAATAAACGAATCTTCAGTGCATTATCTCCTATTCGAGTCAAGGGCTCTTCGTGAATCTCCCGGTCGGAGTATCATCATTCCCGCAGGAGGCAGGACAGGCAACTAAAATGATTTGCAACAGTATCTCAGATGTCTGCTGGACTCCGCACAGTTGAATGCGTGCCATTGAACAGGGTGGATGGCTCAGCACCGGAGACACGGCTACTGTCACTCGGAACTGTCCCCGGAGTCTGCTGAAAAAGCACATCGGTGGCCGCTACCCGCGGGTGGATGGGTGGATAGATGTATAAGGGATGAGAAGATATTGTGTTGTGCACTTAAATGGAAATCAGATAGTAAGTGCAGGCTGAGATATATATGACACAGAAGTCGGAACAGAGGCGGAAATAATAAACGGCACAGAGCGATGCATTCGCTTGGCTATGGAATCAGACAGAGAATTATTCGTGGTTAAAATATTATCAGAACAGATTCGGATATTGTGCTACTGACCAGATATATATACTCATTGACCAAAAACCTCCAGAAAACAAAGACTTTTGTTACACATTTTAGCTGCTAATAACCGGAGCTTTTCTCATATAACTGTAAATTTTGCTTAGAGGAGAAAGAAGGCAACAGTTATATATAGGCTATCTAAGAAAAGTGAGTTGGAGACGTGTTGTAATACTAGTAGGCCTATCTATGATGCAGAATGCAGTTGGAGGAAGACAACTGTACAGAGAGTCTTAGAGGACACGTACGAGGCTGGGACCAGAGCAAAATGAAGAAGCAGGAAGAGATGATGCCCAGGCATATAATTTACCTTCAAATGAAATAATTATGATATTATCATATGTAATGGTTTTATTCTATTCCCTGCTGATGTAACTAAGTTTTCACCTTAGTCAAAGATGGATGCATAAAAGACTGGATGGGTTGATGGCAGATTGGATGGATAGATGGATAAATGAACGGATGAATGAACAAATATATGGATGGATATTTGATAATTATAACATGTAATGTGATTGGCCTGTCCTTATATCAAATAGATGGAAAGCCATATTTAGATTTATGCAGAGGTGAAATCAATCTGCTTGCGAAGTGGCCAAAATCCTGTGCCATATTATAAGAGCGCTTAGACTGCTTTCAGCCTTCATGATAAACGGCAACTGACGAAACGGCCATTGCCTCCGCCATTTAGTTGTGCAGGAAGGTCTGCGTCAGTGTATACCATAAATAACGCATTTGCTAAACGACGACGACAGCGGACTGTTTAGCCATCAGCCTGGTCAACGTCCATCTCTCTCTGTTTCTCTCTTTCTCTTTCTCTCTGTCTCTCTCTCTGTCTCTCTCTTTGTCTCTCTCTCTCTCAGTCTCTCTCTCTGTCTCTGTCTCTGTCTCTGTCTCTTTCGGACCGGACAGACGCCTGTTGAATACGAACAGAAAGGCGTTCTACACAATCCATAAAGCCAGCATCTGATGTGTTGCCCTGGTAACAATCGTCCACGACAACGACGCCAAATTATATTAGCTGCGCTCTACCCGATCGGAATTTCCGGCCCTTGGTGGTCCAGGAGGCACAGTGAAACTGACAAACAAACGGACGTAACGGCGGACACAGTGGGACATCGAGAGGAACAGAATTACAAGAAAATGTGTATTGACGTGAAAGAGTTCGTCTTCTGTCAGAAAAGAGTAAAAGATTTCCGGAGAAAATCTCTTTAAGACGACGAAAGAAAGACTGCTCATCAAATGACATCCGTGACATAATACTCGCTTACACACACATATATACATATACATGTAATTATATAGGAAGCAGCGTGTATACTGCAGTCTTTATATATATATATATATTCTTGTGTGTGTGTCATATAATGTTGTGTAGACAGTTGTTCATTGTCGTGGATGTTGATATGTTGCTTCATTAAAAAATAAATGAACCCGAACAGCGAGCAGAGTTTCTCTGATTAACTTGGAAGTGGCCGATGCTCTGAACCTGAACCTTTGAAAGCCGGAAGCAGTGACTGCAGCGACGATATATACAGAAGCATCGCTTTCAAAAGAGATGACGCACACAGAAGGCAATTAACTCTGTTGTATTGTGGCGACATGTCGCGCGTTTGGAGTCCTTTGAATAGTAATGAATGACCGTCGGACGCTGTTTAATACAGACCGGATCTCATCATCTGGAAAGAAATGAGACAGGTATACAGGTATGCAGTGGAACCAGAATAGCAGACGGTGATACTAGCTTATTTAAATGTGTAATATTGCGATATTTAATTAAATGTGTAACTGACTATATATATATATAATCATAATTCGTTCTTACGAATGTCCGTTTGTAGGAAATGGATTGACTTCTTTTAATGTAATACTGGATGGTAGAGTAGAATATTTGAAATGTACAAGCTCTTAGCTTATCATGTATAATTTTCGATCAGTCGTTAGACTAGCCTCAAAACTCGGACACGACATACAATACCTGTTCTCGAGGCAGACAGACATAGACGTACATAACTAGAGACGATTGAAAGGCCACTGCGTATAAGTCTACGGAAGGAAACGTGTAATTGACAGACGAAGGGGCGTTGCAGGTGACCGGAAAGAGCGACGAGAGATGGAACAGAAGGGCACTGCATGGGAAGCGGCAGGAAGGAAAATAGAATCGATGGAGAGATGGGAAGCCGAGAAGAATGGACGGAGGAACACTGACTGGCTAGCAAAGAAAGGGAGCTGACAGGTGAAGGAAAGGAACAACTAGGAGAAAGACAGAGCCTGAAGGAAGACAGAGCCAGAAGGAAGACAGAGCCAGAAGGAAGACAGAGCCAGAAGGAAGACAGAGCCAGGAGAGGAGATTATTAAGAATGGACGGTAAGTTAAAATTCCACATTCGCTCACAGACTGTCAAGCAGGCAAGCGAAGTGTTGGGGCGGAGGCGGGGGGGTGAGTGCACTAATGAAATACGCTGAGTTACGAAACATATTGACGTATAGGGTAAATCACTACAACAAAACCTACGTATTGAGAGTTATTGGTACGTATTGGTTCCACTGCATACCTGTATACCTGTCTCATTTCTTTCAAAATCTTTCGAAGATTCAAGGCGTCTATCACCGACTCCATCATGCGCTGGAGGACAACTAAAAGTCTTAATTCCAGTACAAGATAAGACAGGTAAAATAGAAAAGGGGGCTTCTTTCTTATTGGGTTAATTAAAATAATTAATGCGAGAGTAAGATCTGAAGTTCGCTATAGGGACAAGGCAAATGGATGAGATTGTCCTGGCAGATATAAAAATATACTAAGTTCTGAGCCACTGTCACAGCGCATTTGAATGTTTCGTATCGCGTCAATGCCTATCCTATATTTCGCATTGGAGTGCATGGAATCCTAGTCTAGCCAATTATCAGCGAAGAAAAACATCGCATTCTTGCTGTGCGAGTGGTAGGCCTATTGTGAGAAAATCGAAAGTAATTGTACACACTGAGGAAAAGTTCACTGAACTGTAAGATAAAGCATTCGTTTGCGCTGGAAAATCATCTAAAACGAATCAGGAAGTCAATCACGACAGTGGAGAGAGAACATATGTTAGGTCGGTGACGGCCTGAGTATAGTCGATGTCGAAACTAGAAAAGTCTGTTAAATTCCAGTTCGTGCAGCTTATAAAGCTAATTTAATATATATGCCAACTGAGCATAGAGTGCTTAATGGGTTTTCGGGTGATGTACGATGATATCAGATTAAGGGTCGTCTTCACGCGAGAAAGTGACACACTTTAAACGCGGACTGATACAGTGAAGTGACAATGTACAACATGTCGATGCGTGTTAGGCAGGCAGACAGACAGTGTCATTAAGGCAAATAGACAGACGAACAAACGTGTCCGGTTAGATTCGATACGGAAACAAACACTAATTATAGACTAGTTTATTGACAACCGTGTATGAGTTTATTTGTAAGATTTTGCGGCTGGAAAATTTCATAATTTTTATCTCATGGCGGCAGCTCCCTCTAGTGGTGGCTAAGCGTTGCACCGTTTCTTTCTCTATAGGAAGCGGATAAGAATCTTCTGGCATGCGCAAAGAGAGCATTAACAAACCTGCATTCGTCTGATATCATAAGCTTTTGTTGATCGCTGATAATTAATTACAACGAAGAAGATGCATTCTCTAATGCACGACAAGACTTTCGCTCACTTGAAGCGAAATTTTGTGGAAAAGACACCGTCTATCTTAAGAGGTATTATGTAATGTATCTAATAGTAATTATGTTGAAAGAACTTGTCTTTGAACTGCTGCTCTGAATCCCTCATAAAGAATTGAGTTGGTATCAGAACAATCTTAAAGACATTCACTGGAGGCAAGACGCAGATTGCAGAGAAGTCAATAAAACATCAACAACAGCTGTTGTTGATGTTGTTGATGTTGTTGTTGTTATTGCTGCTGCGGCTGATACTTACAAGTTACAGCCTTGCGCTGGAGAACAACGACTTAAATTCAAACAATGAAACCGTTGTTGACCACTTACCTCTCTATGAGAAGCCCTTTCTCTTGACCATGCGCAACTGCGGACGAAAGGGCTTCCGCAACAGATGGATGCAACATGGTGACTTATAGGGAAACAGTAAACCCGAACTCCGAAGTACGCGAGAAAGACACCGAAGCATCGCATTAGGAAGACGTCGTTGGAAGGTACGTCAGACAACCAGCAATGATCTTGGACCTCTATCTTTCCTGAAGAGGAAATCAAATGGAAGTCAACTGATGGCTTCCATATTACATACCCTCAAAAATAATATAAAGGCTGACTAAAGAGGACGTTACAGAGAGGTTCTTATTAGGCGCTATATAAATAGCCAGATACATACAGGATGGCAAAACGGGCTTAGATTGGTATTTACAGATATCCGCCTGAATCCGTTGATGTTCGTGATCTCAGCAGGTGATGTGCTTTGACATCTGTGCATCTCCTATCAGTTCTCGAAGGAAATTGCCGTCACCGTGCTGCAAATGAAGCTGGAAGAACGTCGCCCATCGGAAAGAGGCGACGAGACACGCAGAAGGACGGACAGAAGGACGGACATAAGGATGGACAGAAGGATTGACAGAAGGACGAACAGAAGGACGGACAGAAGGACGAACAGAAGGACACGACATGCCATCAGCTGACGATTGATAAGTAAAAAGAGGCAGACAAGATAGTATGACAGTTCGAGCAACACTTACCGACGCAAAGACGTGTAAAAACGATGGCAGGCAAAGTGGTAGATAGAGGGATGGCCAGCCAGACAGGCAGAGTCAGATTAAACGAAGAAAGTCAGCTTCGTCTGGCATCAATATGAGATAGCGGTCGGCGAATATCTGACGCGACTTTGACCTATTGCTGAAAGTCGTAATTTATTATCGTTTTGCGCCGGGTTTATCGGAAATTTCATTTGACTACACAATCCAAACACGCTCCGATCCGATGCTTCGCATTAAAACTAAGCCGCTGCCATATCCCCGATTACCTGCCAAACCATGCAGCGCTTTGGAAAAGGATCGGGCCAAGGCTTAAATGCCCCCCGCTAGTCCCTGAGTAGCCGTATATCTAGGTTCAATGTGCTCTCAAGTACAGCACAGACCAAACGATCAATCCCATTGTCACGTGGCTTGATCATATAGCGCCAGTGGGCAATCTTCCTGAGAACGGAGTATAAATTTATTACTAGAGACAAACAGACGCCTTCATGTATTCAGACGCCTTTCATGCCATTCGAAGTTCATTCCACTTTGTACACATAATATTATTATGAATAACAATGCATAAATATAAATATATATTATATATGTGAATATATAATTTTATGTGTATATATATATATTTATATATATTTGTGTGTGCGTGTGTTTATGTGCGTGTGTGTGTTCAAATATCAATCTTCACGCCACAGGACAATGGTGGAACGTAAAAGACTAAAAGAGAAATATTACAAACGTTATCACATCCATATCCTTGACGATCCAGACTTCACTAAAAATCATCGTTTTGGGAACATATTAAAAGTATTATCGTGATAATAATTTTATTGACTCACATTGGGAAAAATATGGTAGAATTAGGAAATAATTATTTTCAATTTTGGGTTGCGATTTAGTGTCATTTGGTGTGACCTGTATTTGACAGATCGATATATAGTAGTCTTTCTGAATGAATTAGATTGCAAACATGGCTTCTCGGGTCAATTCTCTTAAACTGAAGGCGATGATACATATTCGTGGAGAGTAAGAGAAAGAAAGACAGGGACATAAAGAGACAGAGGCAGAGAAAGACAGAGAGATAGTCAGACTGTCAGACAGAGAAAAGAGAGCACAGAAAAAGAGAGAGAAAGGAAGGAAGAGAGCGAGAGAGACAAAGGGAGAGACAAAGGCATAAAAAGAGACAAAGAAGAGAAGAAAGGAGAGAGAGAGAAAGAGAGAGAGAGGGATGGAAGAGTGTTTCGTGGCTTATCTCTGACTGCAGACGTATCCCTCAAAGACCCGGCTAGCTATTCCACGTGTAAGATCTTATCCGTTTTATCATTCTGCCGTGTTGATCTTGCCTTCTGGAATCTTATACCTCGAGAATCTCCACGGAATTGAAAGGACGGTGCATAAGAAAAATTATATAAAGAATGGTCGAGCCTCATGTGTCACAATAACCATGCAGTGAAAGTCTTCGTAGTCAATTAGAGATATCAATCGAGATATCTTAAAACTCGGGTCTGGAGCAGATTTCCTCTGAGTCTTCGCGTCAACTCTTCGTCCAGACTTTAAAATTGTATTTTATTTTCATGTGGCTAAAGAGTTTCGTTTGCAATTGCGTTACAATGTGCGGTTGAAAATGCCATGTATGGCTAGCGAGGATATGTTGCAGATTTCTTGTCACATGGGTTTTGGTGCCTGGGCTGCACGATCGTTCAATTGAAGTCAGTGTCGGCGCAGATGATTCTTAAACTGTTCATCTTAAGACAGACAGACAGACAGAGACAGACAGAGAAGGAGAAAGAAAGAGGGAGACAGAGAGACAGAGTGACAAAGAGACATAGAGATACAGAAAGTGAGAGTGAGAGAGAGAGGGAGAGAGAGAGAGACAACAGACAGACAGACAGAGAGAAAGAGAGGGACAGAGAGAGTGAGAGAGAGACAGAGAGAGTGAGAGAGACAGAGAGAGAGAGAGAGAGAGACAGAGAGAGAGAGAGAAAGGGAGAAAAAAATTGAAAGAGAGAAAGAGACGCTGACGACTTCGAAAGCGCCATGGAAGGATGCGCTCACCATCCCTGAACTCAGTGTTAAATTTATACAACACAAAACATTGTAATACATTTGGGCCAATGATTTAATAAGCAGATGGTTAATCCCAACGCACACTGAAGTCTCGCACGACGAGAGGTCTGACCTAGACTTAAGTCCGTGCATCGTGCGATCGAGGGCAATACTCTGCTGCTGTTGCTGCTGCTGCTGCTGCTGATGATGATTATGATGCTGCTGATACTGCTATCGGTGATGCTGGTCAGTTGGAGTCTGTAATGTCGTAATAAACATTGCGTCAGCTGAGTAGGGCTGCGCCGAAGGTCCTGTTTTTCGTTGTCCACATGAAATGGTCAAATAACCACTAAAGACTTTCTGACCTGACAGGTGGCAGCACAATCGATTGGTCACTGTCCATGACCATCACTTGCCATCGTTGACCGACCGACCAATGCATAACTTCATCTCCATACTCTCGCTTACCATCGATGACAAATTCTGACTACCATTGACCCTCACTGACCAACGATGGCCGTTGTTACTATTGCTCATCATGCTGACCACATCTGACGCCTTTGACCACGAATGAATGACCATCACTGACATTGGCCTGTCAAAGCTGGTTACGGATGACAATTATTGGCAATTGCCAACGTCACTTGAATACAAAATTGTCGTAAATATGTATGAATTCCGAAAGTGCATTCAGCATGAAACATTTCTGCTGCGTTATTTTCTGATTGCTGTTTCTTTTACCGTTTCATCAGATTTCTATAATCTCTCTCCGTCTTAATACGAATGATTTTGGTGTACATTTCCTGCTCTACTGTTTTCTCTTTCTGGCATTCAAAAGCCTTAAATCAACATCAAGATAATATACCCATTTCTAAAGTGTTTGATGGGCGAGTGAAGATTGCTGACCACATATTATGTGTTCCTGGAATCTTGTCTGTTTAAGTTACTGTTTAAGCTTAAGACTGGTGAAGTAGACCCACATACATGATGACCATTCATGATGTTGATTTGTCGTTTGTTCATTCTGGTTCTGATCAAACCATTACCTATTGAATCTTTGGGGGTTCGAATCCCGAATCTAAACGCATAACTGTTTATTGTCTTTCAATTTTAAGGAGTTTTGTCGACATTCGTGGTATAATTGACCTTCTATGTCGAATATCCACTCAAAAGGGGCACTTCTGTTTAGATTTTCAGCAAAATGCAATGCACAATTTTAGAAACCGCATTGGTGATCATGTATTTCATAATTTCATAGTCACTGTGTTTTGCCACCAATGAGTATGAAAAACGACATAGAAAATGGAAAACCAGTTGAATTATTTACTAACATGGCACATAATTTGTGAGACTGAAAACAGAGTCAGGAAATGTGTAAAATATACACATTGATAAGTTCCAACGATTGTTGGGCTACAGATTATAACACGTATTGTTTGGATAGAACCAGTAGGCCTAACTTGTTCTGGGCCACAATGACTTTGTGTAGTATTATGCATGTACGTGTACACCCCACAGCGCATACTGCAAACGAGCGTTGCAGTCTTCTTACTTTTAAGATTGACTTGAAAATCTTGCAAATGGATTCATGCAACTCCCGTTAAAGCTTTCGAGTCCTTGGAAATCTGCAGTAGAAGAATAAATACTTTGAGCCACTAGCTTTCTGCACACTTTTTGCAGATTTAGCGGCTGACTTGAAGGTTGCAGTTAGGCAACCCCAGAGCTCGTTTTTAATCTCGTCTGCCTGGATTATCCGGTTCCTTAAATCCCGTCCGTGGCGTGCTGGTATTTCGGGCGCAACCAGAATAAATGCCGTTCAAATCCGACGCTAATCCAACTTTCTTCACGCGGCCCTTGGTCTAATTGTACGCAGTCCATCATCTTGAATTGCTCAGCTGGTCCGCAGCAGCGTCTGTGTATCACTCCGTCTGCGTCTCACTCCTTCTGTGTCTCACTCCTTCTGTGTATCACTCCTTCTGACCGAGCGTCGACCACACTGACCTCCTCGGTCCTTGTCCATCTATGCGGCATTGCCTGTGACCGTCTCTGCCTGAGTGCGTCTGATTCAGTGTAAATACGTGCGTGTCTCATAATGTCATTGGAAAGAATCGCTGTTCTCCCTGTTTCTGGCGACCTTCGCGACCTTCAGGAATAAAGCATTTAATAACATTTGGAAAGGCAATTATCGCTCAGCTAAGGTGTACGACGAAGACCACTCATGGGCTCGTGTAATGTCTCTAACGGTTTCATTTAAGACAATTTCAACATTCGCATCATGTGCCTCCACCTCCCATCGGCCATTCCATCGTCCAACCACCAGCCTCATCGGCCATTCCACCGTCCAACACAAACCATCGGGAATTCCTATTAATATAAGACTACAAAATACCGCACAGTATGCTTGTCACTTGCATCAGTTGGTGTCGCAGAATGAATATCCCACAGACGGAGGAGTATAATCTTAAGTAACAACTACAACTGTTCTCGTCAAAAATCATCACAAATAATTTTTTCCACATTCGTTCGGTCGCTTTCTTTTCCAAATAAGGTCATCTTTCTTCTCTATTTCCGTGTCATCATCTGAACTGAGAATTGGATGAATGTTTGTTGTAAGGTCAAATGACTCATTTTGAACGGACCCATCATTTCTCTGACGTCTCTGTATAGTCTTTGTTTTCCTTTGCTAATTGCTAGTGATGAATCTGATGACTTTGCCCCCTTATTGAGCAGTAGTCAAGGCTTATTCTTCAGAGGACAGAATCATGACTATCATGACTCTGTCCTCTGAAGAATAAACCTTGACTGCTGCACAATAATCCTACTTCTGCTAATAGTTAACATGTTTATAGTTCTGTACCTTGTTTAGCAGTCTGCATTCAACCACTATAGGTCTAACTATCCGAATAAAGATGCTAGCAGAAATAATATTTAGAGTGTCCAATTGTGTAGAAGATTTATTCGGTCGATCAGGCCGATATCTTCTGTACATCAGCGAGCAAATATCCTAGTGGTGTAGGTGTTTTACTTGAGGAACTTCAGTAATTTTATGTAAGAGATCTGCAAGTGATGACTGGATATACCAGATGGAATAAGAATAGACTGAATTCAGAGAAATGCAACTTTCGACTATTCTACTTTAAACTATGAATTTTAAAGAATATAACGTCATTTTAAGTTAAATACTCTAATATGATCTCAAGGCGCATTATTCGGGGATTTGTATAGGCTGAACTTAAGATTAGTACATGTTGCGTTAGATAGGGAAATTGCACAATATATCGCGGCCACCGTGATGCATCGGACATAATGGAAGCCTAATTTGTTTGCCTTATTCAGTTAATGCAGGGACATACACTCAAAAAATATGATCATGCTCGAAGTCATTCTAGAAGGAACTCTTTTTGTGACACCCCTTCTGATCCGAAGTAATTAAATAAGGCGAGAGCATCTGGACTAATTGCATAGGTCAGTGTTTGGCCAAGTTCGATACGTATGAACGTGACCAGAGACTTAACCAAATGGCTCGACCTCCCAACGGCCACCTGCCACGTCCCTTCATCCACCCACCCAACGCCCTCGCTTCCTCCACTCCAGTTCGTGATATATCGGAATATCATTTTACGGAGTGCTGCAGGCAACTGATTAATCGAACTGTGTTTTTGTGCCATTGTTCCTCGACTGCCCAACCGATAAAAATGATCCATCAACAACGAGGAGCGTGATTGGCGATTATACAGCAGCGGCTATCATTTGCCGGGCGTCGATATGAAATCTGAGAATAATCGAAGCTAATAGAGCCGTGCGAAGAACGTGTGTCGAGTGTCAAGGGATCGAATTCTCATGCAGCCTGTGATAATGGCAATTCGTTGTTATGTCAGGCGATCCGATGAGTAGATCCGTTAAGAGTTGTGGACCGTCGCTCATCGTTTTGGCGCCTCAAACATAAGACGCGTATTATTAATCGAGCTGGGACGATGTACAATAAAAGCGAGTTTACTCATCACCACTATCACCATAAAGGCCCTCATAATTCATTGACATCGTCGTTGGTATCGTTGTCATCATCGATTAATGACGTCATTCTACTGGTGTGATTCCAAATCTGCTCAAAGTTTAGGTCCGTGATTAAAAGAGATTGAAGTGGCATATGATGAATCATATGTGGCTTACTTACTTACTTACCTACATACTTACTTACTTACTCACTTACTCACTTACTTGCTTACTTACTTACTCACTTACTCACTTACTTGCTTACTTACTTACTCACTTACTCACTTACTTACTTACATACTTACTTACTTACTTACTCACTTATTTACTTACATAAGAAACAACCCAAATAAGAACAACTAAGTAGATAAGCCTTTAGACAGATTCGTCTGGGAAAGATACAGATTAAGAAACAGATACATGTATCACAAGACCATGCAAGAACATTTTACCCATGATGTTGTAAGCCAATAGCACAATTTAGGCCATTGCATTTATCAATCAAAATACTTTTTGCTCTTTTCTTGCTTTCCCGCTTTATTTATTTGCACGTTATACCCACTTGTTTCTTACCAACCTAAGCATCCTCACCAACTTAGGTATCCTCACCAACCTAGGCATCCTCACCCAACATAGGTATCCTCACAAACCGAGGCATCCTCGCCAACCTAGGTATCCTCACCAACAAGGTATCCTCACCAACCTAGGAATCTTCAGCAACCTAGGTATCCTCACCAACCTAGGTATCCTCACCAACCTAGGTATCCTCACCAACCTAGGTATCCTCACCAACAGGCATCCTCAGGAACCTAAGCATCCTCACCAACTTAGGCATCCTCACCAACCTAGGTATCCTTACCAACCTAGGCATCCTCACCAACCTAAGCATCCTCACCAACCTAAGCAACCTCACCAACCTAACCATCCTCACCAACCTAGGCATTCTCACCAACCTAGGTATCCTTACCAACCTAGGCATCCTCACTAACCTAAGCATCCTCACCAACCTAAGCATCCTCACCAACCTAGGCATCCTCACCAACCTAGGTATCCTCGCCAACCTAGGTTTCCTCACCAACCTAAGCATCCTCAGGAACCTAAGCATCCTCACCAACTTAGGCATCCTCACCCAACCTAGGCATCCTCTCCAACCTAGGTATCCTCACCAACCTAGGTATCCTCACCAACCTAGGCATCCTCACCCAACATAGGTATCCTCACAAACCGAGGCATCCTCGCCAACCTAGGTATCCTCACCAACAAGGTATCCTCACCAACCTAGGAATCTTCAGCAACCTAGGTATCCTCACCAACCTAGGTATCCTCACCAACCTAGGTATCCTCACCAACCTAGGTATCCTCACCAACAGGCATCCTCAGGAACCTAAGCATCCTCACCAACTTAGGCATCCTCACCAACCTAGGTATCCTTACCAACCTAGGCATCCTCACCAACCTAAGCATCCTCACCAACCTAAGCAACCTCACCAACCTAACCATCCTCACCAACCTAGGCATTCTCACCAACCTAGGTATCCTTACCAACCTAGGCATCCTCACCAACCTAAGCATCCTCACCAACCTAAGCATCCTCACCAACCTAAGCATCCTCACCAACCTAGGCATCCTCACCAACCTAGGTATCCTCGCCAACCTAGGTTTCCTCACCAACCTAAGCATCCTCAGGAACCTAAGCATCCTCACCAACTTAGGCATCCTCACCCAACCTAGGCATCCTCTCCAACCTAGGTATCCTCACCAACCTAGGTATCCTCACCAACCTAGGCATCCTCACCCAACATAGGTATCCTCACAAACCGAGGCATCCTCGCCAACCTAGGTATCCTCACCAACAAGTTATCCTCACCAACCTAGGAATCTTCACCAACCTAGGTATCCTCACCAACCTAGGTTTCCTCACCAACCTAGGTATCCTCACCAACCTAGGTCTCCTCACCAACAGGCATCCTCAGGAACCTAAGCATCCTCACCAACTTAGGCATCCTCACCAACAAGGTATCCTCACCAACCTAGGCATCCTCACCAACCTAAGCATCCTCACCAACCTAAGCAACCTCACCAACCTAAGCATCCTCACCAACCAAGGCATTCTCACCAACCTAGGTATCCTTACCAACCTAGGCATCCTCACTAACCTAAGCATCCTCACCAACCTAAGCATCCTCACCAACCTAGGCATCCTCACCAACCTAGGTATCCTCGCCAACCTAGGTTTCCTCACCAACCTAAGCATCCTCAGGAACCTAAGCATCCTCACCAACTTAGGCATCCTCACCAAACCTAGGCATCCTCTCCAACCTAGGTATACTCACCAATCTAGGTATCCTCACCAAATTAGGCATCCTCACCAACCTAAGCAACCTCACCAACCTAAGCATCCTCACCAACCTAGGTATCCTTATCAACTTAGGTATCCTCACCAAGCTAAGCATCCTCACCAACCAAAGCATCCTTACCAACCTAGGCATCCTCACCAACCTAGGCATCCTCACCAACATAGGTATCCTCACCAACCTAGGTATCCTCACCAACCTAGGTATCCTCACCAACAGGCATCCTCCCCAACTTAGGTATCCTCCCAACCTAGGTATCCTCACCAACGTAAGCATCCTCACCAACCTAGGCATCCTCACCAACATAAGCATACTCACCAACCTAAGCATCCTCACCAACATAAGCATCGTCACCAACCTAGGTATCCTCACCAACCTAAGCATTCTCACCAACATAAGCATCCTCACGAACCTAGGTATCCTCACCAACCTAAGCATCCTCACCAACCTAAGCATCCTCACCAACCTAGGTATCCTCACCAACCTAGGTATCCTCACCAACCTAGGCATCCTCACCCAACCTAGGCATCCTCACCAACCTAAGCAACCTCACCAACCTAGGTATCCTCACCAACAAGGTATCCTCACCAACCTAGGAATCTTCACCAACCTAGGTATCCTCACCAACCTAGGTATCCTCACCAAGCTAGGTATCCACACCAACCTAGGTCTCCTCACCAACAGGCATCCTCAGGAACCTAAGCATCCTCACCAACTTAGGCATCCTCACCAACCTAGGTATCCTCACCAACCTAGGCATCCTCACCAGCCTAAGCATCCTCACCAACCTAAGCAACCTCACCAACCTAAGCATCCTCACCAACCAAGGCATTCTCACCAACCTAGGTATCCTCACCAACCTAAGCATCCTCACCAACCTAAGCATCCTCACCAAGCTAAGCATCCTCACCAACCAAAGCATCCTTACCAACCTAGGCATCCTCACCAACCTAGGCATCCTCACCAACATAAGCATCCTCACCAACCTAAGCATCCTCACCAACATAAGCATCCTCACCAACCTAGGTATCCTCACCAACCTAAGCATCCTCACCAACATAAGCATCCTCACCAACCTAGGCATCCTCACCAACCTAGGCATGCTCACCCAACCTAGGCATCCTCACCAACCTAGGTATCCTCACCAACCTAGGTGTCCTCACCAACCTAGGCATCCTCACAAACCTAGGCATCCTCACAAACCTAGGTATCCTCACCAACTTAGGTATCCTCACCAACCTAGATATCCTCACCAACCTAAGCATCCTCACCAACATAAGCATCCTCACCAACCTAAGCATCCTCACCAACCTAGGTATCCTCACCAACAGGCATCCTCACCAACCTAGGCACCCTCTAAGTTAATAATGAATATGACTGCATTTAATACATATGCTGCCGTGTTATTTGTAAGGTTAGGTCGTTAGTTTGGATCAATTAATCTGACGTAAAAATATTATAATACAAGATTTAGGATTAGAGTTTACTTTAATAAATTAATGTAATACTGGTTTGTTGTGATGTCGTTCACGAAGATGATCAGATAGATGTGTGAAATCAGGCAGCAGTGAGAGAGAGAGATACAGAGACAGAGACAGAGGGAGAGAGAAAGAGACAGGCGGAGATAGAGAGAGAGAGAAAGAGAGAGAGAGAGAGAGAGAGAGAGAGAGAGAGAGAAAGAGAGAGAAAAAGACAGACAGACAGAGACAGAGAGAGCGGGGGAGAGACAGACACGGAGACATAGACAGAGACAGATACAGAGAGAGAGACACACACACAGCGAGAGAGAGAGGGGAGAGAGAGAACTTTTCATCTATCGCGTTTGATGGCTTTAGTTAAGATGTTGTTTGTCATGCCATATAATGTAATTGAATGTTTACAAGGCAGGGTTTGTCGTGAAATCGCCATCAAACGAATTGGCTTTCAATCGCCAACTGAAGAGAAAAACGACTGAATTACTAATTGAATGAGAAACGCTAATCGTTGCTTTCCAGACAAACGCATCAAACGCTGACCGCATCCAAGATTCTCCGCTGCATGACAACCCTTCCTCTTCCTCTTCTTAAATCGCATGTACTGAATGCCTTTCCGTGTCTGATAGCTTGGCACTCTGTGTATAGGACTGTCTTGTGACCCACGCTCAGTCTCAACTATCTCGGTCTGTCTGTACACAAGATTGTATGTATCATGAGCGGCAAGCTCTTTTCTTGTGTCTGGTCTGTTCATCTGAGCAACTGAGTGATCGTTAACAACTATATTATAGGCCTACCATACGAAAATAAAATATTTAAAACGTGTCAGAAAGATGACATTGGAACTTTGGTAAATATTTTCTTCAATAAAACTTAATGTAAAACTTGAATGTATCACTGTCAAGCTTATTTATTACCAGAAGAATTGGTGTTATCTTAAATTTAACATTCGATTAAATGTTAAGCTGACATTCAACTGAACTAAACCAGTTGTCGAAGTCAATTGTATACACTGCAATTCATGATTATTAGATAAATATAAAGGAAACGTTGAATTTCAATTTCGATTAACTTCTTACTCTATATGAAATCTGATTAACCGCTTACCATAACAAAATCAAATGAAATTACAAATAAGTGATTTGAAAGCAAAATTCAATAATAAATTAAGTTTTTACATATACATTTGAGCGTACTCATCATTCCTAATCTTTTTTGAGGGACATGAAAGAAGACGTCGGAACTCCTTTTGATGAAGGCAAGCTGTCGATTGATGACCTACGACTTCTGAGACGATCACACTTTCTTGTGATACTAACACTATTTTAATTATTTAAATGATGCGCTATTTGATAAAGGAAAACCAGACACCTGGTTCATCAAATAGGGCACCATTTTCTGCATGAGCATTTCCTAAAGAATGGTCAATTGCTCGACCGAAAGGCGGCCATTGTTCACAATTTGAGACTCTTTTATTGCGACTTTTCTCTACCACCTAGCAGCAGGACGACGTTCGTGGCATTTCAGAATGTCTGTCATTCCATCCAGCGAAGGTCTAAACCTAGACGCTCCCTCCAGTCAGTCTGACGTTTGATTTACAACAGAAAATGTATGGCGCGCTTAACAAGACAGGTCTTGCGAAAAGGATTTGGAGCTTCGTCGTTTCAGCCTCGGGAGGTGGATTTTGGTCATAAAATGATAATAAAATGAATGAGCAGCTTGTGTTGCATGGCTCCGTTTCAAAGAATCTCGCTAAGCACCGCCCATCTAATAATTAATAGCGCTCTATAAATCCTGATTTCCTTTGAATCTGCTCTCATATAATAGCACTTGGGCTTAGAAAGACAGATTTCCCTAAGCCTCGCTGGTCGAGTCCCATCTAACAAGCCGTTGGCATTTTCACTTGACGGATCGACCGTTTTGCATTCGGTGCCGCTGGTCATTTGCGGAACTTAATTGACCCGTCGGAGGTGGCAAGGGTTTTCACAGATCTATGGGGTCGTTCTGCACACCTTTCATAGCTCGTTCGACGGACGAAAGTGGGCTGGGCCTTATCGATTCCCACGGGAGGGGGGTTCTCCAGCAGCAATCTCCACTTGTTCAGCGTCAGAGGATAGCCACTTGGTTAGCAGAGTTTTATTTCGGATTTAGTGGCCTGTGTTACGACTCCCGAGAGAAATTGCAGACGGAAGAGGTCAATAAGAGGCACCAATACAAAGAAACAGACGGAGAAGCATAGACTGAGTCGGGAAAGGAAAAAGGAAAGAAAGCTCAGTCGAAACCAAAAAGATAAAACGGTGAACGAGAAACGGAGTTGAATTGAAAGAGAGACAGGAAAATGAAAGCTAGTTGGACAGAATGTTGAACAATTGATCTTTAGATAAGATTAAGATAGAGAAATAGTAGAGATTAGCGTCGATCAGTTAAATATTATGCGCTACCTTTTTAGAAGTAAGTAATTAAAGTAAATACTAGCCATGCTCTTGAAGACAGAGGCATAGATGGAAAAACAAAATAAGCAAGTAGTTCGTAATATATTCGCAACGAATATGATTGCTTTTGAACTTTGCTTTAAACGGCGTAGCTGTTCGAAGGATGGAAGATGCATAGTTGATACAATAAAGTTTACATATTTGAAGCAATTTCCACATACAATGTACGACTACATTTATTATTTTCTCAGCAGATTTGTTGGGTTTGTTTCATTCTTAAGGCTTATAAGAGGCACGAGAAATTATCGGACTTCTCGTTGTTTGTCGCTTTAAAATGGCCAAAATCATCGAGCATTGATTGCAGACGGTAGTTGAATCATCCAGAAAGGAGCCATCCATATATTACGTACGCAATAAAATCGGATTTTCGGACTCCCCTCCCCCCTGTTACACCGCGTACATTTCGTGGATCCTCTCCCTCCATGCGTACGTACATTTGAGCTCTACCCCCTGCGCCCCCCCCCCATTGCAAAGGTTAAATAGCCGAACACATCTGCATGTATAAGACATTGATTTTACCAGAGTCAGATTTTTTTAAGCATCATATTTTACAGCTTAAATCAGCTGTTAACCTTTATGAAGAAATAAAACATTAACAACACATGCATTTGAAACAGTTTTAATGCAACTTAAAATCGAGTAAGCAGGAATATAGTCTGTGATTAGGTTTACAGTTCTGATTTTTCATATTCTGTATTGGGGACGTCATAATTAGACAATTATATTTGCATACGTACATATTTTTTGGACCCCTCCCCCACCCGTACGCAAAATGGCCGAAATTTGAAACCCCCTTCCCCTCGCTGCGTACGTAATATGTGGACGGCCCCAAACGAGGGAGTTTCACGTGGTTTGACTCGATAGGCCTACGCATCATAGGGTTTAATTACAATACATAACCATGAATTTACCAGACATTTGCAAACACGCGACTAAAAACTCAAGAAAGACCCATATGCATATTTTATACGAAATAAAGCTATGAGCGACTTGATGTGACGCTAGCGAGATCACGAATGTCTAAAGCCATGGACTAATTTTGTATGAGGAAGGTGGATGCAGAGTCGAAACTGCGAGACAGTGGAATAGGAAACCTTGACTGACAAAACGACTGAGCAGAGGAGACACTACGAACGACGAAAAGAGTAGAGGACCAAAGCCAGACTACAAGAACAAGCATGCCTACATGTAGATTCATGTGTTGCATTCAGTGCGGCCTTGTCCAGTGGAACACTTAGTCATGTTGGCCAAGTTCGTCTCCGTTGTTCTGCTCACGAGCGGACAGCTGCACAAGAATAATGCAAGTTTTGCCGTCAAAGAGACATTAATTTTATGACTTGCATGATGTATTTAATTCATTCTTACAATGTCCACCAACATATTCAGCCTTGAGGACTAGAGCTACAAAAGAAACATCAATTCAGACTGAAACAACCAGAATAACATGAATGGTTGAAGACAGAGGAGATAAATGGATCCATTGCAAAATGATATTGGTCAATTGTGGCGGTCGAGGAAGAGAAATCGCCAAGGAGGAAACAGGCGGTGGAACAAAGAGACTGAAACGAGCCATACAGACAAGGCAACAGAGAATAAGATTAATCGATCCATGCAGAGAGACAGTCAGACGCCACTATTTCTCAGGTCAACCCTACAAATATAGTTTTACTTTGCCTAAGCATCGCCTTCCTCTCTGGCATTATGTTGCCACGCAGTTGCTATGTGACGAAAGACAGTATCAACAACAGCGAAACAACAGCAACAACAGCGCAACAACAGCGCCAGTAGCAAGACAACAAGAACAACGGTGGCAGCCTGACAACAACCGGTGCCGACAGAGATGGACGCCCGGATTAAAGGCAATTCCTTTGCAACCGGAAAACTCGGATTTACGGATTGAATGAAGAGAGGTGTCTTACAAGGAGAGTCACCGGAAGAAACGAGATCACAAACGACAAATGGTTTCATCACAACGCCGGATCCCTGTATAGAAGAAGGTCTCTAATAAATATGGATGCTAAATTATTCATAGAATCTTCGTGCCAAGGCGGCCAATGTTATATACAACGCAAGTATAAGGCGTAGAAACAGATGCAAGTGTTTATACACGTATGATTTTATTTCGGTTTCTATTTATTTCATTATTTCAATCAATAAATTAGGGCGCTACAATAACCCACCAGATGAAACATAGCATAATTATCAGCAGAACGATGTACAATTATTAATCATACAAGTTAACGTGGCAATAGGTCAATGGTTAGACATATTAACAAGAATCAAGTCCCAAGATATGAAGTAGGAGCACGTAATAAGAATCAGCAGAAAGTACTTGTCAAGTCACCTCATTATTAATGGTGACCAAAAGGCCACTGCAGTAATCTTGTTATCAGCTGGAAACTGCTATCATTGTCATCGTCAATATAATATGAAATCAAGACATAATTTGGAGATAATATGATAATATCCAACATCAGGGATCAAACTAGTGACTGGGTTTTCCATATCGGCATCTCGCTCTTTATCGACGCTTCTTTCCCCGGAGTTTCTGTGCTGAGAGCGCCGCTTAATAGGTATTCTGTGAGAGGCGCTATATAAATCTAAAGATGCATTACGATAACAGGTGTTGTCCATTCTAGCAATATCAAGAAGTCTTACTAAATAATAGCACAATTTTCTTATTTACCATTGTTTTCAACCCAATTCTAACTGAAGCAAGAAAAACCCAGTTTGCGAGAAATGACCACAGGTCCATATAAAATCCAGGCTCAGCGAATACACGCCCTAGGTATAAGTGGTTGAAAGTGTAGCAGTCTGGCCCAAAATATGCACAAACCTAAGCTCTAGGTCAAACGCTAACCTATAGGTTACCATTTCATTTTTTAACCCACCCTAGCTTACAAAATGTCTAAAATATGCACAAACCTAGGCCCTAGGTCAAATCTTCTACCTATAAGTTACCACAATATTGCAAATCCGACATAATTCAAGCACAAATCTAGGTCCTAGGTCAAATATTCTACCTATAGGTTACCACACTATTGAAAATCCGTCACAATTCATGCACAAACCTAAGCTCTAGGTTAAATCCCTAGGAATTTCCAAAAGTTTTCGATGAGTCAGCAGTTTCGTCGAAACCTATAACCTTGGTTAAAACCACCACCTTTACTCCCTATAAGTCAAAACCCAAGAGAATTTCCAAAGTTTTCGACGAGTCAGCCGTTCAACAACAACAAAAATCTCGTGTATATAAATGAATAGACCAGAAAATATTTTCACAGTTCTAATTAAAGACATGTCACCCCAATATAAAATGGAATACTCGAAGAAAAATGTTGTCGAATTACGAAAAATTGATAAATAGAGCGGTTTGGTAGGTTATACGAGATTGCGTAAAGCGGATTTGATTAGTAAAATTACAGCGAACGAGGCCTCAACCAACGCTAGTTTGCTTGATGCACCCGTTCCTGGCATTCGAATCCAAACACTCGAACCCGTACCAGCCACGACAGCGCGAGAAGTATACGACAAAACTAAATCAGCGATTAATACATTCGCAAAGTGTATCGAAGGGCATATACCTGAAGAACCAAAGAGAAAGGTGAATGAAAAGTTAGAAGCACTAAAAGCCAAAGTGAATTTTATATTCAGTAAAATTCATATGAGAACACTCAAAATAAGTGAGACGACCTCAGCCATCAAGGGCTTCACGAAACAATACACGGTCGAAGGCGCAAGCGGATTTGACGCCACATCTTTTCTTAACACCATTGGAACACAGGCGGTAGACTTGTTTAAAAAAAATCGTCAGACTAAGATCAATTTTGTCCTTACCTGCACAATGGAGCGTGCAGATATGAAAACCGGACAAGTAGATTCCACAGATTTTCCTTTCGTCTCTAGGACCGAAGTTGTTTTACACTGTACCAACCCGAGCGAAATATTTAATAATGCGAGGGATAAAATCTTAGAATCAATGGCCGCCTTCCATATGCCATCACACACCTTCCACCTGACGGATCTCGGTTGTGTTCTTACTTCTGGAACAATTATTGGTTTCGTCCACCCAATTTTATGAATTAGAAATATAGACATTTTATATATATACAATATTTTTAAAGTAACAATCCGAGAAGCGGAATGTTTTTAAATGGTGAATCGGGTCCTAAGATAAGTCCTTCCCCATTTATAAACCCATTACCTCTTTTTCAGATACAGACCTTCTTCTACGTCGTTTAATCCAGATCCTTGGTATGGTTTCAACTAAAGACCCTGCCCCTGTTGCACTCTCTTGTAGTTTTTACCTCGACTATTGACATATATAGCCCACCCTTTCCGGTGACTTTATCAATTACTTAAGAACCAGCCGCCGCACCTATTCCAGTTAATGCACCCGTTGCTAAGCTCGGTAATACGCTAGATAGTAGGAATTTGCCAGCAGTTGCAAGAAAAGGTAAAATTGCGCCGATAAAGCCGCCTTCGACTTTAGCGTTATGTATCAATTGTGTTTTACTCATTTTTATAGTCACGCCTTTCCCATCCTGATACGCTTTAGCTAGTTTATTGAGTTGTGCTTGGGTAAGAGCTAACACATGTTCTCCGTTTAAATCGCTGTGCTTTAATCCAATACTAACACCTGTTCCCGCTTGCAGCGATTTTTAATTTTATCTTTTTGTCCTACTGAAATATTGACTTTGACGTTCGCGTATCGACTCATTTTATATAGAACTATAAAAACTTTTAAGCTTCTCTAATATGAAACCGTATCGATAACTCCTCACCTCGCAGATTAATTAGTTTACCATTCTGATCGGTGAAAGACGTTTCCATCGTCGAAATTATGGATAGGGTGATTGGAAGATAGATCAAATTTCTCGGCGTTTTGATAATTTTATAGCCGGGCCCTACATTCGGGAAAAAAGGAATAAATTATATTATCAGTCGTTCCGTTGCTATAGGAAGCCCCGATAAAATCGCTCGTTACTCTCAGATTACTGACACTCGATATGTGCACTATATTCTCCGACTGACCCTGCTGAATAACGCCGCCTGTTGAAACCGAGCGCTTTTCCGATAGAGTTCAACGCCCAGAAATCGACCATGTAATTCTCCGCTATATGTACAACAGTCTTTAACGTATTGCTGTTTGCTTCTATCTTAATATTGTATTCTTCGTTAACCATATTATAATGCTCGTTTTCTTTCATGATTCTCTGGACGTATTCGTTGCTATCTGTAATTTCATAGCAGCCTTCGGGAATGGTTATAGTAACCTTCCTATCTCCACCATTCGGCGAATACGAAAAGTTGTTAGTCGCGTCGATGTTAGGGAATGAAAAATATGTCTCCAGTTTGATAAGAGCCATTTCATACTTTTTATCTTTATCGAACTGAATCAACGGAATGAATCGAGTCCTTATTCGGGATCTCTTATCACTCAATAATATGCAAAACGATAACTTTGGCTCTGTGTAACGAGCGATCCTTTCGGTGTAGTCTGCAATCTTTTGTTGAAGCGATTCCATTTTTATAATATAAAAGATTTGTTTATAATGAAATGTAGAATTCATCGAAACCGCATCTATACTTGCCGTTATTCTTATTACTAGAGTGATCTATCACTACAAAGCCGTGAGGTTGCTTCCAGGCTCTTTGACATAGTTTCTTAAACTCATCCTTAGACATGTCTGCGCTGACGTGGTCATTGTAGATGTGATCAATATTTTTCAAGTCTTAGGGAAACAAACAGATAAAGTTTGCATTCTCTCTAATTGTCTGTCTCGGTAGTTTGAAATAATTCTGGGCTATATAGAAACAGTCGACGTTGCTATGCATCCCTCGGATGTAATAAGTCTCGCATTTATTCTGCTTTTCTAACTGTAAGTCGTCGAAAATTATCAGGTTCTTCTTGTCACGGTTCAAGTCACTCGGGTCTGGCACGTCTTCTGCTGGTTCAAAGAACTGGAAAGAAATATAAGATTTTTTAACCAAGTGTTTTGCCATTTCCTCAACGACAAATGCTGGTGAAAGATTTTTTCTCATGATCTCGTCTTGAATATCAAATAATCAGACGATGGATTCTTTAGACATTTTTTCCTCGAATGCTTTTTTCTGAATTTTATACTCTGGTTGAAAGAGAGACCTTCCGAATACTTGCAGATTGTCGTAATCTAACCATCCGAGTCTTAGAAGCAGGTTCAACAATAAAGTCGTCTTACACCATCCAGACTTTTCTATGATTAACCCTCTTATACTTCTAGGTTAAAGAGGGTTATTGAATCTCTTGGATAATATGTCGTTCCACCATAAATTGTTTTTACTTCCATTTTAAATATATCTAATTGTATTTAAAATGTATTGCGTAAAGTGTAAAACTCATACTGAAACAAAAAAATTCAAAATGTTATAACGAGGAATGTAAAGTCAATGATTAGAGGCACGTGTGATGTTTGTGGAAAAACAAAGACTCAATTCGTGAAAGCTGTAGAAGGTGGGGATCTAGTTGGGTCTCTAAATTCAGTAACTAACGGTATTAAATTACCGTGGGCTAAATTTCCAGGTGAGATGCACTTGCCGGGACATCAGTTTACAGGACCAGGAACTAGACTAGATTTGAGATTGAATCCTGATGGAACTCCTAAAGATTGGTCGAAACCCGTTGATAGAGTCAATAACGCTGCATATTATCATGATTTAGCTTATAACCAGCACGCGGATACGGCTTCTAGGAATATCGCAGAAGGAGCAATGATTAATTAATTGAATAATATACCAAATCCTAGCTTACGGGAGAGAATAGAGAGGGCTATAGTCAAACCTATATTATCTACTAAAGCTAGTCTCGGGTTAGGTTTAAAAAAGGCTTAAAATTACAACCCGATCTGAAATGGACCAACCAATTAGCGAATGAATTGCATAAACCTGTAGTAAGGCAATTTAGAAAAAGGAAGGTGTTTGCTGGTGGAATAGATGAAATTTGGGCTGCTGATTTAGTCGATATGCAGGCATTCGCTAAAGATAACGATGGCGTGAAATATCTATTAACCCTCATAGATGTGTTTTCCAAGTATGGGTGGATCGTGCCGTTATATGATAAGAGTGGAAAATCTACAGCTTTTGGTTTCTTGAAAATATTAGAGAGCGGCGGAAAACCGGGTTAGGTGTGGGTGGATAAAGGAAAAGAATTTTATAATAAAGTCGTAAAGAATTTGGTTGAGTTGTAATCTACTGAGAATGAAGAAAAATTCTGCGTAGTTGAGAGATGGAACCGGACTATGCGAGAGAAAATGTTTAAGTACTTTACAGCTAATTCAACAAGGAGATATATCGAAGTGCTAGGCGATGTGGTTAGTAATTATAATGAAACAAGACATAATTCTATTAAAATGACGGCCGCTAAAGCTAGTATGAAATTGAACGAAAAAGTTGTTTTTTTGAATTTGTATGGTGGTGAGATTTCGGAACCTATTGTGCCTAGGTTTTCAATCGGTGATAAAGTTAGAATAACTAAGAAAAAGAACATATTTGAAAAGGGGTGCGCACCTAGATGGACGGAAGAAGTTTTTACAGTATCCCAGATTCAATACACGGATCCTCCAACTTATAAGATTACTGATTATAATGGAGAAGAAATACAGGGCTCAGTTTACGAACAGGAGCTACAAAAAAGTACTCAAGAAATATTTAGAATCGAAAAGATTATTAGGAAATATGGGAAGAAATCGCTAGTGAAGTGGTTGGGTTACCCTAAATCCTTTAATTCTTGGATTAATAATGAAGATTTAGTGGTCACGTGATGACTCATCATCGAGACTGCTGACTCGTTGAGAAAACTTTGAAAATTCCCTTGGCTTTTGACTTATAGGGAGTATAGGTGGTGGTTTTAACCAATGTTATAGGTTTCGACGAAACTGCTGACTCATCGAAAACTCTTGGAAATTCCTAGAGATTTAACCTAGAGCTTAGGTTTGTGCATGAATTGTGACGGATTTGCAATATTGTGGTAACCTATAGGTCGGTGTTTGAACCATGAACCTAGGTTTGTGCATATTTTAGACATTTTGTAACCTAGGGTGGGTTAAAAGATGAAATGGTAACCAATAGGTTTGCGTTTTGACCTAGAGCTTAGGTTTGTGCATATTTTGGGCCAGACTGCTACACTTTTCAACTACTTATACATATATATATTTATAGGTGCCAATAGTAGGGCGTGTATTCGCTGAGCCATAGCTTTATATGAACCTTATATATATACATCTTTCTCTCTTTCACACGCACACATTATAGCTAGCTTCTGGTTAATGATTCTGTGCGATTGTGTAGGATGATTGACCCTCCTCCTAGAATCCAGACGTGGGTCTGGTATCCCTAGGGTACGGCCATGCCTATATTGGAACTATATATGTCAAAGGTTATAAACATATAAACTCATTGGTAATCGATGGATCTATAATGCGTATGGATATGGTAAATCGTTTCAGCCTTCGTTCACCGTTCTGTAATCGAATGTCAGTCCTCGTTCGACGCTCATTCGTTATTGCGCTCGTCCAGCGAACTGTGTGTAATTAGGCTGATTGTATTTACCTTAAGCGTCCTTCTTCCTCCTCCGTCTCTTTCTAATCTCCTCCGTTCTTCTTCTCGTCCCTCTGAATCCCACTCTCTGCTTTTCCACGCAGCGCTGTAGCTGGCTATCGTTACTCGTACGCTGGTATCGAGTACTCGCCTGGCATATCGAATACTAAGACCGCTCCGTCATTCTTAAGCGATAGCAGAGCTGCAGTCGGGGGCCTTTATCCGACCGCATCTCTCTTTCTCTGTCTCAGCATCAGCAGCAGCAGTCACCGCTGCATCGACGATACATGCCTCACTGAACGATGGATGCATTGGAAGGATCGCCGAAATAGAGGGTCGGCTGACTACGAAATTCCACGGACTGCTACATGTGAATTCCATTTAATTTCTCAGGACCACTAACAGCTTATCCGGACTGGATATTAATGGGAATTAATGAAGGCTCATATGGCGAGTGCTTAAGGGAATCAAACTAAGTGATGGTCCCGATGTTAAAACAGGGTAATAATGTACAAATTCCTTAGGGAGGGTCCTTCATCGGTTAACTAAAAACTTTGATGATGTAGGAAAGGACTCGAGCCATACCTTGGTCGCAGTTTCACCATTTTCACTCTATTATATTGTCTCTATAAATCTAGACAGCTCACTTCGCAATGCACATTAATGACAGGTGCGTCCAGTGCGAGAGACCCAGAGAAGAGAAAGTGATCTTGAGATAATGGAAAGAGGCATTGGACTCACCATGGTTAGTAAGGAGATTCGAGGCATAGGAGGGAACTGGCTCCATAGTGCGGCGCTAATATACCGGTCCTGAGAAATTCATGGTCACAAGTCCTGAGGGTCTTTACGTCCTCGTCTATGCAAACATATATTTTAATAAAGCTCTCCCATCATGTCGTAAAGTAAAAACTTATGTACATTGAATAATGTATATTGTGGCGGATAAGCAGAAACTACCAGCAGCGCCGCGTTAAGTGTGAATGTGCGCATCTCTCTGCAGAGCTGCCTTTCCTCTCTTTGGCATCGGGTGGTGGTCTGGCTCCCCTTCGAACAGAATGGCCTGCGTCGTCGTTGTAGTCTCAGTCATCTAGTCGAAAGCTCATAACGACACCATTGCATACAAATTCACAACAATGTTCGAATCGTCGGCTGTTTACTCGCATGATACCGTTATGCATTGAAAATGATTATCACAATACTGATCTATCGACATTCATGACTATACCGGCTTGTAGTTATAAGCAATGGGGGACTGCGAAGGGAAGGCACCTCAAGGCTAGAGTTCCGGAACCGCGGACGGGAGTCCTGGTTACCTCAGCAATGGGGACTTCGTAGACAATCGGGAAGAGGATGAATACATAATCAAGCGAGAAGCCCATCCGCTATAATAGTATTAATATATACAAGTATGTATACAGTATGCACCCCACACGGGCTGCGATACGTATTTGACGGACGATACAAGAGAGTTTAGAGAGGAACGTTGTATCTCTGATGCATTTGTTTTTGACGCTGATTGTTCAACATCGGAAGAACAATTGTTTTCTCACTAAACTTCGCAAGGAAAGTTATGCCAGACAACCATAGCCGACATCTGTTGGATAGATAGCACATACTCCGCTCTTTAAGCTATGAAATTTCCAACCAATTATCATATAAATTTTTCAGTTTGCATATAAATTTTCTTTCTACACAAGAGGTCGTTGCTAGTCAAGGCAATCAATTAATTAGTTTTTCTCGGATCCAACACAGCAGCATGTCAGTCTTATACTACGACCATGTGATCACTAATCATTACTCACTTGACAATAATTTGCCTAATGTTGCAATAAATATCATTAACAGTTTCCTTATCACGTGAGATCGTCGACATCTAAACCAGTTCAGATGATCTACTCGACGATGTCTGTTTGATGTAGGTCCTGCACGACCTTTAGTCTCAACAATAATATTGAACCTGGCAAAGATATCACATCTCATATCTTTGAAAACATTTATTTAATAGCGCCCCGCCATCTCAAAGACGATTGTTATCAAAGATCTAGTCTTATTAAGACTGATCGTTCACTCATTTCAGAAATGCGACGGCGCAGTTGCAGTTGTACTGCAGAGCAATTGTGCGCGAAGGACTTGCTCAAGGTCCTTACACAGTGACTGACACCTCGGACGAGGGTCGAACCCGCTCACTCAGCGTACGCTGAGTGTTACGGACTGTCCGCTCTAACCGATCAGCCACAGTGATACACATTTATATAGCAAATCTTTGAGCAGAACTGCTCAGAAGTGTTCCCTCCCAATCATGACTCAAAAGAAATGACTTCAACAGTCTACAAAATGGGAAGATTATTTTAAGGAGGAAACGGTCGGCAACCGGGAGCAATACTCCAGGTAGAGGGTCTTACCACAGAGAAACGTCGACGGCGAGCCCTAGAGACCAGAAGAGCGAAGGCCATGACCTACATGTAAGCGTACCATCCTGGCACAAGGAAATCCACCCAGAACCGCTCTGCAGTGAGCTGCTGGGTGTGAATAACGTTGGTTCACTAAGTAGACCACACGAAAGCAAGCTAAACTACACAATACTATGGAGACCAACAAAAGTAAACAAGACTTATTTCAGTTATAAAAACCGGAAACAAAACAAGACTACATCATACGAACCTTGCCTAATACAGCCTAATCTATGCTCAATGATTCTATACAACGCCGATGGCATAATGCACACTGCATGCTTGTGTCAAGCTAACCCGTATTTGGTATTTATATGACTACAGTATACACCATACATGTATATGGATAGACCTACACGCTTTAGAATGCATTGGACTGCAACATGCTTTATTTGAAGATACCAGTTATTTTGTTTCACCTAGTCATGCACCAGTTCGACGAATGGTTTCGCTTCAGTTGGTTTCGTTTCCGTCTATACCTATACATATAGGTTAAGGTAGTGAATGGTCGTCGGTCTGTGTGTCTGTGTGTGTACCCAGCGCGGGCCACTGACCGGACGCGAGACAAGCGAGACCCTGGCGCCCATTATGCAGGAAATCCGCGTAATTTGACGTTAATTTACTTTCGACGTGATCGATGGCGTTGCATCGGCTTTTATCTCTCGGCCTCATCGCTGCTCGGCCGCAGTCGGCTCCACGGATGAGGACCGCACCGATTATTAGATGCGACGGGCGCCCAGGAAACGGCGTCGCATCGGTGAGAGGGGTGTCCGTCCCAGTGGCCCCGGCTGCATTCTCACCCGACGGTCCATGCGACGCCGTCGCAGCCGTCTGAGTTGATTTTCCGACCGAGCGAATACAAAAGAGAGACATAGAAGAAGAACAGGGAGGACATCCTCGTCGTTCGGAGGAAAGGAATAGATGCGTCGATAGATAGGGACAGACGATGGAAGAAACGACGAAGAGCAACAGCAGAGGCCACAGCAGTCTCTCTGTCCACGACCAAAGCAAATGATGTGAGGATTATTACTAAGGACATTGCACGACCTGTACAGATAGTCTGTTCCTCCACTTGCTGCACTGTATTTACATTGCGCATACAAATTGTGATCACTTACATACTTACATACTTACATACTTACATTGCGCATTATAGCCACTTGTATAGTATAGGGTGACACAAAAGTTCGTTCACCGTTTCAAAATGCATTCTCTAAGCTTGATATTTTTTATAACGTTTTGTCAGTGCATATACACAATTCAAAAAAAAGATAATGGTACAAATTTGGCTTTGATCCGGTCCCTAGTTATCATTATAATATTAAAAACATTGAAGAAGACCAGTTTACCAGGAATAAAACTGCCATGCGAAACAGTTAGTTCATCATAATAGCACTGTAGGCAAAATATTGGGCCTGGTAGACCACAAGTGTCGTACAGCACTTCAATAATTATGCATCAGGTATAGACACTGGACTGGCCTGTCTATTTGCGTGTGTTTGTGCAATACTTGTATATGAGTATGACTGTTCGCGTGTGTGTATACGTAGGCACATCAAGAAGTCTTTAAGTCATTCTTAGAACTAAACTGCTTTTTTGAAATGTACTCTAGCATCAGGTAATGCAATGTCGTGCGTTCTCTAAATATTCCGTTTAACCACACTGTTTCGTATTGCCTTGAATTGCATTGTGTTTCTGTTGCATAGAATCGAAGCGCAATAGTCGTCCATAGCAGAGTCTAGATTTCAATACATGTGAGGACGAGATACTGCGGCGCATGACCTTTGCATTTGCGGTGTTAGGCGCCATCTCGTGCCTGTGTAGAGCAGAATAAAAGTCGAATGGGAACATACGTATACCCATCTGATTGGATTGTGTTAAATCTATTTATTCCGCTCACTAATCTTGCGCTTATTTATAGCCTGGTGCTCTGGGATTATTCTGCGCCTTGGCCGCAGACTAATGGAATAAGTCCGAGTGCTGGATTTTATGAGCAGCGTGTCACTGGACTTACCGGGGTCGACCGAGGTCACGTCGCCACCGAAATCCGCCAGAATGAGCGTCGAGAAATATGGCCGCGAGATCCGCCAGCTGACTGGTTGCTGCACGCATGGAATGTCGGGTAATAAAGACAGAGCGCCATCTGTCGTTTCCTGTTGTCCTTCGTCGAAATACTCTCGTGTTCATTTTTGTGGCGCATGCGTATTTTCGCAGTTAGTATCTGAAGGAAAATCAAGTACAAACTCGGAAACTTTAGCGCATGCATTCACACACATCACACGCAAGTATGCGTACACAGATACATTCAAACATACATACAAACATATATACGTACATACATACATACATATATACATACATACATACGTACATACAATCATGCACACATACATACATGCATACATACATACTTGCATACATGCATATATGCAACCGCCCTAGTAGCGGCATGGCGGCGTTACGGCACTTAGAAATCGTCCGTTTAATAATAAAAATACATACAGACATACATACGTACGTTAATTATCACACACACACACACACACACACACGCGTACAAGTACACATACCGGCAAACAATGGCCCTGATGCTAACGTCTGGCAAATGCAAAATTTTATCTACGATGTAGGTCTACCGTACATGTAGAATACATATTCCAAATATGTATTATGTAGGTTATGATTCACGGTTCGTACGCTGACATGTACCTCAAGCCCACGTGCATTTGAGTACGCCTACATTTTAACATATTGTGAACATATCACATCTACATGTACGCTTGGACACATCTACAAAGGCGATAGACATGAAAATGGCAATCATTGGATTGGCAATAAACACATTCCAGGGCCGCATGCAACAAATGAAACTTGGTAACGGATGACATCGCGCGCAAGAGCAATAACGCTCCAAAATTTTTATCACTCTTTACATATTGCCATCATAAAATGGAGCTTGGTGTAGAAAGCTTGTTGAAAACAGAAACACAAAACTGTTCACCGCCGTGCAGGACACTGCATACGTTGCTTCGGAATATCATTGAAAGCATCGGAACCGATGATAAGTCTCGTGCCTTTACGAATTGTCATAAAAGGAAGGACCCAGTTTGCAATAATATTTCTCGTGACTGTTTCTCACCTCACATTTTCAATAGTAGAGAAGCGAACTAAACCATCATTGGTGCCAGAATCAATTGTCTGCTTGCCTGGTAACTTCGGAGGCAGGGCTAGGCCTGCGTTGAAGAAAGTAGGCCCTACAGTTTGAATAGACGGTGGTATTTTAATGTTCTGGTCTCTCTGACAACCCCTATGACATGACGTAGCACTCGTTAATACGCTGAATTTATGCTTTTAGCTTTGGAGCAGTGCTTCAGAAATGTAGAGATCATGATTATGAGGTTAACAACTTTCAGGGACTGACCAAAGACGCCAACCTAGAAGAAAGCAAGGAACTAGAAAAGCCTCACGACGCGGCTCTTAAGCTGTTTAGTAATATGAATATACATGTAGTCTTTCTGGATTCATTTTTGCAGAATATGAAGCACGTATAACAGAAGAGGACAACGAGAAAGTTTGCCAAATTGTTTTGTAATTGCTTCAAACTCAACTACCGGCTGTTCTCTTGCCTCAGTTGTTGGTGTCGTCATAGAATGTATTTTCGTTTATTGGCAAGTTACAGAAGGTGAATATCATTAGATTTGGTCAACCCAGAATCAAATGATTGCGTCTATCTGCACCCACGAATCATATATTATTATATGAACTCGCTCCATTTTATGAATATAATGGAGTGAGTGAACTATTCAATCAGCAATTGAAACTTTAATGTATGTATTGATATAGACATATTTAAGTTTTCAAATACAACATAGAAACGTTGCCTATGCCAAACTCAATGGCGTGAAATTTAGGTGTACAGTGCCTACTCAGAATGTTTTCATAAAATGCGAAAAGCACCTTATTATATAGATAGTTCCCGCGCACACGTAAACTGATGCCAATCAATCTATAGAGCTGACAGTAGACAGGTTGGATGTTAGAAATTCTTGAGCTACTCAGCGATCAAGTGGAGGGCGCGACTACACATGGCGATGCTCTCGATTCACGAATCCCGACGAGAAGCAGTTCTTTGCTGATTTTTAAATACTCCCATACGTAGAAGTGCTTTGAGAAGTCGACAGCAGAAACTGAGGTTTTCTATCTATGACGGAACAGATCGCACGCAAATGTCAGTTCACCCGAAATCCTATACAACTGCGTCATTGTAATGAATCGCTTAACCTCCTCGTATAATATATTTTGTTCACACTAAAAGATATACAACGACACTTGAAATAAGCAATTCGCTTATAGCCTAAAATACGCAATTTATGTTGTAATGGCTGATAATAATATCCTGAATACCAAGTTGTCACGACTTAGTTTCAGTTCAGTGGCGCCATCTTCCGAATGTGACAACATCGACGATTCGGTGACTGCGATAAAACCATTTTTCACTGCTTGAGACATTTCAATTGACACTATGAATAATTTTCATATATATTCTCGTGCCAGCCCGAAATTTAAATCATTTAAATTAATAATGTCATCAATCGAGTACAACTACGTTAAGTTGAAAATGTGCTGTGAAGGTCCAACTCAGGATCAGTAATTTTGAGACATATTCTCTCCCAACAGATCTAGGCCTACTTTCTAACGATTAAAATGCGCCCTTTGGGAACTATAGTCCTATTATGAAAAAAATTCCTTGGGAGAAAATATTTAAGCCTCCTTTGAGATAATCTCTCCAGAGAGAGACTTTATTTGTTGACTATATTCAATTAAAATTGCTTTAAAGCTGATGATATTTTAAAGCGGGATTTTCTAACACTATATTTATGTAAAGCTGTCTATAATTGTTTTAACAAAATGACTGTATAGGTGTAATGAACTGATATTTGCTAGTGAAACTGAACAGAAACAGGGAAACATTATTTAAACCTGGAGAGATTCTGTGTTGGGAAGGCTTAATCACGTGTTACCGGCGCATCCAGATTTCCATCATATAGACACAAGCGTATACCGCTTTGTGATGTTGGTGTTTGAGACTTTCAATTAAGACTCGTCGTCGTGTAAGTTTGAGGAAGTGCAGAGTGATGGATAACACACTGTCGTGCAGAACAGATGAAGCTAGTTCGATTTTATGCACCTCTAAGGTTGAATAGTTCCTTCATTAGGCGACGGCGTTGGTCTAATTAGATGTATAATGTGACTAACGCCTTGCGTGACCACCGTACAGTTAAATTTGACTCCCATGCTAACTTGTGATCATCTATGCATACTGTAATTATGCTGTGGTTTGTCAGTCTTAAATTTGGCAAAGATAGTTGTCTCAGGACAATTGGATAATAAATTGAAATGTTTGTTTTCTACGCGTTTTCTTTATAAACAGCTACATCAGTTTAATGTATAATTATAATTGTCTGCCTTTATTAGGGAATGCCTTATTTCATCTGTGACAATCTTAAGACACTCTATCACTTCCCGTAAACGTAAGTATTCTGTGTCGCCTAGCTTTTCTTTTTGCTAAAACGACACCAAATCAAACTCTAAGGGATCACATTTATTTATTTATTTATTCATTTTGAGAATTCATACAGCGACCTTTCAAGGTCGAAAATTTAGGGATCGCCTTTACGCAACGTGGACTTGCATTTGAGTATTATGCGATTATAGAACTTTAGTTCATTATTTAACTTTTTCTTTTAGGTTTTCCCATACCTTATTATTCATGGTTTGCTATCTTACATACACACACGCACACACCTACACAGACACACGCACGCACGCACGCACACACACACACAAACATCCACATCCACACACAATATATATAAGGTATGTTTTGTCAAAATTTGCAGCAAGCAGTAAATCCATCATTTTATGTTCTTGTAAACAACTTGACTTATGTCCTGAAGGCCCGCACAGTATGTTATGCACAGGACCTTCAATTGTTCAAGTTCGGAACTGCGAAGGAGTAGTGGAAACGCAGGAGAAGACGGACGAGACTCCAGATAGATGTGATCTTAGCCGAGAAACGCTCCAAGAATGTCTGTGCTTAGAAGGAACGGTGGTGATGCGATCGTTCTGCGTAAGACTTAATGAAGGAATAAATCAATCTCGTTAGGAATTCTGATGAACGACGAACAGAGGGATAGTCAGAACAGTATTTTGCAAAACAGATTCCCATTTTCAAAATAGAAGATATTTTTGCATTTTATTTGTATTTTCAAAACAATATTTAAAAGTATTCTAGATTATTCAAAATACTTCGCAAAAGGAATAAAGCAGGCCTACTTTTCCATTTTCATTATAACAATTCATCATATTAGCCTAAATGTGTTGACCACTGCCATATTATAGCCACCATAATTATTGTGTCTCTTAGACTATAATTCTTTCATGACTGCTTCTATTTTTCTGCCGTCTTACATGTCTGTAACGCGCTTTTATGCTCGGCGATACCCTACATATATTCAATCGTATTTCTGTGCTTCTGTCTGTTTGTTCGATTGTCCGTCATCGGGCTGAGATTGGTGAAAAGTCATCTCTGCTGGAATAAATCGATCTCTGCTTGAGGAAAAGATCGAACGAAAGAGCAAACATTAAAGCAGTTAGTCATGCAACATAATTTAATTAACACTTTGGACAAAGGATGGCATCCCTGATTCTCTGTGTACTGTGCCAAATATTCCAAGTGCATTGTGCAGACGATGATTGTCTCTTTCAGCTGATTGCATTGACTTGTTTTTATAGCAGGCTTAGCAATAATAATGGCTGCTGATCGTGGTGATTACTACAGTAATAATGATACTACTAATTCTACCATTAGTCCGCTACTAATAATAACATGAAGCAGAAGAAGATGATGATGATGATAATGATGATGACGAGGATGACGAAGACGACGACGATGATGATAATGATTAGAGTTATGTTCAAGCCTCTGTCTTATTTGCATACCCAAAATTTGACGTCGGTACGGTTAAACCTGGTTGGCCAGTAACTGCAATGCTCCTACCCTACCTGCAGGTGTATATCCTCGTTTAATAAGAAACAAACTGACAAACGGTAGTAAGTTAATGTGTTAATGTGCAAAATCATGAACTGCCAATCGACCGTAGGGCCTATACCCGGGGTCCTGGACGGATGCAAGAAGGCCCGAGGGTACTGGCATACCTCAAACCCTATGGTATAATTATGTCGGTATCTGTCAAGACACTTAAAACTAATCTAAATCTTGTTGAGTACCTTCTAACAGCGCTGCTATGCCGCCACTTTCTCAGCATCATTGAAACATGCCACTACTCTTCGCGGTTGTTGGAATCTAAGCAAAACGAATCGGGAGTTGACGAGGTCTATTAGTCATTTTCATAGACGCAAAGTCTGAGCTGGCAGACCAATGAAAAAGTCTGACGTCTTTTACTTGACGTTCCCAGCTGTTGGTAAGATAAGTTATTCATTTACACTTGATACAGACGGAAACGATTTTGGCGGAAAAACAAAGAACACTTCCACAGGCTATTAAAAATGCCTTTGATGTAGAGCAAAGTATGGTAAGAAGCATGAAACCAATCACATCCTTATAGTTTCAGATTTACGTCTCTCTTCTGTTGTCTAACCTGTGTATTATCTGAAATTGGAAGGGGCAGATGATGTAACACAACAAATCTAATGAGTGTAGGACATAAGCCTCCCTCTGACAAAGTCCTCCCGATTTCACGTAGGACAACAGCCCCTCTTCCGGACAAAATCCCCTTATGTGAAGGCTTAATGCAAACATATAGGGACTATTTCATTAATCCAACCTAATAATCGTAATGACATCTTCGTTTAATTTCAAGATCACAAGCAGTGTGTAGACCTATGTATTTGGGTTGGTCGGTGGCTGTTAGACACTGTAAATATAGGCAATTATATTGAGGGGACCTGCCTTCCAAGTAGTGGGTGCATTCGCACCTTTCGTACCCCTACCCTACGGGGCTGATATAATAAAAATATATAACCCATAGTGTGGAAGGACGCCATATTGTGATCTCATAACGTGCTATAATAATACACTGAGGAGATTATTTTAACGCTAGGTGGAGTACTCTTCGCTGTTGAATGAAGTCCAAGACGCGCGTTTCTGGTTTCGCCCGGGGGTAAATCCGCTGCATGGGAAATAAGACAACGCGAGCGAAACTCCCCCCCCCCCCAGTGTGACATTGCTGCGGTACTGCTTAGAGCACTTCATTCCATCTATCTTGGTCTCCCTGACTCGTAGCTCCTAAATTTCCCACATTTCGCAGTTGATTTTTGTTTGTGTTTTGTCGACATAATAAAATTCTTCATGCTCTGCGCGTGTGTAGTAACGCGAGGTTTCTTTGAAAAGCCTGTTTATGTTCGTTTTTGTTTGTCGATCTGTTGTGTCTGTTGACGTCGTTTCCGGACGTAATGGTTCGCCTGCTGCTTAATTATTCTGACGTGTTAGATGATGTTTACCTGTATTTTGGACCGATTGGATTGACTGCAGCACCATTTGGGTAAAATGTCGGACTCCTGGGAGAAATCGAAGGAAGGAGAAGGCAGGAAATGAAGACGAAGCACGTGACATTTCAATCTATGGTACTCTAAATGGATTTTGCCTGTATATACCGCATTTTATGCAACTCGAAGAGAAGAATAGTCCATCCTGGTAAAATAACAGACTTGCCACTTTAACAACAAGCGTGTATAGAAGCTATAAGACGCGATTGAGAAAACAGTGCAGCTCGTTGTTAAATATATAGAAAAGATAGGTCGGCAGCTTAGTCAAAATGAGAGAAATGAAAACAGATGTAATGCAAAATTAACGTATAAGAGTTAAAAAAAACAGTAACTAAAATCTGGAGCAAAATACAAATGAAAGAATGAGAACAGGCAACTAGAAAAAAATAGACATATATTTGAAGTACCATTCAAGAGCAATTTTTTTTAAAGTAATCTTTTTAACGCATGAGCGATAGATTTCCTTATTTATAGTTGTTCGCTGCCAGTCTTCATTTGATGTATTTGATAACCATTCATACACTTAGTCGTTCGTTAATTTCTGATTAAATTAATTCATGCTTTCCTTCACTCAGTAATTACTTCACTCATTCATTCATACACGTATGGGTATTGCAGAGGTCATTTGAGATCATCGAGTTTTTAAAATGTAAATTTCTTTGACATTTTACGTCAGCGTTCAAAGCCTAACGGAGGTTGTTCAGGCAGAGGAGACAGTCTCGAACCTCTGAGCTCGATCGTCTTCGTCTCGTCTACTGTGTTCGTTGCTTTTGCTCTTTCGGTCTTAGATGCTGGCAAGACTCTGAAACGGTTGCGTCCTTGAAACGCTGTCAGATAAGATCGAAGACGTGTTTGTCTGCTGCCTGTGGATCGAGTTGCCCGTGAACCGCGTCTGGTAGACCGAAACCGAGAACCTTCTGTTGTTGGCCGCTCCTCTACGAGCGCAGAACGCTCTCAGTCTCTGCCGAAACTGCTTCCGAAAAACGCAGTAAACGACGAAGTTAAACACGGAGTTGGCCGATACAACAAGGTTACTGACATGGAAGTAGTAGTAGTACGGTTTGCCACAGTGGTACGCCTCCTCCCCAAGTACATAGGACAGCACTTGGTTGATATAAGCCGGAGTCTGACAGACGAGAAACACGATGATGACGATAACCATCACGAGTGTAATGTTCTGTTCTTGTTCTTCGCCCTTCCCTCTCGTCGGCGGAAGTTGTCGCGCCATCTGCCGTCTGTGAGCAAGAAGTAGTTCGCGGATGAGACTTGCGTTGAGTACAACGAGAATGGCCAAAGGTCCGAGGAAGACGAACAGACAGTAGAGGGCGTTTTCATAGACTATGTTGTATATCTCACTCGTCTTCATGTCAGTGACCGCGCTTTTTGCTTGCGTCCAGTTCGTCTCCGGATGCCATTCGTATTCGATGCGATACTCACAGAAACGTGGTACGTTGTAGAGAAGAATGAGGAGGAACATGATGGCCACCTGGAGGCGAACGCGGTTCATCGTGCAGAGGAGTGGCGCCCGGAAAGGTCTACAGATAGCTATGTAGCGATTGAAAGCAACGAGGACCGTGATCCAGACGGTGCCTAGCTGCGTGATGTGGACGAGCGGATGGATGTACTTGTACATGTAGGGCATGATGGGGTGGTCGAAACGCCCGGAGTAGATGAGCAGGGCAGTGAAGATCTGGGAGAATCCGGTCGTGATGAGGAAGGCGTTGTCTGTTATCGCCATCACCTGTAGCAGAAAGGCAGCGACGTGTATACGTCGGTCCGTCTGCATGACGGCGAAAGACAGACTGTTGCCGATCAGACCGAACAGACACATCGACCCAAACACTAGGACGTACGTCACCAGCGTAAACACCCCACAGGCCACTTCCGATTCACCGTAGCTCAAGCTGAAGTCACTCGCTTCGATGATCGTCGTGTTGATGACGGTCGCTATGGCACTGGTTGCCATGGCACCGACTGATTGTGCTTCCACTGCGATGAAAGTGGCAATGATCATCGCTGGCTCTCTGCTGGTTTTGTTCGTCAATGACATTGAGGTAGATGTTTTAAAACGAAGTATAAATTTAATAATTCCGATTTATAAGTCTCTCGTCCTGTTGCGTTTCTCTTCTGTGCTTGTTCCTTGATCTGTAATCAACTTTTGGATTTCTATTCTACACAAGAACGCCTAAAACATAAAGATTTATTTATAAATGAAGTAAAATCACGAAATATTCGGCACATAACTAGATAATATTTCTATAAGGCAATTGACCTCCTGTGGGTTAAAATTGTCAATGGCAACGACGTCTTATTATATTCTTGTCTGCATAGATTTCGTCGCTTCTTATACTGTTTAAATTTTTTCCAACGGTTTCTTGATTGTCAGAACGCCTCAACAAGAGCTTGAAGGTAAAGCACAGAGGTGCATGTTATCCTTCTACAAGAGATAAGAGTGTTTTGTTTACATGTGTAGGCGAGAGGTATGTAGCAACTGTATATATATATACCTATTTTTCTGTGGATGCATAGAGAGGAGGACGGCTGTTGGAATCAGGAGTGACCCATCAGGTTTGCGAGGAAAACCGTGAGAAAACATACTGAGTGAATGGGTCCTGTAAAAAGACGAAGCTATAGATAGAGTTCGAGAGAATAAGCCAAGAGTAAAAGATGGAATGATAAGAGAAGAGAAAGCTGTTGTGCCCTCTTAATAGTTGTTTGTTGACAGCTAATAACGTTGAGAATGGATTAACGGTGAACAACTGCAGCGAGCGAATAAACAACGCGTAGACGAACGATTACGAAACAGAGGACGAGAAGAGTGAAGCGGAGACATATGGCTATATGGCTATATGGCTACTACGTCTGTATACGTTGAACAGGCCATCGCACACATAGACTGTGATTGACGGAAAAATGAACTGGCAGTTCGCTGCACAGAAAAATAACGAAAGAACAAAATAATATATAGATACAGACAGACAAACATACTGACTGACTGACTGACTGTTTGATTATTCTCTGGAAAAGGAAACTAGACACGTGTAGCGGTTTGTCAAGATAAATAACTATAAGAATGCGGATCTCTCTCTGTCTCTCCCTTTCTGTTTCTCTCTCTCTCTTTCTCTCACTCACTCACTCACTCTCTCTCTCTCTCTCTCTCTCTCTCTCTCTCTCTCTCTCTCTCTCTCTCTCTCTCTCTCTCTCCTATGTCTACTTATGTCCTATGATTATGTCTACATCCTGCGCCAGTGATCATCGAAAGTCATCTCAGCAGAACACTGAGAAACTAATACAGATGAAAAGATATAAAGTAAGTAAGTAAGTAAGACAAATGGACGAATTAAAAAAGACAAACCCAGACGCACAGACACAAGGCCAGGCTTAGATATATGGATCACAGAGACTAGAAGTTACTTCAGAATGTACACAGGATCTCAAGTAGACAAGAATGCACGAAGAAGGGCTGAGAGTTAAAGACACAGTATGACTGTGTTCAGCACACAAAAGCAGACGCAAGGGAAAAAGAAACGTTATTTCTGCCACGGTGAAACCAGAGAGAACACAGGAGCAAAAACAGTGGATGTAGGAGTGTAGGGTGGTGGCAAGGATGATACAATGAGGAGACTGAAATATCTATGAGAAAACAGAAACTAAGATGAACAAGATATCGTAGAGAGAAATACGAACAGATAACTAAAAAAAATCGGAGATATAAGATGCATTAGAAGATTCGGAAAGAAACAAAGAAAAACTCAAAAGTGTGCAAAGGCGCTATATAAAGAGAGATGAGAGAGAGAGAGATTGGAATTACTAAAAGACAAATTAGTGGACAATAAAGATGAGATTGACAATTAAGAAAACAATATAAAGAAATGTAGGAAACTGAAAAACGCGCAAAGGCGCTATATAAAGAGAGGTGAGAGAGATTGGAATCACCACAAAGATAAATTAGTGGACAATAAAGATGAAATTGACGATTAAGAAACAACATAATGAAAATTAGCAAAAACAATATCACAGGTGCAGCATTTAGAGCAAAAAACGAGATGGGAAAACAAAGACATGGAACCGAAGGAGAAAGAGAAGTCAAGAAACCATACAGACAAAACCAAAGAGACAGTAAGAGAAAGACACACAGACAAAAGAAGAACAGAAAGATAAAATGAAGAGAACAAATTAGAAAAGATGGAAGGAAAGAATTGAAGGAAATATGATACATTTATACATATAAGACTGCACTTAGAATAACGGATATATATCAACGCATTCTTGGAGACACGCTCTATAAATACAAATAAATAAATATAAATACAAATAAATAAATATAAATACAAATACGTAAATATAAATGCAAATAAATAAATATAAATGCAAATAAAAAAAATATAAATACAAATAAATAAATATAAATACAAATAAATAAATATAAATACAAATACATAAATATAAATACAAATACATAAATATAAATGCAAATAAATAAATATAAATACGAATAATGAAATATAAACACAAATAAATAAATATAAATACAAATAAATAAATATAAATACAAATAAATAAATATAAATATAAATACATAAATATAAATACAAATAAATAAATATAAATACAAATAATAGTAATTTCAGTTAAATTTCAAGCTGACAAGCCGCAGTATGACCACAGACATAGCATGAACGAATGATGGCAAGTTATCACAGGAGTTGAATTTAACTGTCGGTAGCCATGCAAGGCCACCATTACGTTATACATACATTTTAACCAACACCGCCGATTTGGTTCGCTAGATCTGCGCAATAGTTATACTTTGCGCTCCCTCTACTCCACTTATTGATGCAATATTCCTGATTTGCCCTCAGATTGAGCGGAGGCTGTTTGGCGACCATGATGGCCACTCAGAGAACTGCGCTGTGCAGAAAGGCCGGCTTTTAATCTTGGGAGCCGAGTCTATGAAGCGGGAAAAATGTATCATTCGTTTACACGAGGGAGAATCTACGAATGGGAATCGCTTGGAAGGACGCTACTGTGTTACAAACGATCGCAAAGATCCAACGGGCGAATGAAGCTAGAAGTCGCGTTATTAGTGTCCAATGAGATTGCGACGTCGTCTAATGGATAAAAATCTAAAGTTCAAGCAAACGATGTCCGTGTAATCGCTAGGACAGTTTCAGCGCCTTCTCGAATCCGTATATCGAATTAGACTGCTAGAATTGCGAGGATCAGAAAGATCACAAAACGCACTGAGACACAGACCAGAGGACTGATAGACAGACAGACAGCAGGACAGACGGAGAGCAATGTAGAAAGCCAGATTGAACAGAAGGATCCTTAGCTCTGCGTCACTGTGTTATCCATTACTCTACGGATTCCTCAGACAGGAGAGACTGCCTGGTCGCAGTCATTCGTTTCAATTAAAGAAATGTCAGTTGAAAATGCTTACAGGACTAAAACGAGTCACTCAGTCAATTAGTCAGTCGGTCGGTCATAGGTAAACGTCGTCACGAAGACAATCGTCTTAATTCTGATGCGATGCCTAATGCAATACTATGGATGGGTTTTACACATAGGCTTACACACTAGTCCTCTACATTTGTAAAGTCCCCTCTCTAGTCTTACACTGCCACGTTTTACGTCTGCAGTCCTACAACTCAGGTGCATGGTGACGAACTGCGAAAAGCAAGGACCTTGCTGTTGTTCCTTCCATCGATCTCCTAAATTAGCTTAATAAACTTTTCTCATTCGTCAAGTTTTGGAAGACATCACAAAATATTTTAGTATGGAGTTTACCATTCGAATAAATGCGACAGCAAAAGAAGATTTTGCTAAGCAGCGCATCAGAGTTCAGGCAAAGAGTTCAATTATTGGTGCCGTGACTTTTGTAGCTGCATATCAATAATTGCTTAGAGTAAGCAAGACTGAACAACATCGACTTATATGAAGAAGAACGATGTCCCTGGTATACTTAATCATTCTGATGTAAGACGACGAGTTTTCAAAAATTGCAGCCTTCAGTTATTTAGCCAGTTCACCCAACGCAGTTCGTCGTCATGCACCTGAATTGTAGCGTGTAGGACTGCAGACATAAAACGTGGTAGTGTTAAGATCCACAGCATCGCATTAGGAGAAGTTGACCATCATAGGCCCTGTATGACCCTGTATTTAAATCACTATTTCACCTTTCACTCGGCATTGAGTTGGTCGGAGACTATACTATAGGCAAATCGCAAAGGCAGGTACTGCAATATGTTTTGTACCATTTCAAAAGATCATTTATGTAGCCCACACAAGGTCTTTACAGAGCTTAGATCATCATGTTTTTAGCCCGCAATCCCCTTTCAATTAGAGTTACGTCTGATACTCTTATTTTCAAAGGTTGTATAAAACAGCTGCTGTCACTCGTTGTCTGATGTTAGTACAGACCTAAATAGGTTAAATTAACCTGTCATATTGATGCCGATCAAGTTGGTTAGCCGGCTCAACATACGATTAAACTGACATGGACAAATGGCTGTCACATTAAAGAGTTTATTGGTGCGCATAAAAATGCCAGTAAAGCTGACAATAAACAAGTTCCCATTCAATCCAGTTGCAGTGCATTATAATGTCTAAAGCTAGCAATAAAATCAACTCAACATCTGGCCGTAAATATCATGCTAATCAGCTATTTGTTTAAAAGGATTATTCACATTATCTGAAACAATTTTCAATAGTCAGCCTAATCACTGCTGTTGTTCTTGTAACATGCTTCTCTTCAAAACAATGAGACATCTGGTGGGTTATTACGCATGAATGCTTAATCGATATCCAGTCAAACTATGTTGGTTGATAATTAGATAACATTGTAGTTGGCATAGGCTAAGTCATAGCTGGCAATTCACCTTGCCAGCGTCTCCATTGGGGAAGGCGTAGAATCAGATACTGCCAGTGGCCTCGAGATAGGGAATACGCCTCCAAACGCCTCCAATTTCACGTAGGGGAGATATTTTGTTAGTCTTGGGGGGGATATTTTGCCCTCCATACCTTGGAACCAGAGGATTTGCCTCCATCACTCCGGGGGGATTGACGCCCCTGGATACTGCCATGGAGTGCAGAGCTGAGGATGTGAGTTTGTACCCCGTAAGGTTGACTGGTCCTTCATTCGCCAGGCGACGTTGTTAAGTCAAATGAGCCATCATGGCACCTTGCATGGCTACCGACAGTTAAATCTGACTCCAGTGATAACTTGTCATCATCCGTTCACACTTTATACTATACTTGTAATCATAACGCGGTTTATCAGTTTTAAAAATGACAAAATAATTATGCTATATCGTTTACTTATAATATTATCTTGTAAGATTTTGTCTAGTTAACTAGCTTAATTAAGAATCTTTTTCTTAAACAAACTTATATCAAATGAATAATTACTGACACCGACATCAACCACCTACATGTACGTAATGGGTGACACTGTTAGCCTGACCTAATTCCCTTTAGAGTTTGACTCCTTTCCCTATTGGTCGCTGTCATTCGTTTGTTTGTATCTATAATTGCTGTACATAGTGTGCTTACTTTTCTGATGAATTCTCAGTGAACAATAAACATATTTGGTTATGGTTATGGTTATGATTATGATTATCATTATTATTATTATTTTCAGATGGGACCTACATGCAAATGCGGGCTATATAATATATGGGTCCCATATGGGAATGTGGGTCCTATATATTGACCTCACGCGATCAGGATGCTGGCAGGGCACTGAGAACGCAGATCTTCTTAATTAAAGGAACTAAATCAACACATAAATAGTATATTACTATGATGATAGTAATTATGAGAATCTAGGAATAGAATGGTTTTAAGCTCAACAGCGCTGACTATCTGACCCATTAACATTACAACCCACACCAAAAAATTACTTGTAAATTCCAAATCAACTCCTTTCATGTAATAAATAAGTACTTTCAGATAAACTTTTGATGCCTAAGCGAAGGGTTCTAACAAGAACTGAAAGCAAACAGCGTATAGATCTCGCTAACCGATTCAACCTTAGATATCTAGAACTTATTTGTCATGTAATTCTGTGTTACATATACCTTGTGTGCATTAAATCTTTGTCCTTAAATTGCCTCTGTAACCTATGTGATAAACTCGAGAACATGTTGGCCAAGTGCGACCTTTGATAAAGATTAAAAAAACGCCCGAGAAAATAAGAGACAATCTCTTTATTTCCTGACCACGTGATGAAGGCTCAACGTCGACTGCATTAGCGTTGCAAGTAATAAGGTGTGATCGTTTGTGTCTTAATTAATGTGATTCACGTCAAGCTTATAATTGCGAATCTGCCGACAGTCACGAATGGCTTAGGACGATACAGCGTCTCTAATTTGATCCATCATTCAACTTCTTGAACCGAAATAGATTGGTTTTGCATTTAAGATTCAATTTAAGATTTAAGATTAAACAGCTTATGGACACGCTCATTGCAGAACTTCAGCTTTGTCTCCTTCGTAGGCCTACATTTTTTGTGGATTATTGGCCATTGCTACCAAAAAAGTGTATCGCGCAGATGAAGATTAAGTGCCCATAATGACTATCAGATCTCGTATAAAGCTCGTTTCGATTTTATTTTGTCGCGTAGATTACCCTAAAGTATGTGTTTTTGTGCAATTAGTGTCAGTCTAAGTCCTTCCACTTTGTCTTATGCTGAGCATTATAGCTTCATAGCCAACTATGTGAGTCTATATATGTCAGAGGTCAGCAAACATGGAACTTGAATCGATTTCGGATCAGATCGATGCAAATCTGTTTTATCTTTCCCGTTAATCTCTCTTTCTGTCCATTCCGTATCCGGTCTATCTTCAATATAGAAACATTGCTGTAGTGTTGACAAATAAAGCTGCTTATTACGCTGTCGGGCCTACCTTCAATTGAATCCAATGGCGTCGATGTATCGTTAAGCATCTGAGCTTTGTGAAAGGCTAAGACAATGCGTTTCAATAATCAGAAAATCCCACACATAGGCCTACATTAATGACAATACTGTTCACTGATATACTGGATCAGTTGATAAGAACAGAATTAGTAAGACCTATGGAGTCCATAGCAGTTGTTTATTGGTCACACACGTTACATTACCTTCAATAGGCCTACTGGAGCTGTGTCAAATAGAATATTTATTATTCGACAAAATACGAATAAATGTCCACACTGATCGACAGAATACGAATGGTAAGTGACGACTGAGAGTGACATGAGTAACAGCTACAACACAAGTAGACCTACAATAATGTGATAAAATTGCTTATAATTATGATTGACTCTTCGTAGATTAGACTAGTTGAGCTTCAAATTGCATTCAATCTTGAATTTTTAACGTGATATTGGAATAGAAGGTAAGACCTAAATGATGCTATTTTGAATAAGAGTCTTGCAAGTTTACATGTAGAAAGATTAGAATCACAAGACGCTCCACGCACGTGTTCAATTTGACTCAACACCAGAGATGCATCGCGTTTCATGACTCTATATCCTTAAGCGTGTGCATCATAAATGACTGTCCAGTGCTGTTGCAAAACTTGTAGAATTGCCATGACCATACACGTAAATAACAGTGAAAACGGAATAAAAAGTATAACGAGATTTTTTAAAGAATATAAAAAATGACAAAAACGAGATATTTTCAAACGAAATAAAAAACGGAAAATAAGCTTTCTATATAGAACATTACAAGAACCACGCGAAATTATTGGAAGAACCTTTAAGATAGCGCATTGTGTAAATGGCGATTATGGCTCGTCATAATCGGATCATCGTTCCTTATTGTTAACAATTTCCACACTGTACTTCGCTGAACATAAATTTATCAGAACCCATGATACACCGTATACATGTACATGTTGAAATTAACGAAAATCGAGGAAACTAAAGATTAATTGGCCTGACGTACGTGAATTCTGAAGAAAGCAGAGAGATTGGATCTAAAAGGAGGTGCAGTGTTACTTTTATATATCGTATATTGTGGATTATAATGGCATTTCATACTCTGAAGTTCATGTACCAAATTCGTATTCTGTTTAACAACTATTATGGCTAAATACGAATATACTTTTCGGAGCACAATTCGATCACATTCGAATACGAATATTGATATAGTCCCACTCAAACCTAAAACAAAAGGAACCCTTCATCGTTACTCGAATTTAGATAGTCAGGTCAACTGCAGCTGTAAAAATGTGAGCGTAAAATTTGATTCGCAGAAAGTGTTTAATATTCTATGTATCCAGCGCATGGATGGTGCAACCAATCCAAAGATCATGGTATCTCATTCAATCATTGCCTGGTTGTCATGACCCAGCCTTTGCAGAGCTCACTGCGTACGTGGGTGGCCTTGGACGATAATCATAGCCTATATACTGCGCTCAGCGGCTCTCCATAATCTAGTTTTACGACACCCGTGAGTCGATGCATTCCTCGTCGACATTTCTCCGCTTCAACAGCCTTCTGCTAACAGACTTACTCCAATGGAAAAGTCGCGTTGTTCAAGCTATCAATTTTACCATTTTCTCGAATTGAATTGTCAATTATTTTTCGTAATGCATAAGAATTGTGCATTAATGGTAATTTTATGATTCTGGGCCGTAGTCTATATTTCTAGCAGAGGTTGGTTCTAATTGCAATCAGTTGAGGTCGGACTCTGATTGTTTTGACCAACTGTGGAGACAATAGTTGCATTCTTCATGAACTTCATATTCTTTCCACTCGCTCCGACCCACGACAGACTATGGGCCCAGATGTGATCTATTTCTTCCTTTGCGGTAGTATGTAAGTTCTATTTGTGTATATTAATGGGTGCCTGAGATTAAATTGTCAAAAAAGCAAGTATATTGTAAGTAGTAAGTAGTTGCGCTACTTTAATACTGTTAATAGCAAATATAAGGTTGTCTTGGCATGATAACTCAAGCAGCAGAGTTTCGTCTCTTCCAGAAATTAGCATTGAATAACTCGGTTCAACGTTACGTTGAATTACAAACATTGTCATCAACACTTGGAGCCACGATCGACTTCTTTCACTTGGAAATTCACTAAATGCTACACATTAAACTAAGTAATCCGATAGAATATTCCACTGAAGCGTTCCGCTATTCATCAATTCATCTGTTCATCTATTCATGGCTGTTATGCGCTGCAGTTCAGTCTTAAGGAAAAAATGTTCTGTAATTCAATATTAAGCTTTTGATAGATGTCAGAACTCTACAGGTCGTGTATAATACAGACCAAAAATGTAACAGGAGGTCAGCATCTGACTGGATACAAGGATCAAAACAGATTAGACGCAGGTTACCAAAATAAATTTCCGGTGCATTAAGAATTGTCCGCTGAAGAGCATGAAACTGATACCAACAGTTACTCTAGAACATGACAGTCGGTCTTTGATTTAGTTCCAAATGTGCGTATAGGCCTTTGCATAATCTTGTGTACGCGTGATTGTATGCATAGATATATACATGCATAAGTATGCATTCATGATTGCATGCATGCATGCATTTATGTACAGTATGGATACTTAGTTTATCGCGAAAATGTTGCTGGCATGACTGGCTGATTCTTGCTCTCAGTAAGTTATAATATTTAGATATTTTATATCCAGAGTTTTATTTTTGTAATAGCCAAAGTAGGTCTACATCATTTACTTTTATTGGATTCATTTTTCTTCTGTTCTTTGTACATGAATGCTTTTTGCTGCGGATTGTCTGCTTGTTAAATAAACAAAGATATAATAATAATAATAATTCGCTGTATCTTCAATGGCATGTGGAAATATCTCGGATACCTGCAATGCATTTGGAGCGCATAAAATGACATACAGACGATGAATGTTTATGTGAATCCGTGTGGAATGTTTCGTAGACTATCTGTGCGGCATTCGTGAGTCAACTAAGTCTTGGTCATTTGTCAGTCCCGTTGCTTTGACATTCTGCCAGAAACGACACGAAGGGGTTTTTCAAAGAGCTATGGGATAGCGACTCGTCACCTATCACTCGATCTGTCCTCGCGTTTACATTCCCTCGAATGGGAGGCTATGTTTTTCCTATAGACCGTTAGGACGAGTGTGTGATTAGGCTTCCGAATCGTTAGCAAGTGTGCGTTGAGAATTCAAAGATCGCGAATTCGATCCTGCTGTAAGGCGTCTGTCGGTAATGACTTGTACTCTGTTGCGCACGCAACGATTTGATGCGAGCCTGACTAGGAAATCAAGCAGCAATGCATTGAAAAAGGGTTCGGCCATTAAGTACATGTCTGTCAGCAAATTTAACCCATACCCTCGTCAACAAGTATTCAAAGATCCCCAATATTACTATGTCACAAATATTTTTGCCCCGAAAGCATTTGTATGAATCTAATCGAAATTCATTGGAAATTGCGGGAATAGTTTGCATGATTAGAGGCATAATAAAGGACTAGTATTAATCTACAGGGTGTACCTGAAAAAAGTAACCTCCTAAGATTTTGTGCTAATATTTTGGCCATAGGTACTGTATGAAATATTAAATGAATTTTAAAGGCTGACAGCCAATTTATACTTGCATATAACCGCCAAAATTGACTAAAATATTTCAAACAGAACAAAAGTTATATCAAGAATTTATGAAGTCACATTTTTGTAATAAAACACTTTATAACTATTATTATTATTGAGAAAAGATATTGAAAATTATCGCATATGGAAGTCACTTAGACGTTATCTAGCAAGCAGTCGATTAAATTGATGAATAAAAATGTTTTGTGATTAATCATTTTTTGGTATCATTTGTAACAAGACAAACATAGGCAAGGGGTCCATAACAGATAAAATGCGTATATAGACACTTCATGAAGCATGAGCATGATCTTGGAGCCAAAGCTGAAATCAATGCTCACTTTGAAATCACTGGAGCTGAGCACTTATAAAAATATGCGGCCCCGTTGATGATAGGGGTGGGCTGTGGAACGTCGTAAGGGCAGCGGAAGGCAGAAATCTATCGGCGCCCGAACAAATATCGAGCATATTGACGAACTTATTTGCTCACATAATAGCAATATCAGAAAATATCATCTCAGTACTCGGCGAATTTCTGTAGAGTTGAACATCAGCCGCGCGTCTGTTAGAAAATTTGCCAAAGAAGATCTGAACCTCACCGCTTTTCGTCGTGTCCCTAGGCAAAATTAACACCGGTGCAATGGCCCCAACCAGGTCATGAAAACTTGCCAAATAGATTCAGAATATGTGTGGCAGCACTGTGGCTACTGGTGGTAGACACAGGTTGTGAAACAATATGATGTCTGTTTTATAGCAATTAATTGAGATGTGGCCTCATAAAATCGTTTTTGTAACCTTTGCTGCTAAAAATGATTTTTGACTATCAAAAGTTACTCGCTATAAGTGATATAACTTTTGTTTTGTGTGAATTTTGGTCCAATTTGGCAGTTATGTGTAAATATGAATTCGCTTATCGCCTGTAAAATTTTATTGACTAATCTCTACTGTTGGCCAAAATACTAGCAAAAAACCTGAGGGGGTTACTTTTTAAAATGGTCCATCCTGTAGAATTTCAAAAGATCTGCATGTAGTTCATTTCAACAACAGCTTTTTAGTAGTATTAAGCATAAAAAATCTGATACATTTAAATTATAAAATTTTTCGTAATTTTTTTACGCTGTATTAGTTTCACGCACGTCGCCGTTAATAAGAGTAGCGACGGATTTCACCATAGCACATAACACGTTGACTGAGCGACAAAAACTTCCTAAAGACTGTACCTTTGATTAATTATTTTTTAATTAATTGATAAATCTGTGAATTCATTTAGCAGTTTTATGATAAAAATGATAATCATTTTCAGTGCGCTCTTTAATAAGATATAACATCGTGCGTGGTTCGTGAAAAATGCCGTATATATGCTACACCAAAATATTATTATCAGACGAGCTTTTTTTCCGTCCCATGGAATAATTGCGCCACGAAATCTGCTATCAGAATTGGAATCAGATGCGAGCTGCAATGCGTCTAGCCGCACTATTTAATTATTAAGTTACTACTCTGACGAGTCTGTGTGTGACACGTGTTGGGCGAAAGGACTAGTTAATTTTATGAGCTGAATTTTATTTCATATGCTGCATAATTTGTTGACGTTAATTTATATTGAACTATTTTGTCAAGAAGGATTGTCAAATTTGTCCAAAACCCCTCCCTCATTAACTCGATTGAATTGTTGGATAATGGACCTAATTAATGCCATGCTCTCTATGGACCAGAAGCACCGGCGCCGTTCATATCTCGATTAAAAAAAACTCATTTTAAATCAGGCTCAGCAATCAAGTTCTCAGGCAAAGGCAACTGTTACAGATAATACAATAAGACGCAAATGTTAGATGTTTTTGCTGCATAACTTGTTTTTTTATGCATAAAACTCACAACATTATAGTCGCACTATAGTCAACGTGTCTCATTCCTCGACAGTTCGTCTTCTTGTCTAATGGACACAAATGAAGCCTCAGTGCATATCTACGTGAATAGATTTTGATTTTTAAATACGAGTTTGCTTAGAATCCACTGGAATCATGATTTTGAAGAAGTTTTATGATCAGGATCGATAATAATTAGTCTTAAAATATTATGATGAAACCCAATATGGGTCTACATGTACGTAATAGAGGCCTAACATACATCTAAATGACTGAATAGCATTTATTAATGCAAGATAATTGCTCACATTTTACAGATGCAATTGTCGCTGTATCAGGAAAATCAAACCCCAAATGTATTTAGATATGCATTGTCAGTCTATACATGTTTCTTTAATATCGTTTAATATTGTTTATTTAAACACTTAAAACGCAAGTAAGTAATGCGACTGTTTGGAAGGGCGGTTAGGGGCGAATGAGGTGGCTGACATAATATATTGATTAGACGGTTGATTACTTGTAATCGAACAGTTGCTACTGTGACTTCCGAAGGACACGGACGGTCGTTTTATGTTTTAATTTTTACACTAGTTTAGGCACTGTATATTATGTTGTGAATAAAGAAAATTCAGAAAAGAAAGAGAACGTGTCACTATGCTTGGAGTTCGGTAATTTTAACTGAAGGAAAAGAAAGTTGAAGATTACATATCAGTGTATCAGTGATATATGCATTATATTGTCTATGCTTGTATGTATGAACGCATGTATGTTTGTTTTAGATTGTCTGTACGTATGCACGCATGCATATATGCATGTATGTGTGCATGCATATAATATGTTCTATGTATATATATATATATATATGCAATTTATTTTTACGCATATATTTGTACATACATGTATGTGTGTATGTATGCATCTATGCAGAATTACATGCAAACATGTTTTATGGGCTCGACTACAAATACAAATAGGCCTACATCAATATTCGGTCATTCGAACGGGTGTAAGACATTATACACAAACATACCAAGTACACACACGCACGCACGCACAAACATGCCTACACACACACACCCTCACTCACACACACACTCACACACTCGCACACACACACACACTCACACACACACATAACTGTTTCTAGTCCATATTATTAAATATAATATATTTTTTAATATGATACATCAATTCGTAATATATCTCTTCAGTGTACATGTACATACATTTTATACATAGCGCATATATACTAGGCCTATATTGAATATATATATATGATATTTATGACATTACACGTAGCATGTTGACGCATGTCATGTGACCTTAGTGTATAGCCCATGCTTGTGCATTCCATTAGCTTTTGTGCAAATATGGCGTTCATTCTGTTCGACGCCCGATGACTGTCTTGGACAGTGAATTGTTATGAACAGTACTTACATGTTGTTTTATCTGAGAATTGTCCGGAGCAGTAGTTTGGCAGAAAAATGTCTGGAAAAGTAGTTTGGCTAAGAATTTTCTGGAAAAGTAGTTTGGCTGAGAATTGTTTGGAAAAGTAGTTTAGCAGAGAATTGTTTGGAAAAGTAATTTGACTGAGACGCACAATGATAGAGATTATCTTTAAGCCACATTTTCTGACTGTCAAAGAGTCAAATTAGTATAAGATAATTTGTTTTGGTTAAACATAGCTGCTGATAATTTCAAGTAAACTCATTGCTAATGTTTCAGATGTTTTTGTTTAAGTAATCTGCATTTCATTTCCCGCTGCGATGTAAAATTATAAGGCGTTGCTTGCTATTCATCCTTTTAGATCTTCTTTGTGGAATCATCTGCTAATTAGGTCACTCGTCTTGTCTGTGTAGACGCGGAACTTTGAGGGGATAATGGCATCTGTTGTATTAAGGAAACAGAAGCCAGAACACATGTATAGAGCTTCTGGAGATCATCGATCCTCGATCTGCTAAATATATCAGGCATGAGACAACACTGACTTCATAATTACAACCAGATGCGATCTGTAAGTGATACATCGGTCTTCTCTTGAAACACTGGTCTATATTTACGCATCCGAGAGTGGTCTTGTAATCAGCCCCCATTGCGCAGGCTTTACCTCCTCCATTTCCGGTCAAACAGATACCCTGGGAAATAATTAAGACGAGCGGTTGCTTCCTTCTGCTTCACATCTTGTTGTCGACCATGGCAAAGTGGACAATGTGTCGCTGCGAATGATCCTCTTCCGGTCTTATTGGTTGGCGTCGACCATTGTTAAATCAGAAAACTTTCTATGGACAAGGCGGACCACTGAATCGGCGTTAAATGTAGTCTGCGTCATTTTGCAAATTACCTCCGGAAGCTTTAGGAGTCTGACCCGGCCCTCAGCTGATTGCTGACAAGTAGAGTAGACGGGCGAATCATCAACGAATAGAGCGGACGTTGAAAATAGTCTGAATGGTTCGTGAGCTGCGTACCTCATATATATATATATATATATATATAGTTTCACAATCATATTAGTTATTATACTCTTCATCAGTAAATCTTTTGATCTTATTTTGAAGCTTTTCAGTGTTCATTAGTGACTCAGGATTTTCTTGGAAAAACGATGGACTTATCAAGTCGTTCATACAATCTTACCATTTGTATTCGCAGTCGTCTGAAGACCAATTCTACATCAAAGCTTCTTTCTCTCCAACCAACTATCAAAATTATTTGGTGGAAATCGTTTCTCGTTTTTTCTCTTGTCTGTTAAAAAGTCTTTTAGCTTCTGTTGTCTTTGTCCTCCTATGGAGACAACGAAGAAATGGTTTATTGTCTGAAATGCTTAACTGTGAAATGGGAGTTACAGATTTCTGCAGAACTGTCACGTTGGCACAAAGAGGCATTCAAGATATTACTATACGACGATGATTTTAAATCACAGCACTAGTAAATGCAGGCAGTGCATCCACCGTCTGAGACTTCCACGTCTAGAGATGATGGAGAGCACAAATATTACTGGATAGGTTTCGTAAGCGTCTAGTCAACAAAACGATCGTCTAGACTACCAGAACCAGTCTCAGTCGACTTCATAATTACGATGTCACAACGACAAACATAAAGAGCAACGAGCGCAAGACGCATGCGCAATCCTTAACAAACCGAAATGAACCGATCCAATCAAATAGACCAATCGCATTGGATTGGTTTCATGTAGGGTTGTCTCTACCCAAAATGCTGTGCATAAATTTGATGAAAGGATGACTGAAAACTGAGCGCATTCTTGCATTACATTACGTAGAACGAACAAGTTCACTACTTCTCATAACTTATAATTGTCTACTAGTTAGACGCGAACAGGATTTCCATAAGTATACTAGCAACAAAGGCATGATTTACTTCACAAGAACAAGGCCTAAGTCATGTGTGGCAGTTTCAATGCCAAGCCGAAACGATAAACCAAGACAAGCAACATCAGGTCAAATGTTTGTCAATGGTTTACGATGCCACATAATTTATATTCGCTAGACGGTGTAAACACCGATCACTTGATTTGAAGGAAAGAGCGGTGATGAATTCACAAAATAGGCCTATCATAGAACGAACTCCGAGACAAGTTCCAAACCAATCAATTAAGGAGATTCTATGGAGTCGCTGTTTTATGAGCGATGCATCATCGATTATAGATTTAAGACTGTAAGACGTTATATCGTAAGAAAGTTCATGGTGAGAAAAACACTCGACTGGGAATCGTCCAATTACATCAACCTAGGCCTAATAGTCATAAAAGTCTACTCCATCTTGTCAAATGCATACTTGGACTGTAACTCAGTCTCTTGAGCTACAGCGAGACCGTGCAATATTTAAGTCATGTTTACAGTTGTGTGAGCATTGTGTGTCTATGATAGTTTGTTATGAATGAAATGGCTGTCAAAACCTGGGCAAACGAACATATACGATGCGTACAATAAGTGTTTAGCTACAGTGGTGCTTAGATATATAGCCACGCAGTTTAATATTTAACAACGCGCAATCGTGCAAACACGTATAGGAAGTTGTGAAACGATATGAGCTTGATCATACTTACTTGACCCAAGTACTTTCAGGTAATCATCTCATCGAATTCGTCGAATTAAGCAGACGGCAACCGATAACTAATAATTACGTAACGATATATAAGCACCTTAATAGTTTAGTATTGCGTTCATAGCAATGGTTCCATCTGATATCAGATTGCAACATTATGGCGGTCACGGCCAACGCCGTCGTCTTCTCTGAGCGACTCGGACTGTCTAAGCCAACGACGAGAGGACCGAGCGATCTTTGGAACCGATGTCTCAGCCAGTTAACGTGACAGTCTACCAATAAGCACGGTTCATCCTGATGCCGCACTCACTGTTTATATTCTTCGATGGTATACTGTGGCATCTGATGCATGCACGGTCTGTCAGAAGAGCAATATCATTTGCCAGGAGAGTAGCACAGACGCATCGAGTGCTGAAAGTATAGGTAGAAACGTATACAAGCGCGTACTAGGCGAGTAGGGGTTGGGTCTTCTGCAAAACATTTTTTCATACTAACATAAGCACTAACATCTTGCTGTCTACTGTTAACTTGGTTAATGTCGCACTTTTCTGTCACGCATTCACAACGTAATGTAACAAACCTTTGTATTGGGTCTTTCAAGCACTTTGCGTCAGTGCTGCTTGTATAACTAAGTAACTGGTCAAAGAAAGGTGAACGAAATATGTGCGTCGGGCTGAATCAATTGGAAAAAATCAAATAAAGGTTGATATGCAATGGAGTTCCTGCATACGCACAAAAATATCCGATGAGCTGCTTATTCCAATCAGAGAATCTCAATGCCAGCAGTTTTCAACGTCGCCCTCTGATCTTGAAGTCGTTTGAAAACACTAACGCATGCGCTTCCAGAACGGTATTGGACATTTCTTCCTCCAGAATTCCGCTAAAATGGAAGCTCGATCGATGAAAGTAATTCCTGTTAAACATAAGTGGACTTGATGAAAGTTATTTTGGTTTGGTTATTTTCCATGAAATTCGTGTTGTGAAGATCGGTTATGGTCAGGATCAGGCTTAGTGACAGCTCCGTTGAGGCAATGATGGAGGGGCGGCGATTCATACTCTGCAACTACGCACGATAATATTGAATAGTTGCAATACGCCTTAAGTGTTTATTTAATGCCTGGAAACGAAAGTCTTGCAAAGCAGGCTAGAAGTACAAGTTGCTCTCTATAAATCATTGTATTATCAATTAAAATTATTATCATTAGATAAAATCAGCCGCAGAAACTTCTATGCAAGAATTCTTTTCATTCATGCAGCCTCCATTTATACCGAATTCTCTAATCGACCCAGCTTCCATTTAAACTGAATTCATTCTATCAATGCAACTTCTATTTAAGTAAGAACTGTTTAAATCGATCCAAGTTCCACTTCAGCAATAATTATTTCCATCAATCCAGCTTCTATTACAAATTGAGAGCCTCTGATGCCCTTGCCGTGATATATGGATGAAATGGCTATAAGCATAATGCCAGCCTAAACTACTATTGACCTTCTGTTGATATTGAACGGTTGATCCTCACCGTCTTTATACTAAACATTGTCTGGCTTCTTTCCACTGGCCTCTCACTCTTTAAAGGCGTAGGGCTTCCTAGCTGAGCGCGACCTTTAATATTTCTTGTACGTATGTATGTATACGAACATTTATATAGCGCCCTACAAGAACCTCACGAGGGCGCTTCTTCTGCGATAGACGCTATATATATCTTACAATACGATGCGATTCGCGTCAGTCGTAGTCAGCTGATGTAATCCGTTGGTTGAAATGCGATAGACCAGTAAAAGCAGAAGTGCTTTGGCCGAAATTTGTAAGTAAGTATGGCAGATTATGCATAGATCGAATATTGGACGGACGTTGAAAGCCCAGTGACCAAACAGATAATTATGTGTCTATATTTTTAAGGCTAATTGGATTCGTTACGGCCATTCGCAGAACATTCGTCAACCGCACACATAGTCTATGATTATTATTGGGAATTTAGTTGATTGCAAAGGAACATCGGTGATGCAGAGCGATGGTCTGACGAACTACCAAAGGATATACACTCACAGAGGAGAAGGTCAATCAACGGTTAAGTAAGCAAAGCTCCCAGTATTGAATCACGTTAGTGGAATATTTACCTGTTGAAAATATACCCACTTCTGATCTATCTGTTATCTACCTACATGTCAACCTAATACTAATAGAATGACTCTACGGAAATCGCACCATCCTGACAAACTAATATATCTACTATTGTCTATACTACCCACACTTAGGAACCCAAATACCTGGTACTCTAGTCTATACATGTAATTATATCCCTCACATCAATTGCCCAGCTTAGTCGTCCATCCAGCTATTTACCCACACACGCACACACACACACCCAAACACACACACACACACCTATCCAACCGATCGACCATTCAAAAATCAACCGAATCACATTACCAATACAATCATTCATATAAGTTGATGCCACACCCATATTATTTGATGACTACATACACATCTCTAAATTTATTTGTATGATTGATTGCTCTCAGCGTTTCATATATATGCTAGGATTACGAAGGGTCCCTGAGAGAACTTGTTTATTAATACTTCTCTCATATATATATATATATATATATATATTTCCTATAATTCATATATGCTTAGAAGGACAGTCATTACACTCAATACATTCATTATTTCCGGAAACCGTGGCCATGCAATTAAATGATACATATCACAAGAGCAGAATGATGCTGTATATATGACGACGCCAGCATTACCAAGATATGTGCATATATGGCCATAGAGCTAGACCCAAGGCATGTGCATATATGGCCATAGAGCTAGACCCAAGGCATGTGCATATATGGCCATAGAGCTAGACCCAAGGCATGTGCATATATGGCCATGAAGCTAGACCCAAGGCATGTGCATATATGGCCATGAAGCTAGACCCAAGGCATGTGCATATATGGCCATGGAGCTAGACCCAAGGCACGTGCATATATGGCCATGAAGCTAGACCCAAGGCATGTGCATATATAGCCATGGAGCTAGACCCAAGGCATGTGCATGTATGGCCATGGAGCTAGTGCATATATGGCCATGGAGCTAGACTCAAGGCATGTGCATATACGGCCATGTAGCTAGACCCAAGGCATGTGTATATATGGCCATGGAACTAGACCCAAGGCATGTGCATGTATGGTCATGGAGCTAGTGCATATATGGCCATGGAACTAGACCCAAGGCATGTGCATGTATGGTCATGGAGCTAGTGCATATATGGACATGGAGCTAGACCCAAGGCATGTGCATATATGGCCATGTAACTAGGCCCTAGGCTTGTGCATATATGGCCATGGAACTAGGCCCAAGGTATGTACATATAGCCATGGATGATGGCACTAGGCCCAAGGTATGTTCATATTTGAAATTTGAAATTCTTGAAATTTGTTATAGCCCTTCTTCCAACATCTTTTGCTCAGAAGTGTATACATCTCGTCGACGCAATTGCAGTCGCGTAACACTCAGCACACACTGAGTGTTACGGGCTGACCGCTCTCACCGATCAGCCACCGTGGCACACAGGGCATATGGCCATGGAACTATTGGGTCTAGGTCTGTGCATATTACGGCCATGATGACAAGGGCCGATATCTGTGCAAATGGCCATGAGACTAGTGCCGGACTTAAAAAGTTATCTACCAGTCGGCCTACAACAACAATAACAACAGCAATGGTGACGTTGATACCACTAGTAAGAGCAAGAACAGCAATATATATCTCAAAAATAGATCTCAGGATTCTTTCATATGTATTTGACCTCGTACTGGAAGCAGCTATGTCACACGCACTTAACAGAGCCGAGGCAGGAATCTAATTAAATGAAGACCTGACGAACAATCTCCGATTTTCTGACGACACTGGACTCCTTAGTATATAATAGATTGAAGCAGGAGCTACAAGCTACAAGATAATAAGGCACAGATTGACGAAACACCAAAAGATTCTGCATAATAATAATACCACAAAAAAACCAAAACAGTGAAAATGGAAAGACCAAAGAGACATCAATATCCATCAAGGTCTAACGCTAAGCTATCAAAGACTCCGAACAACTCGTATATCTAGAGGTTAATAAGCGCAGATTTCAGCAACGAAGAATGGTCGAGAACAATGTAGGTCATTTCTTCGTACCCATAGCCGCCAAATTACTGGCGTCAGAAACTGATGATTATGATAATCATTACTGTCAACCACCAGTATCATTAACAACAACATTAATAATAATAATAATAATAATAATAATATTTTTCAGACTGACTACAACGCAGTATGATTACAGAAACAGTATGAACGAATGATGTCGGCAGCCACGCATGACGCCCATTACGTCATACATATAATTTCATTTAATCAACACCGCCGGTACGGGCGTTGAACCCGGGTCCTCAGCTCTGCGCTCCAGTGTGTCATCCATTACTCTATGGCCCCATGGCCATGATTAATATCGATAAATATTGAGATAAATATTGATCTTAGTCATTCACCTGCCATTGTAATCGTTGTCATCGTCATCATCACCATCATCGCGCTATTCGAGACATCACACCCGATGGGTCAAAGTAAGCGATGTCAGTTCTCACCGGTTCTTTGTCTTCGGGTACTCATCTTACACTTAAATCTTCGTTCAAGTTCAACTAACCCTGAATAAAACCAAACAACGATCCGTCAAGCATGGTTGGTGGCCTAGTTCACCACTCCCAAAATAATTAGGCACTCAGCAATAAAAAAAAGTCTCTAAATTGATCCAACGGAAGAAATGCTCGTATGGAATAATCATTGGATATCTGCCTTGAAAGAATTATTATTTCCTACATTTGACTAATTCTGTTCATTTTCTTTCTCTGTTGACGACGAGAGACTTCGAAGTGGACGTGAATCATGAACGTCCCTGGCGGAAGTCGAGATACATTGCGCGAAAGAATTGCAATTGGAAAGGAAGACCATACACCATCGCAACGATAACTGAAACATTTATAAAATGAAATTGATATGAAGGGAATGAAAGAGACTCAGGGAAGACTGATCATTACAGGAGATTAATGGCAGCGTATTTCAATGCATCATCGAAGGACTTCAGGCATCCGAGACATAGAGTTGTACTAGAGCGACAGGTAGAATGGAACCTATCATCGTCCGCCAGATGTAAAGATAGCAGGCCCTTCATTTATCAGTGACAAAGTCCATTTCAAGTGTGATCGTGAGCATAATCGTAAACTACAAGTTTCTATAGCGATACTCTCTCTATACATAGCTAAACGCAGCTCACTGACGAGCGCTGCGACTTATCAGGAGGTCCAAAGATCGATGGTTGTTAGCGCAGGTCGAAGTCAGGTAGCAAGTGAATGTTGTATCGAATGTTTTGATGACTTGACGTCGTCGAGTGCCTCCTTACTTGTTTGTGATGTTCTGTCGAGTGTTTTGCGCTTAGGCGGAATCGATGACGACAGCAGTCAGTTCTGCTAAATGTAGAATTCATTCTAAACACGTGCTGATAGGTCAACGTCTCCACGCAGCATCTGGCATCAGCGATGAGTCTTAGGCATGTCCAGACTTGTCTACGGAAGCGATGGACCCTCGTATATACGACTACGACACATGATGAGGAAGCAAGTGCTTAGGAGCTCTGCAACTTCATGTCAGTGCTTTAGTGCAAGTCCCAAGCGTGGATGAGGAAGGAGGGCGACCCTGATGATCATCATCATCAGCATAATAATCATCATCATCATCAAACCGTGGTGTTAAACTGAAATTACAACGAGAATTCTTTGAAAAAGGAGAACGAGAAAAGGCGTTGAAGAGATTATTTGTCATGTATGATATTGGTCGAATTGTCAATGTCAATTTAGAAATTCGTCAGAAGTCGATGTGAGCGTGCCTCTTGAAATGCCGTAATATTTTATCCAGTAATTTATCCATTTTAATCAACTATGGCAAAACTTCAGTTTAATGATTATTAAGCACAAATTTATCATTTATTAGACTACAATGTGTTTAAAATATTCTCCTTTGGCCTCGACGCACGCGCCAAAACCAAAAACGCCATTCAATAATTGTTGCATTAAATTGAGGGTTTGTCACATTTGAATAAAATGTATAAATTATTAGAGAAATTATTATAGTATTTCTAGAGGTTCGCTTTTTTATATGTTCACCGTATATAGGCTTATAATATTGAACGATTTTATATTAGAGAAAATTTATTCCACCTCACATAAAAATAATATTTACCTGATTTACTCAAATGATGGCAACAGGTTCATATTGCGAGGAACAGAGACTGCTGTTCATGGCAAAATTAATTGTTTGCGTCTTGTGTTATTGCCCAAATTAAAGAAATGGTATATATTTCTATTATATATAGCCAACGCATGCGATGTTCACTATTGCAACTGACACGTGCAACATACTAAGACTCTTTGCAACGAGAATATCTTCTATTTATTGCACCCTGGAGATGCGCAACCGTTTGAGATTACAGTTGATAATGCACTGTGGAAGAATTGGAGCATTCAAAGGTTGCTATTTTGCTCTTTTAAATGTCTCCCGTAACAATGCCATTGAAATGCGTCATACCTCTGCTTTATATTAATCGGAATGCTATCTATGATTTGTACATTTGAGGCAAACGCTTTGTCGATGACAACGCATTATTTGGAAATGCTCCATATAGTAATAAAATATTACGGCTAGAAAGTAACACAGGTTGTAGGAATTCTTTCCAATCAAGGTTGATAGCCAGCAGGTTACAAGGATAGTGATTTTCGGTCAATTTTCGGTCAGCGTGGCATATGAGTTCTATCTGTTCATATCATGTCAGATTTATTTATAAGGATTCACTGCTGCGTCTATTCATTTATCTTATGATCATATTCACAGACAGAGTCACAAGTGTTTGCAGTAATTATAGTTATTGTCATTTATGAATAAAGTTATACGTAGACGATTATATTGAATGGATGTGCAATTGAAGAAATTTGTTGGAAGTGGAATTTGGTGAGTACAAGATTAGCGCTCTTGGTGTTTGTAGCAGGGATTTCTCCAGAATTTTTAAATTAATATCACATCACTTTCTGAGTTATTCAGATTAGGCCTAAGTGTGCATTTCTTGAGGTGACGCATGAGACGATTCATTTTCGCCTGTTTATCGTAATCAGTATTCTTGTGTCTAGTGTGATCGAAGATCTAGGAAGCACAACTCGCCGTCTCACCAAGGGTACGGTAAACGTAATTACATCCCGCAAGTCCTATTCAAATATATAGCCTCCTTTTTTGTAAACATTTTGCGTTTTTATCAACTGGGCTTTGTGTATCAAACGAATATTATGGGTTGATTGATAAAATGTATCGTTGAGATGCCTTAGTTGACATTCAAAAAATATTTTCACCACAAAACCAACCACAAGGTGCATCGTTCTTTTTACCGCTTGTTGCTTCGTCTAATAGTTTGTCTCAAGTTAACACCAAGTTTCTACAGGCAAAGCACAGGACACCCGCTTTTGAAGATCCAGTTCCGGTTGTCAGAAGATGAGAGACAGAAAGGGAGTCAGAAAAGAAAGAGACTAATGGGCGAAAGGGTGAATGAATTATGGTAGGAATTATTGAAAAGGCGAGACTTTAACTTGGTTTAGATGATCTGAGGGGTGATAAATAGAAGAGCCTGAGTCTGTTGACAGCGGATGATTGCATACTGACTGATCGAGTTGACGCTTCAGTGAGTTCGCTCTGAATTTAGAGCAATTTCTGCCTATGATTAATCGCTTTGGAAATATTACGTCTTCGTCATGGGTGTTTATATAATCTAGACTATAAAGCGTTAACATATTATTCTCTATGTCCTAAGAGAGACTCACGAGATTATGGTTTGAATGAAAGTTTTAATGATGAAAAAGTGATAGAGTAGTACATAAAGTCTGCAAATTCTTATAAACTGAGTGGTACTATCAACGCATATAAATTATAAAGTAGACCTTGTGTTAGTTTCCTCAGAATTACTAAGAAATGTATATAATTTGCTGCGCTGAGAAAAAAATAAGCAAAAAATAACGCAACAACATCCGACTCTTTTTACGCAGCACGTAGCAGTGTATAACGTACGTGAAAGAGCAAAGTCGCTTAGCAACTGTCACCTTACAGTAGGGTACAGGAACATCAACTCTTATTCTCTCTCTGTCTGTCTGTCTGTCTCTCTTTCTCCCTCTGTCTCTCTCTCTGCCTCTCTCTCACGCTCTCTGTCTGTCTATCTGTCTGTCTCTTTTTCTCTCTGTCTCTCTGTGTCTCTGTCTCTGTGTGTCTCTGTCTCTCTGTCTCTGTCTCTTTCTGTCTCTCTGTCTCTTTCTGTCTTTCTGTCGCTCTGTCTCTCTCTGTGTCTCTCTCTGTCTCTCTCGATCTGTCTGTCTGTCTCTCTATCTCTGTCTTTGTCTGTCTGTCTGTCTCTCTCTCTCTCTAGCAAGAACATGTGTATATATTTCATTGACTGCTCCAGGCAATGTTATCGACAAATGAAAATAGTTTTTCAATGGCATGTCATCAGCATTCATCCATCAGAAAAGGTTTCTACCATCAACCGTCACAGATCAACCTGGTGAGTCGAATCACGTCTTGAATTCTACCACACACGAGGTAGAGATATACTGGTGAATATTTTGCTCTTAGTGACATTATAACTTAATTTCGGTTAGCGTTCCATAAATTTCGTACAAATTGATTTGCTATGCTTAATTGCAGTGCTTACAGTAAATGCAGCGCTTATTCTGTCTGTGCAGTGTGCAATAGGCAGTCCTACCAAAGAGGCTATTCATCAATGTATGAATCTCAAAGTCAAATTCCGAAAGAGACAAATCTGTTAAGTCAAACCCGTAAAGAACCAATCTCCAAGTCAAAACTGTAAGGGAGCGTCGACATCTATAATCTCAGTCCTCAAAGAGAGCAGATGATTGTCGAAGTACAAATCTCAATTATTTCTGTCTGACAAGACAAATTCCGAAGTGAATGCGGGTTCTGTAATTGATATTCTGATGTATCGCCCGTGACCATGAAGTGATTAACTACGTAGAGTGTTGCAACGACAGATAACTTTGACGGACGTCCATTTTAATAATGCCTTGAGGTAAGTTTTGCATATTTCAACACCTCGGACGCATGCATGCTCCATTTAACTGGATCTGTATTCATAAAATCAAAAGCTGCTCCATCAGATACGCTAGTCTTGCGATGCTCTCATCAAAATCTTAGGAACTGGTTGTCACTTCTACGAACATTAGGGAATGATATTTTTGATCTATCGCTCGCTGGTATCGGGTTTCTACTAGTATAGGCCTACTATTCCACATCAATCTGAGATGGAAAGACGAATATAGGAATTATAAGGATATCAAACATCGGCTGTCGATAGTCAGACTGCACAACCACGAGCATGAAATATTTCAACATCCAGCGCAGTGTTTATATATTTCAACATATCAGTTGACTGTATTCTTAATTATGTCCAAATATCGTAGCAGATTTGAAAGTATTTAATGAGAAACCAATTTGTCAATTGAGGACTCTGTGAAATAGATGGCGCCAGTATCAAATGACTTGTGGGTAAGCTACCCGTGGTAAAATTGTGTGCTTGATGTTGATTGATTGTTGTGCCGTATGTTCTTCACGCAAGAGTAATGCAGAAGTTAGCCAGATTATATAACTTATGTATTTATCATAATTATAATTCTTACGCCAGCCATCGATCAAAACAACATAAATAAACAATGCACGGCCAATATAAAAAAAATTCTTTGACCTATGTACCCACTGGCGCCACCTGTTTCTGCTTAAGGAACTGCCCACAGAGTCACCATTGGTGGAGTCGTTCTATAGAACTGAACAAAGAGCTTGAAGTTCAAACTGAAGACCAATCGTATAGGCCTAGAGTCAAATCCTGTACCGATCATATTATTAACAACAAAAAAATACAACAGCAATTACGCGTGATATCTAGTGTAGACCTATAGAATGCAACAACACATGACCGACAGAACCTTTCAACATCGTTTGTATGTGCTAAACAATTATTATTGCAGTGAAAACGCATGATATGCATTTCACAGCTGGACTGTTTCCGACCATTCTAACATATTTTGCATCTCGAACTCATGGCAACTTGGCCTATGTGCGTTGTGAGCAGGGCGTTTAGAAGGCCAGGACTAACGATGCATGCATACAGTACTAGGCCTACTTATATTGACCAAATATGTTATTCTGAGAAGAGTAAGCCAAATAAATAGGAACGACCAACAGGAAGAAGAAAAAGAAAAGAAAGAAGAAGAACAGGAAAAAGAAGAGAAGACAAAGAAGTAGATTAGGAGGAGAAAGAAAAACTCAAGAAGAAACCACAAAGAATGGAAAATTAGAGACGACCACACATATTGAAGCATTGAGATGACCACATGCAGTGAAGCATTGAGATGATCACATATGGTGAAACATTGAGATGACCACACACACCATTGAAGCAGCTTAAGAGCCAACTCATTACGGAGCATCGACCGATGTAATTAAATGTCAAGAACCTTACTTTCTAAATCGCTGTCCTTAATTGACGTACTTTAGACCGTAGGCCTACATGGTGCGTGTGTGTGTAATTTTATCTGTCTTTGTGTATATGTAATTTGAAATTTGCACAGCGCCACTTCAGAAAGAAACTAGTGAGAGAGAGAGAGAGAGACAGACTGAGAGAGAGAGAGAGAGACTGAGACAGAGGGTGAAAGTCATGATATCTGACCAATGAAGCTGTCCAATTGAGTAGGTGTTGCGATGGATATCCAGCGTCAGGGCGTTAGGATTTCTCTGATTTTGAATATAAAGTATCGACCACCAGTTTCTTGTCGAAAGTTCTAAGAACGACAATTTAAATGAGTCGCTGAAGGGTAAAGTCAATATGTCAAGTGGATATCTGGTTTTTCGATGGTAGATGACAATCAAAAGAAAGGTGATTGATTGAAAGGTGATCTGAAGGGTGATTGCCAAAGTTTGATGCTATAAGCCGTTGGCGGAAAACATACGCAAGGGTCTCAATAAACACTGTTAGGACTGTCGAAAACTCATAAACTTTCATTTTCTTTGACCATGTGACCCCAGTTCCTTTTAACGACTGGGTGCCTTTATTGTATTGCAGACATAATATATGCTTTGAGGATGTAAACACGCAATGTCCTTGGTTCTCGTTCATTCAAAATTCTAGTCTACCCGAAAGCGCTTGACGAAAGCATGAAGTAAGTCAGGTCGATGTAGAGATCACAACAATGACCAGAGGTCATAATGGATCGCTTGATTCTTCCTCCATAGAGCATCATAAAACCAGATCAAGTACTGAACTCAACTTGCCAACGGGTTCGAATAGTGCGTGGAAGAAATGCGCTGAGGGGGCTGTCACGTCTAATGGTACACAAGAAATTATGGAGATTGATTGGAGCAAAATGAGCGTGGAAGAAGCGGCCGCAACGGACAACCGCTATAAAGCCAGAGCTGAGTACCATTTCGCTTGCGATATATCTTGTCAATAAAACACAAACAGTTCTTTGTAAAAGTCGAAAACACCGCATACGTAGCCTAGGACTATTTGCGCGTATATGCATATACTTACATACATACATACATACATACATACATACATACACACATACATACACACATACATGTTTGCATGCATACATACATGTTTGCATGCATACATACATATATACATACATACATACATACATACATACATACATACATACATACACATACATACATACATACATACATACATACATACATACATACATACATACATACATACATACATACATACATGCATACATACATACATACATGCATACATACATACATACATGCATACATACATACATGTTTGCATGCATACATACATACATACATACACATATAAATAAATATATGCAATCATTTTGATAATCATAGCCATGTGTTTTTATTGATTTCATAAGTGGAACATATACTACGAGATTAATACGAGTTGGAGGGGAACAATAGGAGAGATAAAACCTAAAGGGACCTTTTCTAGACTTTACTCAGAGCAGCAGGTCATATACATTGATCATTTGGTACAAACAGCTGAGTCATTATAACAGCAGACAGACAAAATGTGCACACGAGTTACTGAGGCGAATTTGATAGCAGGTTATTCTTCAATTTAATTTTAAAGAGCTGGAAGCTACTAGCACCATGTAATTCAACAGAGATTTTATTGGTAACTAGCTATGATATTTCTACCAAGTTATTGAGCTTACATATTTTATGCACACATACATATATATGAATATACATACATGTAAATAGCCTGATACATACATACATACAAGTGCACACGGTTTTCGTAGCCAAGTGAGGATCATTGTTGTTGGTGAAAGAAGAACATTGGCATCATGAGCTGAAACTATTACATCTAATGTCCAATGTAGGCCTCCTACATATACATGCCCGCTTTCACCTTGGGCTGTGTTTGTGTGGGCCTTATTTGAATGAAATATCGATTTACAATCTATTGGGTTACCATATCTATTTATCTGTGTTCTGCGTCAGCTGCCCATACATACACGGTGATTCATTAAAAAACGTACCTTACATAGGTTAGCATAACTCAGGTAAATGACCATTAATTTTAATGAAATTTCAGAATAATGATGCTTGATATTCTATTCAAGTGCTACATAAATCATTTGACACACCAAGCTAAAATGACGTAACGCGATTGACGAAACTAATGACGTCACGAAAATATCGCGAAAAAATGGTGTTTACCGAAGAGGATAAACAATTTGTTACATTCTTACGAAAGAATAAAAAGTACAGTGCAAAACGTTTTCTAAAGAAATTTCCTGATAAAGAGTGGACTCTTGGTGGATTAAATGCGTTACTTTCAAAGATCGACAAAACTGGGTCTTTCCATCGTCGACCAGGCAGCGGCCGCCCGCGTACGGCAGCAACAACCGACAATGCTGAAAAGGTTGAATCGCTGGTGCTCAGCCAGGAAGATATGCCGCAAACGCATCGCACACAGAGACAAATTGCTCGAGAAATAGGAATCAGTCAGACATCAGTTTGAAGAATTGTCAAGAATGATTTACATTTGCGATGTTTAAAGAAACGACACGCTCAAGAACTCACAGCAGCCAACAAGCAAGCAAGATTGACACGTTCCCGTCAGCTACTGAGGTTGTATCCTGCAAGCTTAGTGAATTTCATTTGGTTTACTGATGAGAAATTGTTTACTGTGGCAGCACCCAGTAACAGTCAGAATGATCGTATTTATGTCTCAGCCGGTACAAGGAAGAGAGACGTTCCAGCAAATCGTCTTTTGCGGACTCGACCAACTTTCAGCAAGTCCCTTATGGTATCTGTCGGGGTATCTGCACTCGGTCGTACGAACATCCATTTCATCGAACCAGGTGTTAAGATTAATGGACAATATTACAGAGATGTTCTACTAATGCAGGGTCTCTTGCCTGACATTCGTGAGATAACGGAGTATTTCATCTTCCAGCAGGATAGCGCTCCTGCGCACAGAGCTCGGGAGACCGTTGCGTTACTCGAAACTGAAACACCTGATTTCATCCCGCCTAATTACTGGCCACCTAATAGCCCTGATTTGAATCCAGTGGACTATAAGATATGGAGCGTCATGCAGGAAAAAGTCTACAGAAATCGAATACATGATGTCGACGAGTTGCGTCACCGAATTGTGGAGGTATGGGATGAAATGGATCAGCGCATCATTGATGAGTCAGTCAGGCAGTGGCGTAGGCGTCTTCGCGCGTGTGTTACTGCCCGAGGGGGTCAATTTGAACATAAACTGTAACTTTCTTCCTATTCAGAACTGATTCCTCTATGTTCACTTAAAATTTTTTTGACATAAACCGATATTTGACGGAGTTACAATTAAATATCTAGGGGTACGTTTTTTAATGAATCACCGTGTAGATGCCTGCCACCAGTTGTGTGACTTGACTACAAGTGGCCAGAGGTGGTGCAGATCATTAATAGGGTTGCGTTATATGAAGATGCGAAGGATTGGCATCGATAAGTTAAGAGAATAATTATGTTTAGGTGGAAGGGGAAGAAAAACCACGGGTTTTTACTTTTCTGATAGCATGAAAGAGAAAGCAAGTTCCAGTGAAGTGGTCTACGTGGGTTTTAATTTTGAAGTAATCCTGAAGATGAAGCCGAGATTCAACTCGGGTTATACGAAGAAATTGATGATCGTGGGTTATTGGTGACGAAGGCGGGAAAAGGTCATTTTGAGATATTTAAGATAGGCCAACACGTAAGGCTACTAGCAGAAGAACAGGCTAAGATCAAAAGCAACTCAGATGGGGTGGTATGAGCTTAGGAAGTTGCGATTAGCAGATGCCATCTGCAAATTTGAACGCGAGATTAAGGGACTGAGAGGATTGTAGGCCCGAAGCCGTGATGGAGAAGTTAGTGCGTCCTAGAGCATAGCCTTAGCACACATGTAGATTGGGAGGCGAGATAAAGAGATGCCTTTCAATGTATAGTGAATGCGAGCGTTCAAGATGACATAATAATAACTAGCCAGTTACCAAGAGTGGAGATTTTTGTCCAAAAGGAAAGAGACAAATGCTTCTGAGAATTCAAGAGGTATGATTGGGGCGTATTCGTTTGTTTTTAGAGGAGCTGTGCATGGCATGCGATAGATATTATGGCTGCAGAGGTGGATCCATGCAGTTGCCTGAACGCAAATTTATCTTAGATCAGGGGTATTATTCAATGGGTGGTTGAGTATATATATATATATTATATATATTATATATATTTCTTCGTTTAATGAGAAACAAACTGACAAACCGCAGTAAGCTACAAAAGGTCACCACTGTTCGTAGTTCACGACCAGATCGGCAGGGAGGGTCATGACAGGTACAATTAGGCCTAAGTCTACATTTCATTCTTAGCTACAAATTTGAATTTATAACGAATCCTGGAGATAAAATTTCTGTCGTCTTTAAGTAAGGGTAGGTTACATAATCTGTAAACCGTTTGTTTTTCGACTAATCTGGAAGGAACGTGAAAGATGAAGATTTGGCGGATGCAATAATTTTGAGAGAGGGAGCTGGCTTTAGCTTTAGGCCGGATGATGGCTGTTTTCCACAGGGGATGAGTTCAGGAAAAGTGAAATATCAATGCGTTATATAGAATAAAGTGATGGAAAGAAGAGGCAGTAAGTTCAAGGAAGCAAGCTGGGAGGTCAAATTCAATAGCGGTAGGTATTCTTCAATAAAGGGGTTTTGGGAGGAGCTGAGAGTTGGAAATTTGGGTTAGTCGTTTTGGTAGGCCGATGGAGATAGAGAAATAATGAGGGTTTAAGTTGGTGGCGGTAAAGTGCGTCGAGTGATTGCTTTCAGGATCTTTGCTCCAGTGTGATTTAACTTCATTCCATTTACGAGGGTCGATGTTTTTAAGGTCAGCGGAGATTTCTTTTGAAATGGCCAGACTTAGTATTATGGAGGAGTTTTCAATTTTGTTTAGTAGCATTAAATGGTTTCTGTAGTATACCGGTTACATCTGCTTGATCTCTGGTGCTGCTTGTAGTGGGTCACCAGTGCTGATTGGTAATTGCTCTTCCGGATAGAATAGGCGACTGAGGTTTCGAAGTAATACTGTTCCAAGGTTTCTTTGGGTTCATTGTCTTGAGGTTTGATTTGCGTTGGATCAGGATTTTTCTTCTTGAGGATTTCTTGATTTGTGCTTTATTTGAGTATCATGATGTTAGACAATCTAGATGCAGTTATGGCTTTGTAATCAGTTTCAATCACTGAGCTGATGATGTCGGTACAGATTGGTATAGATAGCGGTCAGATTACGATCAAAAAAATCTTCTCCTTGTGTTGGCTGCTTGGCAATTGATGCGAGTTCTGTTAATTCAAACAATTTGTTTCGGTTGTTTCTCTCTTTTACGACATATATATAATATTAAATGTATATATATTAATTAAATATAAATATATGTATATATAGCATAGCATTGAATTTGTCATCGTGTGTGGGGCTATGGTGTGTTTTGGATACAATGGCAGTTCTATGTTGTAAGCTTGTTAAAAATGTTCAACTTCAGGCTGTTGGAGGACTTTTGGTTTGGCAAATATTAGGGCATATTTAGGCAATATAATAGTTGGCAAAACATCCTAATTCTTAGAACACGAATACGATTCCTCAATCTCCATTTCTCCTCGTAACTCGCGCCTCCCCTCTTTATCTTCCGCCCTTACTTCGTGTCTCATTTGCCTTACTATAGTTGTTATTTTCCTCATCGCTGCTTCTTATATTATGGTCTACTGCGTATCCATGAACGATTTATTTCAACTAGCTTCCTTGCTGTTCATCTCTCGTCTTTGTCTTTGCGTCCGTGACATATTCTAATAATGAAAATTACATAGGCCATATACTTTCATTGCTCTGTCTATGTTGTCTGGCTACATGTCAGTTTGTTTGTCCGTCTATCCGTCTATCTCTCTTTCTGTTTACTCGGCAATTACGGAAAATCACATATTAGACAACCGTTACGCATCGACTCACCTGCAGGATTTGATCGCGCTAATATATGCGCTATTACAGCAGACCTAAAGAGCAGGCAGCGCAGTATGTTAGAGTATTCAGTCGATGTGCTTACCTGAGTCTTTCGTTTTTATTGTAAAAGCAATAGTCCAAGTAAGAGAATTGCATCTCTATAATACAAACTCTTTAGGAGATTATCCCAGTGGCCATAGCAATGAGAGGGCTAAAGCTCAAGAACGAACAGACAGACCTACTGCAATTTTACGACATAGCACATTTTCAATGGCAATGTAGGTCTGTTATAATAAAACGCATATATATGTGAAGTTATGGATTCATATATATAATTATATGTAGCCTACAATAAATGGAGATTAAGAGATTGTATTCGTGTTCTAAGAATCAGGATGTTTTCCGAAATGAACCTGCAGGAACTAAGGGACACGACTTCGGAAAGAAACAAATAGAGAAGGTTAATCATGATGATCGCTAGAGTTCAACGAACTGACAACACAAGGTGACAAGGTAAATATAAATATAAATGCATATACTATGCATTCAGCTGAGTCTGCGTCCTAAGAGCGTCGTTTTTGTTGCGCTATTTATTTTCCGTAATTACATCCACTTTGAACGTTGAGTTAGGAAACTCAACGTTCAAAGTAAGCTGTCGACTGATTTCTGTGGTGGCAGTTTGTAGTTCGTGTGTTTGTGCGAAAGCCAGGGAAGCGTATTCCCTGCAAGTCATTGAATTACAAGCGAACGAGATATTGTAATTGGACCAGGATGCCTTGTACTCTGACCACTTGACAGGCGTTGGACTAATGTGTTTTGTCACACCTCTGTCTCCGTGTGTCTGAGTCTATAGACGAACTAATTATTTTTCTTAAAATTACAAATCGTGAAGAGCTATTTATGGATTATCACTTAATATAAATTTAATTATCACCAGAAACTTGTGATTATATATATATATATATATATATATATAGCTACTCAGTCACATAGGCCCTATCAGCAACAAGACTGGTTGACCCTAGCAACTGAAAGAGGTTATAAGACTGAACTATTGCGCCTCGTCTTGGGCGCATTGTTCTCCCAATCACTTTCAGCATACCTTTGTGGTTGAAGCGTTAATTAAGGCTTGCTAAGCAGATAACAATGACAGTCAGCATACGATTAGGTCTTGATTATCTATGCAATTGCTTGGTTTAAAATCGATATGACGTCTGCTTGAGTATCGTATTAGACAGAGCAGGAAGTGTTTCATCGCCACAATAATTTCTGCCGCGGTCTATGTGCAAGAATACATTTAATAGACAGTCCTTAGGGAGGGTAATGAACGACTGTATATGTCGCAAGTAGTGTATACTCCAAAAAATTGCGGTAATTGTGTCGGTTATATAGCACACCGAGAAAGCAGGTGAGAACTGTATAATAACCGGACCTCAAAACTGCAGGGATGTCAAGAGCTCCATAGGATTCTGGTGGAGCCTCAACAGACCTTGTACGTTGCGAAAAGAAGCAACCGAGACAGTTATTTGCCACAGCTGGTCAGGTGCGCCGTTTTCGTTAATCAGTGTCGGGTTCCACTTTTAGATTCTAATTAGAGCCGAGTTTTATTGTGTTGCTAGACAGCAAATTATATGTCTTAGAGTAGGCTACGGGCTTATTTCTATAGTCGTTTCAATTACAACATAAATAGTCATTTTTGAAGGTTACTTGCATGCTCCCACTTGCACTAAATTCTCCTCTATCTATAAAAATAGCAACTGTTTATGCTAATGATAACACAATAAACACTTGCTCGCTCGCAAACTCCAGGGGCGGTATTCACAAGACAAAGTTAAGGTAATACGGTATTAGAGCTTAGTTCGGGGTTAGCTAAACCCTGGCTAAAACTAACCCGTGGGAGCTATTCACGAGCGCGACATAGCGGGCGGAATAGTTAGTCTGGGTATATGTACCGTATAACTGTAGATGACGGGCTACTGCGCATGCGCACAAGTTTTTATGCGCTGTGATACCGCTAAACATAGAAACGTTCACAAGCGTAAAGAACTTTTTTGGATCAATACGTCAACATGAACGACTGCATTACCTGCTGATTAAAACTGTATTTGTGTGGAAATTGCCTGTAACTATCAGCAGTGGCTTAGGCACAATAAATGATATTCCTCCGCTTCCCAGCTCTCGCCTTAAAGTTACTCTGACCCCTCTGGAAACCGGACCTTCACCATTATCGGAACTGCCCTTAGGACAACCCCTCCGATTAGACGCAGCACTCATGAATAAGTTGGTGCTACGCTGTAGTCTTGTGAGAACAAACCAATCTCAGCCAATAAATGGTAGGCCTATCCGTATTATGCACACTGCGCTACAGTGACGACATTTCGAATGCAATAGCGTCAGGCATCTCGTCAAATTTTAAACATTTTGACCCAACAATTAAAAGCAATATAGTTTTGGCCTTCGGTGAAAGAGGCCTCTCAAAGATGCCTCTCAAACACCTTTCAACGTCTAAATCGACGTCAAACGCGACAAAGCACAAGGGCCGCCATCTTTGTTTTTCGCCTTTAAGCTGGTATTAGCGGACTTAAACCTACCTCTAAGTGGGATTAGACTTATACCCCGACTAGAGGGTTAATACCGTCTCGTGAATAGCGATATAACTCACAAGTCGGGTATAGGCCATATTTAATACGGGTATTAGCGTTAACCCTGTCGTGTGAATACCGCTCCAGACGTATCCGCGCTTCTTGTTGACAACATCTAAATAAATGGGCCATACGAAATAAATAAGGTCGCAGCGCAGGCCAGTTTGACGCAACATTGATGCGCGTTCATCTCAACCTAAATAACCGACCAATACGATAGCTCACATCTAGATCTCATCACGTGATGGCGACCTGATTTAGTTTCATTCGTGAATGGTACCTTCGTTCAAGCCAGGCAATTGGCTGAGTTTGAATAGACACCAATTTTATATCGACACCATTGGCAAGACGAAAGACAGCTAGAGCTTTAGAACGACACCAAACGCCAAGGTCAGTATTGCTATAATTAGAATAAATGTGTGTGGCAAAAGGAGTGCTAGCCTTGGTCTGTTAAACAACTAGTTCTCACTTCTCGCTTTTAGACACTTTAACTTTAATAAAATATATTGCTGTATTGTTGAGAAAAAAACAGGAAATTGATGTAAAACAAACTATCAGTACAAATTAAAACTGGTTCAATATTTTTCGGTTTCGTTTTCGTTTTCGGCCGAAACTGACTTCAGTTTCGTTTCGTTTTCGGCCGAAACCAAAGCATCAATTTTGGTGGCGTTTTCGTTTTCGGCTGAAAATGAAAACATGGTTTCAGTCGGTCTCTATATAGATTACACCTATGAAAATATTTTCGTCGTCCCAAATAACTATGTCAAAAATAGAAAAATTAGCCTACGAATGGGCTTGCATTAAGAGTGTCCCGTAGCTGTAGTGTTCAATTTGGTCACAATAATCTAGAAACGAACGTCTGCATTTTAAACGTCTTTATATTCAACGACGAGCGTGTACTAAGATGCATGGGAAAGCTTATGCAGCAGTCGTCGTTAAGGGTTAATACCCTGTCATTCGGATGACGGCTTCCATTTGTTCGCTGTGAATTTAATTTTAGAAGTGAACGATATTTAGCAAGACTTAGGTTAAAGCCTAAAGGACCTAAAGCGAATTGCCATGGCACATTTTTCTTCACGTTGGAAGCGAATGATGTTACAAGTCTTGTGTTCATACCTGAAATAGTTTAACAGGTCTTAAGAGTGCAGTCCTGGTTGTTAATTACATTAGAGAGCTAAAGTGAGGAATAGGAACTGATCAGTATTAAAGTTTATCAATAAACTGCGAAAAATGCCAATTACAAACAATTTCAATATGTCAGTGCGGATTATGTCCGGGGATTATGTCCTGCAACCCTGCGATTACCACTTAGGCTACCCCATTTCAATTCAGTCTCTAGTAACATAATAAAACTATACTTCTCCAATCAATATTCGATAACCGTTCACAGTTTTATGCTACATATCCGAGCAGCTGCCAATCGAATTGGACAAGGATCATCGAAAGCGAGGTCCATCGGTTAAGTTGCAACTATGACCCCATCAGCACAATGGTACTCAACAAGTAATTTATTCTGCGCTAGTTTTGGTATCTTTCTGAAGACATTATAATCGTTTTCTTAACAAACAGAGTAATAGACTATTCGTGTTCGTTATAATGAATGCGTTGCTAAATAAACGTAGAATGTAACTTCCAAAACTTGATCTTTTAGACATTTATAACTATTGTCTGCGTTTAACCTCCACTATTTGCGACAGTCGGACCGAATGACTGCAAGTTGGTGAATCCCAAATGAGCCATGAAGGTTAGGCCCCTACACACGGTCCATTTGGATAGCTCAACATAAAAAGTTGGCGTCGTTGGTGCATCAATATTCTTGAAAATTCTGATCTTAGTCAACGCAGGCCGTTTATTTAAATCTAACATCGCGTTTTTAATAGCCTTCTGCTGTATGTTTGTCTCTAATATTATATTCTGTTTTTTGGTACAGTACGACATAGCTAGTTAGTTGGTTAGTTAGTTAGTTGGTTGGTCAGTTGGTTAGTTAGTTGATTAGTCAGTTAGTTAGTAGATTTTAAATTTCCCGAATATCTAGGCCTAACTTCGACGAAGGAACCTGTGCGGTAGTTTCTTAAACTCAAAAACTGTCATCGCACGTGTTATTGAACAGCAACAATATCAGTCATTTAGTTAGAAAAAATAGAGACTAATTATACGAACACCAAAAAGAGAGGCAAGAATTAATAGACGAACGCACAACCCCTTAGGAAACATAATAGGGGCCTAATATTATTCAGCCCGCAAGAGGCACAACTACTGTCCGTCAGTATTTACCAACGACTTCATCAGACATCGCATTCGGATTTTCTCAGGCTTTCGTCTATATGTGCAAAAATTTTGCAAAATCAGTCGCATGTCGCTGGTTACAATCAGGCTTTAAATGACCAAAAATGACACGAAACCTCAAACCGGTCGTAATTGATATTAATGCAGAAACGATTACAAAAATATATATTTAATACAAATAATATCTAAAACTTTTGTTTGGACTTTCATAAAGGCTTCAAAAAAGATTTTTACCAACAGCCCTATAATGTTACGAGACGGAAAATCATAATTTCGGTTCAAATTTCGCTATCTTTGTTGTCATATTTAATTAGGCTATGGTTCGAGATTTCCCGCCTTCATGGTCTCGTTTGGAAGCCGAATATCTCCTTTTCTTGTTCTATTATTAACATATGCTTATCTATTACGCACACAGCTTGCCCAGAAGGAGGTCGACGTATGTAAACAATATCCGATGCCTTGTTAGCAACCCGAGCGCGTGATTTGATCACGTGATACAATCTTGAACTGCGGTTGGCTGATGGTTTTAAGGTCAGCTATGCGCATGCGCACTGGGTATGACCCGGTCTCTTTAAATGTCACGCACACACGGAATCCAATCTAGTTTGTTGATTTTGAAATACTTAATTCTCGAAAATGGAAGAGGTTATCGCGAATTTGATTAATGCTAAAGGGTCGGATCGAGCAAAAGTGCACGAATTGTTGCAAGAGTATTTGATCATCGATCGCGATGACGATCGCGATGAAAGCGAGGTTTTCAGTGATGATGATTTTCGGACAGAATCTGATGCCAACAACGATTCAGATGACCAAGAAGAAAATGAAATGAATGTTTCGGATTTTGAAGCGGTCATGACGCACGCTAAAACATCTAGCGAGTTCGTAACTGATGACAATGCCGTTGAATATCAGAAAGCGGTTGAATTCAGGTAAGCCCCGATTATTTTTTAAATACTGTGCACCACAGGATCCTTGTTTATAGACATTGACGTACCGTTTCTGATTCACTGCAACTCCTATACGAAAATCACTGTTTAAACTAAGCTCTAACTGCACCACAGGATCCTTGTTTATAGGCAATCGCATACTGTTTCTGATTCACTGCGACTCCTATGCGAAAATCAGTTGAAATTAAGCTCTAATTATTGAGCTAATTATTATTATAAGTCTCAGGCATAACTGTAAAGGTTAGCCTGTTCTAGTTGAGCTTGTCTTTATAAATATTCAGGCATTACTGCTAGGTTTAGACCCTCTTCTCACTGTGCTCGTTTTCATAAGACCTTAGGCATAACGGTTAGGTTTACAACCTGTATTATTGAGCTTGTCTTTAAGTATTCAGGTATAAATGCAAAAGTTGTGTCATTTCCTCTCTTGCACTACTTCATCTTTTACAATCCTTATTGTGCAATGTACAAGTTTATCATTAATTGATTAAGTTAATGATAGGAAATAATAATTAGTATTTCAATTGCATTTTATTTTTTTATCAGGATTCTTCTCAATAATCAATAATTGCAGTCTACCGGCTGATAAATCTTGTAAATCGCTGTTTGTTTTGAATGAAGGCTTTTAGCATTGGCTTTGCTTTTTTGTTGCATGGCTTTTATAAAAGCAAACTGAAATGAATTTGATCAATAGAAAAAAATATTTGTATATGGGTTGTTTTTTTGTAGATGTCAATGTAAACTTAATAATGGACTCCCATGCAGTAGCCAGTATGCTCCGGAGGACATGGTCAGGCGTAGAATGGAAATGGCTGCACTTGTCCCTCGGGATCAAATGTTGGTGCTACTCGGCAAAATTTCTTGCACAATAAACATGTCCGATGAGACTTGTCGCAGCAGGAAATCCAGCCAAGAGGTGCGTCAACACCAGCGAACATCATATTATTTGGAAAGCCGTCAGATCTGCCGTACAACCTTTAAGTTCATCCACGGGATTAGCCAGGACAGACTGACGGGGATTCTCAAGTGGTATAAAACAGAAGGTTTAACACCAAAAGAAAAACAAAGCGGTGGACGTAAGAACAACACCCACTGCTTTCAGTTTAGCGAAATTGAAGATATCATTCGCTTCCTGACAAATTATGCCAGTGAGCATGCGATGATGCTTCCTGGAAGGGTTCCTGGATTTAAGCGAGATGATATCAAGTTGCTGCCAACGAGCCACACCAAGACCAAAGTGTACGGCATATACAAAACGTGCATGGAACAACATGGAAAACGAGTCGCTGGACTTTCGACCTTCAAACAGCACTGGCTTCAACTCGTTCCATTCATCACGACGTGCAAGCCAATGACTGATTTGTGTTGGACTTGCCAAAACAACAACACGTTGATCTACCGTAGTGCCAATATCGAGGATCATGAAAAAGGTTTGATTTGAACTGCATAGTTTTCTATGATTTTATAGAGAAAAGCAAGAAAGTAAGTTGTTTGGGAAATTTGAAATGCTGTTGTAGTGTTTTGTTGTTATTAGGAGCACCAAGCTTTGTCTGCATACGAGATTACAATTTGCACTTAACTAAATGGTGACAGGTTGACTAGAGCTTTTGACCTATAACATGGTTTCAAACCTTGTCCAAGGAAGTTACTGCTTACTGACCTTGAGCAAGTCCATCATGCTCAATTGCACTGCAGTTTTATTGTATCGTATGACATAACATGGATTTAAATGGCTCAGACGTTAGAAGCACTGCAAGTTAACCTGTGTCTATCTCTCCTATCTTCCTCTTCCATCATCCAAATCATTCCAGAACCGTTGAACTGAAGAATTTCTGCCCTTTTCTTCCTTGGTGTGTCTTAAACATACATTTTATAATGATGTCCAGAATTGCCTTGTTTGTTGCTAATTAAAAAATCCTGTAGCTGCACTGCCTTCTTTCAAATTATAATCTTGTAGGTTTCAATTAGTTCACTGCTGCCCCTCGTTGAAATGAAAATCTCAATCTTTACAGATTCAATGGTATAAATATAAGACCAATGATGTTCTCTCGATAAATTATTAGTTTTTAAATTAATTATAATACATATTTTTCACAGGTGACCGGCTTCGTCAACAAGAACAGCATTTGAATGATGTCCAGATTGAACGATCACTCTACAAATCCATGGTTGACGAGGCAAAATCAACATGCCTGGAATTCGGTCTCTCTGATTTGCAAGCAAGTGCTCCGTGTAGCCGCAGCATGTCCATGCACTACAGTTTTGACTATGCACAGCAAGTACATTTGCCGAGTGATCCTTTACAGCCAGGACCAATATACTTCCTTGTTCCACGCAAGTTAGGCATATTTGGTGTCTGCTGTGAAGGGGTTCCTCGACAAGTGAACTTTCTGATTGACGAAGCCCATCTCATCAGTAAGGGTTCGAATGCTGTTGTGTCCTATTTGCATTATTTCTTTCAGCATTATGGATTTGGTGAGACTGATGTCAAGCTTCATTGTGATAACTGTTCAGGCCAAAACAAGAATCGTTTCATGCTTTGGTACTGTGCATGGAGGGTTGCCATTGGTCTTCACAAGTCTATAGTGTTGAATTTTTTAATCGTAGGACACACAAAGTTTGCCCCGGATTGGTGTTTTGGGCTTCTGAAACAGGCATTCAGACGCCATGCAGTGTCATCTCTGTCAGAAATGGCATCTGTGGTGAATGGAAGTGCTTCTGTAAATCAGAGTCAGCTTGTTGGCCTGGAAGATGGAACATCCTTGGTCTCGGTTGGAGATTGGCAAGAACATCTGCGGCCATATTTTCGGGCATTAAAAAACATCGGCATTTCAGGTTAGATGAAGTGACATTCAACTACATAATTTTTTTCACTTACATGTGCATCAGAGAAAATGCATGGAAATTTGTAGATTATTATTAATGCCTGTCATTGCAGTACTTAACTATAATGCTACAAGTTATCTATAATTATGATAAAATTATTGTGCATATTATTTTGATTCTGTTCTGACCCTTTTAATATTATTTTAATTTCATTTCACCTTTGATTCCAAGCTACTTGTTCATTGGGTTTTTTACACTGGAGTGCTTCTAACTGGTTTACACTGCGAGAAGTACTTTGTAATTGTTTGAACATGATACAATTATTATGCATTTCAGGTTTGATTCTGCTCACCCTGGGATGGTGTTTGCCAGGGTGTCACCTGAGGATCCAGAAGTGCATTTCCAGCTTTTCAAGAGCAAGGATGCACTACCAATGGAAGCGCCAACTCCAATCACATCTTCAGGGATGGATGATGCAAGGAAGTGGTATCTATACCACAAGATTCGACCTTTTGTTGCAGATCCGTGGAAGGAAGTGATGTGTCCATTGCCCGAAGTACTGCAGCCTTCTCCAGCTGGACTTGAGGACAAAGAACCCTTGGAGAAAGCAGTTTCCATTGAGAATTCTGGACAAAACTGCGCTTCCTCTTCTATTGAACCAGATCCACCGGTTGGTAAAATACGTAAAACTCGCGGACGTGGTGGCAGAAGACCTCTGTCTTCGCTGGTTGACACTGGAAGCATCGGCAAAGGGCAGACAGAAGGGAAGAGTCGTGGACGTGGTGTTGAAAATCGCGGGCGGGTTACTCGTTCTGGCCGAAATGTAAAACCAGTTGTCCGGCTGGAGTGACCTGCTAATTCACTTTTTATATATTCTAAATATTGTTTCATTATTATTATGTGGGTGAGCTCGCTTGTGTTTTGGTTTGTGTGCTGGGTTGTCAATCGAGGGTTAAGTATTCAAATCTCCTCTAGGGCAGAGATTTGCATCAATAATTCTGCTCCGCCTGCACCTCATTACCAACTAAGCTATGACGATTTCACTGATTGCCCACTATCGCTAGGAAGGTGAGACGGTGAGGGAGAAGATTTGTCCCGCTCTGACATGCCGAGGCTAAGATATGAAGTTGCTAATGCTTCACACTAATGACTGCCTTTCCGGCTAGCTTATATTCTCTATTTCCTCTATAATTTAGATCTAAAATTTTGTCATAAATTTTATTCGGATTGTTATATTTAATTTCTATAAAAAAATTGGCTCTTAAACGTCTGTTAGTATTAGACTGTATACATAAGATTTGTCTTTTTGTTGTAGATCCATGGACGAATGTGAATGCCTGTTGCTACACATGAACTCGAAGACGACGCCTTGGACAAAACAGAGCCGAAAAGAAGAATGGACAAAAATACATCAATTCCTTTATAACTCCGCCACTGCTTGTACTCTGGCAGTGCCAGTCCCAAGCCTGGATAAAGGAGGAGGGCGACATCACTAATCTTTTTTATCAAACAGTGTCGTTAAAATGAAGCTACTACATCCGTTGACGATCCAGAGCCACCGATCGCCAAACTGGACGACACGATGTAGAAGACCTTTTAACACTTGCAGATGGTCGACTGAAGGGTTAGATCATGTTTCCACAGGGGACCTAGAACACAAAGGAAGCACATCATCCTGTGGTGATTCAGGATCATCTGTTCCTGGTACATCTTAAACTCTAGGTGGTGGTGGCAGAAGACCAGTGTCTTTGCCAGTTGACGCTGAATACATAGTGTGACTGGAATAAACTGTCATTTTATTTCTGTGTTTTTATTATATGGATGTTAATTTTATCCATTACTGTATTGCAATATCTAATTCCTTAGCAGGTAACAGCTGCTTAACCTCTCTCGGAATTTGAGACTTTTGTAATAAAATTGACATTTAGTTTCAATGATTTTTCGTTGGTCAACTGGAATAACTTTAATAACTTTGTTCCTACTTGAGATATCTACACCAAATTTCGACAGTACATTTGCAATACCTGCAGCTGCAATGGTGCCAAATTTCAGTAAAATCGGTTCAAAAACAATAGCCGTTGCTAAGGAGATTATAAAAATAAAATGCCTAAACTTTGCACGCAGTTTTCTCGAATAGCACTTTACGTAAATGGTCACACTGGAAATTCTATAACTTTGGCTGTATGCAAGGCATAAACTAGCTGAAAACGGTTTTGGAAAGGTAAATCTAGCAGCTTCAGGATGGTGCAAAAAACAGGAAAAAATAGTTCGTATACATGTGACTGGTTTCGTGCTGACGAGTCACATATAAGCAAAGACAGGATCGTATGTAGTTGAGTACACATGCAGAATGTTTGCATATGTATTGACCCTTGTATGATTTGCTGTTTCAGTATTCTTCGTCATCTAGATGCGAACTCGCTGACGTTCAACTGCAGAGAGACAAATTGTGAAAACATGAATGGTGTGGAGTCGCTTAAATGTTCCGCCAATTGTTGCCGCATGTTGTCTGCATAAAGAAAAGGAGATGGCGTGTACACGGAGTCAAATATTCGCTGTTTTGTCACCTGGGCAGTGAATATGCAAACATGGCAATCGCTGTGTCTATCAGTTGACAGTGGGTCATATATGTAGAACTATATCGTTGTGCTTATCCACTGGCAGTGGGCTATTTATCTGCTCGTCTTCACGTAAAAACGTAGAATAAACTGTCGAAAAGCAATTAATATTATTGGATTCAAGCTATAGCAGTTTATACATCTTCATGCAGGCTATGCATTCCACCTATCCTCCATTATATTTATAGTCTACTATGTTCAGCTACTGCGTTTGTAAAGGCAACATGGAAGATTGTCATACGTACCTTTGAAAATCCCTCAACCATCATGGCCTGTCCCTCCTCCTCTCTCTTTGTCGATTGTTTTCCTCTTCTGGGGTTGAGTTTGGTCCGCCATAGGTAGCTCTCTTGTCCCTTATAAATATTAGCTTCTAATTGAGAAATAAATGATGCAGCAGTTGAACTTCTAAAAGATTTACCCGTTTTGCGCACAAGGGATTAGTAGAAAGGGCAAACCCTGAATAAGTTTATTCATGTAAGATCTCCTGCAGCCATTGTGGATTGTCTAAATCCTGAAACTGACGTTCATGTATGGTTGGATCGGATGATGTTGCAAACTTGTAATGTTTATTTAGTGATCCTTGTCTTCCAGTCCACATTAATTTCAACCTCTCGAATACATTCCGGTAGTGGCAAACACGAAGGTACATGTAGATTCGTTTAAATTCGCTTTTGAATTGAATAGAATCAGATGATCTATTATTTCACTTTATTCCATTTGCTTACTTTCTCTGAACTCTCTCACTGCTCCGTAGACGTCTGTCCGTGACCACCGCGTGTGTAGCCACAGAGCTCTTTCTGATTGGCAGACGAAACAGGCTGACATTTAAACAGCTAGGCCTATATAGACGCAGGCAGACGTAGGCCTACATCATCCACAGAATGAAGATGAAGACTAATTGATGCTCAAAAACGTTACCATTACGCTTATAAGGAAGCCAATCAAGCAACCAGTTGAAGCATCGAAGACAGACGTCAATTCCCCCAAACATCCGTTGGAGACGTGCAAAGACCACCAACGTAGAAATGATAAATAACAAATAAATGGACGTATGCACCTCTACACTATAGGTAGAATATATATATATATATATATATATATATATATTGTACTCAAAGGCACTATATATATATATACATCCACATACATATATATACATACGGCAGTGCTTTTGAGTACAATGAATAGTCACCTTGAAGAGGCGCAATATATGAATTCTCGTAATTAATATACTTTAAATGCCTAATCTATGTATATGTGCATGTATATTATAACGCTCATTGTGTGCACTGCTGCTAATATGTTTTCTAACAGTCTGCTTATATATATATATATATATATATTGTTGAGGCTTTTGGGGTTTTGATTTTGGCTGCCATGAGTGTTTGCTACGTCTGCCACGACAATGCCGCGCATCTCCTACGCCTGTTCCACCCTGTCTTTCCTGCTTCGCTTTGTGTCGGCCGCGTCTGCCACGACAATGCCGCGCATCTCCTACGCCTGTTCCACCCTGTCTTTCCTGCTTCGCTTTGTGTCGGCCGCGTCTGCCACGACTATGCCGCGCATCTCCTACGCCTGTTCCACCCTGTCTTTCCTGCTTCGCTTTGTGTCGGCCGCGTCTGCCACGACTATGCCGCGCGTCTCCTACGCCTATTCCACCCTGTCTTTCCTGCGTCGCCATGTGTCGGCCGCGTCTGCCACGACAGTGCCGCGTATTCGCCGCGTGTCTGCAGCGCGTCCTCCACGCATTTGCCACACATGCCGCGTGGCCTGTACTCCGTGTCCGTCACGTTGCAATCGGCGATGCCGCGTGTCTGCCGCATGACCCCGATACGCCAATAAAAGGAAGAGGACCCACAGTCATGGAGCTCAGTCAGTTCTTCGCCGTCGTGGAGCTCAGTCAGTCCTTAGTCGTCGTAGGGTCAGTCGGTTTTTAGCAGTCGTCGCAGTCGTTTGGAAGCGGTCGTCGAGGACAGTCGTCAGATTCGTAACGGACAGTCGTCGAACAGTTTACTCAGTCGACGTAGTTAGTCGTTGAAGTCCCTCTTTTAGCAGTAGCCGAAGCGAGAACAGTGCGAACCGTTGACAGTTTGATCGGACACTTTAATTGCCAGTTGAGTTACCAATAAAGAATCTTTGTTAAACATGCGTCTCTTGCCGACCGCAGAGCCTTACCTGCAGCATACAACCACTCGGAGGGGCATCCTGGTAAAATAGCTCATCCAGCAGTGGTAAAAGCAACAATATATCTATATGTATATGAGCTTATATAAACAATGGACAAGAACAATTTTCTATAAGAAAAAATTTGATTTCTCTAAAATAAAACAGTCGAGGGTGATCAAACTTACAACATTTTCTTGGGTCAATACCGGTATATTGTTGAGCAGAACAGTTTATCTTAAGGGTTACAATTGATCAACCGTCAGCAGTAGTTTATTTTTATTCATATGTTCGATCATTCTACTTAAATGTGCGTAGACAAATTTTTAATCCTTGTTTAATTTTTATGATTTATTTTTACAGCTGTTTAAACTATTTCATTGTCTGATATCGGAATGTGTTTTCACGATAAACAATGATTAGATATTGGAAATGTGTGTCATGTCCTTTTTTCTAGGATCTACATTTGCGTTTTCACACAGTTTGTTTTAGGCAAGCCTACATTTGATGACGAAGTGAACTCGATTGACATTGTGTCACGCGCGAAACTCTGGACGATGGCGCTATATAAAAGTCATCGACCGACAGCGGAGGCGTGGAAGGACTACGAATGAAGGTGTCTACCTGAAACCTGAGATGGGAGACATCAATGGGTTTCGCCAGAGGCAGACGGCCTCAATACAGACGGCGAGAAATATGCAAAGATCAACGAAGTGTCAAACAACGAAACCCAACACCTCGAGGCAGACGTTAGAGCCGCCGGCCCCTTCCATCTTTCCGACCCATAGACAAGAAATTCTTGAACCAGCTGAAGATCTGGTCTGAACCGGGTTGATGACACTGATCAAGAATAAGGGACAATTTCGACACAAACGACGTAAACCTATTAGGCGGTATAACTAGAATGATGTAACGCGATCCCTGGATCCTATTGCTTGTCTATGACAGTGTCAGACGCATAAGAATCATCACTATCAATCAATAAATCAATCAATCAGTTAGTCAGTCAATCAATCCATCCATACATCCAACCAGTCAGTCAGTTATTTAAGTCAGTCAAGTCGGTCGGTCGGTCAGTCAGTCAGCAAATCGGTCAATTAATTAATATAGCGCCTCTTCAGGAAAGCTCCTCAGAGGCGCACCCAGTTCAGCCAGTCTTGGGCACTTGTCCTTCTCGTATATACCATTCCAAGAGAATAGACATAAGAAATCCAAAGTGAACTCTGATCACATCCTGTCCACTGAAGATTTGCCTCATCCTCAATAGGCATAATCATGGATTGATCGTCTGATTAGTCACCTGATTAGGGTTTGGTTCGTTGCTTCATCGGCTGATTTCCTTTGCATTAAACACTGCCACAACTACAAAGACTTACATGTATACTAGTGTGTGTAAGAATTTCTTTACAAGCCTAAGCCATGTCCCATACCAGAGATAACGTTTCTGCAATCTGCAGTTTTAATACAACTATGAAAGTCAATGACAGAACCGACAATAATTGTTTGATATACATGTAATTAGCAACGAATGTCTATACTCCACAGACATACGTGTATGCTCAAAATCCAAATCTAAATGTCTGGCCATGCACAATAGCAAGACATTAACCAACAGCTCTAGTCCAGACGGAGTCCTAGGTAATTGTCCATGTCGTGCCTATCGCTCCAACAGAATGCACTAGATTCAATTACGTTAGATTAGAACACGATAGGAGACGAGTGGAGAGGGGTTTGATTGGATTATAATAAATTAGAACATGCCAGGAGACGACGACTGGAAAGGGGCAAAAGAGAAGGCAGGAGGAGAGGAGACCAGAGGATGGTCTGACTTAACTAACCCTGAGTTTTCATGTCGATCAATGAATCCTACTCGAATGATGCACATTATCCGTGATCTAGCTAATCAACGCACGATATTAACATCAAATTTTCATGATATAATATGGAGATCCTTTGGATAAAACCGGTGCTAGGTAAATCACAATAATTATAGATTTATTTCGATCAAATTGAGTTACGTGATTAGCGACATGCAAAGCAAAACTACCTATATCAAATCCTCAGTCAAATAATTTATTCATACGATTTATATAGGGTGTTCGTATAAATATGCATCGTCTGTAATTAACATTCTCGAAACGCCATCTATATAACATGTCTGCATCAAATTTTAGTTGTCTTACTGTGAGAGGAAGAGCATAAAATTGCATAATTGTTCCGAATGAATAAGCAATAATAAGCAATTTTAATCAACATTACAAGCTTTCATTCATTTATTCATTGCGAAAATTTATATAGTGCCCCTTCAAGGTTACTATTCAGGCAAAGTCTAGTGAGAATTCCTGTGAAGGTAATGGACTACAGATGGCAGTCTAAGCCTGAAACCGAGTAAGAAAGAACGTATTGTTTGCTAGCATGATGCAGATGGAAAGTTTGCTACAACAGCAACAGAAAATATGAAACAGTAAAAGCACAATGTGAATAAAATTGTAACATGTTGGCAATTAGTTTTATAACCTATTTCCAACACAAGCACGGTTTAATTCCAATCTATTCCTTCACACAAAGTCGGAAAAAACACACGAATCAAAGTTAACATGTACTCACAATACAACCATTAAAATGATCACAACACGTTTAGAAGTTAGTAGCTTTCAGAGAGTTGCACTTGTTTGGAATACGAGATATAATGTGATACTAAGTACAACAGTTGAGTGTATTGCTGCGATTACTTTGATAACTATAATAACATCACTAAAAGCGCTAACACTTTATCAGTTTAGATTACATTTTTAACGAATAAATTGCAATGCCGTGTGATACCAATTAGTACATTATAAATGATAATACTACAACACAATATAATTTACTATTTACCGCTTATTGAACACCAAGAACGATTGCATTGATGGCCAGATCATTTAAGTTGGAAGAAGCAAATTGTTCTGTTGCTTAAGCTTCTGCATTCCAAACAATTCAACAGATGGCGACATGTGCATTTATTATTATATGACAAGACTGACCCTTCCTCGTCTATAGACATTGTGTCCATTGAGAACTAATCACTGGGCGCCTTTTCCCAGCCGTCATTTCACCCCTACTATCTTGGTGATATGATGCTCACAACTTTAACATTAGGGTTACCAGGTGTCCGGTTTTCAACCGGACACTCCGGTACTTGAGCAGACTGTCCGGGATAAAATTAAAATAAATACCGGACATGTATATGTCCGGTTTTTCTAAAATTTTCTCAATTTCTGTTTGTGTTCGTGCTCGTTTTATTATTTACACATTATTTTTTTCAAAAATCAAAATTTCTTAAAGAACTACGCTCGTTGTTGTTGTCTTCTTATTTATCGTCGATTTCACTTAGGCAGCTGTGACTGGGCTGTCGAACTGTCTGTTACATAACTCTTTGCTTAAAATTTTTGTGTCGCCATCTATCACTTGAGTAAGTTGAGTTGGTATTTGTAACGTGTCACATCCGGCGAGAACGCCATTGGCCCATTTCGTCGTTTGCTGCTATCCACCTATATTAAATTTAACAACTCTTGAAGAACATTATGTCACATGATAATGTGCGTGTGTGTAGAATACAATAAACACTTGATTACACACGTTTTTAACATTTTAATTTATCATTCATTTGCAGCATGTTCATTAAATTTGCAAATTGCAAATTATAAACTTTAAATAGTATTGAATTAGAAGTTTAGAACTATTCTCTTATTATTGACTTCAAGTCTTATAATAATAGTCTAAGTCTTATTCATTTTCTGCCCACGAAGCCCCGAGGGAAGCAGAACGGGTTTTAAAAATGGGGGGGGGGGGAGGGGCGGAATGAGGACTCATGTATTTAACCAGTTTCCTGACTTTTGACTCCACAGAGTAATAGTGTTTAGGAGTAATAACCGTTCAGAGCTTTTGGGGGCGTTTGTGATGGCCCGATGGGGAGGGTTCAGAGAGGGTTTTTTACGGTTTTACCCCCTCCCTGTGAGGAAGCCCATGAAACGCAATCAATCCTATGATTCCTAATGCAAAAAATGCACTGATAACAATAATATAACAATATACACAATTTTCCCATGGGTAATACTCTCGTACCCCTCCCCCGCTTTGCGTGATACACGGGAAGGGAAGGATGAGATTGGGAAGGTGTCCGGTATTTTCAGAAAAGGTATCTGGCAACCCTATTTAACTTCACAGATTCTCAAAACAAACTGGGCACTGGCATTGATTTTTATAAATGTTCCATCCAAAATATGATATAATATCTTGTGATACAATATAATAGGACATATGTTACGACAGATAATGTAATGTAATCGAGCGTCTATATATAGCGTCTCTAACTCCCTTCCACAATCACAGGCGCGCTTTGCGCTGCTGTATGATGTCAAATGTCATCACGATCGACGCAGCCGTCGACCGATCACACGGCCGATCAAACGGCCGATTACTCGGCCGAGTTGCTCTCGATTTGACACATGCATAATAAAACAGATTGCGATCAAATGAAATACATTTCATGGAGTTAGTATGATGGAATTAAAAATATAGTGCAATACAGTGACGTACCCAGGTTTTAGCGTAAGAGGGAGCGGCGAGCACATTAAAAAGGCGACCACTTTTTCAATATCAAATGAAATCATTTAAAAATTGTAATTTCAAACTTGTTGGGGAACTCGGCGTTGAGACAAGTTTTAGGTCGTGGAGAGCAGGAAGACGGCTTCCGCGGGACTCACCAACTCCTTTTCGGGTGTCCCAGGCTTTCTCCGAGCGAATGGCGAAGATTACCAGTGAATAGCTGTAAAAGTGTGTGTCGCGGGTTTCACTCTCGCCAACTCCTTCTTCTTGATGACGAGAGTATCCGCTGGTTCTTTCCTCTATCACCAAGCTCAGCAACACGACACACTTGATGGTTTTAATATGTATATTTAATGAAATATATACACATCACTCATCCTATCTACACTTACTGGAGTTATTAGTGTCCTTTTTTTGAAATGTTGAAATGTTTCCCTGGTTTACGTTGGAGACGGGATTCCCAACTACGTTGATTATCCTCCTGGTCAGAACGACCTAGCGTCTCCCCCAGTTCCGAAACAAGTCTCTCTTCCCTTGCTTGCTACGCTATATGAATCCTTCTAGAGGCGATTTCCTTCGCCATTCCAAACGCAAAACTCGTATCTCTATTGGACGACAGGTCACTTACAGAAACCATTACTAAACCCTGGTTGGTCGGATCTTGGCGTCCCTAGCGTAACGTCAGATTCCTAGGGGCGTCCAGTTACTGTTTGACTAGCGGCTGTTATGTAATAAGGCTGGGCCTTATTAGTGTCATTGAATTCCATTACTACAGTTATACCGCCTAAAAGATTGCGCCTTTCGCATCGGAATTGTCCCCTATTCATGATCCGTGTCAACCAGTCGGTCCAGGCCAAATCTTCAACTGATTCATGAGTTTCTTGTCTGTGGGTCGTAGAGATGGAAGGGGTAGGCGTCCGCCTCGAGGTGTCGGGTTTCGCTGCCTGATACTCCGTTGTTATTTGCATATTCCTTGGTGTCTGTATTGAGGCCTTCTGCTTCAGGCGAAGCCCATTGAGGTCTCCCATCTCATGTCTCAGGTAGACATTCTCATCCATATTCCTCCTGCGTTTCTGCTGTCGATCGATGACTTTTATATAGCGCTATCGTCCGGAGTGACGCGCGTCACAGTGTGGAAATGCATAAACGGAATTATGTATAGACACTGATGCGTACAAAGGACATACCCGCTGTGTAAACGATGGCCAAGTATACTGCTACCTGTACGATATCTTCCAAACCGTCCATGACGGTGTAAAAGAAGAAGAGGTGTTGCAGATATCACGTGCACATGCCGGCAAATGTATAGAAGACGACTGAAAGAGAAACTTTTCTTTGGGGTTTTGAGACAGGTTTTTGGTCCTGGAGACCAGGAAGAGGGCAGCTGCGGGGTTCTTCGACCCCTCGGCTGCGTGTCCCAGGTGTTTCCCGAGCCAACCGCGAAGGTTTCGAGCGAGCTAATAGCTCTAAAACTCTGAAAATGCATAGCCGGACAGACGCACATAATATTGCTTTTATATTACAGAGATAACGAAATTCGTAGGATTAATACCAGTAAGCACCTATTATGAAGTTTTATGATGTATGCAGCACTAGATTTATAGAATACAGTCGAATTGAAAAGCAAACACATTTAATAGAGTGTCATAATTATGTGCTAATTCTTATGAATAACACCATTCTGTATTCTAGTCAAAAATTGGAAAATCTATAGCAGCCTGTTTCGTCTAGGTTTCGTTCTAGCAAAATGATGAATTACCTTGTTTAAATCCACCTCAGCAGCGAACTGTATTCGATCGTAATCAAAGCTAAGCTATAGGCTGGACAACCTGTCATCCGTTCATTGTGGAACAAATGTAAGATTTTACGAGTTTGAGACGACTGATGGATCGTTGTGCTCCAGCACTGCTTATTGGCAAAGTCAGAAAAATTCGATACAATTATTATGTTGACAGGGTGGGTAAATGGAGCACATGTCAGTGGCCATCATAAATTTCAGTACGCTGTTGATGGTCACTGCCAGTTCCTGAGTTTTCTCTTCAGGTGAACTTTCTTTGCTGATAGCCTACAAATTATTTCTGTCTCTAATGTCTCTAAATGATAAGCATTCTTGCACAATTTCAGTTCCACTTTCAATTACATCTGAGTATGTGACTGCCAATTGTTCAAATTTTTTCTAATTGTCCTAATTGCCAAAACGTTTGTATCTAAACAACTATACATCTTCAAAATGCTTAAATCTTTTATTTGTGTTACTTATGACATAATTCACTGACACTAAATAGACCTACGTTTCAACAATGATTTTTATCCGAGCATCAGACATCCTCTCAACCTCTGCAATTTCGTCATGGAATCGTTTTCGCTTGCCTGCTCTCTGTTGATTGTATTCGGTAGAATGTCACATTTCTCAGCCAACTCAGTAGCTTCATTCTCGGTCTGTTGAAATTCCGAATCGAATTTATTTCGCCAGCTTCTTATGTCATTTTTAAAATGCTGAGTCAAATGATTAGCTGTTAATAAATTAATACTACTTTTCCGTAAGTGTAATTATAGTAGACTATGTCATAGACTTTATAGTAGTTGTTACTGCTGATATTTTTATATATTGAAAACAATTGTAACAAAATTAGTGTCTAAAAAATTAATTATATGATTAATTTTATTATTTGTGCGTAAACAGACGACGGTTAAATAGAATTAGGCCTATAAAATTCCGCTTGAAATGATTAAATTGCAGATTTGGTGTCGGAGTCGGTCGTCAGATAGCAGTTTTTATAACGCTGTTTCGCAAATCCCGCATTAGCAATGCTCGCAGTAGGGATTGAAATTTTAAAAAAATTTAAAATAGTAATTTTACGTGCTACAAAAATATGACAATAAGTAAGCTAACGTAATAAATATTAGTGACAATACTACTTTAAATTTGTAACGTGTAGTATACGGGCGTGTTCCATTAATTATAGTATCTACAAATGTTACTATAAATTTCCTAAAGAGGCGCTACTTTTCTACAAATGTTCTCAGAGGGACCGATCATGCTACCCCCGCACCCTCATACATGTAGCTACTCTACTGGTGCAATGTCATGCAAATTGATGCAACATACAGTGAAATACATTGCAATCAATACAACACGATTGATTTCAATATGTCTCCATTTTATTGATTGATATACTGATTGTTTTGTTATATCTTCTATGTTTTAACTAATTAACGAGTAAAATGTAGGTTGTGTGTTAACCTATGCAGTTCGTCGTTAAAGGGTATAACGTCGAAGTATTTGTTTTGGTTCTTTAGAACAGTCATCTAATAATGATGTTCTTTTATCTGTGCTGTCATTCGCTAGGTGGCAGAAGTCTCTCTTTCTTGAACTACTTAGGCATACGCTGAGAACGGTAAGAAATTCGTTCAGTGAATGACTTTTGATAGAAGCGTTTTCTTTGCCAACAGAAGTAACACAGTTAGAAATCGATTTACATGATGTCCGCGTTCTAGTCCGGGATTTTATAACCATATCTCTCGACAAACCAGATTCTAACAAACATTAAGTAATAAACGCACATGTATTAGTATTGGAAATTTGGCAAATTATGGTGTTGCGTTGTGATTGAAATAATGGTAGATAAAACCTTTGTGGTATCGATTTAGAGATGGTTACGGTGTGCATAGGTAATGGGTTAATATAGGTAACGTTGTGAACAGGGTTGTGTATGAAATCTTAAGATCAGTAGGCTATAACAATGACGCGAGTTGTCTTAGTAGGCCTACACGCAGCCTTGCATTTTTGTTGCATTATAATAAGCTGTAACATCACTATTGAACTGACAAAAATAATTGTCGATGACAGTGTCGTTATTTAATTTAATCGTATTTTATTAAATTTGATTATAGCGCCTCTTGAAAAATTCTACTCAGAAGCACTCTCTGCGTTAGCTACATAAATGTTAAATGTCATTTCAACGAGTGTTAGAACAGTTATCAAAATGATGCATAGTAAGCTAAAAGAGTCACCAGTGTCGGACCCACGAACAAGCATGGAGCCATTCGATGGATTTCCGTCAAGAGCTGACAAGCTGACAGATGGTATAGAGTTAGTGTCATTTAGCTGTAGACTGGAGATAGGTAGCTAGAAAGTCCTGACGAACCATCGTCCGCTCTGATGCACTTGAAACTAGACTGTGAGTTTAGGCCTACGCGAAATAATTGAAAGCGAGACTACGTGAAAGAATAGACCGAAAAATACACAAAAGAATTGAAGGCTAGAAAATATGAAAGAATTGAAAGCAAGAACAAATGAAAGAAAAGAATTGTAGACAAATATTATGCAAATTATTTACATAAAGTCTTCTCAGTAATGATAATGGCGAGGAAGAAACATGGTCGTTACCTTAAGTGAGTTAGAAGCAACCAATCAGACGTCAGCGGCAAGAAAAGCCGAATTAGAGGAAACAATTACTTGCGTTCGACAACTGCAGGTTGGGTGTGTCGTTCATCTTCGATTTTTATCCTTATAATCTTGCCTCCTCCTATGTTATTCGACGATGGAAGCATCTCTCAGAGGTTTTAGTATAATAGAGGATACAACGGTGAATGACCGCGCCGTATTGTATCCATTGTTGAGCAGTGCGGAAATAAGCGACAGAAGGCAAAGCAATATTTAAACGGAAGAAAAAAAGAAGAGGACCTATGAAACAAACGCGGTTGGGAAAATGAAGAAGGCGCTCAAGGCATGCACGCTCGCTTACGCTAATCGTCTGGGGGGAGTTCTACGTCTTTTGATCCGCCGTCAGTGGGGATCAATTGACGGTGGATCAACTGACGGGGGATCAACTGACGGGGATCAATTGACGCTAATCGTCTGGGGTAATAATGTAACTAGACCTATATACTCCATCGACATTAGGCCTACTCAAGCTACGCAAAAGCAGCTATGGGCACAATACAATTATGAAAATTTATCTGCATTTTAAAACTTGACGTTACTATGTTATTTTGTATTTGTACGATATACGAGAAGAGTATTTGAACATTATTTTTCAAACCATGGCCTACAGCAAACTTTGCTTGGTTAATTAATGATTGTTATAATTGTATTTTAGTACAGAGAGCGAATCTTACTTCGCTCTCTGTATGTTCATCATGGGAATCATTCCATTATTGTATCATTACATAATTCATTTATTCGTTGAAGAATATTTTATTTCACATATAGTCAATATTCTGATAGAGTAGTTTCCCCTTCATGGAGCTACATGTAGTTATCTGAATAATATAATCTAATAATCATACAAGGACTTTCGTGTGAATCACGTATAAGCATAATACTGGTACCTTTATGTAACTGTAACCCAACAAAAGCGCGCAGGACGAATGTGCGACGACGAGTGGGCGTAGTAAATAAATTAAAAATAAGTAGTTAAAAAACTAAAAGACTAAATTAAACAAAATATTAATTAAAACCATGCCGTGCAAATATACTGTACTGCGAGTTCATACAGTTTTGTTATTCATATATACTTAGTGTTCTGGTATAGTTAAAATTACGTTGTGTGGGCTCATACGAATACCTGCGAATGAATGAAATATCCAAATATCTCATTTGTTAGTCATTAGCGAGCCCTGGAAAGTAATCTCCCAAAGGAATTGTTCCAATGTAGTATATTTCTAGGCCCTACTATGATGTTGGAGCAATCCCATTGGAACAGCGGTTCCAAACCTCCTGCTTTGTTGTAGGCCTACCCCCAGGTTAAAAAATTATTTCTGTGCTTGCCCCAACAGAAAAAAACTTGTAGGAAACGTTCTTTGGTAATTTATTTAATAAGAATAGATTATTAGAATAAGAATATTGGTTATAGTTATAATATCATTAATGAATTTTGCAAAATTATAATATTAAAATTATTGTTGTTTTGCATTTGCAATTTGTACACTTTGTACAGTATAGCTGAGTACACAATACAAGTTATTTTGTGACAAGCAAAAAATGGATTGAAAACCGTTGTTTTGGGAGATTGCTTAACGAACATAATATTAAGTTTGTGTTGGGGTATAAAAATATATCACAATGGAGCAATCCCATTAGGAGATTACTTACATGACTAAAGCCTGCAAACGTCGTTTCAAAGCGATTGTATTAATACTTCATTCCTCTGCACGCATCAATCCGGGACGATACCTTGCGAACCATTGAAATGCGTGAAAGCGATGGATGATGACAATGGTCCGCTGTGACGGAGCGATGCATTGGCTTCGGTTGAGTTACTGGTGCGAATTGAGAAGACATGAAAGAATTGTAGGTGATTCTGCATGAAAGATTAGGCTGTGAGATTAAGCATACACGAAACAATTGAAGGCGAGACTACGTGAAAGAATAGACCGCAAAATACACAAAAGAATTGAAGGCTAGAAAATATGAAAGAATTGAAAGCGAGAACAAATGAAAGAAAAGAATTGTAGACAAATGTTATGCAAATTATTTACATAAAGTCTTCTCAGTAACGAAGAACAAAGAAAACCGCAAGACTAAAGAACCAGATGTCACATGCGATGAAACTATAGAGACAGGTAAAATGCATCCATCACAACAGTCAGCAAAATGGTAAGACGTCAAAGACCTTTGCTGTCATAAGACGTCCATAAATAATCTTTCTCAATTTAATTGGATGTAAATCTTGCTGCGCTTTCATAGGTCTATGGTAGTAAATCAGCCAACCCATTAAGTTAGACGGTGCGTTATATAAATTTTTATAAATGCGCACGTTTGTCTAGCGCGAGTTTGATGGAGTTGCTATCATTGCGCACATTAGTTAATATGCGCATTTTTCGCCTGCGCGCTTTTGTTGCGCATTAAACCATTAAATTAAACGATGCTTTCATGCCCAGTTTTTTTTCTGTCCAGTGACGGGTAATACATTTTTTTTCATAATCCCAGTTATGTTGCTAGGCAACAGTTACTTTTAATTTCAATTGCTTCTGATTTATTTATTTTTAATTTATTTTTGACAAATAACAAGTTTTCATAAAATAATGAATAATCTGGTTACACAGGAGAAAGTAAAGGAGTCATAGGCCCCGCTAGCTAGGGACTCCTATGTGGAATTTATAAACTGACAATGGGTACCAATATTAATAACATTCAAAAATTAGGTAATTAAAAAGAGATAGAAGTTAATTTTATGTTAACTATATTCGTAGACATTTCTGAATGTCTACGAAGTTGGGCCTACTAAATGTCTATGAAGTAGACATGAACTGGTTCAAAAAGTCATAGGAACTATAGAGATCACTGTCAAACACACTAATGCACTGTAAATGAAATGTACGCTATCGAGTAGCCTCGTCGTCAAGTCTAAAGCCACAAGCTGTAATTGCAACACGCCCAACCAGGCACAGTAAATATAACTGTTATTATTATAACTATAATTGCAATTATTACTATTAATATTAAAATTTTAAGGATTATTAAGAATTTCTTGTAAAAAATGACTGCATATTTCTTGGAATGGAATGTGGAAGGGTGGAGAAGAGAAACGGGTCTTATGAAAGTTTATTCATAGAAATTAGGCAATCAATAAGAAGGGATTGCATAGTTGGAGTTATTTATAGACTTCGTGGAAATGATCTTATGTTGTTTAACAAAGAGTTTTAGTCACTGCTCTCTAGCCTTTCCCGGTTAAAAGCAGACGTATTCCTAGCAGGAGACTACAATATAGATTTATTAAAGACCAATTCAAATGCCATTACCCAGGCGTTTTATAATGTGCTTTTCTCGCAACGCTTTGTACCAACCATCTTCAGCTTCAGATCAACTGGGATCACACAGAACTCAGCTATCTTAATAGATAATATTTTCACCAATGTACTTACTGCCTCTCTAGACTCAGTAATAATAATTGAGGACATATCAGACCACCTCCCAATCTATGTAGGCTCCAAAGCTCAAATCGCACTTTTGAAAGTTGCTGCAACTCGTAGGAAACGAATCTTAAATGACCAATCCCTGCGTAAATTTCATAATCTGTTGTGGGAATCGGATTGGACTGCAGTTTACAAGGCCTGTAGCATGCAAGACCCGAATCTGGAATTCACTTACATTCCAAAGAAGAGGGATGTTGTTAGGCAACCATGGATGACGGATGCCCTTTTAAAATCGGGTAATAAGAAAGCTCGACTTTATAAAGAGTACATAAAAACACCTACCTTGATCAACAGAGCAAAGTTTGTCTCTTATAGAAATTTATTTAAAAGGATCACAAAAGAAGCAGAAAAACAATATTACTCAATGAAATTTTTGGAGTGCGAAAATAATTTGCATAAAACTTGGCATATAATAAAAACTCTACACAATTTGGTTTCCGAAAAGGTCCTTCTACTTATATGGCTGTCCTGGAAATGTGTGATAAGATCACTGAGGCTAGGGATAATAACAATTACTCAATTGGTGTGTTTTGATTTAACGGAGGCTTTCGATACAGTAAATCATGAGATTCTATTAAGAAAGCTGGAACATTATGGGATTCGGGGTATGTGTCTGGACTGGCTTGCTGACTATTTGAAAGACAGAAGGCAAAGTGTCCACTATAACGGGTGTACCTCACATATTCTTGACATAAATTGTGGTGTCCCTCAGGGTTCTATTTTGGGCCCGTAGTTATTTTTGTTATATGTGAATGATATTCATCATATTTCATCAGCCCTGAAGTTTATCATGTTTGCTGACGATACGAATGTATTCATGTCTGATAAATCATTGAAGGAATTGTATAACAGGCTAAATGAGGAGCTTGCAAAGGTGGAGACTTGGTTTAAAACTAACAAATTATCGTTGAATCTAAAAAAGACCAACTACATTCTTTTCAGTCCTAGGAGGAAGATAGTCTCTGATTGTGAATTACTTTCTTGTATAAATATCGATAATCAAAATATAAATTGCGTGATTGCTACGAAGTTTCTGGAGGTTTATATAGACGCTCAGTTAACATGGAATAGGAATATTCACCATATTTCGCAGAATTGCCAAAATATATTGGTTTAATTTCCCGCATCATACACCTTCTGTCTAAAAACATACTCCTCACGTTATATTATTCCCTAATTTATCCGTATCTGTCATACTGCAACCTTATCTGGGCTTCCACGTATCATACTAGATTGACTTGTTTAGATATTTTGCACAAACGCATTGTGCGCATTATAAGTAATGTTCCTTACAGAGCCCACACTAAGAGCTTATTGACTAGTCTGGGGATATTGACAATAGAATGAATTAATAAACTTCAAGTAGGAGTGTTTATGTACATGGCTCACAGGTTCTTATTACCAAGTGGTTTCAGTCGATGGTTTTATAGGAACCTAGAGATCCATGACAATCAGACGCGTGCCTCTAATAAGTATTATCAAATTAGAGTACATACTACGATTAGGCAGCACAGCATAAGAATATATGGTCCGTCCCTCTGGAACATGCTATCTACCCACCTAACTAATATGTCATCATTACACCAGTTTAAAAATAACCTAAAAACTTTCTTATTGAACGGTTAGATAAAGTTACTTGTTGTTGCGATATTACTTGTTACGAAATGATGATTATGTTCGTTGCTTCTGTATGGTAGGCGGAAAAAACTGTATGACTTACTTCTAGGTTAATTTAATGTTGAAATTGGGTGACCTCTGTGAGCGGAACGGTTCGTTCTTTTGGGGTTTCCTTTGCTCACTGCATGATTAATTAACACTATTATTTCCGTGTTTGTAGGCTATGTTTTGTCAGTGAACAATAAAAGGAATTGATTGATTGATTGAAGAGAGTCGTAGAGTCGTGGACTTATAGATCATTTCTCAGACTGCTGACTCTTGGGAAAGTAAACTACCTATTGCTTATTATTAAATGTATCGGACTTTCATCACGGATTAAAAGATAACGGACGCACATACATGTAGAACCTCACCAGACTTGACTCAACGCTCAAAGACTTGTTTATAATTTTTTTTACTAAGACAAGTCCACAGCCAGCCAACAAGAAAACATCTAAATATCCTCGCAAAGTTTTATACTCTTTACCGGCGACTAACAATAGATGGAAGTTGAGTGAACGCTAGGGCGAGGGGTCCCATGGAACGGTCACCAAGGAGAAATCCTGATCTATCTTCCTTAATTCCAATGCATCTGCAGCCAGTGATGCATTAAGAGAGCTAAGAGACCACCTGTTTTAATTATTTACGAAATCGGGATCTGTACATTAAGGACAACGATGAAGCCCATGCATTAGTAAACGAGAAGACGGCAGCAGTTAACACCACAGAGGAAAAAGAATTTATTGTCGGATGAATACAATAAACGCAGAGAATATTTACGTGAATGATTGCAAAGCAGGTAGGCTTAAAGTGGCGATATATAAATTTATTAATCATGTATATACAGTACAACAACTGAATGGTTAGACTACAATGGCCGGTCACAATCAATTATATATAGGGCTTCAATATGAGCTGAATAAAAATATAATAAGTTAGCATAATAATTATAATAATAATTTTTCATCATTTTTATTGCATATGATTATTATGCTTGCCTGCAATGTGCACCGAATAGTATGCACATATAATATATTATGCCTATATAAGGTCATGTGTCATATACTACAATATGTATAACATACACTGTTTCCCGATGAAAAGTAGACCCATAAACGTTTGTCAGAAACTGCTTGAAGATTAAACTAATGGCCTATCTATAAAATTTTATGTGCAGCATCCAACATCATTTAGAATAAATTTACAAAATATGGCTTAAATTGATGTAGCATAAGCAAAGAAATTGAATGACTAAAAATTGCTGGTAAAACTTAAAGTTTCCTACATTGGTCCTTACTTTCTTATACGCTGTCGACGTCATTATGTTGTGGTAAAAGACAAAGAAACATGGCATCAACAAAAGAAGATCAATTATAGTTAAATTATTGTGGCAAGAAAAAGGTTGTGGAGCAAAAAGGTTTGTGAATGAACTTCCGAACAGAAGCTTGTGTCTGTCGTCTTTGAATAAACTGTTGAAGAAGATCGATGAAATCGGCCCAGTAGCGGCAGAAGACCGAAAACCCGGAAGTGGCAAAAACGCACGAGACAAGTGGCTCTACACACCGAGTTACGTGAGACCATCACTCTGCTGTCCCTGAAGACACATGCACATACTGCAGCTGTGACCGCTAAACAGTCCAGACTTCAATCCAGTTGATTATCAAATGTGGAGCGTGCTGGAGAAACGCAATTATAATATCGTTCCCGCTTTAGTAGCGTCTGATTGAGAAGTGGCAGCTGTTTGACCACGTGATCATTGACCGGGTTATCAAGCATCAAACAGTGGTTTCTCCGTTTGCGGTCGTGTGTACGTGAACAAGGAGAACATTTTGAACATCAGCTGTAGCTAAGTTTCAATTCCTTGTCGTTCCTGTGTGTTGGAAGCTTCCTCTTTTCAGTACTAAATATCTCAAACGTTTCATAAACTTGACAAAATCGCCAAAATGTCCAATCGAAATTAGTATTTCGTGTTTATATGCATACTATGCTGAGTAGATTTCTTGAAGAGGAGCTATATCAAGTTCATTAATTAATTCATATTGCTGTTCTTAAAATTTCAGTAAAATGCTGCAAGTTTTGACCGAGTTATGACCCTTCTTTCTGGGTCTACTTTTCATCGGGACACAGCGTATAAAATTATACACGACACATCAGAGCTCGATTTTAATGGGTGATTTACTGGGTTATCTCGACTAATTCTGTCCGAAAATTGCTCGAGATCAATATTATGTGAGAACGAAGGGCAACTTCAAACAGATAACTTCTCTTTAGAATGCTGCGCACGTCTCTGTGCTGCAGTAGAAAAACAGAATCAATACCGGAACAACGCGAAGAAGATCCTGAATAGACAAGGCATGAATATATAATTAGAAAATGTAAATGTACACGGCTTTATAATTAGGCCGACCTTGTGGGCTAGAGCCTGCTAATTTGAATGAATTGATCTGGTGAGGTCCATCACTCATATATAGCTTCAACGCCATGCCACCATATAAGCCTACGGACCATGCCAGACCCAGATTTATGCCTCTAAGGTACTATCAGAATCAGAGGTGTAACAAGGTTTCGAAAAGTGCGCGAAACGCAAAAAATTGTTTGTGTCTCCCACTTTTTGAATTTTGCCCCCCAGAAATTGGAAAAATGGGGGGCATAAATTATCTTTAAAAAAGTTATCTTAAAGAGCTATTGGAGAAACATGAAAAATAACCGATTTGGGGACACATGGAGGGCACTGAGCACTAAAACTGGGGGGCTTTGTCCCCAGTTTTGAAACTGGGGTCCGGTGCCCTCTGCCCCCCGCTTGTTACACCCCTGATCAGAATAGCCAGCCACCCTTGGTATACGTGAACCGTATTCAGCAGCTCTCTTTCTCAGAGGTGCAGGGATCGACATAGACGACGCTCTAACCCACATCTATTTTGATCTAAAATTTTTGGCGGAACCCTCATCCAAAACTAAACATAGTCTGTTGTAAGTACAAATACTTGAAGATGCAGACAATAATAGGTTTAAGAACAGATTAAAATAATAATAATTCAAATATCGATTACGTTAGCATTTGGATTCCCTTTCACATAAAGCTATGCACAGAATTGACAGACAGCACTGAAAGTTTTCCATGAAACTCTCGTCTACAGCTCACGGAACCCGGGTTTCGCGGAACATAGTTTGGGAGGCGTTGATCTAACCTATGTAGCAAACTGGGCAGTGACAGTTCGCCATTTTGAAAGACCCCAAAAGGTCATAACATGTACGTCATATGAATGGTCTTTGCACGTGTGGGTGTTTATTGAGAGTCGTCCCTTTGCACTGGCACTTCCGGAGGCAGACAAATGGACACACGAACAGACGTACAAACGGACGGACAAACTGACGAAGTGACATATCGACAGGATGAACGTTCACGCAGAAGATATGACGGAGTCGAAACTGCTTGGCATCAAGCTTTAGTAAACATTGAATGAAGGTCACGACGACTGCCACATACTAAACACTGCTAAAATCAGTGGCATGGGTCAGTTCAAATAATGCTACTGGCAGGCGGTTAAAGCAAGATGCGCAGCGAGATGAAGAGAATGAGAGAGAGAAAGACAAAAAGCAAAAGATACAAAGAGAAGAGGAGACTGAGAAAAGACAGCGAGAGGGAGAGAGAGAGAGACAGAGAGACAGAGAGATACAGAGAGAGACAGAGAGACAGAGAAAAGACAGCGATAAAGAGAGAGAGATAGCGACAGAGAGAGACAGAGAGAGACAGAGAGAGAGAGACAGAGAGCGAGACAGAGAGAGAGAGAGAGCGATAGAGAGAAAGAGATAGACAGAGAGTGAGAGTCACACATGACCAATATAGGTTAATCTGTTGCTGACGCACTCATGCTGAATGATAGCGCAATTACAATGTGGTGGCAGCCCCATAATCAAAAGAGACAAATTAAATTAACTGAGTTTTGGAAGGATTCTGACTAAGTCTGATTTAGATTAAGTTAATTTAATTTGTCTCTTTTGAGACTGACAGCTGATAAAGCTTGACCCTCCAGTGTCCATGATCCGGGCGCCACGTCTGACAGCGTCTTGCTATTTATTGAACGCCTATCTCTGCTGCGTCAGTGCTAACCTTTCCTTTCCTGTTTCGTTCAACTGAAGAGTCTTGGGTCATTAGGAATTATGTGTCTTGCGCATCGTCCATCCGATTGACATTTCAGTTCTAAATATAATTCTCAATTATTATTATAATTCGGTTCTAAGGGCCACATTTTAATTATATTATAATTCTATCCCATTCTGGAAACAATTCCTTTATCAGTTCTAATTAAAGCTATGAAATAATTTCTGGTATAATTCCTTTTCTGAAACATATAATGTATTATTGTACTTCTAATTTTCGCACAAGCATCGATTACTGCAATTCGCTATTAATAGCGCAGAGCACCTGAGGCTCGGTTCTTTGTGCATTCTTTATTAGAGGCTGATTGCTCGTCATCCCCGTTACTCATATGATATCCACTTACATTATAATTATTTCAACGATATAATAATTATATAATAGCTCGCGGCTTCATCTAGAATCAAACAAAAGGGTCTGTTCTTGGTTCCAAAGTCTAAGCAGGTCTTATAATGCCAAAAATATCTTCGTGTCTTGGTGTTTAAGCCATGCTCTATTCGTTACAATTTACTAATGATTAATTATTAATTACTGATTATTGATTATTAATTTTTGATCATTGTTCATTAATTAATTATTGATCATTGATAACTGATAATTGATTATTGATCACTTATAATTTATCATTGATCATTGCTAAGTGGTAATTGGTAAGTGATAATTATTTATTACCTGCTATTAATAATTCATTATTTATTATTTATCAGTTATAATTCATCATTGATTATTTATCGTTAATCATTTGTTTTTTATTATTTATCTTTTATTATTAATCGTTACTTAATTATTTATTATTTAATTACTCAATATTTATTATTTATCTTTTATTATTAATCGTTACTTAATTATTTATTATTTAATTACTCAATATTTATTATTTATTATTTCCTATTTATTTTCTTTATTATTTATTATTTATTATTAAAGACGAACATCTTGATTAACGACGAACAGTGGCTTGCTATAGCTTTTACAATAACTTAATAGCTGATTCGCACCAGTTATAAATGAAGGGACCTCTTACATGATTGTAGGCTTGTTAGTCGCCTGATCCCCGCTGGAATCCCGTTCCATGTAAGTGGACCTCTGAACCTCAATGCAAAAGACCTTGTATTTGTAATGGTTGCATATTGTTGCATATTAGTGAGTATATTAGTGAGTATATTAGTGAGTATCACTGAAGTACTAAAGTAGTTATCATATATCGATGGTAATTGCCTATTTAATAATAAACAGCTCTCAAGTAAAATAAATTGGTAACGTCAGATTTAAATCAAATGAAATCATACTGACATCGATGCTAAAATAATAATAAAAAGATTTGAATTCGGCAGTTTGGATGACTATCAAATGAAATAACCATAAAATTACTCACCAGAGATGTCCTATAACCAAATATATTGCAATGTAAATATAATACATTACATTATTTAATGCATATAGTTTTGAAAGAATTGAAAGAGGTCAAAAGTAACTCTGACATGCGGTCTATCATCGATGTTGGCCTCATTAAAGGTTCGAACGTTAGTAATAAATAACTGTTGTGAAAGGTTCAAATATTTATAAAATAGTCTCGGGAGACGACGGTTTAATTTGCTCCACCAATAGCTACGCCACTGGTTACTACGTTGACGATAACAATGCTGAAGACGAAGATGCAAATGCTGATAATCTTCCCCAGAGCGCAGTAAGACTATAGACTGCTGCTGCTGGCTGCTAAAAGACGGCAATGGTGACTGAGATGGAACCGACGATGTTAGTGATTGTGAATATTATGCGTTACTCTCGACGAGCCAGCTGTTTCCAGGGAGCATGCCTTGAATGCAACCGATTATTCCACAAGGCGGCCGTTCTACGCATCGATGCATCTGAAGACAGCTTTACGACGGCAACAACGGAAGCCAGGCATTGCTCTCGCTCCATCGTTTCGTAACCGTGATGCCACAGACAGACCAATCAACATGAAGGAACTTGAAGGAACTTAGGCATGAAGAATAGCGACGTGTGTATCTAATGTAATGATGAGCTACGTCGTGGATATTTACATAAAAATTTAATGATCAATACAGATATAGAATCGCTACAAGAACAGTCTGACGTGTGCTGTGCTGTAAATATGGGGATATTGCATGTCTGCAGATATTTAAATAAGATTGTGAATACAAGCATACTTATAATGGCTGAGCTTATAATATTCGAATATCCACCCGGTATACCTCATTAGAATTTATAATTATATGCAAATGCGTTAAATTGTATGATCATTATATCGCACGATCAGGTAATATCAGGTAATAAAACATCTGTTAGAATGCTATCTGATTACAGCCTCTGTTTGACAATGTACTCTCAAACTGTGAAACTGTGTAAGAAACAATGCTTTATGCAGAACCTTATCAGAACCTAATACGCGTTATAAAGCACGAGGTCTTTTAGCAGCCTCATCCTTTGGCATTATTAATATTTGTTTATTAGAAATCACGTAGGTTGTACATGTAATACTGAAATCTGGAACATCAAGCCCTTAATGCAGAAAATGCTACGTGATAGTTGCTGAGGAATTAGAGTTGCTACGGATAATTAATTTGGTCAACTAAACGAGACTTTAGGAATAGCATTCGTGTCATCCTATGTGGGTGGTTCAAGGCTGCGAGCTCTCAGGCTCGTTAGTTGCAGTTTAACGATACTGTGTGATAACAAATACAGCTAGTGTCACCCTCTTCCTTTGTCCAGGCTTGGGATTGGCACTGCCTGAGTGCTGGCAGTGGCTGTGTTTATGTATAAGGTGCAAGTATAGCAGCGCTTTATATTGGTGTTTTATAGCGGACTGAAGCAATTCACACTTGAGATCCGCCTCTGAAGACAACTGCCTGTAGGAGTCTATGTTCAGCCTATCATCTAACCATCGGAAATTTCATTCACTGGTAATATTATACAGCCTTTCGGATCCCGGTCATTTGCTTCTTTACCTTTGGATGATCATTTCTCTGGGAGTTCCTTGATTGAGCCGAGGATGGTTAAAGATAGCGACGCTGTTCATATTAACTGATGAGTCCCTCGTCTTGCAGCCGAATATCAAATGCGTGTCACCGCCGCACATGCACCACTATGCAGACGCTGTTCACGCGATCATTTGATGTCATGTGCACCACGTCTTACTGCCTTGCTCTTTGCTTAGAACCACTGCATGTTAAACGCCTCTCTCATCCGTGCCAAGAAGCCAACAACATCTAATACGGTCTCACATGCTATGTATGTATGTATGCACATTGTATGTATGTATCAGACTATTTATATAGCGTCTTATAGGAACCTCTCGAAGGCGCTATCCATTTGCTGTAATGCACAATATATGGTATGGTGGTAGGTAATTCGTCCGATTAGAACAGTGCTGCATTGAAGTCTCATTGTGAGTGGGCTATTTTCAGGAATAAGGGTCTCGCAACCTAACAACTGAGCATTTCTGTAAGCACTGTACGGCAACTTCATTTGAATGAGACGTTGCGTCGTTCAATCGAAACCGCATCTGAGGAGCAACTTTTGAGAATGTTGATGAGTATCTCCTATTTAAGAGAATTTCATGACGATGCTGAGGAGTAACTCTTGGTGATTTATAGAAGTATATCTTGAGGATGCTATGGAGTACTTCTTGAGGATGGTTAGGAACATCTCTGAGGGTGCTTAGAAGTTTCTCCTTAGAATGTTGAGAAGTGTCTCTTGAAGATGCTGATTAATATCATTTAAGGAATATTTAATTAGCATGTTTTGGAGTATCTCTTGTGATTCTGAGAGATACCTCTTAGGGATGCTGAGGAATAGCTCCTGAAGACGCTGTGGAATATCCCTTCATAACGTGCCACATAAATGTGTCATTACAATGACAGTTACAATCAAAATTCATACTTGCTCGAACCTCTTTCTACCATGTTCCTCAATCCGATTTAAGAGGTTTGACAGAGATCCTGAGTTTTCAACCGGACTTCAATTGCTCATTTTACTTATGACTTTAACGTCGTCACTAATATCTATAGATGGAAATTGTTATAAAACGTTGCTTGTCTCGTGGCAGAGAAACCTTTCTTGTCTCTAGATTACGCTTGAAACTCGACCTCTGAGTATCATTTCTTTAACATAACATAACATAATAATGAGTTTTAAGTTTTTTGAACGACGCATAGTCCGTGTATAAACCACTGCAAACTGACCTGGACCTTCCTTATAGCCACTGTTTACTGAAACAGTACTCTCATCCAAGTCATTCGGCGAGTCTCTATAACTCATACGCCGAAGATTTCGCCCTAATGTACCTTTCGGCTTCTTAAATAATTCATACCTGTGTCCTCGATGTTGGTGCTAATTCAATTAACATCATCCGCTGTGCTGTTCTTTCCTGCAGTGATTATTTTGTACGCGTCGATTAGATCTCCTCCGCTTTTCCCTTCTCATAAAATAAAAATGAACCAAGGTCATAGTCGGCCGAGAGACAGAAGTCCTTCAACCAACTGCAAACAGAGTGCGTAAGATCAGAGGTCAAAAATATATTCATAGCCAGTGCTTCGAACCCGTTTGTAAACAGTAGGCGATTGGAAAATCGATCCTACTGGATTGAGTAGCTCGTTTCAAGGTCAACTTCGGGAGCTTTATTTGTACATAGCGTATTTTTGTGAATCGACGTACATGTGTCGTATACTTGTGGATTTGAAGTAACTTTCAATCGGGCACCTAGCAATACCCAGCAAGGATAACAAATGGTGCAAAACTAAACTGCACAAACATCCAACTAACTAACTCTAGATCTGCTATAATATGCTGGAATACGTGAAAATTGCTTCGAAAATTATCTAAAACATGAAAGCACATCCGAAACAGAGTGAACATGGACTCAACCTCCCAAGAGCTTTGCACTCATTCTGTCCGCTCTCAAAACGGTTCTGATGTCTTCGACAGTAATTAGTATTCAGTTGGGACAGCGATTGACTTACCGTCAAAGTATCACTGACTAAGGTTATCAGTGGCTACGATGGACAGCGCAATTAACTTCATCCGAGGACACAATTAATTGAATTGGAAAGCAACACGCGAGGAGTCATAAACTTATCATTTGGATCCGTTGATACATTCGTCGGGTGAGGCAAGATCCGGTTGGCAGACAGCAGCATCAGCAATTGGCAGACACGCATGTCAGTCCCTGTATCATGTTCAATGCTCACATAATTCGATTAACCGAACTCCGCTAGTCAGAACCTGTCAATCAAAATGAGGCGCCTCTATTTCGTACAATTTACCTGCTGCCAGTTTTGCACTTGGAACGCTTGTGCGCAGCTAATAATTGGATCCGCATAGACAATAGTAGACACTAGACATACCGAGACATAACTGAAGGAAGAGAAGGAGGAGGAGGAGAAGGCGAAGGATTAAGGAAGAGGAGGAGTAAGAGTAGGCAGAGGAGGAGGAAGAGTAGGAAGAAGAGGAGTGATATTAGGTAGAGGAAGAGTAAGAGTAGGAAGAGGAGGGGTAAGAGAAAGAGGAGAAGGAAGGTGGAGGAGGAAGACGAGAAGAGGAACAGACATTAACAGAGAGGCAAGAGCGTCACGTGAATAAAAAAAACAAGAGAACGTATTACTAACTCTGTGACTATCACTGTAGTTTCGCTGTCATATCATTTTATCAACTGTTCCTGGTATTCGGATTAGAGTGTTCGATAACTGTTTGTGTTCGGACTTCGGTGGAGTTCCAGGAGGGGACCAGACGGAGAGGTGGCGGCTCTACTGGGAGGGGCCAGGAGGGGCTCAAATGGGCCCGGAGGGGCCAGAAAAGACCAGTGTTGTGATTGAATCCAGTGGCGGCTCTTAGGGAGGGGCCAGAAGGGGTTAGTGGTTGATTGAATCCATTGGTGGCTCTACTGGGAGGGACGGGAGAGGACAGAACGTGCCAGTGATCGATCGAGTCTGAGTCTCGCAGTCATGGTTTTGGTCTGATGTCCGCATAGGATCAACAGAAGTAATTATTGTTCAGAGACAAATGTCCTCTTCTGTGCATCTCTTTGATCACTCTAAGCTGCCGTTTCCCGTATTGATTAACGGACGACGAACTAATAACTCTTCGTGTGCATTATTCTGTTCAAATTGCCTCAAATACATGTACAATTGTACTGTGTACATGTAGGCCCTGACTGTTGTTCAGCAAACCATTCCACTGTCAGGCTGATAACCACGCTGTCATTAGTTGCGTGAGCATCTGTTCATTTGTATACTTAAATCATTATGTTCCATATTCGTTTTAAACTCTTTTTATTGTTCGCATTCTTCTTAAAACGGACTCCGTTTATGGTCTGCATTTCCACTTTTAATCATCGCATCACTGCTCATGCCATTAAATCATTCACAGTTCTGAGGCTTTGTTGACTTCTTCTGTTTTCTAAGTAAACCAACAAAACAAAACGATTGCCGCGCTGCGAAAGTCTAGATCGATTCTGATGAGCAACCATTCCCCAAAGGATAGGTTTTCAGGCTGAATGTAATGTAATGTCTTCCGTTTCAGACCTCAGCTGTTTCGTAACTTGAATCCGTAGTGGGGTGTGTTTGTAGCCCGTTCAAGATTATCATGCAGGAAGGCTTGGATGGTAATCCGTTCTTTGGGTCGCCTTGGGTGGCAGGGTCATTGTAAGGGAGGATACCCGGTGACCCTTTACCCTTCAAGCTACAGCATCTGCTGAAGGGAAGGATGCGTCTGAACTGCTTGTGACAACCCCAGTAGATGAGAAAGTTAACAGACGAGTTGAGTACCTCTAGTACGATGCTGGCGTGGGTCCAATAATACATTGGCTGCTGACAGTCACTGTAGCGATAGCTGTACAACATCTGGATGATTCTGGCCGGCAGGTGGCAGGCGATAAAGACAACGACGATGATGATCATCACCAGAGTGATGCTGCACTCGTTGTCGGCCGCCTGTGACTGGGAGACGATGCGTGACCGTCGACGCCGGATCTCACGATAGGACGAAATGACCTTCGTGTTCATGAAGGAGAGAGTGACGAGAGGCACGATGAAGGTCACAGCGCAGTAGAGGACATCCGTGTAGATGAGCTTGTAGAGGACGTTGAAACCCAAGGACGTCCTCCTCCAATAGAGATAATCGTTTTCGTTCCGAAATACCTCGATTTCGAAGTATCGTGGTAGGTTGTAGGCGACAGATAGGGCCGTTATTGTGTACGTGGTCCTACGAATGCACACCATGCTGCAGAACTTGCGAGCACCGTAGGGTGTGCAGACGGCCAGGTATCGACTGAGTCCAAGAGCCACTGTGAACCAGATGGTCCCCGTCTGAGCCATGTACAGCATCGGGAAGGTGTAGACACGAATGCACAACCACAGGGAGTGGCCAATGCTGTCGCTTTGCAGACCGATGTACTGAAGGAGGTATCGCAGCGAGTAGTGGATCATCCAGAGGATGAGAAAGACGCTGTCAGCCACAGCCAGAGACCGAAGCTGGAAGGATGCCACTGGCATAGACGAATCCAGTCGCAGAACCGCAAACGATATGGCATTGCCGACGAGTCCGAGTAGACACACGGTGCCAAAGATGACCGAGTAGAAGATTGCCTGGAATAGTTTGCAGCTCTCCAACTCCTGGTCAATACTGGCGTTGACAGACGATGACACGTTGAACATCATTATGACGACGAACCCTGGAATGAATAGATGTTCACAAAAACGTTCACATTGACATAATGCTATATGTCTTTGTCGTATTCAAAACCAAACACAGCATCAACTCAATGTTTAGTGGTCGATTGCACCTACAATGTTAAATACGTGATTATGCAGATGATACACCAATTTCAGTGCCTACATGTAAGGATATCTTTAAATTCTGAGAACGCATGTGATTGAGTTTATTGCATAAATAGGACAGATACTATATTGCTTTTGTCTAATAAAATAAAGTGAAGTGAAAAAATGAATAATTATACATGTATGCATAATGCATATAGATTATATAAATAAATACTTTAAATGATAATATTAATAGCAATGCTATGAAGCATCTACAACCAACAACTCTCTAATATCGCCGTCACAAAACGTTAGAAACGGAATCATTAACAAGAAAACGGATTACAAACATTATACGAAAATGAATTAGAAACGTCAAAAACCATAAAGGCTTCATCAATCAATGTCGCTTATCATTAAAATATGATTATTGCTCTTATAGTACGGCCTTCATACGGAGCAGTTACATTTTTTAGAGCTGTTTGAATCTCTAAAAAACTGATTTCTTACGTGTGCAAGCTAGATGTCAAATACATGTGAGACGTGAATTGATGAGAAATGGATATTCTATTGTTGACCACAGACAAAAGGAAAACAGACGGACGAGAACCATATAAAAGAACGCAATATCATCAGGCGCCCAGTTTTACTCCGATTACAAAAGACCGGTCATTATATGTCTAAAGTGTGCAACGAAGCGATCTGCCGCAAAAATAATATTGCAAACTGGAAGATAGATGGTCGGATTGGAGGTCGAAGATCATCGCATCCACAGCAGGCGACCATCAGCTCAAAACTAATTGAAATAGCGTCAGAAGAAACACTTGTTTTGGCTAATGCGTGTTCAATAAACCACAGGACAAACAATCAATTAGTAACATCAAACACGCGCACTTGTTACGATCAACGTCGCCAATAACAGCACGCACACGAATGTTGATGTTCTATCGCACTTTATCTGGCGATATATGACATGAGTTTCCTCTTGTCCAAAGCCATAGACGTAAATATAGCTGGCCAATGCGGTATAATAATGAAGACAGGTCCATTTGGCTTTATGCCATCCGGGTATGAGATGATTGAGGTGGTTTCCCGTTGCCTTCCTCACAGACAATAATTATTATGCGTGAGCAACGTGTCCAAGGTCGCTACGCAGTGACTCGGGGTGGTTTCGAACCTGCGATTCTCCGAACGCAAGGCCCCGAACATCCCACTAAGCCACCGTCCCCATCAATGAAGTCTGGCTCTTATTAATTGTTCTACTGTTTGTCTGTTCCTTAGTCTGTGTCGCCTTCCCGCCTGTTGTTCTGTTGTTGCGTGCATAGTGTCAGATTAGGGTACCCTATTGTTCACGTATAATTATACGCCTATACAGAGCAGAGAGGCAGGCAGCTGGTGGTGGCAGGTAAACGCTGGTAGGCTACGTGTACAAAGGAAACTTTGCTTTTATGGGTGTGTGAGGGTGCGCCGTAGGTTTTTGCCCGGGAGACGTGGAAAACCACGTGAGCGGGCTTCAGGAAACCCTGGACTGCGTGCATGAAGTGTTCCCCGAGCCAACGGTGTAGGTTTGGAGTGAATTGCTCTAAAACTGTGCAAATGCATCGCCTGCCAAGGACACACAGACAGACAGAATCCTTGTCTTATATATATGTAGATGTTTCTACAACCAATCCCGTTACAAATGTGCCGACTGTCACAGCCTCACAGCACACGTATTTATTAAGTGCGATGAATGCCAGACGAATTCGATCTTACTTGTATTAGACAACTTCACTTCCAATTCCAAGTTATACCTTACAATGGATAATATTTAGCGGTATTCGCCATTACATAGGCCTAGCATGGAATTGGCACCTCTAATAGTAGACACATCATCACCATCATATTCATCATTATCATTGTCATAGTCGTCATTGTCGTCTGTGTCCGTCAACTTCTTGCAACCTTTTGCCTCCTCCTCCTCTTCTTCTTCGTCGTCATCATCATCATTATCATCATTACAAGAGCAGCAGCAGTTTTCTTGATGCCAGAGATATATAGGATAATGCTTTGAGCCTCGCGCGTGGATCAAAGCAATCGGTCAAAGTGCGGCTTAATTTTGGTCACCTGCTAACACGAGTCAAAGCAAGTGATTACAGTTCATAGTGAGAGCAAAACCATGCATAAAAGAGAATAATCGAGAGAGAAATTTGTAATCAAAGTGAATAAGTCAGCTTATAATCTGGCACTTAAATTGTCTCAACATTTACTTCTTAATATGCTTTTTCCTTTGATTAATTCTCATAACTTCCAACCAAGTGACGTTGAGAGCGCTGCCTATCCGAGCGCTATAAAAAATGTTTGATTATGTTACTCTGGTTTCCTAAGACTGTCCTACGTGAGCTTTACTCTTTTCTATCCCGAACAGCATGTGTATGTTAAGCCAACGTTTGCTATAATCTAATTAAATCAACATTATTGTTCACTACAACAACAATGCAATAATAGATGCTGGTGCAGCGTGGGTTGGCTAGTTATTACTTTAGGCAGTGAATTGCATAGTACCGGATATCGGAGCACTATATGTTGTCTGATTTTTGAGTGCATGCAGTGCTGATGGCACTTAGATGCGGAGCTGGCTTGATGGTCTCGTAACAGAGAGTTGGTGTGAAAGACCTCAGGCAGCAGGCGTGTATAAAACCTGGCTTGTGTATGTCTACAAGGGCAGTATTGTCAAATTATGAAACTAGTTCTTAGTGTGTGCTCTAAAAGGTTCGTTACAAATAGGTTTCAAGAGTTGGCATCTGTGTGTACCCCGAAGAATTATGCTGAGGTCACTCTTTTAATGTCCTGTTTGTCTATTTAGAGTGAGCATATGATCATGTTTTAGAGCGTTTATAAATGTAAGATAAAACATGCCTTGTCAAGGTTAAAAGCTAGCTTATTTAATTTAAACTATTTATTCACCTTCTACAATTTGGTGTTTAGATTATTCACCAATTCAGCTAACAATTGACTCGATATGAACACGTCTCCACACATGATGAGCTGGAGTGTGTTTGAAGCATGTGAGATGCCATTTACGCATATCAAAAATAATTGTTGGCCTAGTGTGGAGGCTATGGAGCCTTGGGACATCACAGTTTTGTTGATATGTTTATTGCACAGTACAATTGTTATATTTTGTTATTTCACAAATAGCATCATCGCTAAGTAAATCGCATTGGTTTCTGCCAATTTTTTATCCATTTTAGACCTAATAACATAGAGTTAGAGGTTCTATTTAAAATTCAGGATGCCCTGATTACCGTATCAAAAGCCGCTGATAGATAGAGGAAGACACCTATGGAGAATTGCTTGCAGATACTGCCTTCTGATATATTTTTTCATGTATTTTTGTGGCTGCCATAAAAGTTGAGTGGTCCCGTTAAAATGAAGCTGGATTGATTAAAAATAATGCCGTTTACTTGGAAGCGGGATTGATGAAAAGATTGTGACTAAATGGGTGTCACGACGAGTAGAATTCTCACATCCAACGGCTTCTATTTAAGCAGGATTCTTTTCATCATTCCAGATTTTTATCGATCATGCCTCGTATTACATTATAATATAATGTAATATGAAGCATGATCGATGAAATTATATTATATTTTAGGCCCTATAGGATATATATGTAGGGGAGAATGTCCTGCATTGGGTCAGTGGCGGTATCAAGGCCTAGTCTATCATTGTATCGGACGTGCATCACCTAGCGAACGTATTTAATGTCGCGAAGAAGATTATCATGTCTTAGGCAGACAAGAAGATAGCATCTAACAGATAAACGGTATATCTATTTTTTAGGTAAGAAAAGTAAATGTTAATTGCTCAGTCAGCGCACAAGACGCTTTGTGCTAATTTAGCCTACAATTTCTGTAAACTACTTTAGGACAGTATATTGCGAAGCGTGTGGAAAAGTTTGGAGGCCGTATACAGCATAGTTGTGCTACTATCAAAAACGTTAGTAACTGACCATTGATGGCCTGCATTGGGACAACATTCATGACCTGCACTGGGACAATTTTTAACAGTATGGAAAATATTAAATTTTTGGAGTTTACACTTGGAACAATTTTGTTATATAACCATATTCGATCCATAAAACAATGCTGTTTCTGATAATTAAAACAAAATACATATACTGCAGATAACGCCGATTGTGTGCATTAAAATTTAAAAATTGACCCACGCTCTGTCCCAATGCACCCCACGATGGTGTGCATTGGGACAATTTGTACCAGTAGCCTTATTGAAAATACTAATATTTTTGAGTTTACTCTTGGAACAATGTTGTTGTATAGTCAAATTCGATCCATGAACGTTACTGTTTCTGATAATTACAAGAAAATGCAAGTACTACAACTAACAATAATTGTGTGTATTAATATGTAAAAGTAACCCAATGCTCCCCATGGTGGTCTGCATTGGGACAATTTTTTACCAGCAAGAAAAACACTAATACCCTTGAGTTTACACTTGGAACAATATTGTTGTTTAACCGTATTCGACCCACAAAACGTTGCTGTTTCAGATAATTAAAACAAAATAAAAGTACTACAACCAACACCAAATCTGTGCCTAAAAATGTAAAAATTGACCCAATGCAGGACATTCTCCCCTACCGAAACGTCCTTCGGCAAAACGGTGCTGCGCCAAAACGGCTGCGCCGTGATGAGGCACTCACAAGAGAGGTAACAAAAGATGTAGAAGAAGGAATCAAGATGGGGCTCAAATGATATAATCTGTAAGAGTAAGATATGCTGACGACGAGGCAATGGTGGCCTGCAGTGAAAAGGACAACAGGAGTTAATGAATAATTTGGACACAGTTACCAGGAGGTACATGTATGGACTGAAAGTAAATATTAAGAAAACCAAAGTCATGTGTGTAGCTAGAAAGAAAGAGAAAAAGACGAAGATAGTGATTGATGGACAAGTGCTTAAACAGGTCAACCAATTAAAATACTTGGGTTAAGATGACATCAGAAGCAGGATAGCAATGGGCAAATATACCTTTATGGAAAAGAAAAGAATCTTCACGGAATGTCTGGGCATGGAACTGAAGAAAAACTGCCTAAAACCTTATATGACCAGTGACAACGTATGATGCAGAGTGCTGGACAATGAAGCTGGCGGGTAGAAGGAGAGCAGAGGCGTTTGAATTGTGGACATGGAGGAAAATGATGATAGTTAGTTGGAAACGTATCAAATGAGAAGGTCATGGAGAGAGTGGGAGAACAGAGAGTTTTGCTACAGTCGATTGAAAACAGGAAACGCCGCTGGCTTGGACATTATATTCCGAAAGGGAGGTCTGCTGTTGACGGTACTGGAGTGAGGGATGCTGAACAAGACAACAAGAGGAAGGAAAAGATTGAACATGCTGAGTGACCTGGACAATGGAGAACCTTCATTGACTACAAAGAGGAAAGCGCACGACAGATGGAGCTGGAGAGAAAGTAGGGAGACAAGTATCGTCCATGTAAAAAAACCTGCTCATCGGCAGAAGACTGAAGAATAATAATAAAACTACTACTACCACTACTTCCCCTACTCCACATTGCTACTACTCCACCTTCTACTACTACTACTTTCCCCGCTGTTAATTGGTTAATCAGGGAAATGGGAATCGGGAAACCCGAAAACCCCGGAAATCGGGGAACTGAGAAACTTTTTTTATTTCTGCAGATAACGTCAATAGTTTTAAAGATTTGGCATCCTGATGTCACGGACATCGCCATAAACTATTTCGTTTTGCAAATTTCTGAGTACTAAGGAATGTGTTTCTAGGGCGTAAATCGGGGGCCTGCTTTACCATCGCATTACAACAACCTACGAAGCGCGGTTAAAATTTAATGGGGAACCTGACATTTGGTCTTAAATTGGATCAGCTCTAAGCTTACCATGTGGACTTCTACCAATGCAAACTGGTGAATATACAGCCCGTTCATGGTGATTATTTTTGAGGATAGCGATGATAGTGACATAATGACAATGGTGATTATCATCATGTTGACGAGCCAGGTATGAAAATAGGCAAGTGACTTGTCTTTACTTCATTTTTTTTAAATTGCTAATTCTGCAAGCCTGAGCGGGCCACTTAAAATACACCCACGGGCCGCATGCGATCCGCGTGTTGGACAGCACTGCCTTACGGTCTAACACTACCTGTCAAGCTTCTGCTTCCTAATAACCTGTGTTTTTTTGGCTGATCGGAGGTTTTCATTCAAATTTTAGCCTTTCTTCCTTTGAGCACCCTAGCAAACAGCAGAAGACCCACTCAGCAGAGATTCCCCAGTGGGGAATGTTACGAACCAGTAGTAACCCTTGGCTATTTTATTTTTGTTTTGAATTTCTCCCTCAGTGGGGAACCACTGGGGAGAATGAGAAGCCGGAGCTTCTCATCATCTCAACGCCAACAACGTACTAAAACCAGGGATAGCGGATCAGGGATTAATCTGATCATCAGCCAAGGCCGAGAGCCAGTAACATCGGCGTCATGCAACCCTGGTTAATGTACGCATCAGGTATTAAGCTGACAAGTAAACGCTTTGATCTTAGCCAAAAGGCCGAGATGCGATGACGACGTAATATCTAGAGGTTTTTTATAGCGTGTCTGGGCAGCTAAAAAAAAGTTTTAAATGACAAATTTTACTAACGGTAATAACTATTTGATTTGGCCATTCACAGAAAAGTTACTTCGAAATATGAAAGTACACAATATAATGCAATTTATAAGTAAGTCAAATGTCATTATAGCATAATAGAATATAAAATAACTCTGTTTCCCATCTGAGCCTGTGTAATCAATTGTTACCATGTGCCGCTATCTAACGACGTCGTTGTCAACTGTCACCGTACAGGGCGACCATAATAACGCTATAATAATATTACAGGCTTACATCTAATTTAACCAACTTCGCCGCCTAGGAAAAGAAAGTCTGGTCAACCTTACCGGGGATACGGGTTTCGAACTCGGTTCCTCAGCTATGCTCCCAATGTTTTTTTCATTATCCAGGCAGGGAATAAGGTGTGAGCGGAATGAGGAAGTAAGGGTAACGATGGATGGAAGGCTAGAATATGGAAGTGGTGAGGACGGTAAGGCAGGGCAGAGGTCGGTGATTGGAAGAGTTCAGGAGTGGGTTCTACTTCGTCTTTACTTTGACCTTTACACTTCATAACAGTCCAGATGCATATAATAATATGTGTCTGGATGTACATATATATAACAACAGATATATCAACTTCTACTGCCGTCAGTAAATACTCTATGTGAGTCGGAAACCGAAATCGTTGTAATTTTTAATAAGCCTATTCCTTAGTTTTCTCTACAGTGGAGGACTATTCTAGTTAGAAGGTGACACGGTCCCTTTGTGTTGACTATGACTCTACAATAACCAACCATGTGCTGGATAATAATATTATCCATATTATTATTTTGCTCTCATTCTGAATATGTTAAATATGTCAGTATACATACCGATGTCTGGCTTAAGTACACTTACAAATTCATCCATCGCCGAATTGTCACGGCGCCGAATTGTCCGGGCCAAACTGTCCGGCGCCGAATTGTCCGGTGACCGGGGCGGCGATCCCAGGGGTCGAAGGTGACACGTACTACGCCTGTCCCCTCCCACATTTCCTACCCCTCTCATTGGGTGTCCCTCGACTTGTCAAATGAGATCGCCTCTGTATATGTGTCTGCGTGTAAGTAGGCCTGCCATACATTGTATGCATAATATCCATCATATACATGAAGCTTGTTATCCCATCCGACGACAACATCAGTTGAAAATGAGTCAATACTTTAAAAACTGCGTATGATGTTTTTGAAGACAAACTTCAGAAGCATCACTTAGTGATAGTTAAGAGGTTATTACTTAAACAATTTATCAGCATATGATAAAATATAGGGCCTACAGTTTGCCTGTACACTTTAAAAACAATCTGATTCTCGGCCTGATTGATAATACATCGCTGTACATACTCATTATGCATCCATCACATTGTCTATGAAATTTTGTCTAACTGTGCTGTAGCAGTAGGGGAAGTAGTAGTAGTTGTTGTAGCTGGAGCGCTGTTCATTCATTCAAATGTTGAAACGCGAGCCAGCGGAAAGCAAACACATTTGTGGTGAATAGGTAAGAGGCGTCAATTATCTGCCCTCAAAATGCCCTTCATCCGTCTTGCTCCATGTCAGCGATTTCATCTCCCACTACATTGAGCAGTGTTTTAAAGAGAAACTATGTACAACGGGCGCGACATCTCACCTCACATTAATGACTTGACGCGGTTTGTATACATCGGGTGAGTCTCTTAGAATGTGCATTATTTGAGTATTTGCATCAACTTTAATAAGGCACCTTAACATTATTTCTGCAATCACACACAGCCATTACTACTAACTCTCACAATCGTTTGGAATAATATTCTCATATTATGATAAACTGAGTAATTGAACCGGAACCCTTCTTAAGCCGTGTTAATACACGCCTTCTGTCACATTTTACCCCGTTTCGTATCAACTAAAAATTAGCCAAGACTCATTTCGTGCTTGCGATCTGTGCGTTACATATTGAAAAACCACCTGAGGCAAAGGTTTTAGATCTGATCCGTGTTGGGTGCTTCTAGTCACATGACATGTCCCTGATGCCAGACAGATGCAGCAGCGAGATGAAAGAACAATCGAATGAACTTCAATGATAAGCAACAATATAAGAGGGCGACACCTGTCTGCATAACGACATTGATACCTGCGTCTTAAATTCATTATAATTATCCTCCCTTCATTAGTTTCTGTTCTATTCTGTCCATGATCGAATTTTACGAAAAGAATACAGATAACGACGAGGATTGAAGCAAAACAAACAATGCTACAAAGAGAGGAAGAGGAAGATGGAGCGAGAAACACAAGCAAAAAGAGGAAAGAAAGTGAAGATGAGTAAATCATTGCAATTATGACAGTTGAAGTAATCGAGGCTTAGAATGGTGAAGTTGTTCTGGTCTCTCGTTGTTTGTATAACAACCCCAAACCAACAGACGAATCTCGTGAGATTTTCTTTCAAAATGCAAAGGTTTTACAGACCAATATCTTAATTAACTCGCTCGTAAAGCGTAGAAAAGAATCGTAATCACAATGGTGAACTCTATATTTAGCAAGCACCACCTGCCACTTGGATTCCTTGCTCTTCAACGGCCAGAGCGATTCATCAGCTACACTGATTTTTTACGCAGCCGTGTAATGAAAATGGCATAATCGTCAATATCTTATATAAATGGCATATTTAGGAGTAGATGATTAGCTATTTATACAGACACAGATTGCTAGATCTTGGTAAAATGATAATGTATCCATATTTTTATCTCCGCGTTTGGAGTAAAAATTCAATGCGTCTTTCAATCACCTATTCGCTGCTCAGCCTTTTAACCCGCGAGCGAGGGTTTGTCCTGTAATTTTGAGGTTAATATTGTGCGTCAGCGAGAAGTACATTTACAACCACACTATCCGGGTAAGACATTTTACTTTTGGAGAACCTGCCTAAAGACGTGTTTCTCGGTGGTATTCGAAATAAGTAAGGCTTCTTAAAAGTTTTTCTGCTATATCAAGGTATCCTCATGCACTTGTGTTAGGCCTACTAATAAAGCCGACTTATAAACGTAAATAGCATGTACGTCTTTGGTATACCTGTCTATGCGGTGCAAATAACATGCAATTACATAACCAATTAGTAAAAAAATTAACGATAAAATTAGAGCGGATTGAAAAAGAACATTATTGATAAAAAAAGAAAAGGAAACAGCATCTTGAGTTTTAATGGGTTATAATAGTAACAAATAGTAGTAATAATGATGATGATGATGATGATGATGATGATGATGGTGATGATGATGATGATGATGATGATGATGATGTTAATAATAATACACGCTCTGGTTTCCAGAACATCAAAGAACATGTAAGTCGAGTAATAGTAGGATGCGTTAATGGCTGATTACACGACTGTCTTTATCTTTAGAAGTCTGTCTTAGTCTTTAGAAGATTTCCTTTGTGTATAGAAAATTGCCTTTGTCTATAGAAGATTGCCTTTGTCTATAGAAAATTGCCTTTGTCTATAGAAGATTGCCTTTGTCTATAGAAAATTGCTTTTGTCCATAGAAGATTGTCTTTGTCTATAGAAGATTGCTTTTTTCTATGGAAGATTGCTTTTGTCTATAGAAGATTGCCTTTGTCTATATAAGATTTTGTCCTTTTGCCTATAAAAGTCTGTCTTTGTCCATAGAAGATTGCCTTTGTCTATAGAAGGTGTGGCATAGTGGCCGATCAGTTAAAGCGGTCAGCCCGTAACATTCAGTGTGTGCTGAGCGAGCGGGGTCGACCCTCGGCCAGGGAGTCACTGTGTAGGGACCTTGAATAAGTCCTTCGCACACCATTGCTCTGCAGTACAACTGCAATTGCGCCGTCGAGGGGTGTGTATGCACTTCTCAGCAAAAGATGTTGGAAGAAGGGCGTTATCAAATTTCGGTAATAATAATAATAATAATAGAAGATTGCTTTTGTCTATAGAAGATTGTCTTTTGGTCTACAGAAGATTGCTTTAGTCTAAGGAAGATTGCCTTTGTCTATAGCAGATTGTCTTTTTGTCTATAGAAGTCTGTCTTTATCTATAGAAGATGTCTTTGAAAGATTTCTTTAGAATATTGCCTTTGTCTTTGGAAGAATATCCTTGTCTTTAGAAGTTTGTCTCCGTCTTTGTTTGTCTTTGTATGTCAAGATTGTCATTGTCTTAATTAAGAATATTGTCTTTGTCTTAATTAAGAAGATTGTCTTTGTCTTAATTAAGAAGATTGTCATTGTCTTAATTAAGAAGATTGTTTTTATCTTAATTAAGAAGATTGTCATTGTCTTAATTAAGAAGATTGTTTTTATCTTAATTAAGAAGATTGTCATTGTCTTTATTAAGAAGATTGTCTTTGTCTTTACTCTTCAGAATATTGTTTTCGTTTTTAAAAGATTCTGTTTGAAGCATAGCTTACCTTCAAACGTTGAGAAAGAAATTACTCGATGTAAGGCCTTCTCGATGACTTTAATTTATTCTTGAATGGTTCCTTTTGTGAATCAATATAATTCAATCTCAATTCGCCTTTTATAACGCAATCGTTGCTAAGCCAGATTGACGAAAGCAATTCGATGATTAGCCATTAGTCACAGCGCATCTCTAACCGAGTATTGTTCAGAACCTTAATCGCTTAGGCCGGTTCCAAAATGGTCTCAGTCTTGTCTATTATTTATCAGAAATTCATCATCAACCCATGCCTCTGTCATCGCTCAACGCTTGATCGAAAGCAACTGTTATCAGCTGTGGCCAGTGAGACAGATCAATCAAGCGCACACAGTCGACTGAATCACTCTAGCGACTACCAAGCTAAGACGCTGTTTTTCTGCACTGTTGTCGATGGCCACAAACATAGATTAGGCTAAATGAATATAATAATATAGCGATTTCGACCCATGTGGCCTGATCCAATCGCTCGGTTGATTGCTGCCTCTGCGGATAAACTACGTCGTTGTGCGCAGCGCACCTTGTGTTGATCTCGCAGGTGCGAAGTCACCGCTGGCGAACGAAACTGCCGTGTGTCGCTGAGCAACGGAGTCACGCAACGTTAACGCCATCGTTGCATTTCCATTCGGCACTTCATTACAACGCGTGACTGCCACTGCACAATGCTCGTTGCTTCAGATTCTGCCAACGATTAAACACACTCAAGTTGGCTGGAGATGACATCATAACCAATCACACCGCAACAAACAATTGCCTCTGATTAGATTGCTTTTACAGACAGCAGTTTCCCATAACTTACAATTCGTATAACTGCGCATTTCATTTTGTGGTCACAGTTTCGCCGTTAATTTAGTGTCGGCTGCAGTTGATAGATGCATCTAATGAAAGAGTTGAGCTCGCTTTTTCAATCTGTCATTCGCTCTTCTTCTAGTCCAAATATAGGTCGACTAATTAGACTAATCAGCTTGAGTAGAACCGGCGTAGCTGCTGGAGATTAGACTGCTGATGAATTCATGTTCAGATATGTCTCAGGGCAAAGTAATCGATCAAGTAGGCATGAATGAGCAGCGAGCAGAAGAAAGATGTGCTGAGAGAAACCATTGATAACAGCAAAATCTGGATGCGCTGAAACTGCGTGCAAAAGTGAGCGACCATCATAGATCATTATAAATCCACGATTCGAATCCAGTTGTGTCAGATAAAGCTTAAGATTAGCTGTAGAAAACCTGACCATTTGTTGTTAGCTCCTTCGTCGTCTTCGAGCGTTATAAGTAGTTTCAGTTTAACGACGCCTTGTGACAACACAGATCCTTAGAGTCGCCATCCACCTTCATCCAGGATTGGGACTGGCACTGACAGAGCACAAACAGTGGCGGTGTTTTAACTATGGAAATTATGTATTACTGCACTATTTCTGTAGTGCGAGCGATGTCTTGGGCGTCTACCAACTTAAACTCACCAGTTTCAATATCGTAATCGTTTGACTTACTCAGTATTCACTCAAAACTTCAGTTTAGGGTTTCAATGTCAACGGTGTCTTAATAAAGTTTCGCTCTTTTCTTTTAATCACATTGATAAAGTTTATAAACTTTCATTTCTAAACAATGTTTTGCTTGTTGCATTATGTTTGGATACAATGCAATCAATTAGAAAAACGCAGCTTGCAGTAATATTATATCCTAATTTACGTTGAAGCACAATCTGTAACGATGGACAATGTAAACTTATGTTATTCTTATGTGTTCATTATTTGCGTGTCTATGTGTTTTGCACGTGTGGTAATCTTGTTATGCCTTGTGTTGTGCTGGATCCTCGTGGAGAGGCGAAATAACGTCGACGCTACATCACCAGACGGTCAAGCAATTGTTGTCCGCTCAACACAAATAGGACAAAGGAATTCCGGGCTCTTTGAAACCACTTGGTCTGCTTGTATGTCCCTGTGTACGTGCATATGCTGTGTGGTGATATCGGTCCGAGTCACTGTGAGCTACAGAGATAGCGATCAATACACGAAATAGAATGACATGACCCTTCCTTGATCTGCCTCTGTGTCACTCTTCCTCGCTCCGTCTGTTCTACTCTGTGGCCGTGCAACATGATACTGGCGTCCCCAGCGAGACACGAGAGAGTGCTTTTGAAACCTTATGTTATTCCAACGACTGCAGATGTGTTCTCAGAACTGCATTCATAATAACTAGACGCACGCACAAGCATACACACACACATAACACACACACACACACAAACCTACACACACGCTCACACGCACGTGTGATCCGACAAGTGAGGCTATACAACAGCCATAAACTGGCTTTTCTCTTTGAATGATAATTATAGGATTGTTTTACTTGTTTTTTCACTCATTTTTGTGTGAAGCGTTATATAATTATGTCTCAAAAATAAAATTATAAAACTTCATGAAATTCTCGAAAGGCAAACTTTATTTTTCAATGTCAAACAGGACCTAGTGTTGAAGTGTGCGCGTGCGCGTGCGTGACTTATGTTTCACTTACCGTTTCACTGTAACTTTTCGTGCCATTATTGTTCTCATACTTCATGTTGTAGGCCTATCATTCAAGGGTCTGGAGTGTGAGTGTGTTTGTCTAATGAGTTGTCGTAGCCTAATCCTAATTACACCTTCTTCTCTTTTAGTTATTTATATATCTTCGTATTTCATTGTTGCCAGTAAGTTGTTGCGGTATCTCAACCTGTCTTTCAATAAACAAATATATCATCATCATAATCGTTTTAGAACCTCCTTAGCAACCATACCCTTGCTAGTCAATTCAACTCAAAATTCGTTTAATCATAATCAAGTTGACAAACCGCATCTTCATTTACAGAGTTAGCAACAGAACTCCTTAAAACAGTATTTTTGAGCAACCTCACTTTTAGCAGCCAGGCTCAAGATCATGCTAAGCCTCTTCAGAGGCTTAGCATGATCTGCCTCTTTAACAACAGCGAAATACTTGCAGAACACTTGCTTTTATTAATGATGCAGTTATTTATATTGAAAATCACAGAATCAATTTCTTTAGTAAACTATTTACTGAAGTTAATATAATAAGATTTTATACAGACAAACTCAAGTAAATGTGCAATGAGAGCAAAGTAATGATGAGAAAGAAATTCAGCAACCTTTAAATAGAAATCATTAGCTGTTCTGAGTAAAAGGCGGCTAATTATCATAAAAAATTTTATTTCTAAGGTTATAGATGAATAATGGCATCTCATTCATTCGTGAATGCTTAGGTAGAGCAAGCATTCTTGTTGTAATTTTCTACTATGTCTACAGAAGATTATGTTTATCAACGTTATTCTTGATGAATGCATAGAGAAGGATCCGACAGTGAGGCATGATGAGTCAACTGGGCAAAGACTAGAGCTACTTTTTGTGGAAATTATTATATTTCAAATCGGAAGGATGAGTCGAAATGCAGTTGGTTATCCATTTAAAGACGTTAATTACAACCGTACATTTAATGTTATATCGATATCATGTTGCAGGAATGTCCACTTATGGACAATGGTGACAGTGTGTTACAAGCTCCACTGAATTGATTCACACCGTATCTGACATATAACAACTCTGACAATGATATTGTTTCTCTGCTGGACAATGGCAACACTGTCTAAGAGCACGCCGCATTCAACATTAATTAAATCATCACAACAGAATCTGTTGGTTATAAAACACTTATAATCACATTTGTGGCTAGATTAGAGTATATTCATGAGAAAAGTCATTATTAGAACACAACCTAAATGGTATTATCAAAGGAAGTTTAAAATTGGGCGTTTGCATAACCATAAAAATACTTCAAAGGCAATCATCACAGTCAATGTGCTTTCCAAAGCCTATAATATCAGATCAATTTCTTAGAGAACCGTTAACCAAACTGTAGGCCTACGCATTATGTTTATATTAACTATATACCTGGCACCAGATAATCATCTGAGGAATACCTTTTGGGGCGAATTAAATGCTTGCTCGAGGTTTCATAGGCTGGAGATTAAAATGAGAAACTTCGACAGAGTGTGCTGTTGTTGCCAGCCAAAATACCGCAGGTTCTTATATGGTAGAAACTTGAAGGGTCGAGTTAGATCCGTTCACCTTGTCATCTTGTGCTTTCCGTTAGTTGAACTCTAGCGACCGTCATGATAAACCTTCACCATTGCTTTCTCTCCTAGGTCGCGTGACGTATTTTAACAGAATTCTTCAGAAGTGAATGTATCTGGGCATAGCCTAATAAGCCCACATAAATTCACTTGGCTTTTTCCTCATCCGGAAGCTGTTCAACATGATTAGCCTAAAGGTCAACGGTTGAACAATGCACACAAGTAACAGACAATTGTTTTAATCTCTTACCAATTTAATAGTCAAACATCGGCAGAAGCTGCAATGAAAGATAAATCGAAATGCTGATGAATTTCTCACAGTTCTCTGCTCATAAAATTCATGTCATGTCATGCCACATCGTCATCGTCGCTTCACGACGGTTGACTACATGAATGGGAAAGTGATGTCCAATGCTTTCTGTCTCGTACGATATGTTCTTTAAGCTTGTGCCTTTTGAACCAGTCCACGCCATGACATTGTCAAACCAGCACATTCTGGGTCTTCCACGACATCGGCTTCCTTCCACTATACCCAACATCACACTGTTCTCAATACTGTCTTTAGGCTGTCTCACGATGTGCCCGAAGTACCGCAGTTTTCTGGATTTGATGTGGCCCAACAGTTTGCAGTCAACTTTCGTCATTTGATACACTTGTTCAGTGGTCACCATTGCTGTCCATGGCATTCTGAGCAGTTTCCTCATGCACTTGTTCTCAAATTCTTGTATACGTTTCTCTTCTTTTTTGTTTATTGTCCACGCCTCACAACCATACGTTGCTACTGGCTAAGCCAAGGCCTTCATGAGTCGTAGTTTGGTTTTAGTACTGACTGATTTATTCTTCCAGAGGCTTAACAACTTAAACATAACTGACATTCCCATAGCTAATCTTCATACGTGCATATAATATTGATTGGGCAATGGGCATCGACACTTCTCTCGTCAGACGGACTGAAAAGTAAGTGACATAGACGCTAATTACATGTATGAAACACATGAATTTAGAAGCAGTCAAAGGGCTTCAAACTGGAAGTGTATATCACAGACGCTTCTCACTGTATTTATATAATAGTTTAGAAAACTGGGATGCGTGTGTTGGAATATAATTAGGCCCTAATTTGAATTGTGTATTCGACACAGATGAACCTGAAAATGGTAGGCTTATTCATGAGCAACTGAAGCACTGTTTAGAAAGTCATAATTATTTCTCTTGCCTGCGGTATTTATGCCTGTCTGTCTGTTTTATTGCATGTCCGATTGCCTCACTGTCCATCTAACTGTCCATCTAACTGTCCATCTGACTGTCCATCTGACTGTCCATCTGACTGTCCATCTGACTGTCCATCTGACTGTCCATCTAACTGTCCATCTAACTGTCCATCTGACTGTCCATCTGACTGTCCATCTGACTGTCCATCTGACTGTCCATCTGACTGTCCATCTGACTGTCCATCTGTCCGCCTACCAGCTCGTCTTTGTGTTTGCCTACTATTTTGCCTGCTTGTCTTTCTCGTTGTGTGATCCTATCGTCTTTCTTTCTTTGCCTGCTGTATCTCAGTATGTCCGCCTGCCTTTCTGTGTGTCTACTTGTCTGCCTGTCTGCCTCTCTGTCTTCCGGTCAATAATTATGCTTGTCTGCTGCATGCCTGCCTGCCTGTCTATCTGTCTGCTTGCCTGCTCTCTATGCCTAATTGAGGAAAGCAGAGGATCAGACGAGTCATGGCACTTACTCAACCAAAACCTTCTTCTACCCCAGAACTGCTCCGCCCCATCGTCAACTCATCGTTAGAATTTAAAATTTCGCTTCATATTCATTGTTGTTCTACCTCTTTGGAACAAACTCCCTAAAGTATTAAGACAAATATCTGATCCATCTTACGAACTCACCAAAACCTATCTCCTCATTGGTCTTTCATATTCAACTGAAAACAATACAATTTCACAAATCGTATCCTGATTTTTCTCCTTTCCCCTACTTACCACGCTGTTTCTAAACAGCATCCACCCTATAGCCCTCTGCCTGTTTGTCTGTCTGACCCTTTGGATCTCGAACCTCTTCCAAGTAATCCTGTTTTTATTGGGCGTCTGTGATGCGGTGAATAAGTTGTTTCTCGCGACTTCGCTTTCCGTGGGTACGGTGACTATGTCGTCTTTACGATTAAGAACATGATGAAATCGCACAGCTGAAAAATAGCAATGACAAATTGGCGGAAAAGTCTAAACACCGACCCACGGCTTTACTGAGGGTGATTAAGCCAATTCCAATCCAGTGTAGAGTATAGATTTCGATGCCTGAAGCAAACGGCGTTAAATGTGGCTGCCAGATGATGGTCTCAATCGGGCATCGTTTATTTATAACCCACCCACATACATGTAGTGATAATAGCGTGAAAGCATATATTACTGTGTGAGGGTCGATTTCAGTGGTAGAAGACAAGAGATCGGAAAGAGACATCGAGGGATTGGGAGGGGAGAGAGATCATGCATAGAGACGGAGAAGGAGAAAGAGAGAGGGAAAGAGAGAGGGAAAGGGAGAGGGAAAGGGAGAGGGAAAGGGAGAGGGAAAGGGAGAGGGAAAGGGAGAGGGAAAGGGAGAGGGAAAGGGAGAGGGAAAGGGAGAGGGAAAGGGAGAGGGAAAGGGAGAGGGAAAGGGAGAGGGAAAGGGAGAGGGAAAGAGAGAGGGAAAGGGAGAGGGAAAGGGAGAGGGAAAGGGAGAGGCTGAGAGCTGAGGAAGATAGGGAGGAAGAAGGAAGAGAAAGAGAGACAGATACAAGCAGAAGATTTATTCATATTAAATGTATAATTTTGTTATTTAATATTCATTTATTGTTTATTTCACTTATTATTTTATTTTACCTGTTTAATTTTCTTTATTCTATATCTTACACTTGTAATATTTTTTATTAATTCATTCCCTTTATTATTTGTTTTCTTTTAAATTTTGTCAATTTAAACAAATATTATATTATTTTGATTCTTTATTTATCATTCTTTATTTGTTTTTGCTTTATTTAAAGTTATCATGCATGAAACTAGAGGAGAGTAACTCGCTGCTGATTAACATCCAACACGAAAAAAACAATCTATCTGAAGAAAGATATTACCCCAAACGACGTTGTAATCGTTATCACCCCTCACGCGTATGCCGTGTATACACCTCTATTGGTTGCCCAATTTTTATAGCTATGCATAAATTTGAAGTTAATATAAGGGACTCGGTCTGCATGCAAAGATATAGGTAGATGACTCAAGAGCGGTGCTCACACAAGTTGAATGCGTGTAAACCATCGCTCCCACGCTGCAAGTTCCACCAGACCAAACCAAGGACTGCTTCTGGTTTCAATAATATAGTGCACTGTATTTTGTTTTTTCTGGATTTCAAATCCGTGCTTTACTGACTGACTGACTGACTGACTGACTGACTGACTGACTGACTGACTGACTGACTGACTGACTGACTGACTGACTGACTGACTGACTGACTGACTGACTGACTGACTGACTGACTGACTGACTGACTGACTGACTGACTGACTGACTGACTGACTGACTGACTGACTGACTGACTGACTGACTGACTGACTGACTGACTGACTGACTGACTGACTGACTGACTGACTGACTGACTGACTGACTGACTGACTGACTGACTGACTGACTGACTGACTGACTGACTGACTGACTGACTGACTGACTGACTGACTGACTGACTGACTGACTGACTGACTGACTGACTGACTGACTGACTGACTGACTGACTGACTGACTGACTGACTGACTGACTGACTGACTGACTGATTGATTGGTGACGTGAAGGGATCACGAAGAAACTTGGAGTATTCCAATCCAACACCTTCATGATATTATATTATTCTGCTCCGCTTCCTACATGTACATGTAGGCCTGCGTCTGAACCTCCTTTCGGTTGGCTGTGATGTCTTGTTCCATTTCTTGATCTGCTGTGGAGCGTTGCGTTGGCTGCACTCTACTCTGCTCTTCACTTCTGATGTCCTTGACCACAAATAAGAAACTCGGTTAAGACAAGAAGGCCTTGAAGCGTCTTGCACCTGTCAAATATTTATTCATGAAACCGTTTCCGAGATTACAGGAAGCCTTAATTATGCTCGCATATTTCGCTGGCATGAAAATGACACATATGTGTCGGTGTTTATAACGGAATTCGGTTGGCCTAATACAATGTCTCACCATCGAGATATACAATAACAAATTAACAATACAGCTTTTTACCTTCATTATGGTGCGCATAATATAATTTCATACTGCATCGATATACAACCATTGGTCTCTCTTTAATAATAATCCTCTGACCTATTCGCCAAGATCATCTCCAAGACATGTACACTGAGCTGGCAATCATCACAAATACACAGTGAGCATGCTGTGTCAGCATACTTTAATTTAACTCTTTAATAGCCATATCTTATTTAGAATTAAAAAGATGTGTCAGTGTCTTAGCTGCGCAGAAGTTAGCAACTCTCATTTTCCATTCAACTGCCTTTAGGACTCTCTTGCTTCCTCAGGTGCTGTCATATTGATGATGATTGCCTTCTATTTATCAAGAGACTAATAACAGGAAACGTGGATTGAATTCGCATAGATGGTGTTCGGCTGTGCGATATAATTTCCGCGCTATAGAAGCCTACCGCAAACGCAACCTGCTTGCTGTACACGCAACAGTGGATTGCAATAGCACTGAAAGTACCAATAACATTGGCACTGGTAGGCCTACATATTATGTTCCAGTCCTCCAAATGTGATCTCTGCAATTCTGCCTTCTCTGTTGACAAATTCAAAGCATAGTCTATAGGACATCAGCACAGGTTACACCGGTGGCAAATATGCTGTTCACCATGGTAACTAACACCGGAACATTATGATTATACGTATACCGAAGCCTGATAGTCTGAACTTTCATCCCTTCTGTATCATTGTAATTCTTGACCATGTCCTATGCAGTTTCTGCTGACCATTTAAACCATATTGCTTTCTTAATGCAGTACGTAAAGCTCTTTCTGAGAATTTCTAAGTTTTTCAGGTGCCTAGTGCATCAACATCACCTTCCGAGTACGAACTAGCTTCTCTTTCATATACGAATAAGGCGGGAGGAATGGGGTAATTAGGTAGACAGATTTTCTGCTGCTCAAATTCCCACCACGTTACTTTCGAGGTTCATTCTGTTACAAACAAAGTGTGCGCTTTCGTGAAAGAGAGCATGCGGATCGCTTCACGACGCTGGTTTACTTCAGATATTTTTTTCTCAGTCTAGTATAGGCCTACGGTCCTTGCACGCGGACCCTAAATGACGAGCGGTGAAGAATCTCACCGAATCAATTCATTTAGAAAAATGAACTGGGCCGTATATACAGACGCTATAGAAAAACGCGAGTAACTGCATTTACGTCTAGACGCTTAGAGCTTACCTTTGCACAGTACAGTGGCTAAATTCAGCCGGATGCCGCTGCAGGTGAGATCTGACATGGTGTGGGTTTTTAAAGGAGCACTTGGGGCACTGGGTATAACCCAAGGATAAATTTTGAAATTTCAACCCCTTGCAAGTACATTATAGTGTAGCTTATAGCCCTGTAACCGCTGTCTACATTTATTTGTTTCATCGTTAGCATCTGTGCTATACTTCCTTATCAGCCTACCTGCCACTAGAAGTGGTGACGGAGCAGGACTATTGGCGCAGACCCGTTTTGGCGTAGGACTTTTGACTAGAGCCGTTTTGGCGTAGGACTTTTGACTAGAGCCGTTTTGGCGTAGCACTTTTGACTAGAGCCGTTTTGGCGTAGCACTTTTGACTAGAGCCGTTTTGGCGTAGCACTTTTGACTAGAGCCGTTTTGGCGTAGGACGTTTTGGCGCCAATATCTGATACAAAATATAGCCTAATGTAATTAGGCCTCTGAGTCCATAAAAAATTGTGCTCTATCCCTCCCTAGTTCATATCGTGTATTTATCGCGTATTTAATTATCTCGTTGATTATACCGTGCTTTTTAGCGCATACATGTTTTTCAAATTGGTGAATTTGACATTAATGGATGTCCTCTTACAGCTTAAATGGGAGCTGGATCGATCAAAAGCATCATGCTTAGTAGAAGTTGGATTGACGAAAAGAATTGTGCTTTAATGGATGCTGGTAGATGAAGAGAATCATGCTTATGTAGAAGCTGGATTGATGAACCTAATTTTGCTTAAATGGAAGCTGGATAGATGGAGAGGATTCATGCTTGAGTGGAAGTTGGAGTGTTGAAAAATTTTATGTTTAAATGAAAGCTGGATAGATGAAAAGAATCATGCTTAAGTAGAAGCCGGCCTGATGAAAAGAATTGTGCTGTTTGGGGGACAGTTTAAGCGTGTTTTTAAGTAGGCTTAAATTGTTTACTGTAATGCTAATAATTAATTAACTATTAAAAACTCAGTTTTTCTTATCAAATGTTTTTATTAAATGCGCCAATATGCACCTTTTCATTGATCACATTCTGTATGTCCAGAGACATACATATCCGATAACGGGGAAAGGCAAATACAGCATTATACATTATATATTGTATCAGATATCTGCGCGACAACGTACTGCGCCAGAACGTCTGTGCCAAACGTCACGTACCGAAATGGTGAAGCCCCATCATTTTGTGCGCGAAAGGATTTTATGAGCAGCGAACTGTGATTACCGTTTAAAAATGTTTTTCTCTTGCAGTCGTTGCCAATAAATGATATATTGTATCTATCGACTATTAAATTGCAAGGAGATCTTAATCTGTTACTTACAACATATGTGCATTATTCAACTTCTGCCCATTAACCGAGTTAAGCAATTTTCGGCTGACGAAAAAGTCAAATGAATCGTCATAAGCAAAGATATATTACACCCCTGAAGTACTCTGTCCGAAATACACAAACAATTAACGGAAATAAATGTTGTCAGCAATTTGTTTAAAGTCTCCGAGTTGATAAAAGATCCATGATTACTAGCCCTAACGGTCTAGCCCTATTGGCTGAATTTAAGATTTATAATAAACTGTGGTTTTTTGATTGGCAGACAACACCACACTGTCGAAGTTTCTCAAATTAATTTCCATAGTTTTAAGTTGTCCTTCAGGCTGTTAGACACCATCCGAAGAGTATATGGGCCTAGGCTGAGACTGACTTTGAATCCATAGCTGTCATCGTCCCCGTTTGGGTAAAAAAAAGAGTATCTCTTAAGATCACGGCGTTGTAACGTTGCGTGTAAATATAAATGCGCTAAAAAAGATGTTTTGTCTCAAACGGTTCACCAGTAAATGTGAGCAGACGGCGGCCCATCCATGTCATAAGCCTGCTCAATTAATTGACCCAAAGATTCAAAGGCAACTGGAACAAATGTGGGCAACGAGGGAAGGATCGAGGTATTTGCCTATTAATTATTATTGTTCTTATAATTATAAATATTACTTCCTTCATGATTCAAGTCGGTGAGTATGATAAGTCTACTCAAAGATATATTCTGACAGCTAGGCCTACTGATAAAAATGGCCACTCAGATGCTTCTACTGAATAATTAGAATATTGCAGCGAAATAGTAAAAGCATTGTCTTAAACTGATTTAATTGATATTAAAAGCACTGAACTTCACTTAAACTTCATAATAACACAACCTATATTAAAAATGAGAAACGTGTAGACAATTACACTGCAAATTAGGATGGCGAAGAGTTTGTTTCTGTGACTAAAAGGAATGAGCTTCCAATGTCTCTTCTGGCTTTTTGCAGACTCGATTACTACGAACCAAGACAGGCAACCAACAGACGACGACTGAAGGGTACGCCAAAGAGGAACACTCAGCTGATGCCTTATATTAAAGAAGGATTTCTTCAATTTCGCATCTAGACGTATACTAACTGTCAAGCGCTGGTATCACTCCCTACACGCCGTGCCACCTGAAGAATTTAATTATAAAACTATAATATACAATAAGTTATTGTTCTGATTAATCACTGTATGATAGAGTAAAAAAGCGTTTGTCCATCTTCTATAGACTATACAAATCAAAGATTTTGTCCCGTCTATCTGGCGATGCATTTGCACAGTTTGCAGCTATTAACTTCAAATCTTCACCGTTCGCTCGGGAAACACCTGGGATACGCAGCCTAGGGGTTGCTGAAAAAACCTCTTCCTGCTCTCCAGGGCCAAAACCTCTCTTAGGGCCCCGCAAGGAACGTTTCCTTTTCAGTCATATCGTCCTGCTGTACATGTGCACGTGACTGCCACACCTCGTAGGTGGTATACGTTTCGACAGTTCACGGGTTGAATGCAAGGGTTGGTTGAATGCAACAAGCGTCGTTCCTGTATAGCCGGGAAACACCTAATTCGGATCTAATGGTAGCTCAATTCGACAGACCAGCAGGACAAAACGTTCGGTAAGAGTTCTTTAAAAGGTCGTATTTAAGTTTAGAATGGAAAGCCCGGGATGTGATGGATATGGGAGCTAGGAACAGATGCTGTTGCATGACGGGCAGTGATGATGGAGGAACAGACAAGGCACGAAATTCAGGAGGAAGGTCGTTCCAGAGACGAGGTGCGGCGTTGGATATGGCGCGATTGGAGAACTTGAGATGAGATGTAATGGGGGTCGAGTGAGGTTGAGGCAAGAGGACGATCGGGTAGAGCGGGTTGGCTGAATGGTGAAGAGATCGCGAAGATATTTCGGCTGGGAATATTGTATGGAGTTGTAAATTAGTTTAAATTAATTAATTACACTATGTAAGCATCAGTGTCTAATCTCTGTTCGTTTATGCATTTGCACACTTTTACAGCTATTCACTCCAAACCTTCGCCGTTCGCTCGGGGAACACCTCGGATACCCAGTAGAGAGGTATATATAGAGAGGGCCAAAAACCTGTCTCAACCCAGGCAAACGCCGGGTACTCCAGCTAGTGGATATATATACGGTTCTTTTACACAGACATGATATATATATATATATATATGTATAAATATATATGTACTTGTATATGTGTAAATTCCATGTACAAAAGCTTTTTTACTATATCATAAAGTGATCAATCATGACAATAATTTATTGTATATTATAGTTTTGTAGTTTAATTAAAATTAATCATGATCATATTTGTGTCGAATATCCGTAGGTGTCCAATGCGATCTTGATCCTCGTTTCCAGAATTTTTTTCTTTTCACGACAGAGCTTTGAAGGTCATGCAATGTGATCAATTATTTCTGACGCTTCATTGGTTTGTCGTATAACACCTGTCAAAATTGACATCGGAAATTACATATTTCCTAAATAGCTGACTGATTCGACTGGATGAGAAGATGACGTCAGCATCATTAAGAGCAAGATGACTATTCCGTTCGTCCATAACACATACCCCTGAGGGATGGACGGTGACCCAACATTATGTCCTCATGCAGAATCACTTATAAAAACACATGAGAAGAATGAAAGCAAAATAAGAGACATAAACCGAATCTCAGGCAGACAGATGACCAAAGGTATATATAACAAAGTTGGTTAGGAGCAGCTGTGAAACTCACATCTCGAATGAATGACTGTCAGATGAGACTTCAGATAAGAATAGCTAATGCAAGAAACAACAATTACAACAGCGAAGGCATTGTAGTGTTCATCCTTCCTTTTCTTTGCTCGCCGTCTACTGCTTCCAACCATTTTAATATAGGGGCCTATCCCTCGTTATAAGAGCTGCAAATTTAATCATCACATATCATCAACCACCTTTCGCACAGACTTCTAAGGACATTAGCACCATTAGCACTCGCAGCACCATTGAAGCTTATAGGCTGTGTTGCCTTGTAAGTTTTCTCCATTTTGTCTGTGTGCATGTGTTCTGTTTCCCTATGATTGTCTGCCTGTGCCACTGTCCGTCTGTCTATGTTATTCATTGTGTTGTACGTCTGATCATGCATAAAAGGTTGCATACAAGTGAGGGAATCTGTTGTCCGGAATGCATTAGGCTGTTTTGTTGCGAATGCTGAGTTCTAAACATTCTTTGAGCAAATGCCCGCAGTCACAACTTCTAAGGAGATGGATAATTATTGTCTAAATATTTCTTTCCTCGGTTTAAGATCTGAAAAATGCCTCAGACTTTCGGAACTTATATTGGTATATCAAACAAATCACAGACGACCAAACATCATTTCACATTAGCCGAACATGATGATGCCATAATATAGGAAAGTGACACCGATTCAGTGAAAGAATTTCACCCAATGTAGCTTATTCGTTAGAAATGTATGCTTATGCGTGACGCGTGGAGAATATACAATCAGCGTTCAGTCGGGCGCCATGCAGACACTAGACACACAACGTGTGCTGAACAGAGTTAATCCACTGCATATATATATATATTCACATAATTTATATATATATAACTTATGTGAATGTGCGTGTGTGTATTGCATGTTTTTGCGTTTAATTATAAAGATTACAAAACTAAGTAAATCAATTCAAGATCGTACGGTGACGTGATGGTGAATTGCTTGATCGCGTGTCAATCTTTGCTGCACTCAAATCTCCTTTGCGGTCTTGTCATTAAGGTCAAATCTACAATGATCCGTAACCAAATAAGCAGGCGATTCTTTTGCATTTTTTAGAGAAGAGAAGCTGGAAGACAGTTATGAAGAACAACCGTACCCTACAGCCAGGAGCGGTGATCCCAGGGGTCGAGGGGAAACAAGTTCCCCACCTCTTACAGAGAGGGAACACGTTATAGGCTTACGTGTGTCAAACACATTACCTATCTCTTTAATTGAGTGTCTGCCAAGCGAGATCGCCGCCCCTGCCTACGGCCCACTGCGAGCATGTGCGAGAGCGTTGTAAGAGTTTTTAAATTTCTTTTTCACCGAATGCTAGCTAGGGCTTTAGAATAAAACCCTATAAATAAACTCATTTTTCCTATTTCGTAAATGATCGATAACTTGATCTAATTTTGGCCACACTATACAGTTATTGTTAGAACGTGTAACCTATTATGTCCACTCTATGAGCGAGCGATGATAAGATTTTATCGTGTGCCGTTTAATTGCAAGGATTATTTTTCTTACGCCAACTGCATGTTCCAAAATGTGGGCACCACATAGGCCCAAGGATCGGATTGTGAGCATGGTGCTCAAATTGAGGCCGCATTGTGAGCATTTTGTTCAATCAATTTTTTTACAGTTAAAGTGACTATTGGTTTATCGTAGATATTGTGGCCTGTTATTGGTATTAGCATTAGCCTAGGCCCTATTCTGTTTGTAGAATCTGCGCGCAATATACGTGAGCATCACTGAGCATGTTTGCTCATTTTAGGAACCAAGTTGGGCTCACATTTAATTCGGGTGCCCTAATGTGAGCACCTTTTTCAAAATTTTACTTTAAAATAGCATGTCAATGATTTGCAAATATAATGCAGATATGTTATAATACAATACAACTGTGATTTGATAATGTCCTCCTTACATACAGTTCAGAAGTGCAGCTTGAAGCCAGGCAACCATTAAGAGTCATGGGCAGACTGGAAGAGGTAGGTTTTCAGGTTAGAGCGAAAGACAGACTTACTGAGACTGAAATAGTTGCGAATATGAGGAGGTAGAGAGTTCCAGATGGAGGGACCGGCAACAGTGAATGACCGCCTGTCCGAAGACACGACGTGTACTAGGGACAACGTACTTTCTAGCAAAGGCTGATCTAAGAGAGGAACGGCCTTTAACAGAGCTGCAAAGTGTGACTATGGAGGACAGATAAGACGGCAGATGAGCTGTGCGTGCTCTGTGCATGAGGAGTGCCAGCTTGTAGCAGATACGCTCACAGACAGGAAGCCAGTGTAGAGAACGAAGAGCAGGTGTGATATGGTCTCGGTAGGAAAGTCTAAGACACAGTGGTGCAGCCTGATGCAGTATTCTAGTTAGTGGAAGCGGTATGCATTCATGAAGGCCATAGAGTACTTGAGTTGCAATAGTCAAGTCGCGTCAGAATTAAGTAATGTATCAGTGTTTTCAGTGATGCAGTGTCAAGAATAGAGCGAAGTTGTCGGATTCTCCGAAGACGAAACAGGCATGCCCTGGAAATTGCAAAAATGTGAGATTTGAGAGAAAGTTTTGAGTCAAGGATGATTCGGATCCAAGCTCCTGAACAGTGAGCAACGGTGAGAGTAGAGAAGAGGAGGTAGAGAGTGAGAGTTCAGCGCCCTAAAAATGCTTATACATGAGTGGTCAAACCAGATGATCTCGGATTCGCCCGGGTTAAGTTTGACATTCATTCGATTTATCTCTTGCATATATCACAAGCCTGTTGCATTCAATCGTTTCCCCACAATTTCAAATTTTCGTAAAGGTGCTCACATTTTGGGTACTTTAACCTACAGAGCAAAACCATTGAATACAATCTGAAGTCCACATCATAATATGATCACAGTAGTATTAAACTAGCGCAAATTGCTAGTTACTAGCCTTCTATGATATACCATAACCATGAGATATGAACGATATAAAGAAAACGAGAAATTAATATAGACTCTGACGTTTCTTCGAAGTGCAGACCTTGCAAGAAGAAGCCTTCAGCAGCATCAGCTGGCGGTCTGTTTGATCATGTCTGCAAGTTGACTGTAATGTTCACATCACGGACCGTATCTACGGCGCTTTAAAGGCCACTGTTTGAACTCTGCATTTTTCAACCACTGACCAGCATACACAACTATGATCATCAACGAGTCTTAAGCGTGAGTTGATTAAGAGTTGCTAAAGAACTCACGTTTCTAGGACTCGGTGTAAGATTCCTTTCACAGGCATGTTGTTTCGTACCATACTCAACTAGAGGTATAGAGGTATCGAGACAGTCATACAGATGGACAGATGGACATGCAGGAAGAAATACAGAAAAATACAGAAACAAGGAGAGACAGACAGGAAGGAGAAAGCGAAATACGGTGTCATGTCACCGGCGATAATGAGCTTAAGCTCTTGTACGTGTATAGACATAAATAGATAAGAACAGAGGAATCGAGATGGGACTGGAGTCATTATAACAGAACGAGAATGAAATGGCCGCAGGGCAAGAGGACTCAAATAGGACCAAATTCAATCAGATGGAGGGAGAGTTTGAAGCGCGAAACAGGGCGCTGTAAAAAAGTGTCTAAAAATTTTTAAGAGGGAAATGATGGACGCGTTTTGGCAATTTGAAAGCAAATTAGGCAGAACCGGATTATCGCATTCGCCAGAGTTGAAAAAGAGACTACTTATACACGCAAGTGAGACATGATGAACCTACATTGGAAATTTGTTTTCACTACTATGGGTAGAATATATTTTGAATATATTTAGCGGCGCCTCAAGTTTTAACTAATGGGGAATCAGGAATGGGCAATAAAAATTACGAAATCAGGAAGATATAGAATTCTATCTCTAGAATGAGGCTATCATAGGCTGTCCGGCAGAGCCTGGAACATAGCTCATTTGAGCAATGTTTTCGAACATTGAAGCCTATCATTTCATCATATCAACATCGGAAATAGAGATCTATTTTACTTTCACAGAAAACCACACTCAGAGCAGTGAATAGACAAATGAGTAACAAGTTCAAGAATATGAGATTAGGTGCACCGTTCATTAAGGAGTTACTCTAAGACACTCAATAGCCAATTGGTCCCTTAAAGCTATAGCAGAGAAAACGCGATAAGTGATAAAATTGAATGGTTTTGACGTATTTTAACACCATCGTCGATAAGACGGAGCAAGAAATTTCTACTCATTCTTGAAGTCAATCGAAGAAACTTAGAAACAATAATTTTACATGTTTTGGTTTCAATTAGTAAAATATGAAGCCTCGTATATTTTAGGAACAAAGGGTTTGCGTATGATATTAAATGTTGAATCCAGTCACATCAGCTGAATCTCTCATGAGAACTGTAGTCTTTCGGATTGAGGGTGAACACTGACGTCTAAAGCGGAGTTGTAGATAACAGCGAAGTCCCACCAGACACTGAGCATCCAGAGGTTCCGGTATGCGGACGTCTTTTTTGTCATCGAACGGTTCATCATAGGACGTTTCATAAAGTGGGCAGGTTTCGTCACCAATAATTAATGTCTTATTGCCTCGCGACTGCGAAGCAATTTTTTTTCAAGAAATGTAACACTACGAAAATGAAAATTTTTACAACGCGTTTATGCGAATTTTCAGGTTAGCGTGACTATTTTCAGCAGACAATTTATTTGGACACTTTTACTTTTGAATTGCAAATTTCGCAGACAATCGATATAATAACAACTGGCATTTGAATTCGCATCATCTGAAGGATGTGCCAAATTTAATATGCAAGTCAGCCGCGTTAGTTAGAAAGCCAAGGCCTCACTTTGAGGGTCGCCAAATGGAGTACTCAGGGTCAGATTGCCCTACATGGAAACAATTTCAGGGCCGAAGCAGAGCACCCGCTGAGTTCATAGTTCAATCACATGCGAAGCTGGGCTGCGAGGCTATTATATATATATATATACATTTAATTACATATATATATTTAACACACTAATCCAATATATATATATAGAGATATATATATCGGACAGATTGAGAGACAAAGAGAGAAATTTGTTTTTCATAATAAATGTGCACGACGTGGTTGGTGCATATTTCATTAACATGTGGGTTGGATAAATGATGATCGGCCCACATCTCGTACGAAGAACAAGCACTCCACCAACCCAACTCAATGCGACGGCGTTTGCCCGCTGCATTTTCGGCATTGTTAACTTCTTCCTAAAACGGAATTAAACCAGAAGCACCCCTTACAGCAGACGTTGAGATCTGACCATCAATTTGTTATCGAGCGATGTTAGATGTGTGCCTGTCAATTGAAAGGCATATATGAACAGCACTAGCGTGCAAATGCCAGTCTAGGGAGTCATCAATAGGGTAAGCTGAGTACAGTGGCAGAAAGAGTGCCTTGATGCAGAAGACCGGATGTTCATTTCCAAGCAATGAAATATAGGGCCCACATGTTTGAGTTTGCACCTATTAACACTTCTTTCATGTCAATGTGCATGCCAGCGTCGAATCCAAGGGTAATTCTCTCCAACTACGCTGTTCAGAGATGTTAGTAGGACTTTCTGCTGCTCGGATCAACTCCAAGTAACACTGCTTTAGTTTTAAAGCCCTAGATGCATTCAAGCAAACAATGCCAACACTACGGCTTCACGTTTAATCACGATGCATATTTTCAGTTTCTCACATCTCTAGATTTAGAGCCTACTACGAATAAAGTGACGAAACAATTTCAGTTAGGCCTACCGCAAACATTGCACGGCTGTTCAGAGACTTCTGTATATCACTAGAATTAAAATTGATTTGCACGTTACTATGTTTCTTGCATTTTCCTATAGCAGAATAGATGATCTAAAACTATCTTAGAATAAACAATTTAAAACTACCTGATAAAAATAGATTTAGACACGTATTTTTTGTAATGCAAGATCATTCACAATCTTCAATTTAGAATGTCAGCGTCAAGCCTACTGTCAGAGTTTTCTCGGAATTCTGCAAGCAACAAAGTATGCAAGAACAGGCATTAGCTTTCGATCTCTAAATTCGTTGGTTCCATATTTGGTGATCTGTGATCAATAATTATCCCATCATGGAGGGACACATATATAGACACATCAATTATTGTTTAACTTGGCACGCATATCATCGTTGTTATGGATGCGTCGTTAAATAAACTGATATCAGTCAGTCAGCTTAACTTGGCAACTACTGATTTTAGTTCGCTTCTCTCGTTTCTGTTCCATCTGACGAATGTTAAGCTGCCTTATTTGGTTCCAGGGTTTCCCTAGAGTCGCTTGGACAATAAACATGTCATGTTGCCAATGGTGCCACCAAAATTATCTGTCAATCGACTATCAAAACAAACGAAATTCCCTTTTAATTTGACAATTGTAATTAGTTTAATTGGTTACGCTGTTTATACTAACTATTCTGAACCATAAAACCCCGATATTTGAATTAACACAATCTCTCCGCTTTCAGACGCTCTTCCCTGTTTGCAGGATCTTCATCACGTCATTCGTAATACCTCACAACTTGTTGCATGACAGTCATAATCAATACTCAGAAATGTACACCAGAGACATGCTTGGTCGACTCTGTTGCAAACATGTTATTTATGTTTTCTCAGCGGAAACGTGATTTGACGCTGACAGAGCATGACATTTGCCGTGAAAAATAGGCCTAATATTTAAATATGATTGTCACTGATTTTCGTTCTCAAAATTTAGATAACAATATCTCATTCCTGATTTCTGCAAGAAATATCGCAACAGAAGCAGCTTGAAAATAGTACTTCTGTAACAGAGTGGACTAGCTCTGGGAATATGACGTGAAATGTACCAAAACAACAGGGCTGAAAATATCACGATAAAGTATCCAGTACTTGGTAACGCCGAAAGGTCTACTTTACTCAATATCACAGCGCGATAATTTTAGTCTGCTGGTATCGCATGTGTAGCGTGATACTTTTCTAGATACCAATGCTTTTCCGCACTGTAACTTACATGGTTTCTCTTCCGCTTGAATAAGTCGCGATCAAGGAACATAAGTCTATTGTTACGCTTAGAAAGGCTTCTCTTTCGGTTATATGAAGCTTGGTGCGAATAGATGGAATAATTTATAAATAGGAAAATGACGGGGAAGAAGGTCTATGTCATTTTTCAATCAGAAGAGAAGTGGCTTGCCTAATTAGTTGTAGAATGCTTGCTAAGTCAGTTGATATTGAAAATGAATTGGGTTGAGGAAAAGAAGATTGCCAATGCGATATCAGAGCATCGCGTTCAAACAGCTTGTATGAAGGCTACTTCAAAGACATTGTGATTGGCCCAAACGATTACGTGGGCAATTCCTCATATAAAAAAAATATTGGTAGACCTATTTGTATTGCAATACTTGCAGAAAAAGCATCGGTATTGGCTTCGCGATATTTTAATCATGAAATATTGCTATTGCTATTGATATTGCTTTTTACAGTATATTCACAACCCAGAAAAACAGTGACTTTAGAGACATAAAAACATACATAACATCAACCAACCTTCTAATCAACGTTAAGCTGGGCAATAGAGCTCCATCTGGTGAATGAAAAAACTAAGCATATCAAGATGTAATTCATAAATGCTAATACCTGTTTGTTGAGAGTAACAGAATTGACAGAGTTCCTAGGCGCACTCATTGTCAGCAAATATAATGTTATATTCTGTTACAGAAAGTGCAATTTGCCTCAATTAATCCAGCACAATGAGAACATGATGTTATCTATGTGAAGTTTTTTAAACATTTTGCAAACACCCACAACGTATGATAGGCACATGCACCGTTTAGCAGGATGATAAATGTATTACCGCGAAATATATAAGAGACATACTGTATGTACAACCTATCGCATGTGTAGCGTGATACTTTTCTAGATACCAATGCTTTTCCGCACTGTAACTTACATGGTTTTCTCTTCCGTACCCCACTAATTGAAAACTATTGATGATTGTTTCAAGGTCGTATAAGTCTAGTAATATTTCTATATATATCGTGCTGTGAAGAATTTTGATCCGATCTGAACTGTGTGTGTCTGCATTCAAACATGTGTGGGACAGCATATTTTACCGAATTGAAAGAATGACGAATAACTGGCAAACAATACCATCCGTGCATCATCTTCTAGATACCTACATCTACGTGTACAAGGCAATGGCTAGTGGCAGTGTTAAGAGTGTTTCATCCTAACGGAATCTCTGGGTGGCACAGTTTGAGGAGTCGATTATAATCTACGGAACTTGATAATAGATACATCAGCCTATATGCCACATATCACAACTAGTGCCGACCACTTTGCTCAAACCTTGTCATCCATCCATCTAGAAAATATTTTCCTATGTTTCTTCCTCAACGTTACTTTGCAACGTCAGAACGGTGCACAAGGCATGACGCCTACCCACACGGACTTCGAGACGGAGTGAAACTTTCATATTACAATAGTTTAAGCACTGCAAGTTGCAAACCCACTCTAGCTTAGGTAATTGATCTCTTTATCTTGATTTAGAAATCTGAATAGTCGATTTAAAATAATTATATTAGTTGAATTTAGCATTTAAAAACTAAACCTACACTTGATAGATTAAATCAATCAATTCTAAATTGCCCTTGATTGCCACTCGGTCAGTTAACTTGACTTGTCATCTGTTGAGACATCTGAAAGAATGACGTGCACTTGCCAACCTTTGCCGGTGACAAATGAATGAGTTGGCTGCTTAGGAGGTTGCTTGGCAACCGGAAAGAGGACATTCATTGGGAAATAGATGATGGTGTCCGACTCCACACTCGATTAGATTTCTAGAGTATCAGAGAGACATTTGTTCAGCGTTCATGGAGAGCCATATGTGTGCTCTTCCATCTGGACACGTCGCTTGCAACACTTGTTTGTTTTCTCTGTCTCTCTCTGTCTCTCTGTCTCTACCTCAGTCTCTACCTCTCTGTCCGTCCGTCTGTTTAACCTCCTTCCTGCATGCACGCCTGTTTGTCTGCTGATTGTTTTTTGTCAGATTGCTTGTCATTGCTAGTTACAATTCACTCGCCAGAGGGACACAGAACCACAATCTGGACATGCCCTGCGTGTGCGTGTGTGTGATCAGTGTGGGTGGAAGTGATGCCGAGCTCAGGCTGATAGGCCAACCTTTCAACGATGGTCTGTCACGTACTCATTTGTAAACGACAATTTAAAAATGCGGTTGATTGATTTTTGCGTTAAAATTGAAAGTGTGTCGAATCAAATAGTTGACTGTTGGAGGATTGATCGACAACTTCGGTCGAAAATCGTCGACGGGTGAGTCTTCAGCGGCCGCACCTGCATAAAATATAGGCCCTATTGCTTAGTATAAATGAAAACATCGTCTGTTATTTTAATTTGGCCCAAAGTGTAAAAAAATGTCATTTTCATGGACCTTTCAAGCCTCAATAAATTTCCCAATCTCCATTCAACTAATTCTGTCTTGGATCCGTGACCAGTGAATTAGCCAACGAGCCGTGGAGATAGGAGGGAATGGGCACAAAGACAAGGTAGCGCAAATTGTGGGTGGTCAATGACACTTGGAAAACACAGGACGTCGAGGGGTTAAAAACGAGTTGTATCACCATTAGCCAAGTAGGCAAAAATGCAAGGAATAACACTGTACAAATAAAAGGCTAAGCCACAAGTCAATATTACGCAGGACACAATGATCGGAATAATCAGGTCTGTGTAGGTATGTGGCCATCCGACGGCAGAACCAGCCCATTGCATTATTGGTTCTTTCATTATTTCCATATTTCTCATTAGCGATGATATTGCTAAGATATCTTTTTCAACTTTCATTAGGAAAGTTCTCAGCCATTCATTGGGTGCATAGGAAAGAAGGATATTGAATCTTTGATCGTATTACATCTGGAGATTCAACAGTAGGCCTAGTGAAAGTCAATGAATCATAAATCATGAATTGTGTTACCTGTAATGGATTTATTCTTACAAGTTGAAAAAATGCGGTTGATTGATTTTTGCGTATTATCGATCCGAATGTGATTTCTAAAACAAATACTTTAACAGAAGACTGAAAGTCTTCTCTGCGTATGCCACCTATTACCTTGGGTGGTCAAATGTCAGACTATTCTGATACATGAACCGGATGTAAAAGCGAGGTGATTATTTTATTCAGGCGAAGGAGTCTTTATATATGGAATCCTGTCGTAACTTTCACGCTCCCAATGCAATTGGAGCGTGTTATCCACGCTTCCATTGCTGCTTCTGTTTACGAATTTAAAGCAGGATAAAGTTAAACGACGGTGATGTGTAAAGCAACGTCCGAAGCGGTCGGTGAGCAATGTCTTTGAGCGTCCATATGAAGACAGCCGGATCATCAACCGCCGCTGAAAATCTTCTTCCAATTTTTCATCTTCTATATTTTTTCTTTTTACCGTCCTCCTTCTACTTCTCCTGCATTTCCTCCTCCTCCTCATCATCATCGTCTTATTCTCTTTCTTCTTGTTCCTCTCATTTCTTATTTTCGTCTTTTTTCTCTTTCTCCTTCCTATACATCTTCTTTTTCTTCTTCTTCAACATCTTCTGTCTTCTGTTCTTCTTCATTTTCCTCTTCTTTTTCCTTTTCTCCTACTTTGTCTTCTTCCTCCTCTTCTTCCTCTTCTTCCTCTTCTTCTTCCTCTTCTTCCTCTTGTTTATCCTTCTTCCTCTTCTCCCTCATTTATTCCTTTTCCTCCTCCTTCTTCTTTTTCTTTCGTTTTTCTCTTTCTTCTTCCTCCACATCTTCTCCTTCTTCGTCATTTTCGTTCCTTCTTTATTATTTTCTTCCTTTCTCCTTCATTTTCTTCTTATTTTTCTTTCGGTTTTCTCTTTCTTCTTCCTCCACATCTTCTCCTTCTTCGTCATTTTCTTCTTTATTATTTTATTCCTCTTCTTCTTCATTTTCTTCTTCTTTTTCTTTCGTTTTTCTCTTTCTTCTTCCTCCACATCTTCTCCGTCTTCGTCATTTTCTTTTCTTCTTTATTTCTTCTTCCTCTTCTTCTTCATTCTCTTCTCCTACTTTCTCTTCTTTTCTCCTTTCGTCGATCACAACCGACCAACTGGTTTCAAATCTCCACCATGCTCTGAAGAGAACTCACGCACTAATCGTGTAACTGACAGACAGTAAAATTAAGACCATTAATCATTTCTTCTTCTTCCCTCTTCCATTACTCCGTCGTCTCTGTTCGTTTTTCTCTTCTGGTTCCCTTTCCCCTACCTCTATGCGCTATTAGTCGTCTACATCTGCTTCTGCTGTAAAGAACACTGTTTCCCAATAGGGGGCATCAATATCATCGCACCCTCCTCATGTCTCTACATTCCATTGCAGCATTTGTGCCAAGTAATGCATTGCATACATTTTTCATAAGTCACATAATGTGTTAACGTTATTTGACTTAAAATATTTTTCTTTAACTAAGAGTAGCTCTGTTTCACCGACGTCACGTTGTCAGCATACGGGACGGATGGAATAAAGCCATCATTCGTAAACTCAGAGCCTTATTTTAACAGACTATAAGCCCATCAAGTTATTTAAAGTAGATCTGTGCCTAATTTTGGTCGACTGTACCAGAGGTGTCAAAGAGCCGGCCTCCCGCGGGTCATTCCTCGCCCGCCGACGATGCTTTCCTGGCCCACCTATAGACTACACAAAGATCAAGATAACATTTTAAAACGAATGCGGTTATTGTCGACTGTTTGTAGTCTAACAAACATACCATTCATAGTTAGTTCTCTGAATGTTTTCTGGAGATTAACTGGCTCACCAAGTTCTCCTAAATCTCTCTCCTATTTTGCTCTGGCGCCTTTTTCACCACGATCCGTAACTTGTTGGAAAATATTGCCACTGGCGATCCATTAAAATTAGGTTTTATTCCTCTAGACTAGACCGACGATGGCACGCGGGTGTCTGGCAAGCAGCCAAGCAGACAGGAAGGAACAAAGAAAAGCTTATAGGTATATACTTATATGCATATACTTAGAAAAAGCTTATAATGTAGACTATATGTATAGAGTTAAGAGGCACGCATAAAGGCATGCATACGCTGACATACAAGGAGATAGGCAGGCAACAACATGATATACACGAGGCTGCTTGAAAATAAATCAGGGTGTTCGCATTTTGTGTTAACTCTTCTTACTAATAATTACGGCTTGTGAATTAAATGAATTATTGTCAATTGCACTCGTGTAAAGAGCAAATCATCCAATCTACGTCAATTAAAACATTAAATTATTAGACGTTCCTTCGTCTTATACAACCAGAACGAGCGAATGTTTATTTGAAACTCAACACAACTGCGGTGAAGAAAATCAATGTCACGTGCAAATTATAAACTCCGCTGAGCTGAGATCTTCAATATTCTACGCTGATCTACTTTTTTGGATAAAACAAATTTCTATTAAATCGCGGTAATTATATTCAAGCACAGAAGCGGCTAATGTCAACACATCAAACAGATGTCTTGTAGATTACAAGTAACTTACTGGGCCTATTATAATTTTTGTTTTGTTTTTGTACATGCCAGCCTACACGAGTAGTAGGTCTATATATGCTACTTTAGATATCTAAATAGATGTGATTAAATGTAGGACCTGCTTGACTAGCTAAACCCAAACCACTTATGTTAGCTAAGTCAATCTTTTCTTTGGTAGTCATATGTCTGCATTTGTAGGAGCTTTGTACATGTTAACATAAGTATAATTCAGGACAGGCAGATATAATGGGACTGGATATAGTAAGGAATGAAATATTTATTAAGGCGATCTGCGTAGCGTCACTTAAATAGTCAGAGGCGTTGGTGCGCCTAAGATTTAATGATGTTAAATGTCATTCCGAACCGATATATCATCATTAAGCAACCAGTGCATGCAAGAGTGACAACGAGTGAGGTGGAAACCGGTGGAATACCCGTTCGAACTTCTATGGACGTATTTTGATCGCTGTCGAGCGTGGTTCTGTCGCCATTGGCGTGTTAAATGAATCATGGCGGAAAGACGGTGTAGTGCGTTTAGGGCGTATTAGAGACGGGGTGGGCGTAGTACCCACGTAACTCGAGCGCAATCAGACTTAGTGATCGTAGCGCAAGCGTTTCGGTGGGCGTAAATTGCCATTTCGTTTACGACACACGATGTGAATACGTTTCATCACGTCCACGATGATGTCCCTTCGACCTTACCACGACCATGGTGCGTCGTTAGCTCACGATACAACACGCTCAGACAGCGCCGCTGGAACGTACTTTTGACATGTTAGTGTTGTCACTTGCGCCGATACCACGGTTATATTAATAATTGAACTTGCGGTATATTAGTGGTACTATCTTTGCAACCCTACCAGTTTGGTGTCAGCCATGGATGAGGCACAAAAAAAGTCCACGTAATGTTTCTTGTACGAGGACAATTCGAATTCATGCTAGCCAAGCCCTCTTCAAGCTGAGGAGTATGACAACGAAAAGTAGAAGACAATCAAGGTCCTATTGGGTGCGTCTTTGGCATTCGGTAGAAAGATGACTTCTCTATGGTCCCGACGATCGCCTCGTGTCTAAGTTGCGCACGCAGCATGAATCATCCTTATTCAACAACTTCCTGGATATGCCGTCCAAGATGTTCCAGGCATTGGGCCGAGAATTCAGAAGCAGGACAACCAATGCAGAATAGCCCTTAAACCAAGACATTAAGGCCATGGCGGTGACCCTACGTCATCTAGCATCTGGTGAAAAATATCTCACACTTCAGTAGGACTTCAGAGTGACCCGGCATGGTAGAAACGCGCAGAACTGCAGTTCGATCTTCTATGAACGTATTGCATGGTGCTGTCACCGTGAGCGTAATGCGCGTGAACGATCGATCGTGGTTACGTCATGGTCATTGCTAGTCTATCCTGCAGATGGGTCTCCTTGTCACGGCCATGCAGAAATGCACCCTGATTAAGCCAATTTGTAATCAATTCCATATTTCACCCTAAACACAGGCGTCATTGTGTTTGTAGCTGAAGTCTAACCTCGAGACGAATCTACTGTTTCTTTGATTTATGATCGAATATAACCCAACATGTGTTAGGACAAAAGGGCAACTGTATTTAGTGGTTTGTTAACGTTCTGTAGGACTTTTAATTCTTCTACGCTTCCTTGGTTCCTTCATGAGCGTTCATTTGTTCATTGTCTTGGGTAGACACCCATTAACAGCAACGCCTACATGCATACTTCTGCTGCATAGTTGTACTTTAAAGTGTACTATATATATACATATATTGAAATTATTATAAATATAAAAATTATTCGACTTTTGCAAAAAGCATCCCACACTTAGCACCTTTGAGGTAAATATGAGACGCAGTGGCCGATTGCATGGTTATACATCACTCGCCTTGACTTGTGGAGACTACAGGTTGGAGCCCCCTCTAAGATAGTCCTGGCGTCTAATACGATGCATAAATAGAACATATTACATGCGAGTGCATGTGAGAGACAATCCATTGTAATTTGTTCGAGATATTTCCAACTCTGACCTGGAATCCGATGGGCATGCTCCATGTGCTTGTGTGGGACTTGTGGTCCATCGCACTGGAACTCACAACTTTATAGAATGTGATCGGGATTTGTAAGAATAGATGTGAAGAGATGTATCAGCACGATCATATAAATCATCAAATGACGTTTGATCAGAACGGAGCTTCCCATTTCTCACCAACTCACGCAAACCTGCATTAGTCGAGTGCGATGGGCAGAATTGGTTTAATATGCATCCCCTACGTGGTACACTTTGACCCATGCGGGGATGCATGAAATATTCGGGCCAGAGTAGTGGCCCGGAAGTACAATATGGAGACCCATCCCAGATATACCATGGGCCACGAGAACACTTATAACATGAGGACTTGTGAACAGCTGACTTACGGTCTGCGGCAGACTCGGTACGTTGACAGCGGCCCTCTAAAACTGGCCTGTTACTATGGGCCCATTGTACATGTATATCTGCCTGACGGCCACAGTAGGGCTATTTGGACAATGACGGCATCATGGTGTCCCGTGGTTGTCATGCGACATATTAACTAGGACATTTAGAGATTGTAAGCAACTCCAGAGTTCTATTTGATTTATTAAAGTTTGCAATTTGTTATCATAACTTGTTTGTCATTTGCTAGAGATGCATAAAGTAAATTAATTCGTACAATGCTGAATTTATGGAGGAGCTAGAGAAACGGACAACACCCTGTGCCGTAAAGATCAGAAGAATGAAATTGATCAGTCCACCATTCGCTAGGCGGCATTGTCGGTCAAATTGGTCGCAGAACATTATACGCCTTTTATGGCTGCCCCACAGTTAAACTATGAACTCCAGTGATAACTTGTTCGTTCATACTACGCTTGTAATAATATCGCGGTTGTGTCCTTCTGAATGTAATTAAACGAAGATTATTATTGTAGGTTGTATGAATGAAATGGCGAGGTACCAGTTTGACTCTAGCGCCAGTAAAACTGATTAGGAAGAGAAGCGTTCTGTGGCAATGTGTTCGAAAAAGACGTATATACCATACGTCGTCATTTCGTATTCTTGTGGAGTCATGCATGGTCATTGAATTGTCACTTTCCTAGTGTCATCGCTTGACCGGAGCGCTTAAGCAGATTAGCGCTCTTTCATTATACGTCTAGTAAGCAGCAGGGAGCTGTGTACGTGTAATGGAAGACAAGAGACGGTGATCTTTGAAAGCACTGACTTCATTGTGACGTCAACCAATTCTCAAGAGCAGCCGAACTGCAAATGTACGTCCTTAGACGCAATGATCTACGTAGAAAGACAACGTTTACTTTATACTAACAAACAACGTACTATTCTTTGTTGTAATGCATCTCAGATGAGAGCAAGAAGACAGGAAGGGGAAAAGTAGGACACGAACGGGGGGGGCTGGCTATAAAGAAGCCCAGGAAGGACGAAGGATGGGATAATGGATGGGCTGATGAACGGAATGGGTTGGAGGAGAGGAAGTGGAGGGGGCTATTATACAAAACGTACGCATCGAGCGATGACAGAATGAGGTAGGAATGATTTAGAGACAACAGAACACGGAACAAATGAATTGCGATTATCACGGGCTGCGTTACATAAAATCCCATGCGTTCGTACGCTCATTCTATCGTGCATTCAGGTCAGGTTAGACTGTGTATCAGTTTCATTCATTCAACCAGTCTGTCTTCAGAATCCTGTTAGTCTATCTGGATGCTGGTTTCTATGCATTTCCAGCTGAATGCACGATGTCTTCATCGAACTTACATATTGACGCATTCAGGTTAAGAGACAAAGGTTGGTCTCTAGAAAAAGTGGAAGTAAATTTGTGGAAGGAAATGTCTGGCCGTTGTCTAAAAAAAACATTTGATAATTGCCGAAATACTTTCAAAGGGTATACACTTGTACAAATTAAAATTTGCAGCTTACCTACTATTCACAACGAGTTTTAAGTTAAAGTTAACTACATCAGCCATGGCTTTAAATGGGAAAGAAGCCTGCACCCATTCGGAACTCTATACTAAAATTTGAGAAGTGATCATACCATGAACTTACTGAGCTCTAACACGAACTTCATAAGTATTTTGGATGAACTTCCAAATTGTGTTCAATAGTCATAAGTGTACATAGGCCTACTCATAGGCCTGCTCATAGGCCTGCTCATAGGCCTGCTCATAGGCCTACTCGTAGGCCTGCTCATAGGCCTGCTCATAGGCCTGCTCATAGGCCTACTCGTAGGCCTGCTCATAGGCCTGCTCGTAGGCCTGCTCGCAGGCCTGCTCGTAGGCCTGCTCGTAGGCCTGCTCGTAGGCCTACTCATAGGCCTACTCGTAGGCCTGCTCGTAGGCCTACTCATAGGCCTACTCGTAGGCCTATAAGTACAGTGCTCCTGTATATGCACGTGTAGGCCTGCCGTATCGAACCTCACATGTAGGCCTATGTCTAAATATGCACGAGATATTTATGCACATGGTTATCAATTCTTCTGTACTACAGAATGTGGTTAATAGCATCAGAATCAATTGACAGGAAAGAAGTTGACCTGTTCTGCAATACGATGTCATCTGCTTCTTTCCCTGCAGTCTCACCTCTTTGCGCAATCTATCAGACAGATTGCATGATATATGGGCAGAAATTGGTTTCAGTTCTCGGTTGCTACAATAAGACAGCGACTGACTTAATGCTACAACTATATGTATGTGCGACCTCACGTTCTCACGCAATGTGCATTGTGGAAGCCATAAAGTAGGCCGGCATAGACACAATCATGCCAACATAGAGTAACCATGCAGGTGAGGCTATCAGTTAAAACCACTAAGGTTGTGATAGACCAAAGAGAAAACATAAGGTCGGAAATATGTAAAAGATAGACAGAAAGACTGAGTGAAGTGACTTCGTATACTGTAACACAGAATTTAAATCTACAGCTGCGTGTGACCTTTTAGATGTCCCAGATGTAATTAGTGTTGGCAGTTGGGCGTTCCAATGCTGATTAATTGAGTGAAGATAGGACGAGTAAGATAGGCAGGAGGCAGATGTTGTAGCGCATTTCTCTGTCCGATATTATTTCCATCCTGAGCAGAGCTTTCGATTTCTGTCATTCAATCGATCAGTCTGACGTAGAACATTTATCGTCTGCTTCAATGTTAATCATGATCAAAGGCATCGACTGCTCTTCTGTAGGCCTAGCTGTTTCTCTATTTCTCTGTTCATCTAACTCTCTCTCTCTCTCTCTTTCTCTCTCTCTCTCTCTCTCTCTCTCTCTCTCTCTCTCTCTCTTCCGTTATTTCATATTTATGCCATCCTACATTCTTGCAACCTCATCCTCTCTGGTACCTCATTATTTCTCTCTCTCCCACGCACACACACACACACACACACGCACACACACACACACTGCCAGTCCCTGTAACCAAATTTCTCACTTTCTCTTTTTCGCTCATGCGCAATGTATCATTCTACGACCTTTCATCTGGACGTCCATGAAGCGTTATCGATGTGTGTTTTCTGAATCTTTATCCGGTTTCATCATCAACCACAGCGTCCACGTGACACCCTTTTCCTAATCAGATCTCCACTCTCGATCGAAGCCACCGTCGGCCGCCGACGAGGTATCCAAGGAGCAGCCTTCTTCTCTTCCCTTGCGCCCTGTTGCATCCTACATTCACTTCCGCTCCTCTTCCATGCCTCCCCTTTCACCCGTCGTTCCATCCTTCGTCTTTAGATCGGTCGCTCACTCTGCCTGCATGAGTCGATGAACGCCACCTAGAGACGGCTTCGCATCCAATGATCTCGGTCGATCCAATCCCGGCTCAACTTAATCCGATGCCATTCCTATTCTGTGTTCATTTTCCCGGTCGTTTGTGTGAGTTCAGTCTCCCGTGAACTGGTGCAGAGCGATCAGTACAACGCCATAGATTGATATCGACGCAGATGCTGGCAATCGAACAGTTGAACCAGAATTATCCGACTCTCAAGAAATACAGTCACCTTCAGAACAGAATAGAAGTGAAAACTGAAGTTTCATGCTTCGATCTATTCAACGACCGACGTAAGTTGATAACTCTTTTAAATATAATTTGAGCGCTTGTCTGTTATCGTTGTGCTATCAATAGTCAAAATCAAACAGTTTCGTTTAAATCGGACTATAGCCAGAGCTCATTCAATTTTATGGGTCCAATGTATTTTCGCAACTTGCATCTAATAGAACTGCTACAAATTTGAGTGCAACCGGCTTTACTGCAGATTCGCCCAAATTGACGGTAACCAGAATGAAACCCTCGCAATTACAGACGGGATCAACACATTGAGATCACCTTTAGAGTTAATAGTTATTCACTCAATATATTACACAACATCATCTAATTGGCGTGACTTGAATTGTCTATTGCGTTCATTGCTATTCGCCATTTTTTAGCACCATCCATTCCCAGAGGACATGGGTAAATCGTATATAGTGTGAGTTTATAGTATTATGGATGCTTTTATTTACTTAACCCGCTTCGCGATAAATCGTGTTCATAAACTGAGCCTACCTAAATTATTATAATTTATTATTATACCTAGATTCATATATCATCGCCCATTGATTTTTCCTCGTGCCCGGTCTTCAATTGCTATCCGGCGTTTCCCAAATTTACCTGCTTTCGAACGATTATGTATACAGATGCTTTGTTCTTACTTTTTAATTTGCACATGTCGAGCGCTTGCAGACATCTGATTAAGAAATATACTAATCTACTTACTTACGTACTTACGTACTTACTTACTTAAATCTCTCCATGAAAATCGATGTTGGAGCAGATTCTTCCTCTGCGAATCTGATTTACATTAAATTCGGTTGGAGAAGACAAGATAATTTTGTCTCTGAAGAGACAAAATTATCGTAGAGAGAAATCATTTCATCCTCTGTTAAAAAATCATCCGCAATAAACCGATGCTAAGGTTAAGGACAATTAAAGGAGATCTATTTCAAAGCTTCATTGCAGTAAGCCTACTAATCTGCATTGCAGTAAGCCTACTAATTAGGTCATTATATGAAAAATGTCGATTTAGATTTTAAAAGAAATTGAATTCAGAAGAGCAAAAGCTATCGAAACCAGGTAATTCCAAGAGTTAATTAGGATTGTGTAATGATTAGCTTAAATAGATGTTCAACATGGAATATGAAGCCTATAATTATTTCTTGAATAAGCGAGGTTTGCTCAGATATCGCGTGTAGTCTTTCAATCTATAGAGAGTATTTTCTGTCAATGCTGTAAATTGGGTAGCGTATCATATTCAGCCTTTTTCACGACAAACAAATTTCGAAATCTCAAAATGTTTGACAAAAGTCTTGAAAAGCTTTGAAACATGTAGCATCTAAGGATATCTTTGCAGTTACTGTGGAACGGAGGAGGCTCCATTGGGGCGGTATTTGGATGGACGAATGAGAAAAAAGGGAAGGAGGAAAGAAAAGAAGGAAAGGTGAAGAGGAGAAGAATGAGGAAAGTGGGTTATATTGTTTCTTTTGTCTTCCGAGTGGGAAATATAATTTCCATTATTGAAACATCCTTGTCGTGTGTCTATAGCGTAGGACCTATATCTCTCGCCTAGATATGCCACCTGTATGTTTAATCTCAAATTGAGATTTAACGAAATATTATTTTATTATCTTTCAAATTGTATGACTTGCATAAATAATATATATATATATATATAGGAGGGACATACGACTATAATTTAGTTACATTTCACTCTTTACATCATTGTGTCAATTCTCTTCGTTACCACGACGAGATCTTGACCAATTTCCTCACTAAGTCCCTCGTGAAAGTCTCACGGGCTTGGTCTCGTGATAGGATATGCTTAGGTTATTTTGTGATGGGAGTCCAAAGGTATTAATTAAAATTAATCAGAAAATAGCTAAGCCCTCCATTTAACTACACCCCATTTCTCACCTTTCGCCCATATCCCCATGTTCGCACAGACTCCACATATTGTGGCAATTGTAGAAAATAATGTGACGGCGGTTCTTTCCCTCCGTACGCCACCGATCCTGAATAAGCTGAGATATTTTCGCAGCCAATACTGGCACATTACACTTGTACATTTATATAGATTTGGGTTCTTAATAGTGACGTTTACTAATCGCGATTAGTTAGCGCCAACTATTTGATAAGTTTTATTATTTGATTTGTGTGAATATTAATCGATTAGCTCGATTATTAGATTGGTTCGATTGGTAGCCTACGATTAGTGCGATTGTTAAATTAGGGCGATTAGCTCGATTGTTCGATTAAGAGCAATCCAAAAAGAGGTCCTGACAATTATTTTATGACGCAATAAAAATAACAAGTTCCTTCGAGCAGCCAGAAAAGGTCGAGCGATTGGCCGCTTCAGACCTAACAGTCTTCAGACATAGTTTTAAGTGCCTCCAGCTAACTGACCATCCTCCCCACTGACTTCGTCTGATTGACCATCCTCCAATTGTTGGAAAATCCTTCTGTCAGCCCGTTTTCTCCTCAGTGCGAACGAACATTCAAACTTCTGTTTTCTTGCAAACTGCATCATTTGAGTAACTGACCATCCTCTTGCTGACTGACCGACCTCCGATTGACTGCCCATCCTCCAACATCAACTATGCGACACACACACACATTTTATGCATACATATGCATGCCTATTAAAATAGTGCAATTAAGCACAGTGAATTGTTAATTGCGTCCATGATATAACTCCGTCACTGCTAACTCTCAAGTAGCAAGCGCCAGTCCCATGTCTGGATAAAGAAGGAGCCTAAAAGAAGGACGACGCTAATGATCTTTGTGATCACACTGTGTGGCTAAACTGTAAATATATCACCACTACCAGGATCTGTGAAAAGAAATTCTGCCCCAACCCAATGTGATCCGACATGAGTCACAAAATGACCTGATGCAATCTGATACACGATTTCAGTTTTAGAGTCGGATCGAATCGTATCGTATTGGATTAGGTCGAAGGATCTGAAAAACTCATTCCTGAACAATTGGCTTCAGTCTAACCCTTTGTCAGAATTTCATTTTCAGAATATATCCAGAACGTATTCAAACTGATTGACTTTGGATCATTGTGCATGCATGCGATTGTTAGTAGAATTCCAGTGACTGGACGTTTGACGATGCTCGTCCGATATAATATATTATAATAATAAAACATAATAACTGCATAAGTTATAACTGACATCATCGGCAAATAAATGAGCTTCTTATTATTACACTATTGTTATTACACAATTGTTACTTCATAGGCCAACCTTAGTTTCAATGATTGCAGAGTGCTATGTGCAGATGCAAATATTTTATGTGTCGTGAGAATCTTTATTGAAGCCGGGAACATTAAGATCAAACCACAAATCCTTCGCGCATATTGTAAAAATTATCATCTAGACTCATTTGCAAAATAAATGGGAATCGTAAGACGAAAATTGCCAGGCTGCATTTCAGTAGGCCTACACATGACATTGGTCCATTTATCATTCGAGAATTTTCAGCTAATCGTAATCGTGATCGCCAAACTTCTAAAGCACCACTTGAAAGCCCAGCACAAGGTACCAGCCTATTCGCGAGCGCTGAGGCGAATAAAACAATATCCAATTTGGATGCTTTCGGTAAAAATAATTTTTAATAACATTGAAACTTTTAGCATGATTTCAATTTTCATCTTTTTTGCAACACAATTTGCTATGCCTACCGAATTGGCTAACTATATGTTTGGCGATATATGAATGGTAACAGATGAGAGTGAATGATGAGAGAGCAGAGCATCAAGAAGGAAGGGGGATTGATACGCGCTACCCCATGAAGTCGACTCAGGCTTTTAGGTTACGCTGATAAAAGAACTAATAGTACAGGCGACGTCTTGCATGCATGCTGCCACAGCCTACGGTTAAATCGATTTATGTTAACTCGTAATCATGTGTTAGTGTTACAACTATGTAAAGTAATTGTCAGAGAAAATATCAAAGATCGTTATAATTATTATCTGTCTACTTGATTTGTCTTGGTGGCTGGACTTAGAATACCTGCCACATCTAGGCCTATTTGCTTTTGACCAAATGCCTCTTTAATTTATAGTGGCGTGTTCAAAATTAGTTCTTTGGCCTCTCAAGAAATGTGGAGGCCATACGATCAAAAGCAAGCGAATAGGACTTTTAAATATAGCTAACTTTCTTGATATTTTTTACTTACATTTTTGCTTTCGATTTGTGTTAATCTCATAAAGTCTTATAAAGTCTTAAAATCTTATATATTTACACCTAACTATTATTATGATGTAATTTATTTAATGAGGTTATGTGCATTTCCTTCAGGGACGACATTTAGCATCGATCGTCCTTTAGACCACAATCTACCCCTATATCTGATATAAAACAATTGGATGGGTAGTGTCATGCAAGCACTACGCTACATATACCTGCTATGCTATCTTTCCCACAGTACATGATATTGCTCGCACTGTGCAATCATGAAAAGTGTAATTATGTGAGAAGACACAGACTGCAGAAGTGCTGATTGCGCGATAGAAATCTCAGTTTTTTGGCCACTGTACTCATCAGCTCTTTCGACCACTTCGAGAGGACAAGCATTTATTTCATGCTGCCTTTTGCTAAATCTAAATTGATTAAGAGCAATAATCGATGCTATAATCGATACATTTTATTCATATTTAGTCGTTTATGTGCGATTTCATAATCTTCAACTGTCATAGTTTATTTTTATAATTAATGTAATTGTTTACTCAATGTTATTCCTGTTCGCTTGTCAAACACAAGTATACATTCCACTGGCTTACTTGCCATCGATAGGCAACTCAGAATCAGTCTTGATAAAGAAGTCTATGGTCTCCAGGGAGTGCCTTTGTCACGTGATGTGATTGGCCTCGCCAATGAAAAGGCTTAGCATACAATAGGGTACCAGATGAAACACGCGCTCTATGCGTTGAGCCGAATGGCCCATCTTGTTGAAGTAAGGTTTGGGTTCGATCCGCCAATGTTTACTCACAGAAGACACCAGACCGGATCTAATCACTGACTCGCTTATTCTTCGCATCTGCGTCAGCAAACCTTTGAAATATTAAACGCGAGCCTTAGTTAATGAAAGACGAAAATGATGTTATTGCGTCGACTGTGAATATATCTCGACTGGGCGCATCGTGTTCTGATTGGATTTGACCAAACGACTGGATAGCGTTGTCCTTCAGCCTAGATAGAATTTCATAAAGGCGCGAACTGGGTCCACTCCCTCTCCTCCGTCGTCATTCCTTGGACACTGTACTCTTTCGTCTCTGTTGCTATGAGTTGCGACAACATTCGAGACGCGATTGGGACACATAAAATAGGAGTCCAATATCAGTGACGTTATTTTGGTGGAATTGCAAATTATGGAACACCGAATTTTTAATGTGTAAAACTAAATTGATCGCTGAACAATGAATAGAACATAGAGACTGATTGGAGAGTGCAAGAGTAAATATACAGCAAGATGAAAGAAATTAGAAATTGTTATCTATACACAGATCATTCTCACGATCTAGTCAAAATTGCCGTATGTAACCAAAAGCACCAGAACCATATAATACATATATATATATATACATGTATATATAACCATAACCATGACCGAATATTCTTATTGTTCACTGACAATTCATCAGAAAAGTAAGAAAATTGTGTACAACAATTAAGTATAACAAACGAATGACAGCGAGCGATAGGGAAAGGAGTCAAACCCTAAAGAAAATGAGGTCAGGCTAACAGGGTCACCCATTACGTAGGCCTACATGTAGGTGGCTGTTGTCGTTATCAGTAATTATTCGTTTGCTATATGTTTGTTTAAGAAAAATATACTTAACTAGTTAACTAAATAAAATCGTGCAAGATATAAGTAAACGACTTAGCATTCATTGGTTGCAAATATAGTAGTAAAGTATCACAGTTAAAATTCGCAGTGTGCTGAGAGATAAACGCGCAGTTTACGTTTAAACAAAAAAAGTTGGGAAGACAGCGTATAGTTTTGCCGTAACTCTGTTCCGTGCATTAGGACCAGAGCATCAAATCGAAAGTTTTCGGGTTTTGTTAGTATATATATATATATATATACTAATATATATATATATATATATACTAATATATATATATACTAACTATATATATATGAGGTGAGGTATATATATTTGAGGTGATTCAAGGTGGTTCATTTAATTAGCAGTTTCAGAACTCTGCTGTAAAATGACGTTTCAAATGGTTCAATTTCAATTCATCTCATTTCTTTCCGGAAACCGACTCGTACTGGGCATTCGTGCGCTTGGCTGTTTCTCAGAATCGTACTTTAAAATATCTCCAAGAATTGTGCGCTGCTTACCGTATAAATCTGGCGTGTCGGCTTGTACATAGGCCTATGTGTATTCCTGCAGTCATCCCTTTGAAATCTTAAGCAGACCTATTTTGACTATTTGTATAGCTTTACAGAAAGAATTTATTATGTAAATAATTACTATTTAATAATTGCAATTACTTTCTTACTTCCTTCTCTTTGCAGATCAATGCGAAAAAAACAGAAAACGGAAGTCAATATTTATAGCTGTAATGGGCAAATTTGAGAAGCGGGGAAAGAAAATATTCTAGCTTCTATAGCACTGTAACTAGGTTTTACAGTCTCAATGCAGAACTTTAAAAAAATTCATTGGATGAAAATATATATATAACTGAATCTTTTGCGCGGCATATAAAAACTTTCGCGAGGCATGAGTTCTTCTGCGCGGCATATCAATCGCACATCTTAGAGAGAATATTGCAGTAGAGTACAATTGGCCTTGCAGAAGATTCACGAGCTTGTTAAATTCGATTAACTTCAAGACATGTCATCAATTTTGTTCGATTTACGATGCTAATAAATGTTCACGGTTACTTAAACGCCATTACCACAGTCTTGTACAGAGACTATTCCGAATATGCCAGAGACTTCAATATATGCTACAAAAAGTATATATATTTTCAAAATATATTTAGCATGAAAACGCGCGAGGTTGTCTACCGCACATGCTAACAGTTGCCCACATGTACACTTTTGCATGCGAGTTCAACTGTTATGCAATTCCAAAACTGTTCGTAGGCCTATTCCTGCAACTAAAACCATCGGATACCGCGCTCAGTTTATTTTAAATTGTTTGCTCTTATGAATGAGTCTTAATAGCTATTAGCTGTCCACTAACGGATCTGTGTTTTTGACCAATCAGGTTCAGAGTGACTCGCCTCTCGGTCCATCTCTCTGTAGAAACCAGATCATCGTCTTCGGTATTTCGGAAAGCTTCGACAATCGTCGGCAATGCCAAGATCGTGGAACACATAATTATAAGATCAAAGATATGAATGTCCTTCTGCGACATTAGGCCTAAGCTTCATGATCTGCTTCAAAGATAAACATGCTCTTTCATGAATACATTTAATATATATATATATATAGATTATATTATATTGATTACATTTATATATGTATATATATAGAAGCTGAGGGTGTTGCTTGAAGTCAGAGCGACACCAGAAATATTGGAAGAAAATCATACTAACATGTATGATACTGATTAGCAATATATACACATGTATGTAAGTTTACATGTTTACATTAGTAACCTAATTTTACACAGGCCTATACTTGATATACGCACTTTGATGTCAGCTTACGTAGCGCAATGCAAAGTAATGTTCCGATTTGACCGTTCCTCCTTATTCTTGTCTTATTTCATTTACATTGGCCATGTTTGCCTGTGTTTGTGTTCCATCAATTCGACAACCTCTCCCACATCTACCAATATATAGAGCAATCTAAATGATCGCTCTGTTGTCCTAAGAGTCATGTTCGATGAGAAAGTTATCGTTCATATTTTCTGCCTCTCTTAAGTTGTTGCTTCCTTCAATCTTGTTGCCTGCGCAGGTATTGCCTTCCTCCTTTGTCGCAATCAACTAAATGGCAGTATCGACAACACCCTTCTTCTATTCTTTTGATTATCCTTTGCCAATACCTTAGTCATGACAGCGGATCGCATGGAGGCTTATCTGCTGCTCCTGGGCTTTCATTCGTCCTAAGCGACCTCTCTATCCCATAAAATTATCTCCTACTGATGCACTGATGATAATGCACCCATCTCTTCGTTAGGAAATAATTACTTTTATTCAGTGTTGAAGGGTCGAAAATCAGTTATTACCGAATGCCTTTGTTATGAATCGAGCTTATCAGCGTCGCCTCTTCATGCCAGCTAATGTTGGTATTCCAGAGTTTCTTTAACCTCCAGGGTAAGATGAATTTGAATGCTGATATACAACCGTACATCATCCAATCCCTGTTCACCTTTTCCTCGTTTCCCTTCGCTCCTCCGACTTCAAACAACATTCACCACTCGTTTGTTTGCCAGGCCTTGGCATTTCAACTCCCCTACGATCGATTCAGCGTTGCCTGCGAAAAAAACGTTTCTCTCGACTTAGCTCTTCTGGCCACTCAAAGAATGCAGAGTTTACGAGAACTGAATTTATGACCTCGATATATACCTATATATATGTATATGTGTGAACATGCAGGTATATACGGCCTTTGTACAACAGCAACGTCTAAATGTTCGGCTGTTTTTCGCTTCCTGCCCTGCTCGAGTGCTATACGTCACCAGTGAAAAACCTACACAAATATAAATCTCGACACAAATGTTTCGTTTTCTCAGCCTTAGCAACGTGATCAAATAAATTAATTCATATATGGCTATGTCATGAAATATGATCACATATAAAGTACATGTAATGCCCTGCTACCTTCTAATCGTCTATCCATGATGAGGTTACTGGCCCTAACCTCTTCCATTCCTATTCAATGCTTTTTAATTCGACGCTCGCACGCCGAAGAGCTAATACAATTAGAGTCAATTTAGAAGTTTTCAAAAACAATACAATTTGAATTACTGTCTAGAACGATGATTGTTGTCCTGTTTTCATAATCGTAAAATAATTATACATTAATGTCTAATCGATTTCTCCTGATTTTCAATATCTTTTTAATTTTAATTTTCCCCCAATTTTGTCATACTACAGTCACTTCTTCTTCTTCTCTGCCTTCTTTCCAATCGATCCCATGTTCACGGCATTTGCCTCAATGTTTCATCCACTTCCTCTCCGCCTTTATCTTGTCCAGCCCTGTACATCTCCCGCCACTCCTCCTCTTCCACATGTCTAGTGTAGATCTCCTCTACTAACATCATCCGCCTTTGATTGTTGCAATTGTCGCGAAATTTCCACATTGTCATTTGTTTCGTCTCGCTGTCTTGTCCTCTGTCTTGCCCTCTGTCTTGTCCTCTGTCTTGTCCTCCATCTTGTCCTCCATCTTGTCCTCTGTCTTGTCCTCTGTCTTGTCCTCTGTCTTGTCCTCTGTCTTGTCCTCTGTCTTGTCCTCTGTCTTGTCCTCTGTCTTGTCCTCTGTCTTGTCCTCTGTCTTGTCCTCTGTCTTGTCCTCCATCTTGTCCTCCATCTTGTCCTCCATCTTGTCCTCTGTCTTGTCCTCTGTCTTGTCCTCTGTCTTGTCCTCCATCTTGTCCTCCATCTTGTCCTCCATCTTGTCCTCCATCTTGTCCTCTGTCTTGTCCTCTGTCTTGTCCTCCATCTTGTCCTCCATCTTGTCCTCTGTCTTGTCCTCTGTCTTGTCCTCTGTCTTGTCCTCTGTCTTGTCCTCTGCCTTGTCCTCTGTCTTGTCCTCTGTCTTGTCCTCTGTCTTGTCCTGAAACAATTTCGGTGCTAATTTCTATCGTCGGATAATCAGTCTCCGCTTCCTAGGGTCACCGGTCCAATCATCCTGAGAGAATAGACAATGAAGCAGTGTTCTAGCAATCCAACCTAGTCCACGTTTATTCGAATTCCCCCATCTTATTCGCTCGTTCTGGATGCACTTCCACCACCTGCACTATTTTCATCTGCACCTCATCTGCAGCTGATCACATGTAACCCGTCCCACCGTAACCTGCCCCGTCGTACCGTAACCTATACTCCGTCCTGCCATAAACTACCCTGCCCTACCATAACCTACACAGTCTAATCACAACCTACTCCGTCCTATCATAACCTACCCCGTCCTACCCTAACCTACCCCGTCCTACCATGACCTAACCTGTCTTGCCATAACCTACTCCTTCAAACCATAACCTGCCCCGCCCTATCATAACCAGCCCCGTTCCATCATAACGTCCTACTCCGTCCGACCATAACCTACCCCGTCCTACCATAACCTACCCCGTCCTACCATAACCTACCCCGTCCTACCATAACCTACCCCGTCCTACCATAACCTACCCCGTCCTGCTATAACCTACCCCGCCCTATCATAACCTGCCCGTTCCATCATATCATCATAACGTCCTACTCCGTCCTATCATAACCTACCCCGTCCTACCATAACGTGTACAAGTTGAATGAGTGCGGTTCGCTCTTCTGCAACACTGTGCATGTTTGCTGTGGTCGATCAAATGAAATGACGTCATTATCCGAATCCATATTGGAAGGAGGAAATGGAAGAAGCATGTTATGCTGAAAATGACATGATGACGAGGTTGAATGGCAGCGAATGGACGATAACAGCGGAAGTCTTACTCTGGCCACCTAGGCACCCAACACTGACATTGCTGTCTGCTTCTGCAATGTAATTATAGACTTAATAATACATATAATATTCTGTAATCAGTAATTTTGGCAATGTATTGGAATCTCTACAGAAGGATTTTCTAAGGACTCATTGCGAAATATTTTATTAATTGCTTAAAAATGCATATTATGTATGTTTCATGGAAGGGGCAATGTAATAATCATCGCTCTGTTAAACTGCTGGGCAGGGAAGAGAGACCAGATATAAGCCGTTGTTATAGGCCTACTATTGTCTGCTTCAGTCATTGAAATATATGTGAGCCGCGTAATCTTTCTGCCCAGGTTTGTTCGGTCCGACGTTTGCTAACGTTCTTTCATGTAGCCAAGAGTCACAATTTCCTTGGTCACCCAGATTTATGTCACAGAGATCACGTAACATAACCGCTCTATTCCATGCAATGCTGTAGCGCCTTTGAAACCTAGAATCGCCCATAAAAAAGATATGAGGTAGAAGAAAGCAACACGCCATAGAACGATTTGAGGAATTTTACGCCTTCCTTGCCTCCATTTGATTAAAGCAACGCTTATAGTAACGTCCGTCTAGGATTGGCGCTAGGACAACGGTCATTGCATTGGTAGCCTTATATACGCAGCGCGCAAATTCTAAAAGAATTCGTTCTGCATTTAAGATAGAGCATTTTCTGTCATCAAAGACAGAATTCATCTGGTGCTCGTCTTTACATAGGGTTGAAAAACAAGATCGCAGTCCTTTCGTCATTGGTGCGGATGCTGTCGAACTTAAGCACGAGGTCCGCCATCTCGGTCTATCTCTTGACAGATACCTGTCAATGAGTGACAATGACGTCACATATCGTGGGACTTGTAAGGACCAGCCTCGGTGTCTTAAGACAGCTGAGGTCCGTGTCTCGGTCTCTCACAAAGGATGCGACTCATCATCTTGTGCAGAGCCTAATCCTGAGCCGAATCGATTGCTGCAATGTCGCCTTTGCTGGTTTGCCACAACGCAGTATCATTCGGCTGCAGGCTGTCATTAACGCTGCTGCTCGTCTGATATTGCGGTTTAAAAAGTTCGACCACATTTGAGCCGCAATGCAAGACGAGCTTCAGTGGCTTAGAATATTAGGCGAGCGCATCATACTCAAACTCTGCACTCTGATGCATAAATGCCTCAACAACTGTGCACCACGCCATCTCGTAGACCACATCACATCAGATGAACCCAGCAGGTCACGACTACGATCATCAAAATCATCATGATGTGTTCGTACCAAGAACGAAGAGGCTCACGTGCCTGGAACAGTCTCCTTGCAACCATTCTGAAAATCAAAACCAGAAACCCTTCTTGCTTTAAAAAAGACAGTCGAAGTTGTTGGCAACTTTCTACGTAATGCCGAACATGATTTTTTTAAGGCACCCTAGCAGTAGCTTGCAACCTACGGCGCTTCATAAATGGTCGTAATTATAATGACAATTGCAATTACAGCCGGTGTAGCGATTTCAAATTACCCCCCATTCACCTTACTCCCCGGTAACTTGAAATCGATTTCAAGTTCCCGGAGGGTAACTTGAAATCCCAGGGGTTACTTGAAAGCGATTTCAAGTAACCCCCTACGATTTCAGATTACCCTCAGAGGTAATCTGAAGTCAGCTTCAGGCTACCTCCCGGTAGCTTGGGAGGTACCCAAGCACTCGCTTATATAGCCGATTTGACCATCCCTTTCTAGACAATGGTGCCCGGTCGTGTAACCTATTAATGATTTCACACATTTACATTTCTTTGACTTTTTTATATTTTTCACACGTTATAACTAGCCTTCCATCTTATAATTATGTGTTACGTGTTTTATTAAACAGACTGGTTATCATTAGTTGAAAGCATAACAATTTAAGATTTTCACTCATTCAGAGAGGTATAATGTGAACACGGAGGGGGTAATCTGAAATCGATTTAAGATTACTTGGAGGTAACCTGAAATGGGGGGTAACTTGAAGTCTTTACACCGGTGTTCTTGAAAACAACCGAGAGGCGTAGAGAAATGGATAGAAAGCAAGTAGGATGAAACTGGACATTTTAAAAGGATGACTCTTTTCCGTGGGGCTTCTCTTCAGAGTCTCTACGAGGCCTTCACCTTTGGCCGACATTTGATTTTTTATAAACAGGTGAAGTGAGCATGTAAAACGTGTTGAATCCATCTATAGGCCTATGTCATGCTACACAGTCTAAAGCTCTCTCACTCCTCAAGATGCAGCAACCTTGATGCACGTATTTGTATGCGTCAAAGACGACTACTTAGGTCTAATGCAGTAACCATATTAATGGTGTGTAAACTGTAGTTCGTTTGCTAGACGAAATCACCAAGTTTGAGAGAAACCTGTACATGTAGTTAATTTCCTCTCTCAGGACTATGTTTAAGAGCGCAATGCTTATGTGAATCATTCTATCTGCCTTCATGTGTGTCTGCCTGCCTTCACGTATGTCTGTGTGTGCTCGTAATCGCAAACTCCAACTTACTAAAGCGCAACTTGAATGCCAAGCGCAGTGAACCAACTTATTAAAGAGCGCTGTGTCGTTTCAGAGAGGTTTTCCAGAGAAGTCCGGAAGAGATCCAATGCCAAATGGCCTTTGTGTGGGCCTTTGTGTGGGCCTTTGTGTGGGCCTTTGTGTGGGCCTTTGTGTGGGCCTTTGTGTGGGCCTTTGTGTGGGCCTTTGTGTGGGCCTTTGTGTGGGCCTTTGTGTGGGCCTTTGTGTGGGCCTTTGTGTGGGCCTTTGTGTGGGCCTTTGTGTGGGCCTTTGTGTGGGCCTTTGTGTGGGCCTTTGTGTGGGCCTTTGTGTGGGCCTTTGTGTGGGCCTTTGTGTGGGCCTTTGTGTGGGCCTTTGTGTGGGCCTTTGTGTGGGCCTTTGTGTGGGCCTTTGTGTGGGCCTTTGTGTGGGCCTTTGTGTGGGCCTTTGTGTGGGCCTTTGTGTGGGCCTTTGTGTGGGCCTTTGTGTGGGCCTTTGTGTGGGCCTTTGTGTGGGCCTTTGTGTGGGCCTTTGTGTGGGCCTTTGTGTGGGCCTTTGTGTGGGCCTTTGTGTGGGCCTTTGTGTGGGCCTATCTGTCTGCCTGTCGCTCTTTCTTTATATCGTATGGCGTTATATGCGTCGCGGTTTCATCTATACCGAACTGCGAGATATAATATTAGTATATCGATTTTTTTCATTATTTTCTCAACGTGAGACGCAACCTTTATCAAAGTTTTTACTCATCCCATCTGCCTTCATATATCTTGGCCGAGTGATCTTCTGGATCTGCACCTCATTTCCGACACAGTTTTTTGCGTCAGCGGTCGATGCTTTATATATGAATGAACGAGGTACTGGTGCCCATCGAAGCAGCTAATTAATAATTTACATGTAAATAATGCAGTATATATGTAAGTTAGTCACGTGTAGTTGTCGCCAAGTGTATAATATACATGAGCCTCTGCTGGCGCAAGTAGGGTCTGGGAAGGCGAGTATTACTCTACCGATGACTTGATCTAATTGGGAACATGTCTAACATCCATAATTTTAAAAAGACTAAATTTATTTACCACCTGGGACCCACTACGGTCGTCATCTAGCTGCGGGTCCTAAATCAATGTTTCAGATGCGTAGGCCTACATCAAAAGCTACATTAGCGCTGATATCCGGTGGACAGCTATTGATCTTCTTCGTTTTCTAAACGCTACTCCTTGGCCCAGTTCCTATCATCTTTCTCTGTTCGCCGATAACGATATTTCCATACTATGAGACGTCGTAGCATATACCTCGTTGTAATTGCGACCGCTTGGGGCTCAGCACAAGAAACGGCGCTGTTATTTGGATGGAACGTACTATTTCTGGACAGCGTAACTCAAGGCAGTATCTGTTGGTAATTAATTCACACTATAATGTGACAGTATGGATGATAGGACCTGCGACCTCTTCATCCCTTGTACTATGACTACTATTGTAATGTATCATCTATGTTCTAATTATCCAAATGAAGCTATACTTGCCAAAAAACTTTTAAATGTTGCGCCAGATGTTCAGCACCTTTTTTAAACATGATCATTTCTGAATACCTATGTAATTTACGCAGAAGCCTCTCCTTCTCAATGGTTAGTTAAATAAAAAAATAACAGTGCTAAATTATACTGTTATCAATTAATGTTTTGTTTACACACTAAGATATGCACACTACATAATTATATTATATGTAACACCAACATAGGTAATACCGTCATTATCATGATTTTTATCATCTTAATAATAATAATAATAATAATAATAATAATAACGCGGTTCTGTCTGCACTAGAAGAAAAGCTACAGGATCCCTACGACCAGGCGAGACTAAGGGCCTTGCAGTCACCACACGCCTCGGACTGGCTATACGCTCTCCCGCTCGTTTCTCGCGATCTCAGACTGGAGGACGATACCGTGAGGGTGGCGGTCGGCCTACGTTTAGGAGTGGCCATCTGTGAGCCGCACACCTGCGCATACGGCGCCTTCGTCTCAGCCAGAGGCGCACATGGCCTGTCCTGTTCATTGGGTTTTGGCCGTCAAGCAAGACACTGTAATATCAACGACCTAATCCATCGCAGCCTCAACAGAGCCGGTATTCCAGCAGTCAAGGAACCGTCAGGTCTTTCAAGATTAGATGGAAAGAGACCGGACGGGCAGACCCTGATACCGTGGAGTGGGGGGCGGACCTTACTTTGGGACGCAACTGTGGTGGACACAGTGGCCGCTTCCTATATCCCCGAAACAGCTTCCACAGCTGGAGGAGCGGCGGAGATAGCAGCCACAAGGAAACACACTAAATATTCTGAGCTAGAGAAGAAATACACTTTTGTTCCAATCGCTATAGAAACCTTCGGTCCCCTCAATAGTGAGGGCCTCGCCTTTCTGAGACTGGACGCCGACTTTCGACAACTACCGGTGACACCCGAGAGACAAACTTCCTTTTCCAGAACTTGTCGGCATTGATCCAACGTTTCAATGCGGTGGCTTTTCAGGGCACCATGTCAAGATTACAGTCCACTGACAAGCGGCGACCCAGATAGCATGATGACAGATCCGTTGGCGATGCCAATGATGAATAATAATAATAATATCTATATATATATAATATATAATAATAATAATAATAATAATAATAATAATAATAATTATAATAATAATAATTATAAATAAAAAATAACAGATAATGAGTTTAAGAAAAATAATGATCATATTCAGCAGTTAGTGTAGACCAGTTGTCATTTGGACCAAACATACAAATATGCTAGAATTTTTGGAATAGGCCTACGATGTAGTTAAGTGAAGAAATCTATTCGATCATAATTCGAGATATTAATTCAGTTTATGTGAGCATAAAATTCTAGAATTTACATCTTGTCTCATTTTACAGCCTTCATCTAACGTTCATCTCATCCTCGTTTTTATATGTCTCGTCTTCTCGTTCTTCGTTCTTGTTCTCGTCCTGTCTCGTCAGCATAAGCGAATGGTTCTTCTACCTTCTCAGCCAAAACAACATCCTCGCCACAATCATTAACCTTCATCTTCACCCTTCATATCGTCATCGTTCTACTTGTTATGATAGCTTTAGTAGTCATTTTTATTTCACTGTCGTATTCTAAGCAGCAGTGATAAATGCGAGCAACACTGCATCGAATCTACAGGCTTCTATTGCGCCAGCTTTCTGCTTCCATCGCCATAGATCATTATCTCACACGAGTAACTGTAGCCTAATAACAACAGGACCGGGTGCAGTAGGAAGCAAGGCATACATCGTCGTTACTGTGATGCGAATAAAGGCGCGTCAATCATATCCTCCTCTCATTTGGTCGCCCGCAAAACCTGGTTTTCCAGAAACCCGTGTCTGGCTAATAAACGTCATCATTATGGCGTTTTATCACGTCACATGCATTTATCGGCACAACATCGGTCTTTGAAAACGAGTCGGCTGCCAATTTGTAGACCGAGGCAGTTCCTTTGTCTTGTCGACTCGTACTCTTGTCTCTCTCACTCCCTCCAGCTCTGCCTCTCCGCATGTCTGCATGCTTTTCAGTCTGTCTTCATGCTTCCTTTCCGCTTCCAACTCTCTTCCCCCTCCCCTGCCCCATTCATCCGGTCTTTCCCATTTACTTCATTTTCCAGTTGTCTCTGCCTTTGTCATCCTATGTCTGACTCTTACTGAACCTCATTCTCATCCCATCCATCTGTCTCGCACACTTATCACCAGTTTATTAAATCTCCGCCTTCCGCGTGCGCTTCTTTCTTCTTCGCCGTTCCGTTTAGCATCCTTCATTCATTACATAAATAATAAATGTTGCAACCCTTCAAGGCTAATATTCGGTGGTGGACACAATACCAGGACCGCTAAAAATATAGTATTTAGGTTGCAACAGAACGCATCGGAGTAGACCCTGGGAAGCATGTGCAGCGCTAAGTGGAGCCGTTCCAGAGCGAGGGACCAACCGCTGAAAAAGCGGTTCTGTCTAGTAGATGTACGGATGAAAGCGACGAAGAGGAAACCAGGATTGGGAGAGGAGAGGGAGCATCTGAGATAGGGCAATAGAGTAGTAGAGCAACCCCCAACAAGCATTGCTATAACAAAGCACCAAAGAAGTAGGCCCTATGCTATTATTTTCTCATACTTAAGTTCATGCGAATGTTTACTTGTTTCACTTGATCTGTCTATCTGTCTGTCTATCTGTCTGTCTATCTGTCTGTCTGTCTGTCTGTCTACCAATCGATCTGTAAGATATGATCCAGTAACCTTGCATGCACTTCCAGGTATTAATCATTTTATGCATTTAATCAGTCTTGAGTGTGTCTACCTGCCTCATTGTGTATCTGTCTCTTTAGTTCTTTGTCTGTGTGTCTATCTGTTTGTCTGGTCGATTGTTTCCCTGCCAGTCTAAATGACAGGATATCGAGCTGGGTACATAACATACCTTATGGTTAACTTGTGAAAGCTTTTAGCACGTGCAACGCTTTGGCCTTCTTTTGTTTCAGACGGTTGTCATGGCAAAGCCAATGCCTTAATGACCTTTTTCCAATATATTACCAGATTCATGGATATATAGGAAACAGCTGCTCAGCCGTCTCCAGTTACAGGTTGAAATCCTCCCGTTATTGTTTTTTTACTTTCTTCATTATATAGAATTACATCCTTTTCAGGTGGCCTGTGTTCCAATAATGTAACAAAGGCAAAAATTGAAAAGCACATTAAAAAAAATCTCGTTGTCGTCCTCTTTGATGTGTGCGACTTATTTGTTACTCAACTTCTGCCTCCACTTCAACTTATAAATATCATAACTCTGGTAGTGTCTGACTACAAATCGACGTTGATACCGTTCAAAATTTCAAATATTTCTTCTTTATTTTCTAAACTCTAGAAACCAGTATAAAATTTCAACTTAATCTTGCATGCAAAGTCAGCTCAAAGT